>CM077668.1:421587830-422787830 GCA_039707655.1 Elymus sibiricus | reverse complement strand
ACCGTGATCGAGTCACCGGTGGTAAAGCATGGCAACAAAGACAAGGGTGTGGGGCCATTGATGGATCTCTAACCAGCCTATACTAAGCATTTAGGACAATAGGTAAAGTATCAACATCAGGTTACAAAATCAGGCTATGCATCAGAATAGGAGCAATCAATTACAGTAGCAAAATCTAATGCACGCAGGGGAGAGAAAGAATGGGCGATATAGGAATGATCAAGGGGGTTGATACGTCTCCAACGTATCTATAATTTATGAAGTATTCATGCCATGTTTATAACAATTCTATATGGTTTTGGTATGATTTGATTAGAAATAACCCAGACTGACGCTGTTTTCAGCAGAATTGCCATGGTGTTGTTTTTTGTGCAGAAATAAAAGTTCTTGGAATTGGATGAAACTTTTTGGAGATTTTTTATGGAACATATTAAAAATAATGGCACCAAGACCCACTGGAGGGGGGCCACCCAGTGCCCACGAGGCACCAGGGCGCGCCACCCCCCAGGCGCGCCCTGGTACCTCGTGGGGCCCACGTGGCTCCGCCTGACGTGATTCTAACGCTGAAAAATCCTATATATTCAGAAACCCCCGAAAGTTAACCTAGATGAGTTTTTACGCTGCCGCAAGCCTTTGTACCTCCACGATCTCATCTACAACCCTTTTCCGGCACCCTGCCGGAGGGGGGAAGGCATCACCGGAGGCCATCTTCATCATCCCGGCGGTCTCCATGACGAGGAGGGAGTAGTTCACCCTCGGGGCTGAGGGTTTGTACCAGTAGCTATGTGTTTGATCTCTCTCTCTCGTGTTCTTGAGATGGCACGATCTTGATGTATCGCGAGCTTTGTTGATATAGATGAATCATATGGAGTTTTCCCCTCTCTATCTTCTTGTGATGAATTGAGTTTTCCCTTTGAAGTTTTCTTATCGGATTGAGTCTTTAAGGATTTGAGAACACTTGATGTATGTCTTGCATATGGATATCTGTGGTGACATTGGGATATTCACTTGAGTCACTTGATGTATGTTTTGATGATCAACTTGCGAGTTTCGTGACCTTGGGGATTTATGCATAAGGGTTGGCACACGTTTTCGTCTTGATTTTCCGGTAGAAACTTTGGGGCACTCTTTGAAGTTCTTTGTGTTGGTTTGAATAGATGAATCTAAGATTGTGTGATGCATATCGTATAATCAAACCCGTGGGTACTCGTGGTGACATTGGAGTGCCTAGGTGACATTAGGGTTTTGGTTGATTTGTATCTTAAGGTGTTATTCTAGTATGAACTCTAGGGCTGTTCGTGACAATTAATGGGGATGGCTCATAAGATTGATCGGGAAGGATTACTTTGAGGTGGTTTCATACCCTACAACAATTTCTTCGTTTGTTCTCCGCTATTTGTGACTTTGGAGTGAACTCTTTGTCGCACGTGAGGGATTTATATATGATTCAACTATGTCAACAATGTTGGGAGATCGCACTAGCGAAAGTATGAACCCTAGGCCTTGTTTCTAAGCATTGCAATACCGTTTTTATGCCCGTTTACTTTTTGCTACCTTGCTGTTTTTATATTTTCAGATTACAAACACCTATATCTACTATCCATACTACACTTTTATCACCATCTCTTCGCCGAACTAGTGCACCTATACAATTTACCATTGTATTGGGTGTGTTGGGGACACAAGAGATTTCTTGTATTTGGTTGCAGGGTTGCTTGAGATATACCATCTTCAACCTACACCTCCCACGGATTGATAAACCTTAGGTCATCCACTTGAGGGAAAATTGCTACTGTCCTACACGAGTCTTCAAGAAGAAGTTGTGTAGTAGACATCAAGCTCTTTTCTGGCGCCGTTGCCGGGGAGGTGAGTGCTTGAAGGTATATCTTTAGATCTTGCAATCGAATCTTTTAGTTTCTTGTTTATCACTAGTTTGGCTTATAAAAGAATACTACAAAAGATCGAATTGAGGTTGCCTCATATTATTCGTCTTTATAATGTCTTTCTTGAAAATAAGGATTCCGATAATTGTGCTCAATTGATAGAATAAGAATTCAATAAAATGTTTGGCATAAAATCCATGAATGATGAGCATGATTGCAATGTTGCTAGTATGATTTCTTTGAATATCCATAATACTAATGATGATTGCACTAGTCATGATAATGATGTCTCCTATAAGAATGTCAATTTTTGTGGAGTGAATTGGGAGTGCAAATGCATACCAAAAAGGGAAAATAGATTTTGTAAGAGGCATAAGTATTTAGAAACTAAAGGGTTGCAAGAGAGGCTAGATGATTGTGCTGAAAGATTTAATTTTTCTCGCCATCCTTGTGAACTTTGCAATGAACGTGGTCATTTAAATCTCCAATGCAAATTGTTTTATGATCGAATCGTGTCCAAAAATTGTGATAACTTGATTACCCTTGCGCATCATAATGAACTTAGTCTGCTTCTGGGGTATGAAGAAATGAAACGTATAACTAGGGATATTCCAGAATATAATCTCAAGAGATTTCTCGATTTTGATCTAGAGGAAATTTATATGTATTGTGCGGTAAATTGCATTGAGAATCCTTATATTGCCAATTATTTAAAGACAAGAAAACAAATAGAAGACGAAGAGAATACTAATGAAAGGGAAGAGGTTTCCCAATATCCTCCTATTTTTTCTTATGATGAATCAGGTAACGAGGAGGAGCTTTTTACTCAACCAATTTCTTCAATAAAGTGCATGGAAAAATTGATTAAACCCACACATGAGGTGGTGAAGAAGAAAAAGAAAAGAAGGAAAAGTAGAGGTAAAAAGGTATCTCTCCCAAATAATGCTCCTATTATTGTTGTGCCTCATGAGAATGAATCAAAAACAATTGTGGAAGATGATACACTTGATGATGATATTGTTTCTTTGTCCTATGGTACAATGTCCGAAGGAATTATTGAGGGTGATTTTGTTATGAATATTACTCGTTGTGATGATTATGATTGGGAAGATAATGATACTTCTTATAATCTTGAAAATCTTTATGGTGCCAATTTGGAAAATTATGATGATAATAATTGTTTTACTATTGGTGCTATTCATAGTATTGATGATAATAGTGATAATGCCAATGATATGCGAACCAACAAGCTTGGGGATGCTATGTTTGATGAGAATGAAATTTTTGAGAATATATTTGCTGCAATTAATATTTGTCCCAAGCTTGGAGATGTTATACTTAATGAAGATGATCTTTTTAGTCCCCCTACTTTGAATGATCAAATTTGTTATGATGATTTCATGCCTCCTATCTATGATGATTATTGTGATGATGCTTATGTTATGAAAAATAGTGATGATTATTATTATGCTTGTTATAATTATGAAAATCCTTTTACTGAACATCACTTTTTTAATGTGGAAACAATTTATAGCATTCGAGTTTCATACGATACTCCCACTATTATGAATGAGAAGAAAATTGCTTGTGTGGAGAGTAATAAAAATCCTATGCTTGTAGGTCATGAAAAGAATGCTTTATTTGATAGTTATATTGCTGAATTCATTCATGATGCTACTGAAAATTATTATGAGAGAGGAACTTATGATTCATGATGCCCCCATTATGTATCAATCCTTTACTTCTATGAGTGCATCATTGAAATCATCATGCCCAGCTAAAAAGGCATTAAAGAAAAGCGCTTGTTGGGAGACAACCCAATATGTATACATACTGTTTTTGTGTGTCCACATGATTAATCTACTGTAGTAATCATGTTTTATATGTTTTCTTTCAATAAAGTGCCAAGTAAAACCTTTGGGATAGAGTGGATACTCGTTGATTCAATTCTGTGAAAAACAGAAACTTTTGCCTCCAGTGTTTAATTTCCCAGATTTTACTGGAGCGTCAAAAAATTCTGAAATTTTTACACAGTATTTATATGCAAATTGTTGACGTTTTCCTAAATTGTCAGAATTTTTAGAGTTCCAGAAGTATGGTAGTTGCTCAGATCATTACAGACTGTTCTGTTTTTGACAGATTCTGTTTTCAATGCATAGTTTGCTTGTTTTAATGTTTCCATAGCTTATATTATGAGATATAAATTGTGGAAATGATAAAATACAGTAGGCATTATATGGGAACAAATGTGAATCTTGTCTTGGACAGTACCTAAGTGATGGTTTATTCTTTATCATACTAACCGTTCTCACGAAGTTCCGTTAAGTTTTGTGTGATTGAAGTTTTCAAGTTTTGGGTGAGATACCGATATGAGGAGAATAAGGAGCGGCAAGACCTTAAGCTTGGGGATGCCCAAGGCACCCCAAGGTAATATTCAAGGAACACCCAAGCAACTAAGCTTGGGGATGCCCCGGAAGGCATCCCCTCTTTCGTCTTCAACACTATCGGTAACCTCACTCGGAGTTATATTTTTATTCGTAACATAATATGAGTTTTGCTTGGATCGTCATTTTATTTTGTTGAGATTCGCTTGCTGTTATCAATAATCATGTTTTGTGTTTTTTAGTTCAATAAAATGCCAATTATAGCCTTTACCATGCTCAGTTTGCAAGTTCATGTGTTGCTGTTTGAAAACAGAAAGTTTTCTGTTATGTCCAGAATATTCCTGAATAGTCAGAACATGATAAAAATCTGAAATTTTTACACATTAAGAATGCATGAGTTCTCTGTCACGTGGTAATTTTTCAGAATTTTTGGAGTTAGGGAAGTATGGATTCTTATTCACCCTTTACAGACTGTTCTGTTTTGGCAGATTGCTGTTATAGTTGCATTGTTTGCATATGTTTGCGTGTTTAATGTTTCTATTTGAGGATAGGAGTATTAAATATGAAGATACATTTAGTGTGCAATATTTAATTATAATTTTTGTGATTTTCTACAGTAGAGAATGTTAAGGTTTTGAGTTGATTTATACTAACTTATCTCACGAGTTCTTGTTGAGTTTTATGTGGATGAAGTTTTTAAGATTTAGAGAAACCGTGGTATGAGAGGAATTAAGGAGACATAAGAGCTCAAGCTTGGGGATGCCCAAGGCATCCCAAATTAATATTTCAAGAAGTCTCAAGCATCTAAGCTTGGGGATGCCCCGGTTGGCATCCCACCTTTCTTCTTCAACAACTATCGGTCAGTTTTGGTTGAGCGTAAGTTTTTGCTTCTTCACATGATATGTGCTATTCTTGGAGTGTCCTTTTATTTTCATTTTGTTTGATGTTTTAATAAAATTATCAAGATCTGAAACTTTTTAAATGAGAGAGAGTCCTCACATAGCTACTTAATTGTTTCACTACATTGATCTTCGCTTATATATTTTGGAGTAGTTTGTCATTAATTGTCATGCTTCACTTATATCTTTTTGAGAGTTTATAATAGTAATGGTAATTTGCACAAGATATGAATTTGGCCCCAAAGTGATGAATATTCATGAGGGATATAATAAAAACTTTCATAAAGATCATTGGATATGATAAGTGTGATTCCTTGCAATGAAAATAATGAAAGAGATCATATGCTAATCTTATGGAAAGTAATGACATTACATAAAGAAAAGTATAAGTGGTAAAATTTATTGGAGTTTAACAAGCATATCATTAGTCAATGATGCAATTCATGAAAAAGTTAATAAGGGAAGAGAAGATTCACATGCAAATATACTATCTTGGACATCTTTTATGATTGTGAGCCCCCATTAAGTATTTTATGTCAAATTGTTGACGTTGGACAAGGAAGACAACGTAATGAATTATGTTTGTTCATATTCACATAGAAGTTATATTGTTATAGATCCTCCAACATGTGGTGCTTGCCCAATATCTTTGCTAGCAAAAAATCCGCACCAAGTAGAGATACTACTTGTGCATCCAAAACCCTTAAACCCAGTTTCATGTCATGAGAGTCCACTATATCTACCTAGGGATTGAATAAGATCCTTCAAGTAAGTTGTCATCGGTGCAAAAAGCAATAAAAATTGCCTCTATATATGTCTGAACTTTTATTGTAAGGGAAATAAGCGTTGTACGAACTTGTGATGGTAAAGAAATAAAAGCGACGGACTGCATAATAAAGGTTGCTATCACAAGGGGCAATATAACGTGACGTTCCTTTGCATTAAGGGCTTGTGCATCCAAAAATAAAAAGCGCATGACAACCTCTGCTTGCCTCTGCGAAGGGCCAATCCTTTACTTTTATGTATTTACTTTTTTTGCAAGAGTCAATAGTGTTCTCCTCTACTTCCTTTTTATTTTTTCTCTTTTGCAAGCATCATGTGGTGGGGAAAGATCTAGGCACATATATCTAGTTGGATATGAGTGATCATGAGTTATTATTGTTGACATCACCCTTGAGGTGAATAAGTTGGGAGGCGAAATCACAAGCCCCTATCTTTCTATGTGTCTGGCTGAAACTTTTCCTCCATATATATGTCGTGAGTGTTAGGAATCATAGAAGACTAAATGATGGTTGAGTATGTGGACTTGCTAAAAAGCTCCTACATGAGACCCTTCCTGAAAATATGATGAATTGCAATTGCATTGTTGACTAGAATAGTTTGTTAGTTTCCAAGAAAGTTTATGACTTATACTTCATTGTTGTGATGAATTGTTACTTGCTCATGAGAAGTTTTATGATAATAAATATTGCTGTTATAATAATTATCTTGCTTTGAATCATTCAATTCCAATGTCCATGCAACAAAAGAAAAGATTATATGATGATTATGATAGGTAGCATTCCACATCAAAATTTCTGTTTTTAATTGCTACTTTATCATGATGATGACTTTTATGAGAAAAAGTTGCTGTTATGATGCTAGGAAAAGTGATTGAAATTATCATTGATCAAACTTATGCACTATGCTAGCATTCACACTTCATAAATTATTTCTTTTATCATTTACCTACTCAAGGACGAGCAGGAATTAAGCTTGGGGATGCTGATACGTCTCCAACGTATCTATAATTTATGAAGTATTCATGCCATGTTTATAACAATTCTATATGGTTTTGGTATGATTTGATTAGAACTAACCCGTACTGACGCTGTTTTCAGCAGAATTGCCATGGTGTTGTTTTTTGTGCAGAAATAAAAGTTCTTGGAATTGGATGAAACTTTTTGGAGATTTTTTATGGAACATATTAAAAATAATGGCACCAAGACCCACTGGAGGGGGGCCACCCAGTGCCCACAAGGCACCAGGGCGCGCCACCCCCCCAGGCGCGCCCTGGTACCTCGTGGGGCCCATGTGGCTCCGTCTGACGTGATTCTAACGCTGAAAAATCCTATATATTCAGAAACCCCCGAAAGTTAACCTAGATGAGTTTTGACGCCGCCGCAAGCCTCTGTACCTCCACGATCTCATCTACAACCCTTTTCCGGCACCCTGCCGGAGGGGGGAAGGCATCACCGGAGGCCATCTTCATCATCCCGGCGGTCTCCATGACGAGGAGGGAGTAGTTCACCCTCGGGGCTGAGGGTTTGTACCAGTAGCTATGTGTTTGATCTCTCTCTCTCTCGTGTTCTTGAGATGGCACGATCTTGATGTATCGCGAGCTTTATTGATATAGATGAATCATATGGAGTTTTCCCCTCTCTATCTTCTTGTGATGAATTGAGTTTTCCCTTTGAAGTTTTCTTATCGGATTGAGTCTTTAAGGATTTGAGAACACTTGATGTATGTCTTGCATATGGATATCTGTGGTGACAATGGGATATTCTCTTGAGTCACTTGATGTATATTTTGGTGATCAACTTGCGGGTTCCGTGACCTTGGGGCTTTATGCATAAGGGTTGGCACACGTTTTCGTCTTGACTTTCCGGTAGAAACTTTGGGGCACTCTTTGAAGTTCTTTGTGTTGGTTTGAATAGATGAACCTAAGATTGTGTGATGCATATCGTATAATCAAACCCGTGGGTACTCGTGGTGACATTGGAGTGCCTAGGTGACATTAGGGTTTTGGTTAATGTGTATCTTAAGGTGTTATTCTAGTACGAACTCTAGGGCTGTTCGTGACAATTAATGGGGATGGCTCATAAGATTGATCGGGAAGGATAACTTTGAGGTGGTTTCATACCCTACAACAATTTCTTCGTTTGTTCTCCGCTATTTGTGACTTTGGAGTGAACTCTTTGTCGCACGTGAGGGATTTACATATGATTCAACTATGTCAACAATGTTGGGAGATCGCACTAGCGAAAGTATGAACCCTAGGCCTTGTTTCTAAGCATTGCAATACCGTTTTTATGCCCGTTTACTTTTTGCTACCTTGCTGTTTTTATATTTTCGGATTACAAAAACCTATATCTACTACCCATACTACACTTTTATCACCATCTCTTCGCCGAACTAGTGCACCTATACAATTTACCATTGTATTGGGTGTGTTGGGGACACAAGAGATTTCTTGTATTTGGTTGCAGGGTTGCTTGAGAGATACCATCTTCAACTTACGCCTCCCACGGATTGATAAACCTTAGGTCATCCACTTGAGGGAAAATTGCTACTGTCCTACAAACCTCTGCGCTTGGAGGCCCAACACGAGTCTACAAGAACAAGTTGTGTACTAGACATCAGGGGTTTGCTTGCCTGGTTTCTCTGCAGACAGATACGGATCCTCGACGGTGAAGTATTCGATCACCGGATCAATAGCAGTCTCGGGGTCTACCGGAAAGAAAGTAACGGAGGGGAAACAATAAACAATATAGCAAACAAATGCAATGGCACGGCAAGATGTGTGGGTGACATGCTCTAATGCATCAAAAGAAGAGGGAAAATATTCGGGAATGAATATTTTCCCAGCTCCAGGTAATTATCGGTCAGACGATCCGGAGGGGAAGGTTCCATGTTTGCAGTGATGGAGGGGTGTGACAGGTATATGGATGACATATTCGGGCTCGTCTTATTTTTCTGATCATTTTTCATATATAAATTATTTTCGTTCGACTTACGGATTATTTTCTATGAATTTTTGAAGTTTAAACAATATTCTGAAATTACAGTTTTAAATTAAATTCGAAAAACCATTTAAACTAAAATACTACGGGTACCCAGAAATGTACCCAGCTGACCAGCACATAGGCTGACCAGTGTGCCCAGTTGACTGGGTCAACTGCCCAGTCAGCAGAGGCTGACTGGTGGGCCAGGGGGGTCCTGTCAGCAGCTGACTGTGTACCTCTTATCCAAATCAACAGTGGTGCGGGCCCCACATGTCATTGGGTGTAACACTAACTGGGTTTAAATTAATCCAGGGACTAATTAAGCATGGTGGGGCCCGGTGTCAGTGTCTTAGGTTAGTATTTAGGTTATTTTAATTGTTATAATTAGCTACAGTAGAGGGCCCCACCTGTCATGGGGTCATTAGGGGCTAATTAACCCCCTGACACGAGGGACCCACCTGGCCACGTCACACCGGTGTTCAAACGCGGTGGCGTGCCAGCGGCGGCCATAGGAAAGGCGGAGGGCGTCAGGATCCGCCGTCCGGCGACCAAAAGGCGCACTCAAGGGCGGAATCGAACGCGGGCAGAGCCGCGCGTCGATCTAAGGCGGTGTAAGCAGCAGGGGAGGCCGGAGCTGGCCGGAGTAGCGACGACAGACGGCGGCGGTCTCGGGCGAGCTCCGTTACGTCGACACAGGGCATGGCACGGTGCGCGGAAGGGTGCGTTAGGCCCGTAGGAGCGTCAGGAACTAGGAGCCGTGCTCAGAAGCGAGCTCTACGGACGATGGACGCGGCGGCGAAGCAGAGCAGCGGCGACGGGATCGGATGCGATGGCAGCAACAGCTAGAGCTCGAAATCGAGCTCAACAGAGAAGGAGGAGGGGCCGAAGCTTACATAGGAGCTCAAGGAGGCTCGGCAATGGCTTAAGAGTGCAGGGGCGAGCCGATCGGGTCGGGGAAGCTCCAGCGATCCGAGGAGGAAGAAGGCGGTGTGGGAGGCGATGCAATGGCTCCCGGCTCCCACGGGTGGTCCCAGGAGGCGTAGCAGTTGACGGTGGTCTCGTCGGACATGGTGACAAAGCGAGAGGGGCTCGGTGGACGCGTGGTCTACGGAGATCCGGCCATGGCAGCGTCGGGTGAGCTCGAACGCGAGCGAGGGAGAGGGTGGGAAGGAGAGTAGAGGTGCCTAGGGTTTCCAGTGGCGTGAGGGGATCTTATCCATGCCGGAACCATGGTGGATGGGCGACGCGTGCAAGATCTGGAGCTCGGGCACGTGCGCGGCGACACGCCAGGAGAGAGAGCGGGAGGAGGGAGACGACCAGCGACGGGCTGGGCCGCGGGCACTGTGGACTTAGAAGCCCATGTGCACAGTAGGCTTCGGCCTTGTTCCAATTCCCTTTTCTGTTCTATTTTCCAGTAGCTACTTTGTCTTTTAATTTTGCACTAAATGACTTTTGTAAAATGTAGCACTCGTCTCAATAAATAATATGCAACATCTCCCACTGCCACAAAAAGTTTGGGAGTGATTTGAATTCTTTTGAATTTTGAATAAGTGGAAAAGGATTAAACAATGCTGTTTTGGGTACTGTTTTGGTTGCTAGGGTCAAATTGGAAATTCTAATAATGTTGGTTTTGTTTTTATAATTGCTTTGGCATTATTTGCAATATCATGAACTATTTTGACAGCAAGTTTGGAGTTTTTCAAATTTCACTTACTATTTGAATTTTGTATTTGAGTTCAATAATTTCTTAATTGCATTTCTTAGGATTTAATGATGATGACTTGGCATCATTAGTGTGAGGTCACTGTAGCATGACACTGGGGGTGTTACATTGAGAAACTATATTGAGAATTGTCAGCTTGATGTCAGACCATGGTTAACCTATGGAGCTGGTCTAGGGCAGCTGTGTGAGACAGTGGGCCCATATATGTATGCACTATGGATAATTGTGTGAGGCAGTATGTCCAGGATAACTGTGTGAGGCAGTATGTCCATCCATTAGAGTAGACCACCTAAATACATAGTTGGATAAAACTATTTTCGCGAAGAGCCCTGAACTCCACCAACCAGATGTGCATGTTGGTGAAACAGGATTTCCATAACAACTGTGGAACTTGCCAATACATTCAATGTATTAATCCTAGTGGCTAAAACGTATCATGTTGCAGGTGATTACTACGAGGAGTGACTTATGTAGGGTTTCATGCCTCCACTCGACATGCTTCCCCGTGGTGTTGATGGAGCCTACCAAGACATCTATCTTAGCTTTGCTTTCATTTCCGCTTTAGAAGAACTCCGTTTGCTTCATGTAAGACTATGTATTTGACTAGCCTATGTCTAGTGTCTGTAAGACTATTTTCCTTCTGGATCATGCGATGTAATGAATGATGCATTTCTGTATGATACTACATCTGTTACCGTGTATGCCGACGATTCGATCCAAGGGTTGGCATAGAAACACATGGAGACCATATGCCTGAATAGGTGGATCGTGACAGAAGCGGCGAACACAGCCTAGTCGAGCTGCTGTTGCGTCGAGCGCAGGGCCTCCTCAGCCTGTGCAGTGAGCATGGCAGCATCGTAGGCTGGTATCGGCACCTCTTCAATGGCCTCGTCTTCCTCGGGGTTGCCGTTGAGGTATGCCTGCGTTGCCTCGAAGGCCGCCTCTTCCTCGGCGTCCTCCTCCTCAACCTCCCTACCGTTGCGAGACAGCTCCGACGCCATGGGCTCGAGCTAGGAGAAGTAGGAGTGGCCGGACGTGGCAGATGAATAGCCGCCCAAGGCTGACGAGGAAGCTCACACGCTAGACGACGAGCCGGACGCGCCAGATTTGGAGCCGCCGGCTCCGAGCGCCGGCGGCGCTTGGCCATTGCGGCAACGACCTCCTGTCAAGATCCAGCCGGTAAATAGCTTCCTCACCATGGTGCTGAACTAGATTTGGCGGCATGTGGAAGCAATGGATTGGATTGGAGAGGCAGTGTATCAATGTCGGGCATTGGTATTTAAGCAGTGCCGGGAGTGCGTGAGGGTGGTGGCGCGAGATAGTTTCGGCGGCAAAGAGATTCGGCGGGAAGGCATAGTGGCGGGAAGGAGCGGTGGATGCGATGGGCGGTGGAAATAGGGCACCGCCGCATGGCTCTTCTCTCTAGAAGGCAGGTGTACGGGCGGTGGCGGAGCAGAGAGATTAGATATTTTTGCAAACGACCCCCTGGTTGACAGAACAATATGGAACCAGACCCCTATAGCAGAAGTGAAGGACCACATTGGAAAATGACAAATAATTTTGAAATATTGACTTCAGCAAGTTACATAGATAGTAGACCACATTGGAGGCCCTGCTGCTAAATGTTTATGACATTTTTGTAATAAAAAATATTTTTTTTCATTTACCAAGTTTCAGAAATGAGTTTTTTGTGTGAAAGAAGCACCACAAATAATTTTGAAAATTGGGCTTTTGCATTTTTCATCCACAGTAGAACATATTGGATGCTCATTGCCAAATTTTCATGAATTTCAGAGTTTTATTGCTATATTTCATTGATTTAGTGAATTTCTAGGGATTTACCGCAACTAGCTCAAAGTTGAACTACAAGTGTGATGTAGTTTGGTCCTGAAAATTGGACAAAATCATTTCACAATCAAAGTTGAATATCCCAAATATTTGCCATGGATGGCCATCCTAGCAAGTTTGACCATATTTTGGAGAAAATTAGAGAAAATGATAAACTTGCAATACCACAAATTTGAAAAAAAAGCCTTCACAAATGACCTATCTAGCATGAACATGCATGTTTTTCAAACATATGGCCATGGTGAGGGCCACATCTATGGCATAGTCTATGATAACATGACCAAATTTGGTACAAGCATGTGGATTACAATTGTAAACAATATTACCATAGGAATTTGCAATTATTTGTAATATTTTTTTTTTCATTTTCTAAGTGCTAGAAATGACTTTTTGTGTGAAAGAAGTACCTCAAATAAGTTTGAAAATTGAGCCTTTCCATTTGTCATCCATAGTAGACCACATTGGATTCCCACTACCAAATCTTCATGAATTCTAGAGTTTTATTGCTATATTTAATTGATTGAGTGAATTTTTATGGATTTATCGCAACTAGCTCAAATTTGAACTATAAGTGTGATGTAGTTTGGCCCTAAAAATTGGCAAAAATCATTTCAAGCTTTCATATTGCTAGTGTATGCACTAGGCACAATCAAACTTGAATTTCCCAAATATTTGCTATGAATAGCCATCATAGCAAGTTTGACCACATTTTATAGAAAATTAAAGAAAATGAAATAACTCTCAAAATTTGAAATACTTTTGCATGGAGCCCTTTTATGTGCTCTAGTTAGTGGGAAAAATAATAAACTTGCAATACCACAAATTTGAAAAAAAACCGTTAAAAAATGTCTTATCTAGTATGAACATGCATGGTTTTCAAGCCATATGGCTATTGCCATGGCCACATCCATGGCATAGTTAACAAGACCACATTTGGCACAAGCATGTGTCTTACCATTGTAAACAATATTGCCATAGGAATTTGCAATTATTTTGTAATTTTTTTTTTCATTTTCCAAGTGCCACAAATGACTTTTTTGTGAAAGAAGTATCTCAAATAAGTATGAAAATTAGGCCTTTGCATTTATCATCCATACTAGACCACATTGGATGCCAACTACAACATTTTTATGAGTTTCAGAGTTTTATTGCTATATTTCATTGATTTAGTGAATTTATAGGGATTTACCGCAACTAGCTCAAATTTGAACTACAAGTGTGATGTAGTTTGGTCCTGAAAATTGGCAAAAATCATTTCAAGCTTTCATATTGCTACTGTATGCATTAGGCACAATCAAAGTTGAATTTCCCATACATTTGCTAAGATTAGCCATCCTAGCAAGTTTGATCACATTTTGGAGAAAATTAAAGAAAATGAAATAACTCTCAAAATTTGAAATCCTTTCGCATGGAGCCCTTTTATGTGCTCTATTTAGTGGGAAAAATGATAAACTTGCAATACCAAAAATTTGAAAAAAAACCCTTAAAAAATGTCTTATCTAGTATGAACATGCATGGTTTTCAAGCCATATGGCCATTGCAATGGCCACATCCAAGGCATAGTTAACATGATCACATTTGGCACAAGCATGTGGATTACCATTGCAAACAATATTGCCATAGGAATTTGTGATTATTTTGTAATAAAACATTTTTTTTCATTTTCCAAGTGCCACAAATGAGTTTTTTGTGAAAGAAGTACCTCAAATAAGTTTGAAAATTAGGCCTTTACATTTATCATCCATAGTAGACCACATTGGATGCCAACTGCCAAATTTTTATGAGTTTCGGAGTTTTATTGCTATAATTCATTGATCTTTAGCCATGCCTTCGAACTTTCGAATCAACACACTAGGATCATATGGTGTTTGGGATGGTTTGCAGTTTGAATATCCCAAACGACTCAACACCTTCTCAACGTAATGGGATTGCAGAAGTGTAATCCCACCATCATCATCTCTCAGTAGCTTGATGTTCAAGATAACATCAGCCACTCCAAGGTCCTTCATCTCAAAGTTCTGAGATAAAAAGGACTTAACTTCCTCAATCACTTTGAGGTTGGTTCCAAATATCAGTATGTCATCAACATACAAGCACAGTATAACTCCTTCGCCCCCACCATAGCGATAGTATACCATGTGTCAGCTTCATTAACAAAGAAGCCAACAGATGTCAAAGTTGTATTAAATTTCTCATGCCACTGCTTAGGTGCTTGCCTCATGCCATATAGAGATTTCAACAACTTACACACCTTTCCTTCTTGACCATCTATTATGAAGCCATCAGGCTGTTGCATATAGATTTCCTCCTCTAGCTCTCCGTTCAGGAAAGCCTTCTTAACATCCATCTGGTGGATGAGAAGACCATGCGAGGCCGCCAACGAGAGTAATACTCGAATGGTGGTCAGTCTGGCCACAGGTTAATAAGTGTCGAAGAAATCTTCTTCTTTTTTCTGGGCATAACCCTTGGCCACAAGTCTTGCCATGTACTTTTCAATAGTACCGTCGGGCCTAAGCTTCTTCTTGAACACCCACTTACATCCCAATGGTTTGCAACCATAGGGACGTTCAGTAATCTCCCAAGTCCCGTTAGCCATGATGGAATCCATCTCGCTACGGACCGCATCCTTCCAGTAGTCAGCTTCTGGAGACGCATACGCTTCTGAAATAGAAGTGGGAGTATCGTCCACGAGGTACACAAGGAAATTCACCAAAGGTCTTTACAGTCCTTTGTCTCTTGCCCCTACCAAGGGTTTCCTCGTCATCCTCCTCAGGAGTTTCATCATGTGTTTGTTCATAATATTCCATCGGAATGGCAGGTTCAGGAGTCTCCTCGTATTCATGTCTAGAAGTGCTTTGCATATCTCTCATAGGAAAAATATCCTCGAAGAATGTAGCATCCTTAGACTCCATAATTGTACCGACCTTCTGGTCAGGTACCTCAGACTTCATTACTAGAAATCTATAGCCAACGCTATTCTTAGCGTAGCCCAAATTAACGCAGTCCACGGTCTTTGGTCCAAGCTTACGCTTTTTGGGGATCGACACGTTGACTTTCGCCAAACAACCCCAAGTACGCAAGTACAAGAGTGTTGTCCTTCTCTTTGCCCATTTCTCATAGGGAGTGATCTCATTATCCTTTGTCGGAACTTTATTCAGGACATGACATGATGTCAATATAGCCTCCCCCCAACATGCCTTGGATAAACCCGATGTATTGCTACTTGTAGCTTGCGTTGGTATTTTCCCCGAAGAGCAGGGGATGATGCAGCACAGTAGAGATAAGTATTTCCCTCAGTTATGAAACCAAGGTTATCGAACCAGTAGGAGAATCACACAACACCTCGTTAGCAGTACCTGCACACAAACAACAAACTCTTGCAACCAACGCAAATGAGGCGTTGTCAATCCCTCGGCGGTAAATCGCAAGATTAAATTGTATATGATAGATTGATAGATTGAAACAAAAATACAAAATAAAATAAATAAAGAAAAAGTGCAGCAAGTATTTTTAGGGTTTCAGTAAATGATAAAGTAGACCCCGGGGGCCATAGTTTTCACAAGAGGCTTCTCTCAAGAAAATAGCATACGGTGGGTAGACAAATTACTGTTGGGCAATTGATAGAAAAGCAAATAATCATGACGATATCCAAGGCAATGATCATGTATATAGGCATCACATCCGAGACAAGTAGACCGACTCCTGCCTGCATCTACTACTATTACTCCACACATCGACCGCTATCCAGCATGCATCTAGTGTATTAAGTCCATAGAAGAACAGAGTAACGCCTTAAGAACGATGACATGATGTAGACAAGATAAACTCACGTATGAATAAACCCCATCTTTTTACCCTTAATAGCAATGATACATACGTGTCATGTCCCTTTCTGTCACTGGGATTGAGCACCGCAAGATTGAACCCTTTACGAAGCACCTCTCCCCATGGCAAGATAAATCAACTCAGTTGGCCAAACCAAATCAATAGATCGGAGAAGAAATACGAGGCTATAATAATCATACATAAAAGAGTGCAGCAAAGACTCAAATAATATTCATGGATAATCTGATCATAAACTCACAATTCATCGGATCCCAACAAACACACTGCAAAAAGTGATTACATCGGATAGAACTCCAAGAACATCGAGGAGAACATTGTATTGAAGATCAAAAAGAGAGAAGAAGCCATCTAGCTACTAACTATGGACCCGTAGGTCTGTGGTAAACAACTCACGCATCATCGGAAGGGCATAAAGGTTGATGTAGAACCCCTCCGTGATCGATTCCCCGTCCGGCAGATTACCGGAGAAGGACCCCAGATGGGATCTCTCTGGAACAGAAGCTTGCGGCGGCAGAAAAAGTATTTCGCGGACTCCCCTGAGGGTTTCTGATTTTTTGGGAATTTATAGTGCTAGAATTAGGTCAAACGGAGCTGGGGTGGGCCCACGAGGCACCAGGGCACGCCTGCTCCCCCCAGGCGCGCCCTGGTGGCTCGTGGCCACCTCCTCTGGCTTCTGGCCCTCTCCCGAAGCTTCTAGTGTTGGTATTGCCCAATAAAAAATCTCCGAAAAGTTTCTTGGCATTTGGACTTCATTTGGTATTGATTTTCTGTAAAACAAAAACAGGGCAGAAAACAACAACTGGCACTGGGCACTAAGTTAATAGGTTTGTCTCCAAAAATGATATATAATTGCTGTAAATGCTTATAAAAACATCCAAGATTGATAATATAACAACATGGAACAATAAAAAATTATAGATACGTTGGAGACGTATCTGCATCCCCAAGCTTAATACCTGGTCGTCCTCGAGTAGGTAAATGATAAAAGAAGAATTTTTGATGTGGAATGCTGCCTAACATATTCATCACATATTCTTTTCTTTTGTAGCATGGACATTGGAGTTGTATGATTCAAAGCAATAGTCTATAGTTTGACATGAAAATATAGATACTCAAGCATACTAACAAGCAACCATGTCTTTCAAAATATCAACGCTAAAGAAAGTTATCGCTAGCCCATTATGCTCCATCATTGATCCATTCATGAAACACACTCAAATATTAGCTTCATCCAATGCACAAGTATGACAATAATGCTCTCTAGTTGGTGCTTTATAAGAGAAGATGGAGACTCAAATAAAAATAAAAATTGCATAAAAGTAAATAGAAGGGCCCTTCGCAGAGGGAAGCAGAGATTTGTCAAATGTGCGAGAGCTCAAAGCTTAAATTAGAGAGATAAAAATATTTTGAGAGGCATGCTTTTCCTGTCAACGAAAACGACCGAGAATTCCCAATATCTTCCATGCTAGACACATCATAGGCGGTTTCCAAACAGAAAGTAAAGTTTATTTCTTTTCCACCATTTCTTTCACAATCCGTGGCTAGCCGTATCCACGGGTGCCCTCCATACCATCACTTTCCAGGGAATTTTGTTGTTACTAATTTTGATTCATGTGGAACTGGGCATCCCTATTACCAACCATCCTCTCGTGCAGTGACAAGTGAATAAACACTCATCGTGAGAATAACACATCTAGCATGGAAAATATTGGCCACCCCCTGCCGCTTCATGAGCGGTACGGGCACACAAAACGGAAAAATTATTTTGAAAATTAGAGTTGGCACACGCAAATTTACTTGGAACGGCATTGAAATACCACATATAGGTAGATATAGTGGACTCATTTGGCACAACTTGGGTTTAAGGGTTTTGGATGCACAAGCAGTATTTCCGCTTAGTACAAAAGAAGGCTAGCAAAAGATTGAGAAACAATCAACCAAAAAACGAGAACGGTCATAAACATGCATTTAATATAACTAACACCAAATAATGCACCATAAGTAGGATATAATTTCTTTGCATAACTATTGACTTAACGTGCATGCATAGGGAATCACAAACCTTAACACGAATATTTTTACTAAATCACAATTACTCACTAACATGACTCACATATCATTATCTCCATATCGCAAAACTATTGCAAGGAATCACACTTATCATATCCAATGATCTATATGAAAGTTTTTATTATATCCCTCTTGAATATTCATCACTTTGGGACCAAATTCATATCTTGTGCAAATTACCATTACTATTAATCATCATATCAACTCTCAAAAATATTTAAGTGAAGCATGAGAGTGCAAAAATTTCTTCAAAATTTCAATCTTGTTAACTCTCAAAATAATATAAGTGAAGCATGAGAGTTTATTTCTTCAAAATTTTATCAACTCTCAAAAAGATATAAGTGAAGCATGAGAGCACAATTTCTTCAAAATTCTAACCACCACCGTGCTCAAAAAGATTTAAGTGAAGCACTAGAGCAACTGCCTAGCTCAAAAAAATTTAAGTGAATCACATAGAGTATTCTAACAAATCATGATAACATGTGGCTCTCTCAAAATAGGTGTGTTCAGCAAGGACGATTGTGACAAACTAAAAAGCAAACAAAGCAAAGACTTATATCATACAAGATGCTCCAAGCAAAACACATATCATGTGACGAATAAAAATATAGCTCCAAGTAAAATTACCGATGGTTGGTAGAAGAAAGAGGGGATGCCTTCCGGGGCATCCCCAAGCTTAGACGCTTGAGTCTTCCTTGAATATTACCTTGGGGTGCCTCGGGCATCCCCAAGCTTTGGTTTTTGCTACTCCTTATTCCTTCATCCATCGTGATCTCACCCAAAACTTGAAAACTTCAATCACACAAAACTCAACAAAACCTTCGTGAGCTTCGTTAGTATAACAAAATAAATCACTTCTTTAGGTACTGTTGCAAACCCATTCATATTTTATTTTTGCATTATACCTACTGTATTCTAACTTCTCCACGGCTTATACCCCCCGATACAATCCATAGTTCCATAAAAACAAGCAAGCAACACATCAAAAACAGAATCTGTCAAAAACAGAACAGTCTGTAGCAACCTATTTAAAAGACATACTTCTGTAACTCCAAAAATTATGAAAAATTAGGACAACGTGGGAAATTCATATACCAATACTGTGTAAAAATTTCAGATTTTTCTGACGCTCCAGTACAGAACCAAAATTTCTGCACTGGACGCAAAACTTTCTGTTTTCCAAACAGCATCAATTATACTATCTTCCAAATCATCGTAAAGGTCTTACTTGGCACAAACACTAAATAAAAACACAAAAACACAATCATAACAGTAGCATAATTTTGCAAACACACACTAACAGAAACAAAAGATAAAAATTTAGTTTATTCATTGGGTTGCCTCCCAAGAAGCTCTTTCTTTATAGCCATTAAGATAGGCTTTGAGATTTCAATGATGCTCACATGAAAGATAAGAATTGAAGCACAAAGAGAGCATCATAATACATGTGACAAACACATTTAAGTCTAACATACTTCCTATGCATAGGCATTTTATATGCAAACAAATTATCAAGACGAGAAACATCTAGCATATGCAAAGGAGAGGAATAAAACATTGACAATTTCAACATAACGAGAGGTAATTTAGTAACATGAAAATTTCTACAACCATATTTTCCTCTCTCATAATAATTACATGTAGGATTATAATCAAACTCAACAATATAGCTATCATAAACAATATTCTCTCTATGATCCACATGCATAAATTTTTTATAAACTTCCAAAATAGTGGGATTAACATCAACTAAAGTCATGACCTCTCCAAACCCACTTTTATCAAAAATTTCATAAGATTGAACACTCTCCAAAGTAGTGGGATCATTATTACTTAAAGTTGATGCTCTCCCAAACCCACTTTTAATAGTGTTGCAAATTTTATTATCAATAACATATTCATCATGAGGCTTAATTAAATTTTCAAGATCATAAAAAGCATTATCACCCCAATCATGATCATTGCAATAAGTAGTGGACATGACAAAATTATCATCCCCAAGCTTGTGGTTTTGCATATCATTAGCACAATTGACACTAATAGAATTTATAATAACATCATTGCAATCATGCTTTTCATTGAAGGAGCTATCATGAATAACTTTATAATTTTTTTTCCAGCACTTCGTCACAATTTTCAGATTCATGATTTTCAAGCAAAACATCATAGAGGAAATCAAGTGCACTCAACTCACTAGCAATTGGTTCATCATAATTGGTTCTTTTAAAAAGATTAGCAAGTGGATGAGGATCCATATCAATAGATTGTTAGCAAGCGAAGATGCAAGCAAATAGAAGGCACATGGCAACACAAGCAAAGATAGCGAACAAGCAAAAAGGCAAATGGAATTTTTTTTTGTATTTTTGTAAAAACTTTCTAGAAGTGGGGGAGATTAAAACGAGAGGCAAATAAAATAAATGCAAGGAGATGAGAGTTTATGCAAAGGTACTTGACAGATGTAGATGATGTCTCCCCGGCAGCAGCGCCAGAAATCCTTCCTGCTACTTGTAGCTTGCGTTGGTATTTTCCCCGAAGAGGAGGGGATGATGCAGCACAGTAGAGATAAGTATTTCCCTTAGTTATGAAACCAAGGTTATCGAACCAGTAGGAAAATCACACAACACCTCGTTAGCAGTACCTGCACACAAACAACAAACCCTTGCAACCAACGCAAACGAGGGGTTGTCAATCCCTCGGCGGTAAATCGCAAGATTAAATTGTATATGATAGATTGATAGATTGAAAAAAAAATACAAAATAAAATAAATAAAGAAAATGTGCAGCAAGTATTTTTAGGGTTTTAGTAAATGATAAAGTAGACCCCGGGGGCCATAGTTTTCACTAGAGGCTTCTCTCAAGAAAATAGCATACGGTGGGTAGACAAATTACTGTTGGGCAATTGATAGAAACGCAAATAATCATGACGATATCCAAGGAAATGATCATGTATATAGGCATCACGTCCGAGACAAGTAAACCGACTCCTGCCTGCATCTACTACTATTACTCCACACATCGACCGCTATCCAGCATGCATCTAGTGTATTAAGTCCATAGAAGAACGGAGTAACGCCTTAAGAACGATGACATGATGTAGACAAGATAAACTCATGTATGAATAAACCCCATATTTTTACCCTTAATAGCAAAGATACATACGTGTCATGTCCCTTTCTGTCACTGGGATTGAGCACCGCAAGATCGAACCCATTACAAAGCACCTCTCCCCATGGCAAGATAAATCAACTCAGTTGGCTAAACCAAATCAATAGATCGGAGAAGAAATACGAGGATATAATAATCATGCATAAAAGAGTGCAGCAAAGACTCAAATAATATTCATGGATAATCTGATCATAAACTCACAATTCATCGGATCCCAACAAACACACCGCAAAAAGTGATTACATCGGATAGAACTCCAAGAACATCGAGGAGAACATTGTATTGAAGATCAAGAAGAGAGAAGAAGCCATCTAGCTACTAACTATGGACCCATAGGTCTGTGGTAAACTACTCACGCATCATCGGAAGGGCAGCAAGGTCGATGTAGAACCCCTCCGTGATCGATTCCCCGTCCGGCAGATTACCGGAGAAGGACCCCAGATGGGATCTCTCTGGAACAAAAGCTTACGGCGGCGGAAAAAGTATTTCGTGGACTCCCCTGAGGGTTTCTGATTTTTTGGGAATTTATAGTGCTGGAATTAGGTCAAACGGAGCTGGGATGGGCCCACGGGGCACCAGGGCGCGCCTGCCCCCCCCAGGCGCACCCTGGTGGCTCGTGGCCACCTCCTCTAGATTCTGGCCCTCTCCCGAAGCTTCTAGAGTTGGTATTGCGCAATAAAAAATCTCCAAAAAGTTTCGTGGCATTTGGACTTCATTTGGTATTGATTTTCTGTAAAACAAAAACAGGGCAGAAAACAACAACTGGCACTGGGCACTAAGTTAATAGGTTAGTCTCCAAAAATGATATATAATTGCTGTTAATGCTTATAAAAACATCCAAGATTGATAATATAACAGCATAGAACAATCCTAAATTATAGATACATTGGAGACGTATCATGTATCTAACATGGCGTTAACCAAATCAGTTAGAGTACGGTTTTTCCGTTCGGTAACCCCATTTGACTGGGGTGAATAGGGAGGCGTCCTCTCATGAATAATACCATGTTCCGCACAAAAAGAATCCAACTCACTCGAGAAGTACTCTCCACCACGATCTGACCGGACTCGTTTAATTTTCTTTTCAAATTGATTCTCAACTTCTGCCTTATAGATTTTAAAGTAGTGTAGAGCCTCATCTTTTGTATTTAACAGATACACATAGCTATATCTAGTGGAATCATCTATCAATGTCATGAAGTATTTCTTTCCACCTTTAGTCAACACACCATTCATCTCACAAAGATGAGAATGTATGAGTTCTAATGGCGCCAAGTGTCTCTCCTCCGCAGCCTTGTGAGGCTTGCGAGGTTGCTTAGCTTGCACACACGTAAGGCACTTAGAACCTTTGGCTAAAGTGAAACTCGGGATTAAATTCAGGTTTGCTAGCCGCGTCATAACACCGAAACTAATGTGACAAAGACATGAATGCCAAACTTCAGATTCATTAACACTCGAATGAATATTGTTCACGACTTTATTACAAAAATTAGCGAGAGAAAGGCGGAACATTCCTCTGCATTCATAACCCTTTCCAACAAATAGTCCATATTTCGTAACAACTACTTTATTAGACTCGAAGACCAACTTAAACCCTTCTCTACACAGAAGGGAGCCACTAACAAGGTTCTTCTTGATGGCGGGGACATGCTGCACATTCTTCAGCTGCACGATCCTTCCCGAAGTAAACTTCAGATCGACCGTGCCAACACCATGAACAGAAGCACTCGCGCCATTCCCCATCAATACGGACCCGTGACCTGTGGCCTGGGAAGAAGAAAACAATGAAATGTCAGCACACACATGAACACCTGCACCTGTTTCCACCCACCAATCGCTGGACTGGCAAACTGAAAATACAGTAAATAAATTACCGTACCCAGATGCACCACTTTCATTGTTGCTCATAATCATGTTGGCAGACTTGGAGTCCTGCCCTGGCTTCTTGTACTTGTTCGGGCAGTTGTTGGCCCAATGTTCCTCCGAACCACAAGTAAAGCAGCCATCTCCCTTCTTGTTCTTCTTGAAGGTCTTCTTACCTTTCTTCTTAAAGTCGGTATTCTGTTGGAGACCGTTCTTTCCCTTGGGCTTGTGGGAATTGAAGTTCTTCTGACGCACCATATTGGCCACAGAAGTTCCTTAGACCCCTTTTCCATGCGAGTCTTTTGCTCTCGAGTTCTGCTTAACACTCAGATAGCCGATGACATCCTCTACTGAGAATTCACGCCTCTGATGTTTCAGAGTGGTAGCAAAATTCCTCCAGGAATTAGGGAGCTTAGCGATTATACAACCCGCGACAAATTTGCTCGGCAAATCGCACTTCAGAAGCTCAAGCTCCTTAGCGATGCATATTATCTCATGAGCCTGTTCCAATACAGAATGGTTCTCGACCATTTTGTAATCGTGGAACTGCTCTATAACATACATCTCGCTCCCAGCATCGCTGGCCCCGAATTAATATTTGAGCTCCTCCCACAAGTCCTTGGCAACCCGCACATGTAAATATGCGTCAACCAACTTATCTCTGATCACGCTCAGAACTGCTCCGAGAAAGATGACGGTGGCCTCCCTGAACGCCTTCTCCTGTTCAGGAGTAATCGTTCCAGTGGGAGTCACACCGGCAACCTAGAACACGTTCATTGGCGTGAGCCATAAGATGGTTTTGGTCAGCCAACGCTTAAAATATGTACCGGTAAACTTATCCGGTTTCAGTGCAGTAGCAAAACCATGATTCGAAAAATTCCTACACAAATTAGGTTTTTGGATTGCTAAGTAAATAGGCAATTTTTCGATTAATATAATCCATGAATAAATCACTAGCATGGCATTGACTAAATTACTGACATACTGATTATGAACCAGACTAGCATGTACTACGCAGATAGTAGAAACATCTACGCACATAGCTAGTACAGCTAAGACAGAAATTAACTGGAGAGGGATAAACATGTTATACCCTCCAATCGGCCAGGCAGAGGCCGCGGCGGCGGCAGCAGCATCCTCGGTAGCCTTCTTGTCGGCTTCCAGCTTCTCAGCAGCGGCACGTTCGACGTCGGTGGACATGGTGATGACGAAGGCGATGCGGACGTAGAGGAAGCAGACGAACGGAGGCGAGCAGTCGCGTAGTCACTCCCCAAAAACCTAATCGCCCCTCTCCCATACAAGATCCAGAGAGGAGGGGTTTCGGAGGCCTGCTCCCCCGTCAACCATGTACACGGTGAACGGGATGGAGTCGCCGGCAGTAGCAGCAGAAGTGGAACGACGTGGGCATGGAGGCAGATGCGATCTGTTTCGCGTGGGGGCTAGAGTTCGCAGCGCCTCACATATATAGGCGCGGCCGCGTGGAGAGACGTGGGCTGAACCCACATCCAAGTCGGTAACAGCCCACGATCTGATGTCTAAGATCGTGGCCCCATCTGTCAAAGACTCTCCGTTCCTGACCGGCAAAAATAAGCGCATAGGTGTGAGCTCGGCTCGGCTCAATCCCGGAACCCGCGTCGCGTCGTGACGAGGCGTGGCGTGGCGAGGCGGGCGGCGGAGGAGGAGCGCGCGGGAACCACTTTTCTTCTCAATCTCCAATAGCATGTGGAAGAGAATCCCTTATAAGGAGGTCCAACTCCTTCTCAACTAGTGGTATGGGACTAAACTTCCCACCACACACAATGCCATATATCCCACATGGGCCCTTAGAGATTTTTCTGAAATTGTTAGATGGGCCCAAGGCCCAACTCATATTTCAACAACCCCCCACCAGATCTCAAGGGCCCATTTTGTCCTTTGTTCCAAACACTGTTTTGATATACCAGTATTTTAGTGGAGACCGGTTAAGGTTGAACTCCACCTAGAGCAAGTAGCTACACTCCTTCACAACTGAACAATGGACTATGCCTTGAATTGTCAGTTTGGCGTAAAGAAGTTTCACCACAGGTCTGACTAGTACTAGACTGCCGAAGGCTGACCCCTCGGGTGGAGCATATTAGTCACACTCCTGGCCTATTCATGAGCTTGCTAGAGATCACCCCAATCTCATAGACTGTGACCAGCAATCGGGCTCATATAGGTGTGTTCCTCCAAAGATCGCTTTGTAGGACAGCATCTTGCTTATATATATAAGCCTTGGAACACATTAAGATAGTAGTCAACCTACCATACAGTTTCCGAGAGTATTGCATCTCCAACGGAGTGGGTTAGTAAAGTTACTCTCCCCAGTTCACCACTGGCTTGTTTTCCCAGGTCCTACTTCACGGGATCTCCGATCACATAGGTTGGGTTACTACCATGGCAACTCATGTGGGTCTCAACCCATCTCCCTCGATGCATTATCTATCACAAGACGTGATAGCCCTTTACTAAAGGGATCTGCCAGATTCTTAGCCGTTTGGATATAACCCAACGCTATCACTCCGGAGTTTCTTAATTTTCTGATAGCTTTCAATCTCATTCTTATGTGTTTGTTGGACTTCATGTTGTCCTTTGAACTCTTCACCTTGACAATAACTGTTTGATTGTCACAATTCATAAGGATGGCCGGAACCGGCTTCTCAACCACTGGCAAGTCCATCAAAAGATCTCGAAGCCATTCTGCTTCGACTCTAGATGTGTCTAATGTTGTTAATTCCGCTTCAATTGTCGATCTCGTTAAGATCATTTGCTTGCAAGACTTCCAGGAAACAGCACCACCTCCAAGAGTAAACATATACCCAGTTGTGGCCTTCATCTCATCAGCATCAGAGATCCAATTCACATCACTATACCCTTCAAGTACCGACGGGTATCCGGTATAGTGAAGTCCATAGTTCATAGTACATTTCAGATAGCGCGTAACTCTTTCAATAGCATGCCAATGTACATCACCCGGTTTGGAAACAAACCGGCTCAGTTTGCTCACAGCAAACGCGATGTCAGGCCTCGTTGCGCTCGCTAGATACATGAGTGAACCAATAATTTGAGAGTATCTCAATTGATCTTTAGTCGTGCCTTCAAACTTTCGAATCAACACACTAGGATCATATGGTGTTTGGGATGGTTTACAGTCTGAATATCCAAAATGACTCAACACCTTCTCAACGTAATGGGATTGCAGAAATGTAATCCCACTCTCATCATCTCTCAGTAGCTTGATGTTCAAGATAACATCAGCCACTCCAAGGTCCTTCATCTCAAAGTTCTGACATAAAAAGGACTTAACTTCCTCAATCACTTTGAGGTTGGTTCCAAATATCAGTATGTCATCAACATACAAGCACAGTATAACTCCTTCGTCCCCACCATAGCGATAGTATACACACGTGTCAGCTTCATTAACAAAGATGCCAACAGATGTCAAATTTGTATTAAATTTCTCATGCCACTGCTTAGGTACTTGTCTCAGGCGATATAGAGATTTCAACAACTTACACACCTTTCCTTCTTGACCATCTATTATGAAGCCATCAGGTTGTTGCATATAGATTTCGTCCTCTAGCTCTCCGTTCAGGAAAGCCGTCTTAACATCCATCCGGTGGATGAGAAGACCATGTGAGGCCGCCAACGAGAGTAATACTTGAATGGTGGTCAATCTGGCCATAGGTGAATAAGTGTCGAAGAAATCTTATTCTTCCTTTTGGGCATAACCCTTGGCCACAAGTCTAGCCTTGTACTTTTCAATAGTACCGTCGGGCCTAAGCTTCTTCTTGAACACCCACTTACATCCCAATGGTTTGCAACCATAGGGACGTTCAATAATCTCCCAAGTCCCGTTAGCCGTGATGGAATCCATCTCGCTACAGACCGCATCCTTCCAGTAGTCAGCTTCTGGAGACGCATACGCTTCTAAAATAGAAGTGGGAGTATCATCCACGAGGTACACAAGGAAATCATCACCAAAGGTCTTTACAGTCCTTTGTCTCTTGCCCCTACCAAGGGTTTCCTCGTCATCCTCCTCAGGAGTTTCATCATGTGTTTGTTCATAATATTCCATCGGAATGGCAGGTTTAGGAGTCTCCTCATATTCCTGTCTAGAAGTGCTTTGCATATCTCTCATAGGAAAAATATCCACGAAGAATGTAGCATCCTTAGACTCCATAATTGTACCGACCCTCTGGTCAGGTACCTCAGATTTCACTACTAGAAATCTATAGCCAGCACTATTCTTAGCGTAGCCCAAATTAACGTAGTCCACAGTCTTTGGTCCAAGCTTACACTTTTTGGGGATCGGCACGTTGACTTTTGCCAAACAGCCCCAAGTACGCAAGTACGAGAGTGTTGTCCTTCTCTTTGCCCATTTCTCATAGGGAGTGATCTCATTATCCTTTGTCGGAACTTTATTCAGGACATGACATGATGTCAATATAGCCTCCCCCCACCATGCCTTGGATAAACCCGATGTATCTAACATGGCGTTAACCAAATCAGTTAAAGTACGGTTTTTCCGTTCGGCAACCTCGTTTGACTGGGGTGAATAGGGAGGTGTCCTCTCATGAATAATACCATGTTTTGCACAAAAAGAATCAAACTCACTCGAGAAGTACTCTCCACCACGATCTGACCAGACTCATTTAATTTTCTTTTCAAGTTGATTCGCAACTTCTGCCTTATAGATTTTAATGTAGTGTAGAGCCTCATCTTTAGTATTTAACAGATACACATAGCAATATCTAGTGGAATCATCTATCAATGTCATGAAGTATTTCTTTCCACCTTTAGTCAACACACCATTCATCTCACAAAGATCAGAATGTATGAGTTCTAATGGCGCCAAGAGTCTCTCCTCCGCAGCCTTGTGAGGCTTGCGAGGTTGCTTAGCTTGCACACACGTAAGGCACTTAGAACCTTTGGCTAAAGTGAAACTCGGGATTAAATTCAGTTTTGCAAGCCGCGTTATAACACAACAACTAATGTGACAAAGACGTGAATGCCAAACTTCAGATTCATTAACACTCGAATGAATATTGTTCATGACTTTATTACAAAAAATAGCGAGGGAAAGGCGGAACATTCCTCCGCATTCATAACCCTTTCCAACAAATAGTCCATATTTCGTAACAACTACTTTATTAGAATCGAAGACCAACTTAAACCGTTCTCTACACAGAAGGGAGCCACTAACAAGGTTCTTCTTGATGGCGGGGACATGCTGCACGTTCTTCAGCTGCACGATCCTTCCCGAAGTAAACTTCAGATCGACCGTGCCAACACCATGAACAGAAGCACTCGCGCCATTCCCCATCAATAGGGACCCGTGACCTGTGGCCTGGTAAGAAGAAAACAATGAAATGTCAGCACACACATGAACACCTGCACCTGTGTCCACCCACCAATCGGTGGACTGACAAACTGAAAATACAGTAAATAAATTACCGTACCCAGATGCACCACTTTCATTGTTGCTCATAATCATGTTGGCAGACTTGGAGTCCTGCCCTGGCTTCTTGTACTTGTTTGGGCAGTTGTTGGCTAAATGTTCCGCCGAACCACAAGTAAAGCAGCCATCTCCCTTCTTGTTATTCTTGAAGGTCTTCTTACCTTTCTTCTTAAAGTCGGTATTCTGTTGGATACCGTTCTTTCCCTTGGGCTTGTGGGAATTGAAGTTCTTCTGACGCACCATATTGGCCACAGAAGTTCCTTCGACCCCTTTTCCATGCGAGTCTTTTGCTCTCGAGTTCTGCTCAACACTCAGATGGCCGATGACATCCTCTATTGAGAATTCACGCCTCTGATGTTTCAGAGTGGTAGCAAAATTCCTCCAGGAATTCGGGAGCTTAGCGATTATACAACCCGTGACAAATTTGCCCGGTAAATCACACTTCAGAAGCTCAAGCTCCTTAGCGATGCATATTATCTCATGAGCCTGTTCCAATACAGAACGGTTCTCAACCATTTTGTAATCGTGGAACTGCTCTATAACATACATCTCGCTCCCAGCATCGGTGGCCCCGAATTTAGATTCGAGCACCTCCCACAAGTCCTTGGCAACCCGCACATGTAAATATGCGTCAACCAACTTATCTCCGATCACGTTCAGAACTGCTCCGAAAAAGATGACGGTGGCCTCCCTGAACGCCTTCTCCTACTCAGGATTAATCGTTCCAGTGGGAGTCACACCGGCAACTCTGAACACGTTCATTGCCGTGAGCCATAAGATGGTTTTGGTCTGCAACACTTAAAATATGTACCGGTAAACTTATCCGGTTTCAGTGCAGCAGCAAAACCACGATTCAAAAAATTCCTACACAAATTAGGTTTTTGGATTGCTAAGTAAATATGCAAGTTTTCAATTATTTTAATCCATGAATAAATCACTAGCATGGCATTGACTAAATTACTGACATACTGATTATGAACCAGACTAGCATGTACTTCGCATATAGTAGAAACATCTACGCACATAGCTAGTGCAGTTAAGACATAAATTAACAGGAGAGGGATAAACATGTTATTCCCTCCAATCGGCCAGGCAGAGGCCGTGGCGGCGGCGGCGGCAGCGTCCTCGGCGGCCTTCTTGTCAGCTTCCAGCTTCTCAACGGCGGCACGTTCGGCGTCGGTGGACATGGTGATAACAAAGGCGATGCGGACGTAGAGGAAGCAGACGAACGGAGGCGAGCAGTCGCGTAGTCGCTCCCCAAAAACCTAATCGCCCGCTCCCGTACAGGATCCGGAGAGGCGGGGTTTCAGAGGTCTGCTCTTCCGTCAACCGTGTACGCGGTGAACAGGATGGAGTCGCCGGCGGCAGCAGCAGCAATGGAACGACGTGGGCATGGAGGCAGATGCGATCTGTTTCGCGTGGGGGCTAGGGTTCGCAGCGCCTCACATATAAAGGCGCGGCCACGTGGAGAGACGTGGGTTGAACCCACGTCCAAGTCGGTAACAGCCCATGATCTGATGTGTCAGATCGTGGACCCATCTGTCAAAGACTCTCCATTCCTGACCGGCAAAAAGAAGCGCATAGGTGTGAGCTTGCCTCGGCTCAATCCCGCAACCCGCGTCGCATAATGACGAGGCGTGGCGTTGCGAGGCGGGCGGCGGAGGAGGAGCGCACGGGAACCACTTCTCTTCTCAAGCTCCAATAGCATGTGGAAGAGAATCCCTTATAAGGAGGTCCAACTCCTTCTCCAGTAGCGGTATGGGACTAAACTTCCCACCACACACAATGCCATATATCCAACATGGGCCCTTAGAGATTTTTCTGAAATTGTTAGATGGGCCCAAGGCCCAACTCATATTTCAACAATCCCCCACCAGATCTCAAGGGCCCATTTTGTCCTTTGTTCCAAACACTGTTTTGATATACCAGTATTTTAGTGGAGACCGGTTAAGGTTGAAGTCCACCTAGAGCAAGTAGCTACACTCCTTCACAACTGAACAGTGGACTATGCCTTGAATTATCAGTTTGGCATAAAGAAGTTTCACCACAGGTCTTACTAATACTAGACTGCCGAAGGCTGACCCCTCGGGTGGAGCATATTAGTCACACTCCTGGCCTATTCATGAGCTTGCTAGAGATCACCCCAATCTCATAGACTGTGACCAGCAATCGGGCTCATATAGGTGTGTTCCTCCAAAGATCGCTCTGTAGGACACAGACAGTAGTCAACCCACCATACAGTTTCCAAGAGTATTGCATCTCCAACGGAGTGGGTTAGTAAAGTTACTCTCCTCAGTTCACCACTGGCTTGTTTTCCCAGGTCCTACTTCACGGGATCTCCGATCACATAGGTTGGGTTACTACCATGGCAACTCATGTGGGTCTCAAACCCATCTCCCTCGATGCATTATCTATCACAACATGTGATAGCCCTTTAGTAAAGGGATCTGCCAGATTCTTAGCCGTTTGGATATAACCCAACGCTATCACTCCAGAGTTTCTTAATTTTCTAACAGCTTTCAATCTCATTCTTATGTGTTTGTTGGACTTCATGTTGTCCTTTGAACTCTTCACCTTGACAATAACTGTTTGATTGTCACAGTTTATAAGGATGGCAGGAACCGGCTTCTCAACCACTGGCAAGTCCATCAAAAGATCTCGAAGCCATTCTGCTTTGACACCAGATGTGTCTAATGCTGTTAACTCTGCTTCCATTGTCGATCTCGTTAAGATCGTTTGCTTGCAAGACTTCTAGGAAACATCACCACCTCCAAGAGTAAACATATACCCAGTTGTGGCCTTCATCTCATCAGCATCAGAGATCCAATTCGCATCACTATACCCTTCAAGTACCGACGGGTATCCGGTATAGTGAAGTCCATAGTTCATAGTACCTTTCAGATAGCGCATAACTCTTTCAATAGCATGCCAATGTACATCACCCGGTTTGGAAACAAACCGGCTCAGTTTGCTCACAGCAAACGCGATGTCAGGCCTCGTTGCGCTCGCTAGATACATGAGTGAACCAATAATTTGACAGTATCTCAATTGATCTTTAGCCGTGCCTTTGAACTTTCGAATCAGCACACTAGGATCATATGGTGTTTGGGATGGTTTGCAGTCTGAATATCCAAAATGACTCAACACCTTCTCAACGTAATGGGATTGCAGAAGTGTAATCCCACCCTCATCATATCTCAGTAGCTTGATGTTCAAGATAACATCAGCCACTCCAAGGTCCTTCATCTCAAAGTTCTGAGATAAAAAGGACTTAGCTTCCTCAATCACTTTGAGGTTGGTTCCAAATATCTGTATGTCATCAACATACAAGCACAGTATAACTCCTTCATCCCCACCATAGCGATAGTATACACATGTGTCAGCTTCATTAACAAAGAAGCCAACAGATGTCAAAGTTGTATTAAATTTCTCATGCCACTGCTTAGGTGCTTGTCGCAGGCCATATAGAGATTTCAACAACTTACACACCTTTCCTTCTTGATCATCTATTATGAAGCCATCCGGCTGTTGCATATAGATTTCCTCCTCTAGCTCTCCATTCAGGAAAGCCGTCTTAACATCCATCTGGTGGATGAGAAGACTATGCGAGGCCGCCAACGAGAGTAATACTCGAATGGTGGCCAGTCTGGCCACAGGTGAATAAGTGTCGAAGAAATCTTCTTCTTCTTTCTGGGCATAACCCTTGGCCACAAGTCTAGCCTTGTACTTTTCAATAGTACCGTCGGGCCTAAGCTTCTTCTTGAACACCCACTTACATCCCAATGGTTTGCAACCATAGGGACATTCAGTAATATCCTAAGTCCCGTTAGCCATGATGGAATCCATCTCGCTAAGGACCGCATCCTTCCAGTAGTCAGCTTCTGGAGACACATACACTTCTGAAATAGAAGTGGGAGTATCATCCACGAGGTACACAAGGAAATCATCATCAAAGATCTTTACAGTCCTTTGTCTCTTCCCCCCTACCAAGGGTTTCCTCGTCATCCTCCTCAGGATTTTCATCATGTGTTTGTTCATAATATTCCATCGGAATGGCAGGTTCAGGAGTCTCCTCATATTCCTGTCTAGAAGTGCTTTGCATATCTCTCATGGGAAAAATATCCTCGAAGAATGTAGCATCCTTAGACTCCATAATTGTACCAACCTTCAGGTCAGGTACCTCAGATTTCACTACTAGAAATCTATAGCCAACGCTGTTCTTAGCATAACCCAAATTAACGCAGTCCACGGTCTTTGGTCCAAGCTTACGCTTTTTGGGGATCGGCACGTTGACTTTCACCAAACAGCCCCAAGTACGCAAGTACGAGTGTGTTGTCCTTCTCTTCACCCATTTCTCATAGGGAGTGATCTCATTATCCTTTGTCGGAACTTTATTCAGGACATGACATGATGTCAATATAGCCTCCTCCCACCATGCCTTGGATAAACCCGATGTATCTAACATGGTGTTAACCAAATCAGTTAGAGTATGGTTTTTCCATTCGGCAACCGCATTTGACTGGGGTGAGTAGGGAGGCGTCCTCTCATGAATAATACCATGTTTCGCACAAAAAGAAACAAACTCACTCGAGAAGTACTCTCCACCACGACATGACCGGACTCGTTTAATTTTCTTTTCAAGTTGATTCTCAACTTCTGCCTTATAGATTTTAATGTAGTGTAGAGCCTCATCTTTAGGATTTAACAGATACACATAGCAATATCTAGTGGAATCATCTATCAATGTCATGAAGTATTCCTTTGCACCTTTAGTCAACACACCATTCATCTCACAAAGATCAGAATGTATGAGTTCTAATGGCGCCAAGTCTCTCTCCTCCGCAGCCTTGTGAGGCTTGCGAGGTTGCTTAGCTTGCACACACGTAATGCACTTAGAACCTTTGGCTAAAGTGAAACTCGGGATTAAATTCAGTTTTGCTAGCCACGTCATAACACTGAAACTAATGTGACAAAGACGTGAATGCCAAACTTCAGATTCATTAACACTCGAATGAATATTGTTCACGACTTTATTACAAAAATCAGCGAGAGAAAAGCGGAACATTCCTCCGCATTCATAACCCTTTCCAACAAATAGTCCATATTTCGTAACAACTACTTTATTAGACTCGAAGACCAACTTAAACCCTTCTCTACACAGAAGGGAGCCACTAACAAGGTTCTTCTTGATGGCGGGGACATGCTGCACGTTCTTCAGCTGCACGATCCTTCCCGAAGTAAACTTCAGATCGACCGTGCCAACACCATGAACAGAAGCACTCGCGCCATTCCCCATCAATAGGGACCCGTGACCTGTGGCCTGGTAAGAAGAAAACAATGAAATGTCAGCACATACATGAACACCTGCACCTGTGTCCACCCACCAATCGGTGGACTGACAAACTGAAAATATAGTAAATAAATTACCGTACCCAGATGCACCACTTTCATTGTTGCTCATAATCATGTTGGCAGACTTGGAGTCCTGCCCTGGCTTCTTGTACTTGTTTGGGCAGTTGTTGGCCCAATGTTCCTCCGAACCACAAGTAAAGCAGCCATCTCCCTTCTTGTTCTTCTTGAAGGTCTTCTTACCTTTCTTCTTAAAGTCGGTATTCTGTTGGACACCATTCTTTCCCTTGGGCTTGTGGGAATTGAAGTTCTTCTGACGCACCATGTTGGCCACAGAAGTTCCTACGACCCCTTTTGCTCTCGAGTTCTACTTAACACTCAGATGGCCGATGACATCCTCTACTGAGAATTCACGCCTCTGATGTTTCAGAGTGGTAGCAAAATTCCTCCAGGAATTAGGGAGCTTAGCGACTATACAACCCGTGACAAATTTGCTCGGTAAATCGCACTTCAGAAGCTTGGAACTCCGAAAAAGAAAAGATGAACAACTTAGAACCAAGAATTGATATCATGACAACTCCGGAAGAATGCTTGAAATCACTTGATGAAACAAGAATAAGAATTATGTTATGCTTATCCTTCATCAAGTTTAATTGATGACAAGCAACGGATTTGGCATACCACTTATTCTTCTTGAGATGATTGAATGGAGATGAAACAAGCTTGAAGAAGTCTTGAACGAACCACCGGCAAGAATTGCAATGAATGAGGATATAATGAATGAATAAGATACATCGGAATGAAGAGATCATGATCCGCCTAATGGAAAACTTGATTGAAGCACCGGAATAATTGAGATACGAACTAAGGGACAACAATTGAGAAGACTTGGAGAACGAAAGCTGAAAGCTGAGAACGAAGAAATCTTCTGAAATGATGGCCTTCGGAGGATCGAGAAATGATAACAACTCTGAAATGCTCCGGATAGATATGGAAGGAATTCCTCATTATCAAAAACAATTAAGAGGATAGCACGAAGCTGAAACCATGAATCTCTAGGATAACGGAATAAGATTTAAGAGAAACACTCCTTTGGTCTTCATGCTGAGAATGATGGCGAGAAACACCACCAAGAATTACTGAGATACTCCGGAATAATGAATAAGAAAAGGTTGAGCCAATGATGAGAATGATTTAGAAGTGATCTTCAGGAAGGAATATGACTGATGGAATTCATTCTTACGTCATATTGAAAAGAACTTGAGGAGATCTCCGGAAAAGATTAGAAGAGTCAGGTAAGATCCTGGGGAACACCTGTGGGTTATGAGCCCACTGAAGGAAACACCGTTGAAATGATTGCTTAGAAAGAGAGATTGCACCGGTACAAATTGAGAACTTGATGAGGTGAGAACCTCAAAATAATTTAAGAGGATCTGAATGGAAATGAAAGTCTTCTGAGATATCTTGCCACACCGGATAGAATAGAAACGAACAAACAGAGAGGCTTGGATAAGAACTTCCAACATGGGAAAGCATTTAGAGAATGAAAAGGAAATGATGAGCACCGAAAGCTTGAATTGAATCCACCGGGAAAGAAAACAATACAAGGAATGATGAACTTTGAATCACTTGATCATCTCCATAATGAATCACCGGATATCAAATGGAAGAAAAGAAATAGCAGAAGCATGACATGAAAAGAAAAGCACTTGCATGAGAATTTAATTATTGAAGAAAAAGGGCGGGAGGGTGGGAAAAACAAATACAACTTGAGACAGATGAGACGAACTCCAGAAAGGAATATGAGGATTGATCTTGCAAAACTTGGAAGGGATCGAATCATCTAGAAGAGAAGCACACCGGTTGGAAAGAATTGACATTACAACTCCGGTTGAACAAAAGGATTAGCATTCCCATAAAAATGTGAGAACACCATTTAGAAAGATATGAATTCACCACTTGACATCGAAGCAACTCGAATAACCATACTCCAACAAAACAAAGGATGAGGCTTGCAAATTAAGCCGGAAACAAATACAAACCCATTTGCATTTGTTGGAAGGATAATCCTAGGTAAACTACTTGAATTCCCACCTAAGAATTCCCGAAGTCTTTCTTGTTTATGCGATTCGGGTTGCGGACCCAGGAACGTACCCAAGGTAATCAGCTACAACTGCACCCGCAACCTTCCACACCATAATCCAAGAAACTCCGCAAACTCATCTACCTCAGACACTCGTAATCACAACGATACTAAGTATGGCAGTACATCCGAACTCTCTCCACCAGTACTGGGGATGCCGGACTCCTCTCGCCACTACCAGTATTGAAGCAATTTCAAATATCCTCCGTCCTGAGATACTAAGGAAACTGAATGATAACGATGTGCACAAGAATCCCCTGGAGCTCAACTCCCCGGAAGAAATCAAGTCAGACAGGAGGCACCAAGACAGAACTCCGTCACATCGGTATCACATAGATTCCAAAATACCCGCGTGATCCTAAAAAATTTTTGAGCGAGAAGAGGAGTAGAATGAAAATTCCTAAGTCGAACACCTCACCAGAGTATAGAAGAGGAGTAAAAGAATCCTACTCTCCGATATAACTAGACTCAAAATAGTTTTTTCACTAGACTCGACTCGGCCAAGTTCGATCAATCAAGGGGGCTCCTAGGTCGGTATAGGCTCTGATACCAACTTGTCACGCCCAAGATGCGATCCTATCCTTATTTTGGCACGAGGGCCTCGACAGGGATAGAAGCGCATCTCGTCGTGTTGCAAGAATGGATATCATTACAAGTACATGTACAGAAGAGGTGAGTATATGGAATTGGCTTACACTCGCCACAAGCTACATCAACATCACATCAATACAACAACAAATACAAACATCATACAGAAGAGCAGGGTCCGAGTACGGACGAAAATAAACGATAAAATGACATCCATCCTTGCTATCCCAGGCTGCCGCCTGGAACCCATCCTAGATCGATGAAGAAGAAGAAGAAGAACTCCAAATCAAAAACAAGCATCGCGCTCACGTCATATCATCGCATTACCTGTACCTGCAACTGTTGTTGTAGTAATCTGTGAGCCACAGGGACTCAGCAATCTCATCTCCAAGGGTATCAAGACTATTAAAGCTTAATGGGTGAGGTAAGGTTAAGTGGTGAGGCTGCAGCAAGCGACTAAGCATTATTGAGTGGCTAACTTACGAATACAAGAATAAAGGGGGATGATTGTCGAATAAACGGACGTGGACTAGTAATGATCTCTAAGAGACCCTGAACACCTACTTACGTCAAACATAACCCCACCGTGTTCTCTCTCGGATAAGGACTCACGAGAAGAGACAGTCACGGTTACGCACACAATTGGTGTATTTTATTTGAGTTTACTTCAAGTTTGCTATGACCGGGTGTTAAACAAAGTTTCCAAGTTTTCCACATAACCGCGGGCACGGCTTTCCGAAAGATTTAACCCTGCAGGGGTGCTCCTACTCATCCATCACAAATTAACCACACGCAGCGAGAATAACCTCGACCACGAACCTCGTGATCTTCCTAGGCAATTCCACTGGAAAACCGCAACCTCGAGATAGCCCGAAGTATTTTCGGAATTCCTCGCACAAGACGTTCGAGAAAGGTAAAACAAGTCCAGCAAGACCGCCCGACGTGTCGACGAACCCGATAGGAGCCGCGTATCTCGTTCTCAGGACACGACAGATAAGCGAAGCGTACGGTGGCCTGATAGACATCTCCCGAGTTGCCCCGGGTTGGCCCCGCACGGTGCTCTAGTTTGGACCAACACTCATGAGGAGCACTGGCCCGGGTTGTTGATTAAAGATCCTCGGGTTAATTACTCCCTATGCAGGTTTATTAGTTATTAGGCAAATGTAGTACCAATGTTGGGCCTTGCCAGACAAGTTTTATCCTAAAACGAAAATCAAGGGGGTCCCCATAACAACCCCGAGCATGTTAGGAGCGCTCATTTATGGAACATAACACCGGTTCACAAGAAACTAGGGCGGCAAGAGTGGAACAAAACACCGAGCAAAAGGCCAAGCCTTCCACCCTTTACCAAGTATATATGTGCATTAAATTAAATAGCAATAATATTGTGATATAACAAAACCATCCATGTTGCACATGGAAAGAGCTTGCACCTGCAACTAGCAACGCTATAAGAAGGGCTGAGCAAGCGGTAACATAGCCAAACAATGTTTGCTGGGACGTGGAGGGGTTAGAGGTTTTTCATGGCAATTTGGGGGGCTTGACATACAAGTGGTAGGTAGCGAGACAGCGATAGAAACGAGACATCTAGCATGGCAATGATAGTAATGGTATCCAGGGAAATGATCATCTTGCCTGAGATCCCGCTTGGAAGAAGAACGAATCCATGAAGAAGACGAGCCAACGTAGACGAACGAATCCTCACACTCCGAAGCGGTTTCGGAACTCTATCGAGAAGAAGCAATCGGAAACAACAATCAACACACGAGAACACCACAACAAATGCATGACATGATGCGCAACAAATATGATGCATGTCCGGTTTTAAATATGCAAGGCATGGCAACCACAACAATCAAATACTACACATTAAGTGAAGCTCAATATGCAACGAGTTGCATATTGACGAAACTCCACATTTGAATATTTAGTTCACTCTCGTTTAGGTACACGACAATATTAAATGTTGTTAAACATGGCAAGAGGTGAAGCATAAGTAAACTACACATAAAGGCAAGTTTAAATGAGGCCGGAAACAACATATAGCATTTCCGAAACGACCCCATATGTTAATTTCGAAATTGGTCCAGATCTGAATTAATCAGGTTTTATATTTGTTAAACAGCAAAATAAAGTGAACCATGCAATTCTACACGTCATTCTAGTCGATTTACATATATAGAACATTTGAAACGGAGCTACGGTTTAAAAGATATGACATTCACAAGATGCACGTGACATGAATGCAAAATGCATGAAAATGACAACCACAACACTTAGAATCATGAATGCAGCAAGTTATTATGATGCTACATGAAATCCTAAGCAAGTTTCATGTGCAACATGTTCAAAACGGAGCTACGGATCAACCACAATCATCAATGCAAGAGTTTAATTAAATCTGTCCAAAACAGCAACATAGCGTTTTGCACACATGAAAACAACAAGCTACAAGATTCTAAAATGCACAAACTAAACATGGGGCAGTAGCATATAACATACACTTCATTTCATCTTCACATATCATACTCAAAATAGTTATGGAACACATGGTAGGAAGCTCACAACATGGCAACAAAATATGGCAGATTAGGACTTAGTGAAAATAACAAGTTTTTAGCATAGCAGATTTCACGGAGGCATATTGGCAGCAGCAAAACTATATGCTACAGGGCATATTATGACATGAAAATAACAGCATGGTAGTAGACATGATGCATTACAATTCATTACTTTATAGCAACATCAAATTATGCTCAGATTCATGGCAACCATCAACACAACATGGCATATTGAAGAAAACAGATTCTCAGACTTAGTAAAAAATTAGAGTGGGCATGTGCAGCAGTTTTAACAGATTGACATATTGAGCAACAGAAATAATTATGATGCAAAACCTATTTATGCAAACTAATGGCACAACATGAAAGAGCATAACATGCTTAACAAAAGACTCCTCGGTGGCATCACCAAAAGACTCCTAGAACACTAGCAAATCACATCGCAACACAGCAACAAAATAACAGATTTCCAGACTTAGAAATATTTTGGACCCTCAAAACATCAGATTTTTATAGCATGATGGCAACAAGGAAACAACACCTAAACATGCATTTCTATGACAACCAAAAATACCAGGGCCTAGCACACATGTTCAAGGGCATATCTCGTGTTCAAAATTATTTCATATCATGCATGGATTAAATCACACGAAATAGACAAAAGGGCATCATGGCAAAAATGACATGCACTCAAACATCCTCCAATGACAAAACTAAATGCACAGTTAAATTCTATGGATTTTTCTACCCCGAAAACGTATATAATATGTATAGGTTCATGTAGGAAAATATGTCACAATTAATTATGCAAGTTTATGGCCTAATCCCCTTTTAGCAAATATAAATGCAAGTTAAATGCAAATATTTCAATGAACAGGTTTGTCATGCATGAAAATGCGATGCCGATAATATGAACATTTTTAATATATTGTTGGATTAATTTCCGATGCATGTTAAAAAAATATGACAATGCAAAATGATGGCAATTATGCAAAATGATGCAACAGCGAGCTTAGGCATTTTTAACATGGATGAAAATGGCATATTATTAATCTACACATTTTTCTGAGCAATAAACATGTATGAAACATTTTCATACGGTGCACGGTTAATTAAATATGAGCATTTTAAAACATGGCATTTATCTGAAAATATGCATGTCCCAGAATAATAGAGAAATTCGCACACAAGGAAAAAAACTACATGGGCCGAAACAGCGGCGCATCATAGCTATGCGGTGCACTAGGCGTAGGATAGGGAGGCATGCTCACCTGGCCTCATGGGCCGGTCGGGACGAGGTGGGCCGGCGGCCCACATGCGGCTAGGGCAACGGGACGAGCAGCTCCTCTGCTCGATCCCGAGCCGAGCCATGGCGGCGGCGCTAGGGCGGCGACGACGGCCAGGGGACGGCGGCAAGGCGACGGGAAGAGGGCACGGAGGCCGGGAACGGGGCGAGGACGATGGGATCCGGCGGATCCGGACGGCAGGTGGCCAGATCGGGGGCTTGGCGAGGTCGGGGTAGGTCCATGGCGACGATGGCCTGCGGCTTGGGCTTCAGTGGGCAAGGGTCCGACGGCCGGACAGCGGTGGGGCGACTGCTCGGGTGCGGGCGACGGGCGGCTTGCTTCCTGGCCGCGGGAGGCGAGGGCGAGCGATGGCTCGGGCGGCTCGGCCTTGGTCGGCGCCGGCTGCGGGCTGCGGGAGGAAGCTCCGATGGATCTGGGGCTCCTGTGGTTGCCCGGACATGTCCGGGTTGGCCACGGACATGTCCGGTAGGTGGGGTTTGGGTGATTTTCAGCCTCTAGATCGCGATCCGAGGGCCGAAAATGGGCAGATGGTTGGGGCTGCGGGATCTGGAGGAGGAGGGCTAGCAGGTGGGTTTTTCTAGGGGTGTGGCTGCAATTTGGCAAGGGGGAAACCCTAGGGAGTGAGGGGGCTCTCTCCATGGGGTGGTCTTAAATAGGGAATGGACTAAGGGGGGGGGGGTTGGACCTCGTCCGTCCGATCGTGATCCGATGACCACGAACGAAGGGGGGCTAAGTTGGGCCAGTGGGCTGTGGAGAAGTGGTTGGGCCAAGAGGAGAGGGAGGGTGCGGCCCGTGACATGATTTTTAAATACCGAAAGCGTCCGATAATAAACCGATGCCGTGGGCACGTGCGTGTGTGGCTGGTCTCGAAACGGTCGACGACACAAACGGAGCGAACCGGCAACTACGAACGGATGCAAGTTTTCGAAAACGAGTGACGAAGCTATGCAGATGATGCGAATGATGCGATGATAAATGCGACAACCACTCGAACCACACGACGACAATGGAAAAGAAAGGGGCATCTTCTGGAGCGTCGGTCCCGGGCTGTTACAACTCTCCTCCACTTACAAGAGATCTCGACCCCAGATCTTGGAATGAGAAGGGGAAGAGAAAGAGAAGAGGTAAAACTTAGTTGCTTCTCTGACAAACGAGTGAAACCAATGAAACATGAAGGTTGCACCGAGATGAAGAATGACATGAGGAACAAGCAAGAATTCACAAGAAATTTCGGCAGCACTCCGGTAGTATAGAGAGGCAAAATTGATAAGATGGGAGAACTTGAAAAGATGACACAACACTCCGGTTACTGAATAAGCAAAGAAGGAACATGATCTTGACAGAACGATAAGATGGATCGAAGAGAGCAACATCACAAGGCCTCCGGAATAAGAATAGAAGCTAGATCGATGGAAGGAAAAGAGCGAAGTAGAAAATGACAACTTCTACTACAATTGAATTGGAAGCCTCTTTACAAGGAAGGATTGAACGGAGTTGTTGGAAAATCAACAACGAAAAGAATAAGCTTGTTGTGGGCTTATGGAAAACAACTCTAAATTATGAGGTGACAACCGGCCACTAAACCAAACAATTGATTGCTTGGGAGCAACAAGATATGCAAGCTTATTTCCACAAGAGGATACATGGAGAACTTGGATCATTGATGAACACCATGATAGCAACAATCTCTAGGAAGTGCTTTAGGTGAAACCCAATCCAAGATAACTCCAAGAAAGAAAAGATGTGTTCACATATCTCATTCTTGACAAATTCTCTTCGAGACTCCTCATTAATCAAGAATGCTATAGTACCATCTCAAAAAAAAATGAGGAAGAAAGAATTGCACTTTGAAATGTAATATAAGAATACTTGAGGACCTCCAACAAAATCTTGAAGAACCACCATGAAGAACCTCCGGAAAGAACTCTGAAACGAAAGGATGATAGAAAGAATTGAAGGATGCAAAATCAACAAGATTGAGGTCTTGCAGAGATTTAGATGAAGCTTCGCGAAGAGATACTTGAGAAACTTGGAACTCCGAAAAAGAAAAGATGAACAACTTAGAACCAAGAATTGATATCATGACAACTCCGGAAGAATGCTTGAAATCACTTGATGAAACAAGAATAAGAATTATGTTATGCTTATCCTTCATCAAGTTTAATTGATGACAAGCAACGGATTTGGCATACCACTTATTCTTCTTGAGATGATTGAATGGAGATGAAACAAGCTTGAAGAAGTCTTGAACGAACCACCGGCAAGAATTGCAATGAATGAGGATATAATGAATGAATAAGATACATCGGAATGAAGAGATCATGATCCGCCTAATGGAAAACTTGATTGAAGCACCGGAATAATTGAGATACGAACGAAGGGACAACAATTGAGAAGACTTGGAGAACGAAAGCTGAAAGCTGAGAACGAAGAAATCTTCTGAAATGATGGCCTTCGGAGGATCGAGAAATGATAACAACTCTGAAATGCTCCGGATAGATATGGAAGGAATTCCTCATTATCAAAAACAATTAAGAGGATAGCACGAAGCTGAAACCATGAATCTCTAGGATAACGGAATAAGATTTAAGAGAAACACTCCTTTGGTCTTCATGCTGAGAATGATGGCGAGAAACACCACCAAGAATTACTGAGATACTCCGGAATAATGAATAAGAAAAGGTTGAGCCAATGATGAGAATGATTTAGAAGTGATCTTCAGGAAGGAATATGACTGATGGAATTCATTCTTACGTCATATTGAAAAGAACTTGAGGAGATCTCCGGAAAAGATTAGAAGAGTCAGGTAAGATCCTGGGGAACACCTGTGGGTTATGAGCCCACTGAAGGAAACACCGTTGAAATGATTGCTTAGAAAGAGAGATTGCACCGGTACAAATTGAGAACTTGATGAGGTGAGAACCTCAAAATAATTTAAGAGGATCTGAATGGAAATGAAAGTCTTCTGAGATATCTTGCCACACCGGATAGAATAGAAACGAACAAACAGAGAGGCTTGGATAAGAACTTCCAACATGGGAAAGCATTTAGAGAATGAAAAGGAAATGATGAGCACCGAAAGCTTGAATTGAATCCACCGGGAAAGAAAACAATACAAGGAATGATGAACTTTGAATCACTTGATCATCTCCATAATGAATCACCGGATATCAAATGGAAGAAAAGAAATAGCAGAAGCATGACATGAAAAGAAAAGCACTTGCATGAGAATTTAATTATTGAAGAAAAAGGGCGGGAGGGTGGGAAAAACAAATACAACTTGAGACAGATGAGACGAACTCCAGAAAGGAATATGAGGATTGATCTTGCAAAACTTGGAAGGGATCGAATCATCTAGAAGAGAAGCACACCGGTTGGAAAGAATTGACATTACAACTCCGGTTGAACAAAAGGATTAGCATTCCCATAAAAATGTGAGAACACCATTTAGAAAGATATGAATTCACCACTTGACATCGAAGCAACTCGAATAACCATACTCCAACAAAACAAAGGATGAGGCTTGCAAATTAAGCCGGAAACAAATACAAACCCATTTGCATTTGTTGGAAGGATAATCCTAGGTAAACTACTTGAATTCCCACCTAAGAATTCCCGAAGTCTTTCTTGTTTATGCGATTCGGGTTGCGGACCCAGGAACGTACCCAAGGTAATCAGCTACAACTGCACCCGCAACCTTCCACACCATAATCCAAGAAACTCCGCAAACTCATCTACCTCAGACACTCGTAATCACAACGATACTAAGTATGGCAGTACATCCGAACTCTCTCCACCAGTACTGGGGATGCCGGACTCCTCTCGCCACTACCAGTATTGAAGCAATTTCGAATATCCTCCGTCCTGAGATACTAAGGAAACTGAATGATAACGATGTGCACAAGAATCCCCTGGAGCTCAACTCCCCGGAAGAAATCAAGTCAGACAGGAGGCACCAAGACAGAACTCCGTCACATCGGTATCATATAGATTCCAAAATACCCGCGTGATCCTAAAAAAATTTTGAGCGAGAAGAGGAGTAGAATGAAAATTCCTAAGTCGAACATCTCACCAGAGTATAGAAGAGGAGTAAAAGAATCCTACTCTCCGATATAACTAGACTCAAAATAGTTTTTTCACTAGACTCGACTCGGCCAAGTTCGATCAATCAAGGGGGCTCCTAGGTCGGTACAGGCTCTGATACCAACTTGTCACGCCCAAGATGCGATCCTATCCTTATTTTGGCACGAGGGCCTCGACAGGGATAGAAGCGCATCTCGTCGTGTTGCAAGAATGGATATCATTACAAGTACATGTACAGAAGAGGTGAGTATATGGAATTGGCTTACACTCGCCACAAGCTACATCAACATCACATCAATACAACAACAAATACAAACATCATACAGAAGAGCAGGGTCCGAGTACGGACGAAAATAAACGATAAAATGACATCCATCCTTGCTATCCCAGGCTGCCGCCTGGAACCCATCCTAGATCGATGAAGAAGAAGAAGAAGAACTCCAAATCAAAAACAAGCATCGCGCTCACGTCATATCATCGCATTACCTGTACCTGCAACTGTTGTTGTAGTAATCTGTGAGCCACAGGGACTCAGCAATCTCATCTCCAAGGGTATCAAGACTATTAAAGCTTAATGGGTGAGGTAAGGTTAAGTGGTGAGGCTGCAGCAAGCGACTAAGCATTATTGAGTGGCTAACTTACGAATACAAGAATAAAGGGGGATGATTGTCGAATAAACGGACGTGGACTAGTAATGATCTCTAAGAGACCCTGAACACCTACTTACGTCAAACATAACCCCACCGTGTTCTCTCTCGGATAAGGACTCACGAGAAGAGACAGTCACGGTTACGCACACAATTGGTGTATTTTATTTGAGTTTACTTCAAGTTTGCTATGACCGGGTGTTAAACAAAGTTTCCAAGTTTTCCACATAACCGCGGGCACGGCTTTCCGAAAGATTTAACCCTGCAGGGGTGCTCCTACTCATCCATCACAAATTAACCACACGCAGCGAGAATAACCTCGACCACGAACCTCGTGATCTTCCTAGGCAATTCCACTGGAAAACCGCAACCTCGAGATAGCCCGAAGTATTTTCGGAATTCCTCGCACAAGACGTTCGAGAAAGGTAAAACAAGTCCAGCAAGACCGCCCGACGTGTCGACGAACCCGATAGGAGCCGCGTATCTCGTTCTCAGGACACGACAGATAAGCGAAGCGTACGGTGGCCTGATAGACATCTCCCGAGTTGCCCCGGGTTGGCCCCGCACGGTGCTCTAGTTTGGACCAACACTCATGAGGAGCACTGGCCCGGGTTGTTGATTAAAGATCCTCGGGTTAATTACTCCCTATGCAGGTTTATTAGTTATTAGGCAAATGTAGTACCAATGTTGGGCCTTGCCAGACAAGTTTTATCCTAAAACGAAAATCAAGGGGGTCCCCATAACAACCCCGAGCATGTTAGGAGCGCTCATTTATGGAACATAACACCGGTTCACAAGAAACTAGGGCGGCAAGAGTGGAACAAAACACCGAGCAAAAGGCCAAGCCTTCCACCCTTTACCAAGTATATATGTGCATTAAATTAAATAGCAATAATATTGTGATATAACAAAACCATCCATGTTGCACATGGAAAGAGCTTGCACCTGCAACTAGCAACGCTATAAGAAGGGCTGAGCAAGCGGTAACATAGCCAAACAATGTTTGCTGGGACGTGGAGGGGTTAGAGGTTTTTCATGGCAATTTGGGGGCTTGACATACAAGTGGGAGGTAGCGAGACAGCGATAGAAACGAGACATCTAGCATGGCAATGATAGTAATGGTATCCAGGGAAATGATCATCTTGCCTGAGATCCCGCTTGGAAGAAGAACGAATCCATGAAGAAGACGAGCCAACGTAGACGAACGAATCCTCACACTCCGAAGCGGTTTCGGAACTCTATCGAGAAGAAGCAATCGGAAACAACAATCAACACACGAGAACACCACAACAAATGCATGACATGATGCGCAACAAATATGATGCATGTCCGGTTTTAAATATGCAAGGCATGGCAACCACAACAATCAAATACTACACATTAAGTGAAGCTCAATATGCAACGAGTTGCATATTGACGAAACTCCACATTTGAATATTTAGTTCACTCTCGTTTAGGTACACGACAATATTAAATGTTGTTAAACATGGCAAGAGGTGAAGCATAAGTAAACTACACATAAAGGCAAGTTTAAATGAGGCCGGAAACAACATATAGCATTTCCGAAACGACCCCATATGTTAATTTCGAAATTGGTCCAGATCTGAATTAATCAGGTTTTATATTTGTTAAACAGCAAAATAAAGTGAACCATGCAATTCTACACGTCATTCTAGTCGATTTACATATATAGAACATTTGAAACGGAGCTACGGTTTAAAAGATATGACATTCACAAGATGCACGTGACATGAATGCAAAATGCATGAAAATGACAACCACAACACTTAGAATCATGAATGCAGCAAGTTATTATGATGCTACATGAAATCCTAAGCAAGTTTCATGTGCAACATGTTCAAAACGGAGCTACGGATCAACCACAATCATCAATGCAAGAGTTTAATTAAATCTGTCCAAAACAGCAACATAGCGTTTTGCACACATGAAAACAACAAGCTACAAGATTCTAAAATGCACAAACTAAACATGGGGCAGTAGCATATAACATACACTTCATTTCATCTTCACATATCATACTCAAAATAGTTATGGAACACATGGTAGGAAGCTCACAACATGGCAACAAAATATGGCAGATTAGGACTTAGTGAAAATAACAAGTTTTTAGCATAGCAGATTTCACGGAGGCATATTGGCAGCAGCAAAACTATATGCTACAGGGCATATTATGACATGAAAATAACAGCATGGTAGTAGACATGATGCATTACAATTCATTACTTTATAGCAACATCAAATTATGCTCAGATTCATGGCAACCATCAACACAACATGGCATATTGAAGAAAACAGATTCTCAGACTTGGTAAAAAATTAGAGTGGGCATGTGCAGCAGTTTTAACAGATTGACATATTGAGCAACAGAAATAATTATGATGCAAAACCTATTTATGCAAACTAATGGCACAACATGAAAGAGCATAACATGCTTAACAAAAGACTCCTTGGTGGCATCACCAAAAGACTCCTAGAACACTAGCAAATCACATCGCAACACAGCAACAAAATAACAGATTTCCAGACTTAGAAATATTTTGGACCCTCAAAACATCAGATTTTTATAGCATGATGGCAACAAGGAAACAACACCTAAACATGCATTTCTATGACAACCAAAAATACCAGGGCCTAGCACACATGTTCAAGGGCATATCTCGTGTTCAAAATTATTTCATATCATGCATGGATTAAATCACACGAAATAGACAAAAGGGCATCATGGCAAAAATGACATGCACTCAAACATCCTCCAATGACAAAACTAAATGCACAGTTAAATTCTATGGATTTTTCTACCCAGAAAACGTATATAATATGTATAGGTTCATGTAGGAAAATATGTCACAATTAATTATGCAAGTTTATGGCCTAATCCCCTTTTAGCAAATATAAATGCAAGTTAAATGCAAATATTTCAATGAACAGGTTTGTCATGCATGAAAATGCGATGCCGATAATATGAACATTTTTAATATATTGTTGGATTAATTTCCGATGCACGTTAAAAAAAATATGACAATGCAAAATGATGGCAATTATGCAAAATGATGCAACAGCGAGCTTAGGCATTTTTAACATGGATGAAAATGGCATATTATTAATCTACACATTTTTCTGAGCAATAAACATGTATGAAACATTTTCATACGGTGCACGGTTAATTAAATATGAGCATTTTAAAACATGGCATTTATCTGAAAATATGCATGTCCCAGAATAATAGAGAAATTCGCACACAGGGAAAAAAACTACATGGGCCGAAACAGCGGCGCATCATAGCTATGCAGTGCACTAGGCGTAGGATAGGGAGGCATGCTCACCTGGCCTCATGGGCCGGTCGGGACGAGGTGGGCCGGCGGCCCACATGCGGCTAGGGCAACGGGACGAGCAGCTCCTCTGCTCGATCCCGAGCCGAGCCATGGCGGCGGCGCTAGGGCGGCGACGACGGCCAGGGGACGGCGGCAGGCGACGGGAAGAGGGCACGGAGGCCGGGAACGGGGCGAGGACGATGGGATCCGGCGGATCCGGACGGCAGGTGGCCAGATCGGGGGCTTGGCGAGGTCGGGGTAGGTCCATGGCGACGATGGCCTGCGGCTTGGGCTTCAGCGGGCAAGGGTTCGACGGCCGGACAGCGGTGGGGCGACTGCTCGGGTGCGGGCGACGGGCGGCTTGCTTCCTGGCCGCGGGAGGCGAGGGCGAGCGATGGCTCGGGCGGCTCGGCCTTGGTCGGCGCCGGCTGCGGGCTGCGGGAGGAAGCTCCGATGGATCTGGGGCTCCTGTGGTTGCCCGGACATGTCCGGGTTGGCCACGGACATGTCCGGTAGGTGGGGTTTGGGTGATTTTCAGCCTCTAGATCGCGATCCGAGGGCCGAAAATGGGCAGATGGTTGGGGCTGCGGGATCTGGAGGAGGAGGGCTAGCAGGTGGGTTTTTCTAGGGGTGTGGCTGCAATTTGGCAAGGGGGAAACCCTAGGGAGTGAGGGGGCTCTCTCCATGGGGTGGTCTTAAATAGGGAATGGACTAAGGGGGGGGGGGGGGGGGTTGGACCTCGTCCGTCCGATCGTGATCCGATGACCACGAACGAAGGGGGGCTAAGTTGGGCCAGTGGGCTGTGGAGAAGTGGTTGGGCCAAGAGGAGAGGGAGGGTGCGACCCGTGACATGATTTTTAAATACCGAAAGCGTCCGATAATAAACCGATGCCGTGGGCACGTGCGTGTGTGGCTGGTCTCGAAACGGTCGACGACACGAACGGAGCGAACCGGCAACTACGAACGGATGCAAGTTTTCGAAAACGAGTGACGAAGCTATGCAGATGATGCGAATGATGCGATGATAAATGCGACAACCACTCGAACCACACGACGACAATGGAAAAGAAAGGGGCATCTTCTGGAGCGTCGGTCCCGGGCTGTTACACTGACGTCTCAGATCGTGGCCCCATTTGTCAAAGACTCTCCGTTCCTGACCGGCAAAAAGAAGCGCATAGGTGTGAGCTCGGCTCGGCTCAATCCCGCAACCCTCGGCGCGTCGTGACGAGGCGGGCGGCGGAGGAGGAGCGCGCGGGAACCACTTCTCTTCTCAAGCTCCAATAGCATGTGGAAGAGAATCCCTTATAAGGAGGTCCAACTCCTTCTCCACTAGCGGTATGGGACTAAACTTCCCACCACACACAATGCCATATATCCCACATGGGCCCTTAGAGATTTTTCTGAAATTGTAAGATGGGCCCAAGGCCCAACTCATATTTCAACAGGCTTCAAGTCGGAAATGCTCGTTATTTGTATTACATGATTGCTTCTTGGAAACGGACATGGTTTCCTAGGATTCACTAGCCACTCTGATTTCATGGTGTTATTATAGGGGTATTGCATGTCCGTGGGTATTTAGAGGGCTTGATCAGATCTTTAAGATTTGCTATAGTATCCCACTCTAAATCAAGGGTCGTCATATGATCGCTTATGTATAAGCTTATTGAATAGATTAGTGCCTCCATTGCACTCCTTTTGGCTGTTTATTCATTTTCAATTAGTGTTTCATATCTATAAGCATAGGTGATCGCATGTTTATGACTCGCTCTTGTTGTCGATCTAGTGCTTGCATAGGTTAACCTTGTAGCGCATAGAGCCCATGTGTTGTTGTTCTAACGCATGTGCTGCCTATAATCAGTACATTTCCTACTGCATATATAGGAGGACCACCATCAGCTCCTGTTCCATCCTCACATCTGCTGCAGTTATGTCATGTATATAATCAGTACATCTGCTGCAGTTTTCACTAGAGGCTTCTCTCATGAAAATAGCATACGGTGGGTAAACAAATTACTGTTGGGCAATTGATAGAAAAGCGAATAATCATGACGATATCCAAGGCAATGATCATGTATATAGGCATCACGTCCGAGACAAGTAGACCGACTCCTGCCTGCATCTACTACTATTACTCCACACATCGACCGCTATCCAGCATGCATCTAGTGTATTAAGTCCATAAAGAACGGAGTAACGCCTTAAGCAAGATGACATGATGTAGACAATGTAAACTCACGCATGAATAAACCCCATCTTTTTACCCTTAATAGCAACGATACATATGTGTCATATCCCTTTCTATCACTGGGATTGAGCACCGCAACATCGAACCCATTACAAAGCACCTCTTCGCATGGCAAGATAAATCAATCTAGTTGGCCAAACCAAATCAATAGATCGGAGAAGAAATATGAAGCTATAATAAACATGCATAAAAGAGTTCAGAGAAGACTCAAATAATATTCATGGATAATCTGATCATAAACTCACAATTCATCGGATCCCAACAAACACACCTCAAAAAGTGATTACATCGGATAGAACTCCAAGAACATCGAGGAGAACATTGTATTGGATATCAAAAAGAGAGAAGAAGCCATCTAGCTACTAACTATGGACCCGAAGGTCTGTGGTAAACTACTCACGCATCATCGGAAGGGCAGCAAGGTTGATGTAGAGCCCCTCCGTGATCGATTCACCCCTCCGACGGAGTACCGGAAAAGGCCTCCAGATGGGATCTGTCGAGAACAGAAGCTTGCGGCGGCGGAAAAAGTATTTCGTGGACTCCTCTGTTTGTTTCCCGATTTTAGAGAATTTATAGTGGTGGAATTAGGTCAAACGGAGCTGTGTGGGCCCCACAAGCCACCAGGGTGCGCCCCCCCTGGGGCGCGCCCTGGTGCCTCGTGGGCCACTGCTTCATCTTCTGGCCCTCTCCAAAAGCTTCCAGTACTTGTTATGTCCAGAAAAAAATCTCCAAAAAGTTTCGTGGCATTTGGACTTTGTTTGGTACTGATATTCTGGAAAACCAAAAACAGGCAAAAAACAGCAACTGGCACTGGGTACTAAGTTAATAGGTTAGTCCCAAAAAATGATATATAATTGCTGTAAATGTATATAAAAACATCCAAGATTGATAATATAATAGCATGGAAAAATAAAAAATTATAGATACGTTGGAGACGTATCAGCATCCCCAAGCTTAATTCCTGCTCGTCCTCGAGTAGGTAAATGATAAAAACGGAATTTTTGATGTGGAATGCTACCTATTATATTCATTATATATACTTTTATTTTATAGCATGGACATTTGGACTTGAATGATTCAAAGCAATAGTCTATAGTTTGACATGAAGATATAAATACTCAAGCATGCTAACAAGAAAAAATGTCTTTCAAAATATCAACGCTAAAGAAAGTTATCCCTAGCCCATTATGCTCAATCATTGATCCATTTATGAAACACACTCAACATTAGCTACACACAATGCACAAGTATGACAATAGTGCTCTCTAGTTGGTGCTTTATAAGAGAAGATGGAGACTCAAAAATAAAAATAAAAATTGCATAAAAGTAAATAGATAGGCCCTTCGCAGAGGGAAGCAGAGATTTGCAAATGTACCAGAGCTCAAAGCTTAAATTAGAGAGATAAAAATATTTTGAGAGGCATGCTTTTCCTGCCAACGAAAACGACCGAGAATTCCCAATATCTTCCATGCTAGACACATCATATGCGGTTCCCAAATAGAAAGTAAAGTTTATTTCCTTTCCACCATTCTTTCACAATCCATGGCTAGCCGTATCCACGGGTGCCCTCCATACCAACACTTTCCAAGGAATTTTGTTGTTATTAATTTTTGATTCATTGTGGGACTGGGCATCCCTATTAGCAGCCACTCTCTCGTGCAATGACAAGTGAATAAACACTCATCGTGAGAATAACACACCTAGCATGGAAAATATTGGCTACCCCCTGCCGCTTCATGAGCGGTACGGGCACACAAAACAGAAAAATTATTTTGAAAATTAGAGTTGGCACACGCAAATTTACTTCGAACGGCATGGAAATACCGCATATAGGTAGATATGGTGGAATCATTTGGCACAACTTGGGTTTAAGGAGTTTGGATGCACAAGCAGTATTTCCGCTTAGTACAAATGAAGGCTAGCAAATAGATTGAGAAGCAACCAACCAAAAAGCGAAAACGGCCATAAACATGCATTGAACATAACTAACACCGAATAATGCACCATAAGTAGGATATAATGTAACACCCTGGATTTTGTATTTTTCTTTTATTTGGGATTTATTGAATATTTCTTTTTTGCATTTGGGTTTTCAGTCAATTCTTTTGGACTTACAACTTGGAAATATTTTTGATTTTCTTCCAAGTGGGTTCTATCATCCATAAACCCTTCCTAGACCTCATCCCTCTCACCATAATGCCATTGGGTATTTTTATTTAATTGCATTATATTCTTCTTCTCCTGAAAATGCCTATTTTCTCACTAAGCTTTGAAGCAACCCTCACTTTTATTGCTCCAAAAATTCTAAGAAAATTCCCAATTATTCTTTGGATCATGCCTCACCTCCCTATGCAAAAATATCCCATAGTCATTTGGAAATTTTCAGCTAAGGAAAATGTTTTTGCTTCTGAATAGAATGGGCACTTTGTGAAGCAAGTACATTTTTCCTTGATCTGTTGGAGTTGAAATTTTTACCACATGACTACCCTCCTAAGAGATGCTTAACCCCAAAATTTCAGCTCTAAACTCCTAGGCGTTTGTCCCCAGCACTTGTCACAAGTTTCTGTCCAGAAACTTTGCATCAAGCTCCAGTCACCTCCCCTGCGCTATATGGCAAGCCCAGCGCAGTTCTAGGCACCGCGTTGAAGGGACTTCACGCTGGACAAGGTTTGGCAGCGCCGAAAGCACCGCGTGTGCCAGTGCACGCGGTGACCGCGTGAGAGCGCGGTGCATTGCATGCGCTCGCCGCGCTCTGTGCATTGGGGCCCTCTGCCGCCGTCCATTCCCTCCCCTCTCGACACCGCAGCGTGTCCCAGCTCGCCAGCAACCCCCAACGCGCCACCTAGCCACGCCCTCCTCCTCCCCGACGCCGGCAAGCCTCTTGTCGGAAACGGCCGAACGCTACGCGGCGGAACAGTGGGCGCGCATGGTCCATTTTCTCCGCGTAGTGCGTGCCACTATGCTTGCACACGTGCACCGCGTAGCCTGTATACCACTGCTCCTCCCCACGCCGCACCCGAGCTTATCTTCCCCTCCTCGCTTCTGCAGCTCGTCGCCGGCGGAGTGCCGAGCATGGTCGAGCTCCATCTATAAATAGATGTGGGATCGAGGAGATAGGTCTAGAGGGGGGGGGTGAATAGACACTTAACCGACCAAAGTTGTAGATTCTAATTTCTCTGGGAACTTAGGCAGATTTTGGCACAAGTTAAGATCACTCCAATACTTTCTACACATGCATATCTAGAGATTGAGCAGCGGAAATAGTAAAGCATGCAAAAGTGCGGAATGTAAAGGGGTAGAGTATGGAAGATCAAACGCAGTGAAGACATGGTGGTTTTTGGCGTGGTTCCGATAGGTGGTGCTATCGTACGTCCATGTTGATGGAGACTTCAACCCACGAAGGGTAACGGCTGCGCGAGTCCACAGAGGGCTCCACCCACGAAGGGTCCACGAAGAAGCAACCTTGTCTATCCCACCATGGCTTACGTCCACGAAGGACTAGCCTCACTCGGGTAGATCTTCACGAAGTAGGCGATCTCCTTGCCCTTACAAACTCCTTGGTTCAACTCCACATCATGTCGGAGGCTCCCAAGTGACACCTAACCAATCTAGGAGACACCACTCTCCAAAAGGTAATAGACGGTGTGTTGTTGATGAACTCCTTGCTCTTGTGCTTCAAATGATAGTCTTCCCAACACTCAAACAACTCCTCACAGGTTTGGCTATGGTGGAAGAAGGATTTGAGTGGAAAGCAACTTGGGAAAGGCTAGAGATCAAGGTTCAAATGGTAGGAATGGAATGTCTTGATCTCAACACATGAGTAGGTGGTTCTCTCTCAGAAAATGTATGGTGGAAATGTAGGCACGTTCTGATGGCTCTCCTTACTGAGAAGGAAGTGGTGGAGGGGTATATATAGCCTCCACACAAAATCCAACCATTACACACTTTTGACCCAACTCGGTGGCACCGATTCAGAAGACTCGGTGGCACCGATCTGTGTAAAAGATATGAACGTTAGGAATCTCGGTGGGACCGACTGGAACAACTCGGATGGACCGAAGTGCAATGGCTAGGTTAAACCTCATCTCGGTGGCACCGATTGCATCAACTCGGTAGGACCGAAGTGAAGCAATAAGGCAACAGAGACTTGGCAAGCCATCTCGGTGAGACCGATTTGCAAAACTCGGTGAGACCGAAGTAAGTGCAAACGATTACAGAGAGTTGGCAAGGCCATCTCGGTGAGACCGAGATCCATATCGGTGGATCCGATTTGTTAGGGTTTTGGCAGTGGCTAAGTCCAGATGAACTCGGTGGCTCCGGATAGGAAATTTCGGTGGGGCCAAGTTGGAATGTAGGTTTTGGACATATTTGGATGGAGAAAATGGTTGAGGGTTTAGGAGTACTGTCACTAAGCACTTGAGCAAAAAGACCATTAAGCAACACCTCGTCCCCTTTTAATAGTATTGGCTTTCCTATGGACTCAATGTGATCTTGGATCAGTAAACCAAAAATGTAGAGTCTTGATCTTTTGCCAATCCTTGTCCTTAGCATTTTGAAGGGATTCCACATCCTCTTGTCCCTGCCACGCCATTGTTGAACTTGTCTGAAATTCACTAGATAAAAGCATTAGTCCAACAACATGTATGTTGGCATAAATTACCAAAACCACCAAGGGAGCAAATGTTCTTTCAATCTCCCCCTTTTTGGTAATTGATGACAACATACATCAAAGCTTCAAATACAGATATAGCAGAGGTATGTATGAAAGCTTTGAAGGAAACATGTAACATGTATGAGCTCCCCTGAACACCCCCTGAAGATGCGCATATAAAATGATGATATCACATGGGAGATGTACATGCAACATGTATCTTGGCTATATGCATCAGAGCAATATATATGGCATTTAGGTATCCACGTGTCCATGATTTTCTTCTTGCAAACAATATATACTAGCAAGAGGTCAATCATGTACATGAGTGTGATGCATATACTTACCTTGAAGTTCTTGATCAAGTACTGAAGAAATACACTTGACAAAACAAGGTTAGATAACACAAGATAATTTCTTCAAGAAAAGACACAAGATCAATAAGAAACCAAGATTGCGATAACATGTGAAAGAGAGTATCACTAGGTGAATACTTCTTTGAAGCAGACATGTCCCCAAAAGAAATAGTTGTCTCCCCTTAAAGAACTTCCTCTCCCCCTGAATCAGACATTGGATATTGGGAGTAGGTAAGGTGAGAAAACTAGAACAACCAAAGAACAAACTAATCATGTTTCTCCCCTCTTAGAAACATGTAGCATTCTCTCCTCTTGCAAGGTGCATCTCTTTTGTAGTGATAAGCTTTGCTGTATTCGTCTCTCCCCCTTTGACATCAATTTCCAAGAAGGGACTTCACGGTTATTGATCAAGTGGGTTTGGTCCTTGAGAAACACATCTAGCCATTGAGTGGCTCTAGATGCAAGTAGAGGATAAGAATCATTGAGTGGAGCTGGAGCAGAAAAACTCAGGAAATATTTGACAGAAATTCCCTTAGAGCAGCAAAATCGGTGACACCGAGTTGTGTCAATTCGGTGGAACCGAGTTTGGTGCAATGAAACAATTTGTCAACTCAGCTCACTAGGCAAAGGAATTCTCACAAATATTTGCAATGAAGTAGCTGCGAAATTAACTAAAAGAAAAGAAGCAAAGAAACATCTAGATTTTTTTTGAAAGGAAACACTCTAGCAAGAAGAGAAGCAACAAAAGAAACACTAGAGAGCTTCATCTAGATGGGTCGGCGACTAGGTCACCTATGTTAGAGTATATTGACTTAGGAGTCAAGTGGGAACACTTGATCATTGGTCATACTCATCGTTTAAGCTCAAAATGGGGTTGCCATTTTTTCCTTTAAGCATTTCAATGTATTCACATCTTGTTGAGTTGCTTTAGCTCATGCCTTTGTGTAAAGCTTCTCTAAGATGTGAGAACTTACATTGGGATTTTGGTTGGGATGTCCATCATGTAGTTGAACTTGAAGTGGATGCTCATTAGTTGAAGTTTGGAGCTATCCTATCATGTGTAGTTCATCTTCCTACATGGGTTAGATTTGCAAGGAACAACATGTATATCCAAAATGACAAGAATGAAGCATATCTCAAGAATTTGTCAAAGGATATGTTTAGGTTGTCTTGTTCCTTGTTCCTCCATCAATTGTTGATACTTGGGTCATACAAGATTGCTTGTGATAAGAGTGAGACGCAATCTTGTGGCATGAAGCTTGTCCAAGTACCTACAAAAGGTTAGATACAATACAAGGGAGCAAAATTTCCAAGATATAAGATGATCATGAAGGTATCATGGATTAGTCAAGTTGGCTCATGCCCTTGTATGCATCCACATGAACCTCTAGTTCACATTTGAAGCATCATTGATGTTCAACTCACTTCTCAAGTGACAAAACAATTTCTCATCAAGGGGTTTGGTAAAGATGTCCGCCAATTGTTTGTCAGTACGAACATGTTTAAGATCAATGTCACCTTTCTCAACATGATCTCGAATGAAGTGGTGACGAACCTCAATATGCTTAGTTTGAGAATGTTGCACGGGATTGTGTGCTATTTTAATAGCACTCTCATTGTCACATAATAATGGTACATGTCTCACATGCACACCATAGTCTTTAAGAGTTTGTGTCATCCATAGTAATTGAGCACAACATGATCCTGCGGCAATGTATTCCGCTTCGGCAGTAGATAGAGATACCGAGTTTTGTTTCTTAGAGGACCAAGACACAAGAGATCTACCAAGAAATTGACATGTACCCGAAGTGGATTTTCTGTCAACCTTGTCTCCGGCATAGTCCGATTCGGAGTAGCCAACAAGATTAAAAGAAGATCCTTTGGGATACCATATGCCAAAGTTTGGTGTATGTAACAAGTATCTCACAATTCTTTTCACCGCCTTAAGGTGACACTCTTTTGGTGCCGCTTGGTATCGTGCACACATGCACACACTTAGCATAATGTCGGGACGGGAGGCACATAGATATAGCAATGAACCAATCATAGATCGATAAACCTTTTGATCAACCGGTTTGCCATCCTTGGTCAAGTCAAGATGTCCACTCGTGGGCATGGGAGTTTTCATACCTTTACTCTCTTGCATGTTGAACTTCTTGAATAAGTCCTTGGTATACTTTGTTTGAGAAACAAAGGTACCTTCCCTAGTTTACTTGATTTGCAACCCAAGAAAGAATTTGAGTTCACACATCATAGACATCTCGAACTTTTCCGACATCAACCTTCCAAACTTTTCACTAAAAGAGGGGTTAGTAGATGCAAAGATAATATCATCAACATAAATTTGGCATACAAATAATTCTCCATTAACCCTCTTAGTGAACAAAGTTGAATCAATCTTCCCAATTTCAAAACCTTTTTCAAGAAGGAACTTTGTCAAGCATTTGTACCAAGCTCTAGGGGCTTGTTTAAGACCATAAAGAGCTTTACGAAGTTTGTACACATGATTAGGTTTCTTGGGATTCTCAAAGCCGGGAGGTTGTTTGACATACACTTCCTCCTCAATTTCACCATTTAAGAACGCACTTTTAATATCCATTTGGTAAAGAGTGATATCATGGTGATTGGCATAAGCAAGTAAAATACGAATGGACTCAAGTCTTGCAACGGGGGCATAGGTCTCACCATAGTCCATACCTTCGACTTGTGTGTAACCTTATGCTACGAGACGAGCCTTGTTGCGTACAACTTGTCCATCTTCATCTTGCTTATTCCGAAACACCCATTTGGTTCCAATGATGTTTTGCTCTTCCTTAGGCTTCTCAACCAATGTCCACACTTGGTTTCTCTCAAAGTTGTGTAGCTCCTCGTGCATTGCATTCACCCAATCGGGGTCCTTGAGAGCATCTTCCACCTTCAAGGGTTCAACACTAGAGATGAACGAGTAATGCTCACAAAAGTTAGCTAAACGAGTTTTAGAGCGAGTGATTCTCCCGGATTGGATATCTCCAAGTATTTGTTCGACGGGATGATCCTTGTCGATTCTTGCTCTAACTCGAGGTAGCTTTTTCTTGGGTTGTGGTGAGGCTTCCTCCTCATCATCTTCTTCTTCTTCGTTGATGTTGTCGTTGTTTGCTTGTGGAGGTGGAGAAGGAGGTTGAGGTGGATCATCTTGTTGCACTTCCTCATTTCCATCGTCTTGACGTGTTCCACTTGTGGATGCCTCCATATCAACTTGTCGTTCACCTTGATGTGAAGTTGGGGCTTCCACTTGAATAGACGAGGTAATCTCCTTCACTTCCAAGGGGCGAATCTTGCCAATGGGCAAGTCTTAGATTGCTTCCGATGGATCTTGATCTCCTACATCAAGTGGCAATTGCACGACTTGCGAGCCGTTAGTCTCATCAAACTTCACATCTACCGTCTCTTCAACTTTTCGAGTGAAGTTGTTGTAGACACGGTAAGTGTGGGAGTTTGATCCATAACCAAGTAGGAAACCTCCATGAGATTTAGGAGCAAATTTTGAACGACGATGCTTATCAAGAATGTAACATTTTGAGCCAAATACTCGAAAGTATCCAACTTGTGGTTTGTTACCGGTGAGCAGTTCATACGCCGTTTTACCAAGAAGCTTGTGAAGGTAAAGTCGATTTGTTGCATGACAAGCTGTTTCAACTGCTTCCGCCCAAAAGTGTTTTGGCGTCTTGTACTCATCAAGCATTGTTCTTGCCATCTCAATAAGGGTATGGTTCTTCCTCTCAATAACTCCATTTTGTTGAGGTGTGTACGTAGCCGAGAACTCATGTGAAATACCCTCCTCATCAAGAAAGGTGTCCACATTGGCGTTCTTGAACTCCGTTCCATTGTCACTCCAAACCTTCTTGATCTTCACTTCAAATTGGTTTTGGGCCTTTCTTGCGAAGTTCTTGAAGATCTTTTGTACCTGCGATTTGTCATCAAGAAAGAACACCCACGTAAATCTGGAAAAATCATCAACAATGACCAAACCAAAAGAGTTACCACCAAGACTCTTATAGGAGTTGGGACCAAAAAGATCCATATGAAGTAACTCGAGTTGTCTCCTTGTGGTCATAGTGTTCTTCACGGGATGGCTTCCTCCAACTTGTTTTCCTGCTTGGCAAGCACTACAATGTCGATTTTTGTCAAATATAACATCTTTCACTCCAAGAATGTAATCTCCTTTAACAAGTTTACCAAGGTTACGCATGCCAACATGTCCAAGTCTCCTATGCCATAACCAACCTTTAGAAGATTTAGCAATTAAGCATGTACGAGGTTGGGCTCTCTTAGTGAAATCAACAATGTATAGATCACCTCTACGAATGCCGGTAAAGACCATATTATGATTATCTTGACGAAACACTTGGCAATCTACTTTAGTAAATAGAACATTAAAACCAAAATCGGCTAGTCTAGATACGGAAAGAAGATTGTAACCAAGAGATTCGACAAGCATAACATTTTGTATGGAGCTATCATTGGATATGGCCACCTTACCAAGGCCAAGTACCTTACCCTTGGAGTTGTCTCCAAAAGTCACATACTTGCGTGGACCATCATTTTTAGCAAGCTCACGAAATATGTCTCTATCTCCGGTCATGTGATCGGTACATCCACTATCAAGAATCCACTCTTTTCCTCCGGCCATGTAATCTCGAAGATTTTCCATAAGACTGAGATTCCTCATGGTCTTCTCAAATTCAATATCAAATTCTTCGTCCTCATCATAATAGCCATGCTCAGCATCTTCATCATCATGCATGTGATCTTCACATAGAGCGATAGATTCATTAGTTTCATGATCATGACAATGTTCAAGTTTATGACTTCTAATAGCTTCCGTGATAATGTTACTAATAGTTCTAACATCTCCTTTAGCACGCATAACATCACGAAGCTCAAACAAGGAATCATTAAACTTAGGATCACTAGGACTCATCTTGTGAAAAGCAATAGTCTTATGAAGAATCTTATCAAGACTCTTTAGAGAGTAATCAGGATATCGCTTTTCCAAGTCATGCCATAGAGTATAGGCACATTCAAAATTTTGCATACAACCAAGCATAACCTTAGGTAATCCTCTAATGATAAGATTGACGGTTCTAAGATTACGAAGCATGTCAATTTCCTATTTATGAGTAGGATGCAAGGGATCAATAGGGGGCACATAAGGATTATGAATATACTTGCTCAAGTTAAATTCATCAAAGATATCAAGCATTTCATCCCTCCAAAAATTGTAATACTCCCCATCGAGAATAGGCACTCTACGTCTAAGACTCACCAAAGTAGACACATCCATCTCCCTCCAAAGGTGATGAAACCAAAGCAATGGAGACCAATGCTCTGATACCAATTGTGGGATCGAGGAGATAGGTCTAGAGGGGGGGGGGTGAATAGACACTTAACCAACCAAAGTTGCAGATTTTAATTTCTTTTGGAACTTAGGCAGATTTTGGCACAACTTAAGATCACTCCAATACTTTCTACACATGCATATCTAGAGATTGAGCAACGGAAATAGTAAAGCATGCAAAAGTGCGGAATGTAAAGGGGTAGAGTATGGAAGATCAAACGCAGTGAAGACACAGTGGTTTTTGGCGTGGTTCCGATAGGTGGTGCTATCGTACGTCCACGTTGATGGAGACTTCAACCCACGAAGGGTAACGGCTGCGCGAGTCCACGGAGGGCTCCACCCACGAAGGGTCCACGAAGAAGCAACCTTGTCTATCCCACCATGGCTTACGTCCACGAAGGACTAGCCTCACTCGGGTAAATCTTCACGAAGTAGGCGATCTCCTTGCCCTTACAAACTCCTTGGTTCAACTCCACATCATGTTGGAGGCTCCCAAGTGACACCAAACCAATCTAGGAGACACCACTCTCCAAAAGGTAATAGACGGTGTGTTGTTGATGAACTCCTTGCTCTTGTGCTTCAAATGATAGTCTTCCCAACACTCAAACAACTCCTCATAGATTTGGCTATGGTGGAAGAAGGATTTGAGTGGAAAGCAACTTGGGAAAGGCTAGAGATCAAGGTTCAAATGGTAGGAATGGAATGTCTTGATCTCAACACATGAGTAGGAATGGAATGTCTCTCTCAGAAAATGTATGGTGGAAGTGTAGGCACGTTCTGATGGCTCTCCTTACTGAGAAGGAAGTGGTGGAGGGGTATATATAGCCTCCACACAAAATCCAACCGTTACACACTTTTGACCTAACTCGCTGGCACCGATTCAGAAGACTCGGTGGCACCGATCTGTGTAAAAGATATGAACGTTAGGAATCTCGGTGGGACTGACTGGAACAACTCGGATGGACCGAAGTGCAATGGCTAGGGCAAACCTCATCTTGGTGGCACCGATTGCATCAACTCGGTAGGACCGAAGTGAAGCAATAAGGCAACAGAAACTTGGCAAGCCATCTCGGTGAGACCGATTTGCAAAACTCGGTGAGACCAAAGTAAGTGCAAACGATTACAGAGAGTTGGCAAGGCCATCTCGGTGAGACCGAGATCCATATCGGTGGATCCGATTTGTTAGGGTTTTGGCAGTGGCTAAGTCCAGATGAACTCAGTGGCTCCGGATAGGAAATTTCGGTGGGGCCGAGTTGGAATGTAGGTTTTGGACATATTTGGATGGAGAAAGTGGTTGAGGGTTTAGGAGTACTGTCACTAAGCACTTGAGCAAAAAGACCATTAAGCAACACCTCATCCCCTTTTAATAGTATTGGCTTTCCTATGGACTCAATGTGATCTTGGATCACTAAACCAAAAATGTAGAGTCTTGATCTTTTGCCAATCCTTGTCCTTAGCATTTTGAAGGGATTCCACATCCTCTTGTCCCTGCCACGCCATTGTTGAACTTGTCTGAAATTCACTAGATAAAAGCATTAGTCCAACAACATGTATGTTGGCATAAATTACCAAAACCACCAAGGGAGCAAATGTGCTTTCAATAGAGCCACCCCCGACTCATTCTAACCATCCCCCTGACTCCACTTGGCCACAAATTACTCCCCCACGAGCGCAGCAAGGCCGGGAGGGCCTCTTGCCGCCGTTGATCGCTGGAATCTGCCACGGATCCCCCTTTAACGTGCACTCACTCCAGCCACTCCCAGCTTCGTCCACTGCTTCCCTCGAGACCGCGGTGCTCTCCTGAGCTCGACGGTGCCACTAGCTCCCCGGATCATCGCCGGAATAGCCGAATCCGACAAGACCCGCCGCCGCCGTCTCTGGAGAAGAAGCTCCCGACGCCGTCTGTCCACCCCAGCCGTCGCCTCGTGTACATGCGTGCTCCCCGTGCTGTGCTGAATCCATCCCACCCATCTCCAGCGACCGCCGTGGCCTCCTCGCCGGAACCACCGGCGACAGCGCTGCCTCTCTTGTTCCCTCTCTCTCTCTTTGAATCCTGACAGTGGGACCCCCCTGTCAGCCTCTCATTCTCTCCCCCGAAGCGGTATATGTGGAGGCGTAAACCAGAAAAACGCCTTCGACGTGGCCATTTCTGGAAATTCTGTTAAAATCATTTAAATAAATAGTTTGACCAGTTTCTGACCCCAACTTTGACCAGCCCTAACTTTTATTCTATAAGTCCAATTGAGTTGATTCCTTTTGCTACTGGTTTGTATTGAGCCAAAGTTTATGCATACCAAATTTCAGAATTTTTCCTGCTATTGAGAATTTCTGGTGAAATAAAATGTGTTATGTGACATTTTCTTTTTGCATTTAAAATATTTTCAGAAGCTCCTAATTGTGTTGGAGGAGACCATGAGTATTGTGACACTCCTCTAAACCAAGGCAAGCCACAACATTCATATGCAAGGATGGCATTGCAATGACATTGGTTTATTTGAATTAAATTCCTCATTTAATTCACTATTAAAATGATTTGCTATATAGGACTTACTGCATAGAATTTGTTCTTGTCATTTTGATACTATGTGCTACTTGTAGCTTGCGTTGGTATTATCCCCGAAGAGGAAGGGACGATGCAGCATAGTAGAGATAAGTATTTCCCTCAGTTATGAAACCAAGGTTATCGAACCAGTAGGAGAATCACGCAACACCTCGTTAGCAGTACCTGCACACAAACAACAAACCCTTGCACCCAACGCAAACGAGGGGTTGTCAATCCCTCGGCGGTAAATTGCAAGATTAAATTGTATGTGATAGATAGATAGATTAAACAAAAATACAAAATAAAATAAGTAAAAGAAAGTTGCAGCAAGTATTTTTAGGCTTTTAGTAAATGATAAAGTAGACCCGGGGGCCATAGTTTTCACTACAGGCTTCTCTCAATAAAATAGCATACGGTGGGTAGACAAATTACTGTTGGGCAATTGATAGAAAAGCAAATAATCATGACGATATCCAAGGCAATGATCATGTATATAGGCATCACGTCCGAGACAAGTAGACCGACTCCTGCCTGCATCTACTATTATTACTCCACACATCGACCGCTATCCAGCATGCATCTAGTGTATTAAGTCCATAGAAGAACGGAGTAACGCCTTAAGAACGATGACAAGATGTAGACAAGATAAACTCACGTATGAATAAACCCCATCTTTTTACCCTTAATAGCAACAATACATACGTGTCATGTCCCTTTCTGTCACTGGGATTGAGCACCGCAAGATCGAACCCATTACAAAGCACCTCTTCCCATGGCAAGATAAATCAACTCAGTTGGCCAAACCAAATCAATAGATCAGAGAAGAAATACGAGGCTATAATAATCATGCATGAAAGAGTGCAGCAAAGACTCAAATAATATTCATGGATAATCTGATCATAAACTCACAATTCATCGGATCCCAACAAACACACCACAAAAAGTGATTACATCGGATAGAACTCCAAGAACGTCGAGGAGAACATTGTATTGAAGATCAAAAAGAGAGAAGAATCCATCTAGCTACTAACTATGGACCCGTAGGTCTGTGGTAAACTACTCACGCATCATCGGAAGGGCAGCAAGCAGTGGCGGATCTAGGATTTTGATACAGGGTGGTCCACCTTAAAATTTCTTTTACGACAAATATGACATGCGAATGTACTAAATAATTTACCAATAGCATAATAGAAATTGATCTGTATGGTCTTAAAACTTATTAAAATCTATCAAATAAGTCTTAATTTTGCATAAAAGAAGCATGTATACCTTTAAAAGTTCAAAGAAGACTATGTGCATGTGTTCCTACTTCCACATTTGAGACATATATGTAATCCTGTGATCCTGGTTGACATTTTGTTATTCAATCTAACAATGACATTTATTTGATTAATAAAATGGGAACATTGTATCAATTGTTTTACCCAAACTGAAACAGTTCAGTAGAAAGTAGTAACAATTCTGGACAGAGTTTAGTAGTACTAGTAATACATTGCAATTTACAAAGGAGCACAGCAAGCCTAAATTCGTAATGACTAATGAGCACTAGTGGCAGGTAGCAGCACGACGAGCAATAAGTAATGAGTAAACTGGAACGGGGGAAGGGGCAGAAATCTCATCGAACGTACTACCTCAAATCGGGCTGGGCGGCTGGCTGCTGGCCTGCTGCAAATGCACAACGACGGCAGTCGGGCGCTGACTGCCGAGTGCAGACTGGGTGGCGGTGGTCTGCCTGCTGGGTGCGGTGGCGCCGGGTAGGGGCGGGGCGGGGTGGGCCAATTCGCCGGCGAGGCACGGAGCAAAGGCGGCGAGATCAGCGGGAGCGCAGAGCAGTCACGAGGGGAATCGGGGATGGGAGGCAGTGCGCAGCGGTTGTGCGACGAGTTGATGTTGTGTTTGCTGGGCTTTTTTCTTTCTTCCAGCCCATCCCCTAGTCTCTCCCTTATGGGCTATAGTATATATATGGGTCGACCAAAAATCCCAGGGTGGGCCGCGGCCCACCCTGTCCACCCTGTAGATCCGCCACTGGCAGCAAGGATGATGTAGAGCCCCTCCGTGATCGATTCCCCCTCCGGCAGATTACCGGAGATGGCCTCCAGATGGGATCTCTCGAGAACAGAAGCTTGCGGCGGCAGAAAAAGTATTTCGTGGACTCCCATGAGGGTTTCTGATTTTTTGAGAATTTATAGTGCTGGAATTAGGTCAAACGGAGCTGGGGTGGGCCCATGAGGCACGCCCTGGTGGCTCGTGGCCACCTCCTCTGGCGTCTGGTCTTCTCCCGAAGCTTCTAGTGTTTATCTTGGCCAATAAAAAATCTCCAAAAAGTTTCGTGGCATTTGGACTTCGTTTGGTATTGATTTTCTGTAAAACAAAAATAAGGCAAAAAACAACAACTGGCACTGGGCACTAAGTTAATAGGTTAGTCTCCAAAAATGATATATAATTGTTGTAAATGCTTATAAAAACATCCAAGATTGATAATATAACAACATGGAACAATAAAAAATTATAGATACGTTGGAGACGTATCAGCATCCCCAAGCTTAATTCCTACTCGTCCTCGAGTAGGTAAATGATAGAAAACAGAATTTTTGATGTGGAATGCTGCCTAACATATTCATCACATATTATTTTCTTTTGTAGCATGGACATTGGAGTTGTATGATTCAAAGTAATAGTCTATAGTTTGACATGAAAATATAGATACTCAAGCATACTAACAAGCAACCATGTCTTTCAAAATATCAACACTAAAGAAAGTTATCCCTAGCCCATTATGCTCAATCATTGATCCATTCATGAAACACACTCAAATATTAGCTACATCCAATGCACAAGTATGACAATAATGCTCTCTAGTTGGTGCTTTATAAGAGAAGATGGAGACTCAAAATAAAAATAAAAATTGCATAAAAGTAAATAGATAGGCCCTTCGCAGAGGGAAGCAGAGATTTGTCAAATGTGCCAGAGCTCAAAGCTTAAATTAGAGAGATAAAAATATATTGAGAGGCATGCTTTTCCTGTCAACGAAAACGACCGAGAATTTCCAATATCTTCCATGCTAGACACATCATAGGCGGTTCCCAAACAGAAAGTAAAGTTTATTTCCTTTCCACCATTTCTTTCACAATCCATGGCTAGCCGTATCCACGGGTGCCCTCCCTACCATCACTTTCCAAGGAATTTTGTTGTTATTAATTTTGATTTCATTGTGGGACTGGGCATCCCTATTACCAACCATCCTCTTGTGCAATGACAAGTGAATAAACACTCATCGTGAGAATAACACACCTAGCTTGGAAAATATTGGCCACCCCCTGCCGCTTCATGAGCGGTACGGGCACACAAAATGGAAAAATTATTTTGAAAATTAGAGTTGGCACACGAAAATTTACTTGGAATGGCATGGAAATACCGCATATATGTAGATATAGTGGACTCATTTGGCACAACTTGGGTTTAAGGATTTTGGATGCACAAGCAGTATTTCCGCTTAGTACAAATGAAGGCTAGCAAAAGATTGAGAAGCAACCAACCAAAAAACGAAAACGGTCATAAACATGCATTGAACATGACTAACACCGAATAATGCACCATAAGTAGGATATAATTTCTTTGCATAACTATTGACTTAACGTGCATGCATAGGGAATCACAAACCTTAACACGAATATTTTTACTTAATCACAATTACGCACTAACATGACTCACATATCATCATTTCCATATCGCAAAACTATTGCAAGGAATCACACTTATCATATCGAATTATCTATATGAAAGTTTTTATTATATCCCTATTGAATATTCATCACTTTGGGACCAAATTCATATCTTGTGCAAATTACCGTTACTTTCATCAACTCTCAAAAAGATAAGTGAAGCATGAGAGTGCAAATATTTCTTCAAAATTTTATCAACTCTCAAAAAGATATAAGTGAAGCATGAGAGTTCAATTTCTTCAAAATTTTATCAACTCTCAAAATAATATAAGTGAAGCATGAGAGTTTATTTCTTCAAAATATAGCCACCGCCGTGCTCAAAAAGATTTAAGTGAAGCACTAGAGCAACTGCCTAGCTCAAAAAATTTAAGTGGAGCACATAGAGTGTTCTAACAAATCATGATAACGTTGGCTCTCTCAAAATAGGTGTGTTCAGCAAAAATGATTGTGACAAACTAAAAAGCAAACAAAGCAAAGACTCATATAATACAAGACGCTCTAAGCAAAACACATATTATGTGACGAATAAAAATATAGCTCCAAGTAAAATTACCGATGGTTGGTAGAAGAAAGAGGGGATGCCTTCCGGGGCATCCCCAAGCTTAGACGCTTGAGTCTTCCTTGAATATTACCTTGGGGTGCCTCGGGCATCCCCAAGCTTAGGATTTTGCTACTCCTTATTCCTTCATCCATCGTGATCTCACCCAAAACTTGAAAACTTCAATCACACAAAACTCAACAAAACCTTCGTGAGATCCGTTAGTATAACAAAATAAATCACTACTTTAGGTACTGTTGCAAACCCATTCATATTTTATTTTTGCATTATACCTACTGTATTCTAACTTCTCCATGGCTTATACCCCCCGATACAATCCATAGTTCCATGAAAACAAGCAAGCAACACATCAAAAACAGAATCTGTCAAAAACAGAACAGTCTGTAGAAACCTATTTAAAATCCATACTTATTTAACTCCAAAAATTCTGAAAAATTAGGAAAACGTGGGCAATTCATATACCAATACTGTGTAAAAATTTCAGAATTTTCTGACGCTCCAGTACAGAACCAAAATTTCTGCACTGGACGCAAAACTTTCTGTTTTCCAAACAGCATCAATTATATTATCTTCCAAATCATCCTAAAGGTTTTACTTGGCACAAACACTAATTAAAAACACAAAAACACAATCATAACAGTAGCATAATTGTGAAAACACACACTAACTGAAACAAAAGATAAAAATTTATTTTATTCATTGGGTTGCCTCCCAACAAGCGCTATTGTTTTATGCCCCTAGCTAGGCATAATGCATAGTTTCAAGTGTTGTCATCTTTGGTTTTAGGGAACCTAGCAATATCTATTTCACCTTCTTTGCAATTGTCAATAATATGAACCAAGAGATCAAGCTTGGTGCTAAGAATTTTTATTTCCTTCAAAACACAAAAAGCATCCTCCTTTTGCTCCAAAGTATCAAACCTTCTATTATGCGACACCACGTTGCAATTTACTTTAGAAACAAGATTAAATATCCCCCCAAAATTGGACTCCATGCTAGCCTTAGTTTCCTTTACTAACTCAGTTTGACGATAGCTTACTAGCGTGGTAGGCTCAATTGTTTCTATCTTTGGTTGTCCAAAAATACTTTTCATCTTTTCATAGGTGTCAAATGCATTATTTCCAAGAAAATCATTTTCAAACATAGAATCCAGGACACGCCTATGAGCAAGAGGTAGACCGACATAAAAGCTTCTAAGGAGTAATTTAATGTGACTCTTGGGCCTAGCTTTCATTTGGATTTCTAGCAATCTATCCCAAGCTTCTTTTAAGGATTCATCACTCAAATACTTAAAATTCAAAATTCCCGAACCTTCTCCTAGATAAGGAGGAAGAGGCAAATCGGGAGGGGAACTAGTCATATCGGTAAAGCATGCAAGCAAACAAGCAAACAAGAAAAAGGCAAAAAGGCAAACGGGAAAATATTTTTGTAAAAACTTTTTAGAAGTGGGGGAGATGAAAACGAGAGGCAAATAAAGTAAATGCAAGGAGATGAGAGTTTATGCAAAGGTACTTGATAGATGTTGATGATGTCTCCCCGGCAACGGCGCCAGAAATTTTTCCCGCTACTTGTAGCTGCCGTTGGTATTATCCCCGAAGAGGAAGGGATGATGCAACACAGTAGAGATAAGTATTTCCCTCAGTTATGAAACCAAGGTTATCGAACCAGTAAGAGAATCACGCAACACCTCGTTAGCAGTACCTGCACACAAACAACAAACCCTTGCACCCAACGCAAACGAGGGGTTGTCAATCCCTCGGCGGTAAATTGCAAGATTAAATTGTATGTGATAGATAGATAGATTAAACAAAAATACAAAATAAAATAAGTAAAAGAAAATTGCAGCAAGTATTTTTAGGGTTTTAGTAAATGATAAAGTAGACCCGGGGGCCATAGTTTTCACTACAGGCTTCTCTCAATAAAATAGCATACGGTGGGTAGACAAATTACTGTTAGGCAATTGATAGAAAAGCAAATAATCATGACAATATCCAAGGCAATGATCATGTATATAGGCATCACGTCCGAGACAAGTAGACCGACTCCTGCCTGCATCTACTACTATTACTCCAAACATCGACCGCTATCCAGCATGCATCTAGTGTATTAAGTCCATAGAAGAACGGAGTAACGCCTTAAGAACGATGACAAGATGTAGACAAGATAAACTCACGTACGAATAAACCCCATCTTTTTACCCTTAATAGAAACGATACATACGTGTCATGTCCCTTTCTGTCACTGGGATTGAGCACCGCAAGATCGAACCCATTACAAAGAACCTCTTCCCATGGCAAGATAAATCAACTCAGTTGGCCAAACCAAATCAATAGATTGGAGAAGAAATACGAGGCTATAATAATCATGCATAAAAGAGTGCAGCAAAAACTCAAATAATATTCATGGATAATCTGATCATAAACTCACAATTCATCGGATCCCAACAAACACACCGCAAAAAGTGATTACATCGGATAGATCTCCAAGAACATCGAGGAGAACATTGTATTGAAGAAAAAAAAGAGAGAAGAAGCCATCTAGCTACTAACTATGGACCCGTAGGTCTGTGGTAAACTACTCACGCATCATCGGAAGGGCATCAAGGATGATGCAGAGCCCCTCCGTGATCGATTCCCCCTCCGGCAGATTACCGGAGAAGGCCTCCAGATGGGATCTCTCGAGAACAGAAGCTTGCGGTGGCGGAAAAAGTATTTCGTGGACTCCCCTGAGGGTTTCTGATTTTTTGAGAATTTATAGTGCTGGAATTAGGTCAAACGGAGCTGGGGTGGGCCCACGAGGCACCAGGGCGCGCCTGCCCCCCCAGGCGCGCCCTTGTAGCTCGTGGCCACCTCCTCTGGCGTCTGGTCTTCTCCTGAAACTTCTAGTGTTTATCTTGGCCAATAAAAAATATCCAAAAAGTTTCGTGGCATTTGGACTTCGTTTGGTATCGATTTTCTGTAAAACAAAAACAGGGAAGAAAACAACAATTGGCACTGGGCACTAAGTTAATAGGATAATCTCCATAATGATATATAATTGCTGTAAATGCTTATAAAAACATCCAAGATTGATAATATAACAACATGGAACAATGAAAAATTATAGATACGTTGGAGACGTATCAGTATGCAATAGGGTATATGCTTTCTAGCTAATGTGGACAGTAGAGATCATGTCATATGCTCTTATGGTAGCATGATGCATTCATCACTCATGAACATGACCCGTGCATCCATTCGCACTATGGCTCGAATCATTTTATTTCAAGTTAAACTTGATGTTAATTCAACTTGAACATGATGTTGATCGAGTCATGGTGCCACCGAATCGAGCTCACCAGTGCAACCACACTTGCCTGGATGGGGAGGCCCTAATGCGGTCTATTGTCATGCCTCTCGCCGGTACCTCCTACGAGGGAAGGTTGTGCTTTGGTGCTACCCTGGCCCGGTAGGCAGTCATAACCTTGAGTGCCCGAGTTTTACGGTACCGAGGTCCCCTTTTGGGACGATGTTTCTGTTTGGCCACGACGGTGGCAGCCACAGAGGTGGCGGATGTCACGAGTTGGCATCGGGGCCACCCAAGACATAGCCCAAAGGGGAGTTTGTCGGAGTGGCCGGGAGAGTGTCATGCAATAGATTGGTTTTGTCGGAATGTCATTGGTCCACCCGAATGTGAGCACAAGGCCATGAGTTCCGTAGTGTGGGTACAGTGTACTAACCTCTGCAGAGTGTATAATCTATCGATAGCCGCGTCCTCGGATATGGACACAGTTCGTAGTAGGTCACACCATGGGTCAACAGATATAATTACCTTGCACATGAAGATTCACAAGATTGCACATGCAGAAGTGGTGATCGAATGAGGATCACTGTGAAAGGTATTGTTGTGATCAAGTGAGGATCACGATGGTAAGTTATGCATGGTGGTTACGAGGTAACCCAAAATGGTAAGTTGGTCCCAGGGACCACAGCAACTTTTCACGCACACCTCATGTCGGATAGTATCATGCTCATGCATTAATCTGGTTAAATACCTTGTTGTTGTTTGTCGCACTTGTTTTGTTTGCTGTGAGCTTGTGAGTACATTCAAAGTACTCACCTGGCTTATCATGCCAGATGCAGGAGAAGCCGTGCATGGTGGGGATGTCGAGCAGTATGTCTCGCTCTAGGCCGTGTCCCAGCAGTGTCCCTGTGGAGTGGAGTTCCGCTACCTCGTCGTTCCGCTGCCGCGTAGTAGTCCCTTTATCATCGAGCCCTCAGAGATGTCTATTAAATAATGTACATAAGTGCAGCCGCACCGAGTGTGCCACTTGGCCTTGCCTATCATTTAATATGTGAACCTATGTATCTGCTAAGAGATCAATAAAGCGGTTGTTTCTGTACCAAGTTGTTGTGTATTGCCAGAAGACTTGATCTCTGGGCTGGCAATGCAAGGTAAACCGGTTGCTCTAAGCCGGGGTGCCACAACGCTTGGTATCAGAGCCGCGCTGACTGTAGGACGCCCTAGATAGCCGACGCGTTAGAAAATGGTAGCTTTAGACTCTGTAGCAATCTGAGGATTGACTCTGCACTTGGGTGTTGCATTCCATGCATATAGTTTACTGTTAATACTGATCAGCTAATGTTGTGAGTGTAGATGGCACTAGTCCCTTATCCGTATCAGCCTGAGCCGGCACCTTCCACCTTTCCGCATCTGCTTAGCAACGTGTGGCGCCGACTCTACCCCGATGGCGATGACCCTGTGTACCAGGTGTACCGAGAGCAACTTGCAGATGGTATTTACGAGTATCACGCGGAGGTCGTCATGCACAACTGTACTGTGGTGGGCACTTACACTCGCTCCACCAAGGGCGGGACTGCTTCTACACCTGACTAGGCAGTCCAGTTGGCAGCATTCGAGTCTCTCACTGACTTTCGCTATAACGAGATCCAGATGCAGACTCACCCAGGTTTCTACTTCTATCCGTCCCTGTTCGAGTCAGGACAGATCCGTTTCCCTTACATTGATCCGGAATGTGACCGGTCAGCCAACCACCTGTCTCATTACATAACGGCTGGATAGTTTCTGATCGTCAGCCTAGCCCAGGAGCTGAACCGCGTTCGAGAGGAGCTAGCTGCCGCTCGATCTGTCTTCGATCCACCTTTACTTATCCATACATCGCTTGTTCCTCCAGTTACCTTACCTCCACCTACACTAGTGACTTCCACACCTTCTCAGAGTAACTCAGGTACTTCGGTAGTGACTCCCCATGAGTCCCCAGCCCAGTGGGTTATGCTTTTCGCTACCCCAGCCGCTCCGATGCTGCGGAGCCACCCTGCTCTAGACCCTGAGGGAGAGTCGTCCCATCAGCGTCGTCGTCTTTCCTTTGCTCCGGAGGTGTCCGTTATTAGTTCTGATTCAGAGTCCGACACCGAGGAGACACCAGTAGGACCGTCAGAGTGCCAGTGCGATCGCTGTCATCGCGAGTAGACGAGGATGATGTGGTGTTTGGTTGTATGCAGTAGTACTATCCATGATGTGTCCTGTTATGTATGTTGGATGATGTATTGTATAATTATGTTGTTTTAGGTTATTCGCTTTGGTTTTTCTCGATTTCTTTTCCGGATTTGTTGCTACACCTTCCTATTTTTTCCCTTATGGATGTTGCTCATCTCGATGCTTCGTATTGGGAAACACATATAGGATAACAAGGTGTGGCAGTAACTGTCATGGTGGCGATGACACTCCAGTTCGTCGGTCCGCCAGGCAAGCAGGACATTCTCCAGAACCATATACGCCACCACCTCCTCCACCTCAAGCACCTACAACAGAGCAGATTATGCGAATGTTTGAGGAAAAGAGAAACCAAGACATGATGGAATTCCTGAGAAGCATGCAGACTATGGTCGGGCAAAATAATCACAATGGTAATCACTCCAAGCTGTCAGACTTTCAGAGGACCAAACCGCCAAGTTTCAGTCAAGCAGTGGATCTGATGGAAGCAGATGACTGGTTGAGGACCATTGAGAAGAAGCTAGAAATTGCTCGCACTGAAGATGCTGATAAGGTACCTTTCGCTACTCATTATCTGGAAGGACCAACTGCTATATGGTGGGACAATGCCAAAGTTATGTGGCCTGCTGAAGACGAGATTACTTGGGATAAATTCAAAGATAAATTCCGCAAGTATCACATTCCCGCCGGAATCTTGAAGGTCAAGCAGCGAGAATTCCTCACCCTTACACAAGGGAACTCGACTGTAAGTGAATATTTAAACAAGTTCAATCACTTGGTGTGTTATTCCACGCATGATGTGGCCACCGAAGAACGGAAGATAGATCGGTTCCTCGGCGGACTCAACCTTACCCTCCGATGTGCACTCAGCATGCTGGACTTCCCTGACTTCCAAACTCTGGTAAACAAAACACTCATTGCCGAGAGGGAACACAAACTGGTTAATGATCATAAGACTGCCTATGAAGACCGCAAACGCAAGTTTGAACCCAAGAAGGAAGGGCAAGTTTTTCAGAAGGTTCATACTTGGCAGCAACCCTAGTTCGAGTTCAAGCCAACTTGGCAGCAGGGGAACATCAAGAATGAAAGTCAGATCAAGACTGTGATCGCCAAGCCAAACAAGGAAGACTATCAGCATAACAATGCATGTTGCTCATGTGGACAAACTGGGCATTACGCTAGGCAGTGCCCCGAGAACGGAAAGTCGCCAACCAACCTGAAGCCTCAAGTCAATTATGTGGGGCGATTCCCCAGCCGGAAGTATAGTCAAGGACAAGTTCATCATATCTCCGCCGAAGAAGCCTCTGAAGTTCCCGATGTGGTCATTGGTATGTTTCCTGTTAATAACATACCTGCAACAATTTTATTCGATTCCGGGGCTTCCCATTCTTTTATTTCGCGGAGTTTTGTTGCCCAACATCGACTTTCCTATACTCTTTTGGACAAAGTTATGGTGGTACAATCCCCCGGATCCAGGCTCAGAAAAAATATTGTATGTCGAGGATTGAAAATATCAATCAATGGAGTTATCTTCCCCGCATCCCTAGTATCCATTGAATCTCCAACATTGGATATTATTTTGGGGATGGATTGGTTGACAAGACACCAGGTCTGCATCAACTGTGCAATAAGAGAAGTCACGCTAATAAATCCCTCGGGCCAGTCTGCTCGGTTCTTTGCCGGTCGAGCCATGCCAAAGAAAGGGATGGTTTATGCAGCAATTACTACAGATATGAATCTAGTCCCAGTGGTCTGTGAATTCCCAGATGTGTTCCCAGATGAATTGCCAGGCATGCCACCCGATCGAGAGCTTGAATTTTCAATCGAGCTTGTGCCCGGGACAGCACCAATCTACAAGAAATATTATCGAATGCCTTCATCCGAATTAGTGGAGTTGAAGAAGCAATTGGATGAGATGCTCCAAAAAGGATATATTCGCCCCAGTTCATCTCCTTGGGGTGCACCTGCAATATTTGTAGGCAAGAAGGATGGCAGTCTCCGGATGTGTGTTGACTACCGCGCTCTCAATGATGTCACAATCAAGAATAAATACCCGCTGCCCAGGATCGATGATTTGTTCGATCAACTCAGTGGAGCCCAAGTATTCTCCAAGATTGATTTGCGCACCGGGTATCACCAGCTGAAAATCAGAAAACAAGATATCCCCAAGACAGCATTCACTACACGATATGGGCTGTACGAGTATACGGTCATGTCCTTCGGACTGACTAACGCTCCTGCATTCTTCATGCACATGATGAACAAGGTGTTCATGGACTTCCTGGACAAGTTTGTAGTGGTGTTCATTGATGACATCCTCATATATTCCAAAAGTGAAGAAGAGCACAAGCAGCATCTCCGAGCAGTGTTGGAGCGATTACGCGCTCATCAACTCTACGCCAAGTTCAGCAAATGTGAATTTTGCCATAAGGAAGTGGGATTCCTGGGACATACTCTTTCCGCTCAAGGAGTGGCCATGGATCAAAGCAAAGTCAGAGAAGTATTAAATTGGAAGACACCGGTTTCAGTGACAAAAATCAGAAGTTTCTTGGGTCTGGCAGGTTATTACCGCCGCTTCATTGAAGGCCTCTCAAAGATTGCCAAGCCAATGACTAAACTACTCAAGAAGAATCAGAAATTCATATGGACGGAAGCATGTGAAAATAGTTTCAATGAGCTAAAGACCCGGTTGACCACCGCTCCTGTGTTGACTCTACCAGATATCTACCGGAGTTTCGACATCTATTGCGACGCATCCAGGCGTGGCATTGGGTGTGTACTTATGCAAGATGGAAAGATCGTAGCCTATGCATCAAGACAGCTTCGACCGCATGAGGAGAATTATCCTACCCATGACTTGGAGATGGCAGCTGTGGTCCATGCCTTAAAAATTTGGAGGCATTACATCATTGGAAAACGATGCCAAATCTACACCGACCACAAGAGTCTCAAGTATATATTCACGCAACCGGACCTGAACCTCCGACAAAGAAGATGGCTCGAGTTGGTCAAAGACTATGACCTTGGTATCAACTACCACCCAGGGAAAGCAAATGTGGTCGCCGATGCTCTCAGTCGCAAACCGGCCACCGCACTCATTAAGCGAGCATCTACACCCAGCACTTCAAGAAGAAATAGCTCAGCTCAATATGATCCTGTGTGATGCAACTTGCTCGGTTACCTTGGAAGTAACTCCTACTCTGGAAAATGAAATCCGAAAGGCTCAATCTGGTGACCCAATGTTACTCAAGGTAATGGCCCAAGTACGAGAAGGGAAGACACCAGATTTCAACATTGATGATAAAGGTACACTTCGATTTCGGAATCGAGTCTGTGTGCCGGACCTCGGGGAATTAAAGCAGCAGATTCTGAAGGAAGTTCATGAGTCTGCATACTCCATTCATCTCGGAGGCACTAAAATGTATCAAGACTTGAAGCAAACATTCTGGTGGGAAGGTATGAAGAAAGATATCTCCTATTACGTCGCCTATTGCGATATATGCAACAAAGTGAAGGCTGAACATCAGAAACCCGCCGGTCTACTTCAACCCTTACCCATTCCGCAATGGAAATGGAATGATATCTGCATGGACTTCATCGTGGGCCTACCGAGGATACCACAAGGAAATAACTCCATATGGGTCGTGGTTGACATGCTCACCAAGGTGGCCCACTTTATTCCAATAAGGACAACTTACCGTGCAGACCAACTCGCTCAACTTTACATATCCAGGATTGTCAGTCTGCATGGAATACCTAGGACTATCACTTCAGACCGAGGGTCTTTGTTTACCTCGGTGTTCTGGCTACGTCTACACCAAGCCCTGGGAACCGCCTTGAAGCATAGCACTGCTTATCACCCTCAGACAGATGGGCAGACAGAACGGGTAAATCAAATCTTGGAAGACATGCTTCGGGCATGCGCTCTTGCTCATGGACCCAAATGGGAGGACAGCCTGCCATAGGCTGAGTTCTCCTACAATAACAGCTATCAGACTAGTCTCAAGATGTCTCCCTTTGAGGCTCTATACGGACGTAAGTGTCGCACCCCGTTGAACTAGTCTCAGACAGGAGACAGCCAAATCTTCAGGACTGATTTGATGATGGAAGCAGAAAAGCAAGTTAAAGAAATTCAAGACAGACTGCAAGTAGCCAAATCTCGCCAGAAGAGCTACTATGACTCAAAGCATAGGTAGATCAGTTTCGAACCAGGTGAATATGCATATCTCCGAGTCACCCCCATGAAAGGAGTCAAAAGGTTTCATACCCGGGGAAAGCTCACACCAAGGTACATTGGTCCGTTTACAGTTATGACCAGAGTGAGCAAAGTGGCTTATCAGTTAGAATTGCCTCCCGAGCTATCCGAGGTTCATGATGTGTTTCACATGTCTCAGCTACGGAAATGCATCAAACCACCCGCAAAACAGACGGATATGACAGAACTAGAGCTTGCCAAGGATTTAACATATGAGGAGAAACCCTTGAGAATCTTGGAAGAGATGGATAGAGTCACCCGCAGCAAAACCATAAAGTTTTACAAGGTCCAATGGGAGCACCACACTGAGAATGAGGCCACCTGGGAAAGAGAGGATTTCTTAAGGACTGCATACCCATATTTGTTTCCTGAGCAACCGAATCTCGAGGATGAGATTCATCCTAAGGGGGAGGTTTGTAACACCCTGGATTTTGTCTTTTTCTTTTATTTGGGATTTATTGAATATTTCTTTTTGCATTTGGGTTTTCAGTCAATTCTTCTGGACTTACCACTTGGAAATATTTTTGATTTTCTTCCAAGTGGGTTCTATCATCCATAAACCCTTCCTAGACCTCATCCCTCTCACCATAATGCCATTGGGTATTTTTACTTAATGGCATTATATTCTTTTTCTCCTGAAAATGCCTATTTTCTCACTAAGCTTTGAAGCAACCCTCACTTTTATTGCTCCAAAAATTCTAAGAAAATTCCCAAGTATTCTTTGGATCATGCCTCACCTCCCTATGCAAAAATATCCCATAGTCATTTGGAAATTTTTAGCTAAGGAAAATGTTTTTGCTTCTGAACAGAATGGACACTTTGTGAAGCAAGTACATTTTTCCTTGATCTGTTGGAGCTGAAATTTTTACCACATGACTACCCTCCTAAGAGATGCTTAACCCCAAAATTTCAGCTCTAAACTCCTAGCCGGTTGTCCCCAGCACTTGTCACAAGTTTCTGTCCAGAAACTTTGCATCAAGCTCCAGTCACCTCCCCTGCGCCAGATGGCAAGCCCAGCGCAGTTCTAGGCACCGCGTTGAAGGGACTTCATGCTGGACAAGGTTTGGCAGCGTCGAAAGCACCGCGTGTGCCAGTGCACGCGGTGACCGCGTGAGAGCGCGGTGCATTGCATGCGTTCGCCGAGCTTTGTGCATTGGGGCCCTCTGCCGCCGTCCATTCCCTCCCCTCTCGACACCGCAGCGTGTCCCAGCTCGCCAGCAACCCCCAACATGCCACCTAGCGTCACCCTGCTCCTCCCTGACGCCGGCAAGCCGCTCGCTGGAAACGGCCGAACGCTACGCGGCGGAACAGTGGGCGCGCATGCTCCGTTTTCTCCGCGTAGTGTGCGCCACTATGCTTGCACGCGTGCACCGCGTAGCCTGTGCACCACTGTTCCTCCCCACGCCGCGCCCGAGCTTATCTTCCCCTCCTCGCTTCTACAGCTCGTCGCCGGCGGAGTCCCGAGCACAGTCGAGCTCCATCTATAAATAGAGCCACCCCCGACTCATTCTAACCACCCCCCTCACTTCACTTGACCACAAATCACTCCCCCACGAGCGCGGCAAGGCCAGGAGGGCCTCTTGCCGCCGTTGATCGCCGGAATCCGCCGCGGACCGCCCTTGAACGTGCACTCACTCCAGCCACTCCCAGCTTCGTCCACTGCTTCCCTCGAGACCGCGGTGCTCTCCTGAGCTCGATGGTGCCACTAGCTCGCCGGATCATCGCCGGAATCACCGGATCCGACAAGCCCCGCCGCCACCGTCTCTGGAGAAGAAGCTCCCGACACCGTTCGTCCACCCCAGCCGTCGCCTCGGGTATGTGCGTGCTCGCCGTGCTGTGCTGAATCCATCCCGCCCATCTCCGGCGACCGCCGTGGCCTCCTCGCCGGAGAACCACCGGCGACAGTGCCGCCTGTCCTGTTCCCTCTCTCTCTCTCTTTTAATCCTGATAGTGGGACCCCCCTGTCAGCCTCTCATTCTCTCCCCCGAAGCGGTATAAGTGGAGGCGTAAACCAGAAATACGCCTTCGACGTGGCCGTTTCTGGAAATTCAGTTAAAATCATTTAAATAAATAGTTTGACCAGTTTCTGACCCCAACTTTGACCAGCCCTAACTTTTATTCTATAAGTCCAAATGAGTTGATTCTTTTTGCCACTGGTTTGTATTGAGCCAAAGTTTATGCATGCCAAATTTCAGAATTTTTCCTGCTGTTGAGAATTTCTGGTGAAATAAAATGTGTTATGTGACATTTTCTTTTTGCATTTAAAATATTTTCCGAAGCTCCTAATTGTGTTGGTGGAGACCAGGAGTATTGTGACACTCCTCTGAACCAAGGCAAGCCAGAACATTCATATGCCAGGATGGCATTGCAATGCCATTGGTTTATTTGATATAAATTCATCATTTAATTCACTATTAAAATGATTTGCTATATAGGACTTATTGCATAGAATTTGTCCTTGTCATTTTGATAGTATGCAGTAGGGTATATGTTTTCTTGCTAATGTGGATAGTAGAGATCATGCCATATGCTCTTATGGTAGAATGATGCATTCATCACTCATGAACATGACCCGTGCATCCATTCGCACTATGGCTCGAATCATTTTATTTCAAGTTAAACATGATGTTAATTCAACTTGAACATGCTGTTGATCGAGTCATGGTGCCACCGAATCGAGCTCACCAGTGCAACCACACTTGCCTGGATGGGGAGGCCCTAATGCGGTCTATTGTCATGTCTCTCGCCGGTACCTCCTACGAGGGAAGGTTGTGCTCTGGCGCTACCCTGGCCCGGTAGGCAGTCATAACCTTGAGTGCCCGAGTTTTATGGTACCGAGGTCCCCGTTTGGGATGATGTTTGTGTTTGGCCACGACGGTGGCAGCCACCGAGGTGGCGGATGTCACGAGTTGGCATTGGGGCCACCCAGGACATAGCCCAAAGGGGAGTTTGTCGGAGTGGCCGGGAGAGTGTCATGCAATAGATTGGTTTTGTCAGAATGTCATTGGTCCACCCGAATGGACACAGTGTACTAACCTCTACAGAGTGTATAATATATCGATAGCCGCGTCCTCGGATATGGACACAGTTCGTAGTAGGTCACACCGTGGGTCAACAGATATAATTACCTTGCACACTAAGATTCACAAGATTGCACATGCGGAAGTGGTGATCGAGTGAGGATCACTGTGAAAGGTATTGTTGTGATCAACTGAGGATCACAATGGTAAGTTATGCATGGTGGTTACGAGGTAACCCGAAATGGTAAGTTGGTTCCAGGGACCACGACAACTTTTCACGCACACCTCATGTCAGATAGTATCATGCTCATGCATTAATCTGGTTAAATACCTTGTTGTTGTTTGTCGCACTTGTTTTGTTTGTTGTGAGCTTGCGAGTACATTCAAAGTACTCACCTGTCTTATCATGCCAGATGCAGGAGAAGTCGTGCATGGTGGGGATGTCGAGCAGTATGTCTCGCTCTAGGCCATGTCCCAGCAGTGTCCCTGTGGAGTGGAGTTCCGCTACCTCGTCGTTCCACTGCCGCGTAGTAGTCCCTTTATCATCGAGGCCCCTGAGATGTCTACTAAATAATGTACATAAGTGCAGCCGCACCGAGTGTACCGCTTGGCCTTGCCTATCATGTAATATGTGAACCTATGTATCCGCTAAGAGATCAATAAAGTGGTTGTTTCTGTACCAAGTTGTTGTGTATTGCCAGAAGACTTGATCTCTGGGCTGGCAATGCAAGGTAAACCGGTTGCTCTGAGCCGGGGTGCCACATATAATTTCGTTGCATAACTATTGACTTAACGTGCATGCATAGGGATTCACAAACCTTAACACTAATATTCTTACTAAATCATAATTACTCACTAACATGACTCACATATTATCATCTCCATATCGCAAAACTATTGCAAGGAATCACACTTATCATATCCAATGATCTATATGAAAGTTTTTATTATATCCCTCTTGAATATTCATTACTTTGGGACCAAATTCATATCTTGTGCAAATTACCATTACTATTATCAACTCTCAAAATAATATAAGTGAAGCATGAGAGCGCATATATTTCTTCAAAATTTTAATCTTATCAACTCTCAAAATAATATAAGTGATGCATGAGAGTTTAAATATTTCTTCAAAATATAGCCACCGCCATGCTAAAAAAGATTTAAGTGAAGCACTAGAGCAACTGCCCAGCTCAAAAAATTTAAGTGAAGAACATAGAGTATTCTAATAAATTATGATGAACGTGTGGCTCTCTCAAATAGGTGTGTCCAGCAAAGATGATTGTGACAAACTAAAAAGCAAAAAAGGCAAAGACTCATATAATACATGATGCTCCAAGCAAAACACATATTATATGACGAATAAAAATATAGCTCCAAGTAAAATTACCGATGGTTGGTAGCAGAAAGAGGGGATGCCTTCCGGGGCATCCCCAAGCTTAGACGCTTGAGTCTTCCTTGAATATTACCTTGGGGTGCCTCGGGCATCCCCAAGCTTAGGCTCTTGCTACTCCTTATTCCTTCATCCATCGTGATCTCACCCAAAACTTGAAAACTTCAATCACACAAAACTCAACAAAACTTTCGTGAGATCCGTTTGTATAACAAAACAAATCACTACTTTAAGTACTATTGCAAACCCATTCATATTTTATTTTTGCATTATACCTACTGTATTCTAACTTCTCCATGCCTTATACCCCCCCGATACAATCCATAGTTTCATCAAAACAAGCAAGCAGTGCATCAAAAACAGAATCTGTCAAAAACAGAACAGTCTGTGGAGATCTATTTAAAAGCTATACTTTTGTAACTCCAAAAATTCTGAAAAATTAGGAAAACGTGGGCAATTCATGTACCAATTTCAGATTTTTCCGACGCTGCAGTATAGAACCAAAATTCCAGCGCAAAACTTTCTGTTTTCCAAACAACATCAACTATACTATCTTCCAAATCATCCCAAAGGCTTTACTTGGCACAAACACTAATTAAGACATAAAAACACAATCATAACAGTAACATAAATGTGAAAACAGGCAATAACAGAAACAAAAAGTAAAAAAATATTTTATTCATTGGGTTGCCTCCCAACAAGCGCTATTGTTTTATGCCCCTAGCTAGGCATAATGCATAGTTTCAAGTGTTGTCATCTTTGGTTTTAGTAATCTTTATAGGAGTTTTCTCAAACCCGGGAGGCTCTTTACGCTTCCCATTATTCTCAGGAAATGAGGCAATTTTAAGGTCTAGAATATCTAATCACTTATTGCATAAAGTAATCAAAGTGTTCATGCGATTGAGGTTTCCACTAATATTTTTAAGAGGTTCGTTAGACTTTTGCAACTCAACCAAATTTTTCTGCATGTCACCCAGTTTGTCTAATATTTGAGCCCCCTCCTGAGTAAAAGCAAAACCCTTTTGTGGTGGTGGAATCCTCAATATACCCTCTATTATTTCATAGGCGGTATTGGCCTCACTTTCAATAAAATTCCCTTTTGCGGCAAAGTCCAAAAGTTGTCTATGATGCGTGGTTAAACCTATATAGAAATTGCAAAGCAAAATTTTTAAATCCCCTTTTATAGAGCAAATACGGTAGGATTCCATTAACCTATACCAAGCATCTTTAAGATTTTCTCCTTGTTTCTGTTTGAATTAAAGTAATTCAAAATCCGGCGACAAAGGAGGGATAGTTACGCTAGTCATGATGACAAATCAAGCAAAAAGGGCAAATGGAAAAATATTTTTGTATTTTTGTAAAAACTTTTTAGAAGTGGGGGGGATGAAAAAGAGAGGCAAAGGCAAATAAAATAAATGCAAGGACATGAGAGTTTTATGCGTAGGTACTTGATAGATGTTGATGATGTCTCCCCAGCAACGGCGCTAGAAATTCTTCCTGCTACTTGTGAGCTGCGTTGGTAATTCCCAGAAGAGGAAGGGAGATGCAGTACAGTAGAGATAAGTATTTCCCTCAGTTATGAAACCAAGGTTATCAATCCAGTAGGAGAATCACGCAACACCTCGTTAGCAGCACCTGCACACAAAACAACAAATCCTTGCAGCCAACGCAAACAAGGGGTTGTCAATCCCTCGGTGGTTAATTGCAAGCTTAAATTATATGTGATAGATAGATAGATTAAACTAAAAAATATAAAATAAAATAAATAAAGTAAAAGTGCAGCAAGGTATTTTTAGGGTTTTTAATATATGATTTAGATAGACCCGGGGGCCATAGTTTTCACTAGAGGCTTCTCTCATGAAAATAGCATACTGTGGGTAAACAAATTACTGTTGGGCAATTGATAGAAAAGCGAATAATCATGACGATATCCAAGGCAATGATCATGTATATAGGCATCACGTCCGAGACAAGTAGACCGACTCCTGCCTGCATCTACTACTATTACTCCACACATCGACCGCTATCCAGCATGCATCTAGTGTATTAAGTCCATAAAGAACGGAGTAACGCCTTAAGCAAGATGACATGATGTAGACAATGTAAACTCACGCATGAATAAACCCCATCTTTTTACCCTTAATAGCAACGATACATATGTGTCATATCCCTTTCTGTCACTGGGATTGAGCACCGCAACATCGAACCCATTACAAAGCACCTCATCCCATGGCATGATAAATCAATCTAGTTGGCCAAACCAAATCAATAGATCGGAGAAGAAATATGAAGCTATAATAATCATGCATAAAACAGTTCAGAGAAGACTCAAATAATATTCATGGATAATCTGATCATAAACTCACAATTCATCGGATCCCAACAAACACACCGCAAAAAGTGATTACATCGGATAGAACTCCAAGAACATCGAGGAGAACATTGTATTGGAGATCAAAAAGAGAGAAGAAGCCATCTAGCTACTAACTATGGACCCGAAGGTCTGTGGTAAACTACTCACGCATCATCGGAAGGGTAGCAAGGTTGATGTAGAGCCCCTCCAAGATCGATTCCCCCTCCGGCGGAGTACCGGAAAAGGCCTCCAGATGGGATCTCTCGAGAACAGAAGCTTGCGGTGGCGGAAAAAGTATTTCATGGACTCCTCTATTGGTTTCCCGATTTTAGAGAATTTATAGTGGTGGAATTAGGTCAAACGGAGCTGTGTGGGCCCCACAAGCCACCAGGGCGCGCCCCCCCTGGGCGTGCCCTGGTGTCTCGTGGGCCACTGCTTCATCTTCTGGCCCTCTCCCGAAGCTTCCAGTACTTGTTATGTCCAGAAAAAAATCTCCAAAAAGTTTCGTGGCATTTGGACTTCGTTTGGTACTGATATTCTGGAGAACCAAAAACAGGCAAAAAACAACAACTGGCACTGGGCACTAAGTTAATAGGTTAGTCCCAAAAAATGATATATAATTGCTATAAATGTATATAAAAACATCCAAGATTGATAATATAATAGCATGGAACAATCAAAAATTATAGATACGTTGGAGACGTATCAGCATCCCCAAGCTTAATTCCTGCTCGTCCTCGAGTAGGTAAATGATAAAAACAGACTCCATAATTGTACCGACCTTCTGGTCAGGTACCTCAGATTTCACTACTAGAAATCTATAGCCAATGCTATTCTTAGCGTAGCCCAAATTAACGCAGTCCACGGTCTTTGGTCCAAGTTTACGCTTTTTGGGGATCGGCACGTTGACTTTCACCAAACAGCCCCAAGTACGCAAGTACGAGAGTGTTGTCCTTCTCTTCGCCCATTTCTCATAGGGAGTGATCTCATTATCCTTTGTCGGAATTTTATTCAGGACATGACATGATGTCAATATAGCCTCCCCCCACCATGCCTTGGATAAACCCGATGTATCTAACATGGTGTTAACCAAATCAGTTAGAGTACGGTTTTTTCGTTCGGCAACCCCGTTTGACTGGGGTGACTAGGGAGGCGTCCTCTCATGAATAATACCATGTTCCACGCAAAAAGAATCAAACTCACTCGAGAAGTACTCTCCACCACGATCTGACCGGACTCGTTTAATTTTCTTTTCAAGTTGATTCTCAACTTCTGCCTCATAGATTTTAAAGTTGTGTAGAGCCTCATCTTTAGTATTTAACAAATACACATAGCAATATCTAGTGGAATCATCTATCAATGTCATGAAGTATTTCTTTCCACCTTTAGTCAACACACCATTCATCTCACAAAGATCAGAATGTATGAGTTCTAATGGCGCCAAGTGTCTCTCATTATCCTTTGTCGGAACTTTATTCAGGACATGACATGATGTCAATATAGCCTCCTCCCACCATGCCTTGGATAAACCCGATGTATCTAACATGGTGTTCCCAGGTCCTACTTTACGGGATCTCCGATCACATAGCTTGGGTTACTACCATGGCAACTCATGTGGGTCTCAAACCCATCTCTCTCGATGCATTATCTATCACAACACGTGATAGCCCTTTAGTAAAGGGATCTGCCAGATTCTTAGCCGTTTGGATATAACCCAACGCTATCACTCCAGAGTTTCTTAATTTTCTGACAGCTTTCAATCTCATTCTTATGTGTTTGTTGGACTTCATGTTCTCCTTTGAACTCTTCACCTTGACAATAACTGTTTGCGAGGTTGCTTAGCTTGCACACACGTAAGGCACTTAGAACCTTTGGCTAAAGTGAAACTTGGGATTAAATTCAGTTTTGCTAGCCGCGTCATAACACCGAAACTAATGTGACAAAGACGTGAATGCCAAACTTCAGATTCATTAACACTCGAATGAATATTGTTCACGACTTTATTACAAAAATCAGCGAGAGAAAAGCGGAACATTCCTCCGCATTCATAACCCTTTCCAACAAATAGTCCATATTTCGTAACAACTACTTTATTAGACTCGAAGACCAACTTAAACCCTTCTCTACACAGAAGGGAGCCACAAACCAATCGGTGGACTGACAAACTGAAAATACAGTAAATAAATTACCGTACCCAGATGCACCACTTTCATTGTTGCTCATAATCATGTTGGCAGACTTGGAGTCCTGCCCTGGTGACGGTGTCCTGGATTAGGGGGGCCTAACCTAGTCGACCCGTTTCCTCGGATGGGCCGATATGCTCCCGTGCGTGATTAAGATGGACTCCGGAAGCCATACATGGGAGACGTGATCAAGGCTGCCTCTACCGAAGACTTGTAGTACACTTCAAGATTTGTCCAGTCGCCTTTCTCCTAGATACCGACATTGTAACCCTAGGTACCCTCTCTGGCGTGTATATAAGCCATAGGGTTTAGCCCGTAGGGGGGACATCAACGCAACATTGCTTACCTAGCCATAGAAGTTAGACATATATTACGATCTCGAGGTAGATCAACTCTGTACTCGATACATCTCTATCAATATAACAGAAGCACGACGTAGGGTTTTACCTCCATGAAGAAGGCCCGAACCTGGGTAAATACTGTCTCCATTGTCTGTGTTACCATCGATCTGAGATCCACAGCTCGGGACCCCCTACCCCGAGGTCTGCCGGTTTTTACACCGACACTGGTGCTTTCATTGACAGTTCCGCTGTGCGATCGCCGGAGGGATCGATGGGATCGCCGACCAACGGCTTTAAACCTGTAGAGCACGTCTCCACATTTGAAGCTTTGGTCTTGCAGACACCTCCACGTAACGTGGAAGCGAACCATGACCCCTCTTCGGCTCCAACGGAGGCCCCCCTCACCGACGAGGGAGTAAGATACTTCCTGGAGAGCGAATCGGACGGCAACCCACTAACGACTGACTCCCAGATCGAATCGGCTAAACCGATAATTACGGATCCACAGTCGGGTGAACGTGACGAGGTTTTGAGCCTGCGGTCCTTAGAGATCGGATCTAGTCCGCTCACCTCTTGTATAGAATATCGCCCCGACGACTATGGCCCATCCGACATCTGGGACTTAGCCTACGTGCGGTAGATCCCTGGTGAGCCGATCCGGCAATACTGGGCCAGGTTCTTGATCGTCAAGAGCAAGATACTAGATTACCAAGACTCTGATATAATCGCCGCTTTCGAGCGTGGATGCAAGGATAAAGGCGTCTTGAACGCCCTCGCCCGCCGTTGCGTCCAAACACTCCCTGAATTAGCCAACTTGGTAGCACGATTTTGTGCCATTGAAGACACCTGGCGAACCAAGGAGAACACAGACTCGATCTGTGAGGACCACCCGGAACGCGACCAGTCGGCACCTCGGCGCAAAAATCACAAACGGAACACCTCGGGTGATCGACCCCGGAAGAAGAGGAGAACCTCCGATCACCCCGAAACGGCCCTGGACAGCTTTCTGGGTAAGCCATTCCCGATCCACGCCGTATTGGTTAACTCTTGCCCAACCCACAGCCTTCGAGACTGTTGGGTGTTGAGGCAGGTGGCCAAAGGGGGACCCGCCTTCCTGGCGGGCACCTCCAGCCACTCTGGACAGACCTCGGATGAAGACGAGGTCCTAATGATTTATGAGACATTTACGTCTAACAACCAGCGCAAACGGGCCTTGCGGGAGGTCAACGCCGTCCGGCAGGTACCACCTCGGGGTACGTGGATAGACACGCCGATCACCTTCACTCGGAATGATCAACCGAAGTCGGCCCTGGACAGGTGCCCTGCCGCGCTAGTCCTCAATCCCATCGTGGACCACTGCCGCCTCCATAAGGTCCTTATGGACGGAGGCAGCAGCCTGAATCTAATATACAAGGAGACTCTGGATAAAATGCACATCGATAAATCGCGCATAGAACGGAGTACCACCACCTTTAAAGGAATAGTCCCCGGGCGAGAGGCACGCTGCAGTGGAAAGATAACTCTAGATGTAGTCTTCGGGACCTCGGATAATTATCGCTCCGAGGAGATTACGTTCCACATCGCGCCTTTCAAAAGCGGATATCACGCCATCCTCGGACGGGACGCCTTTTCAAGATTTCAAGCGGTGCCGCACTATGGCTATATGAAGCTCAAGATGCCGGGCCCAAAGGGGATCATCACCATTTCAAGTGATCCTGAAAGGGCACTCAAAGCCGAGAATAAAATGGCATCTCTCGCCCTCGAGACCCTCGCTGAAACCTTTGCGGCTGAAGAGCTAACGGCACTGCGCGCCGAGGTCGACCGGGACGATGTCATTCTCGACAAAAGATCAAAACCTACTTCTTTCAAGCCGGCCGACGAGATTAGCAAATTCCAAGTTCACCCCACGGACCCCGCTAAAACGGTGTCCATAGGGGCTAACCTCGACCCAGAAGTTGCCGAAGCCCTACGCGCTTTCCTTAGGGAAAACTGGGACATATTCGCCTGGCAGCCCTCCGACATGCCTGGGATACCCCGCAGGCTTGCAGAGCATAGCCTAAACATATTGGCAGGCTATAAGCCCATTAAACAAACACTTCAGCATTTCTCCGAGCCCAAGCGTCAAGCAATGGGCGAGGAACTGGCAAAGCTGCTGGAGGCAGGATTCATCAAGGATATAAAACACCCCGACTAGCTAGCCAATTTGGTCATGGTGCCAAAAAAGGACAGGTCCTGGCGGCTGTGCGCCGACTTTAAAGACCTCAACAAAGCTTGCCCCAAAGTCCCCTTTCCCCTACCCCGTATTGACCAAATTGTGGACGCCACCGCGGGTCACGACGCATTGTGCTTCCTAGACGCCTACTCCGGGTATCATCAAATAAAAATGAAGGAATCGGACCAGGCAACAACGGCATTTATTACGCCTTACGGGCCGTTTTGCTTCAACACGATGCCTTTCGGACTAAAAAACGTTGGCGCTACGTACCAGCGTATGATTCAAACATGCCTGAATAAACAAATCGGAAAAACTGTGGAGGCTTACGTAGACGACGTGGTTGTTAAAACAAAACACGTCGACCAGCTGGTGGACAATCTCCGCAATACGTTTGCCAGCTTACGGGAATATCAAATAAAACTCAACCCGGAAAAATGTGTCTTTGGGGTCCCAGCTGGCAAACTCCTCGGTTTTATCGTATCTAGCCGAGGAATTGAGGCCAATCCGGCCAAAATCCGAGCCCTGGATCGTTTGGAGATCCCTACAGAGCTCAAGCATGTACAAAAGCTAGCGGGCTGTGTGGCAGCCTTAAGCCGTTTTATATCATGACTTGGAGAAAAAGCTTTACCATTGTACAGGCTGTTAAAGCAGACCAAAATGTTTACATGGACCAAGGAGGCTGCGGCGGCCCTGGAAGACATCAAGGCCCTCCTCGCCACCAACCCCATCCTGGCAGCACCAGGTGTTTGCGAACCGATGATATTATACATCTCGGCCACAAACCAGGTGGTTAGCGTTGTCCTCGTGGTTGAACGAGACATGGAAGGTCATAAGTTCCAGGTCCAGAAACCCGTATACTACGTGTCCGAGGTCTTAACCTCCTGCAAGACACGTTACCCTCACTATCAAAAGATAGCTTACGCAGTCTTCATGGCGTCACGAAAGCTTCGACACTACTTTCAAGAGTGCGCGGTGACTGTGGCATCCGACGTCCCGTTAAGTGACATAATTAATAATAGAGATGCAACAGGGCGCATCGCCAAATGGGCTATAGAGCTCTTACCCTTCGAAATCATCTACAAACCACGCCGGGCAATTAAATCCCAGGTGTTAGCAGACTTCGTGGCCGAGTGGACCTAAGCCGAACTCCCCCGTGAGTACAATACCTACTCGCATTGGACAATGTATTTTGATGGTTCCAAAATGCTTGCCAGTCTAGGGGCTGGCGTGGTGCTCACGTCCCCCACGGGAGATAGCATTAGATATGTACTGCAAATCATGTACACAGACTCTAATAACGCGGCTGAATACGAAGCCCTCTTACACGGACTTCGGATAGCAGTCTCGATGGGCGTTAAACGCCTCGAGGTCCGAGGTGATTCGAACCTCGCCATCTCGCAAATCAACGGCGAATTCGACGCCAAGGACCCAAAGATGACAGCTTACCGAAATGCCGTCATAAAGATCTCGGCCAGATTCGAGGAGCTGGAATTTCACCATATACCCCGAGATAGCAATCAGGCCGCAGATGTACTCGCCCGGCTGGGCGCAAAACGGGACAAGGTTCCTGAAAACACCTTCCTCGAGCGGCTTTTTAAGCCATCCGTAGTCTGGCAAGACAGCACAGGAACATCGGCCTCGGCCGATGTCGGGCAACAGGCCCCGCCCGAAAAGGACGATGGTATCCTAGGCGGGTCCACGATCCGAAAGACTGCTTCAGCGCATGAAGTCATGGCAGTGATCGCACCATGGACTGAACCGCTCCTTGCATACCTACTCCGAAAAGAGCTCCCTGATAACCAAGCCGACTCTCGTCGGATTGTAAGACAGTCTAAAGCGTACAAGGTTCATGAAGGGAAACTTTATAAAATGAGCACAATGGGCGTCCTCCAGAGATTCATATCCGAGGAAGAAGGAAAACTCGTACTTCAAGAGATACACTCCGGCATGAGCGGACATCACGCCGCTGCTCGGACCCTGGTCAGCAAGGCCTTTAGAGCCGGTTTCTACTGGCCAACGGCAAGCGCCGATGCCTCGGCATTAGTACAGCGTTGCCCAGGCTGCCAGGTATTCGCCAAGCAAAGCCACATGCCCCCCCACGGCCCTGCGTACCATTCCCATTACATGGCCCTTTGCGGTCTGGGGGCTCGATATGGTTGGGCCACTCAAGGGTGGATCAAATAAAAACAAATACCTACTCGTCATGGTAGACAAATTCACTAAGTGGATCGAAGCTAAGCCGGTTACCTCGGCCGAGACCGTCCAGGTCATCGGATTCATTTCGGGAGTAGTACATCGTTACGGTGTCCCCCACAGTCTGATCACAGACAACGGAACTAACTTCACGGCCAAAGAGGTCAAGGCATGGTGTAAGAAAATGGGCATCAAGCTCGACTACGCGTCCGTCTATCACCCGCAGTCTAATGGGCAGGTGGAACGTGCCAATGGACTTATCCATAGTGGCATTAAGCCTCGGCTAGTTCGCTCCCTTAAAAAAGCCGATTGCAAATGGGTTGAGGAACTTGATTCCGTATTATGGGGCTTGCGTACAACACCAAACAGATCCACAGGGTATACCCCGTTTTTTATGGTATAAGACGCCGAAGCGGTCCTCCCTTGCGACATCATACATGATGCACCTCGGGTGCGCATGTACGAGGAGCTGGAGGCCAAACTCGATCGGCAAGATGCCCTAGATGCTCTCGAGGAAGAGCGCAACGTCGCACGGGCTAGATCAGCTATTTATCAGCAGCAAGCACGGCGCTACCACGCTAGAGAGGTTCGTGCCAAAGAATTTAACGTCGGGGATCTCGTCATGAGACTACACCCCGAAAAAAAAAACACAAGCTCTCCCCTAGATGGGACGGACCGTTCATCATTGACCAAGTACTCATCGGAGGAGCTTACCGAATCCGAGATCCAGAGGACGGCCGATTAGAGCCCCACCCATGGAACGTGGCGCTACTCCGATGTTTCTATGCATGAAACAAAGCAGACGGTCTGTGCAAATAACTTGTGCATTTTCTTTCAATTTAACCTTTTTTTCTTCTTTTTTTATTTTTTATTATCTCCTCATCTCGGAAAGTTATTCTATGACCCCGAGCACAATCTAGCATGTTCTTTTCAAAACAATAGTTGTTTCGCCCCTTATGTACTATTGTCTTTCGAGCCACTATATGCATCGATTCGCTTTAAGATTTGGCCAAGCTGGGTTGCCCGGCTCATGTGCTTGCCCTTTACGTTTCCGATATTTCGGCTAGGGGGCAAAGGGAGCACCGCTGTGATTGTTACTCCTGGGTCAACCGGCGTAGTACCTCAGATGGACAAAGCCGAAAGCTAGCGTTCTTATAATGCGGATAGGTCGGCTATGACATAGGACTAATGGGGCAAGGGTCTTTTCAAACCCCGACCAGGGGCTTTACCCCCGAGGTCATCCGTCTTCAGACGGGCGTGTTCGACACAATAACCCGAGGAAATGAATTGTTGGAAGAACTATTTTTCTCGGAAGATGTTTCTTACGTTAAATAGTAATATAACATAATCTCCCGTTATCCTCTTGTCTTTCAAGCCGCATAGTCCGATTGCCTGGTCACCTGAAGCATCTGGTCCGATGACCTCGGCCAGTAGTATGGGACACTCCTTGGAATTTATCCGAGGAGGCAGAAGCCGAAGCCTGGCCGACAGAGTTTGGATACACGGACGAAAAAAATTGACATAGAATACCTCGGTACATAAAGTCATACAACAACTTTCACGCACGGTCTAGCCCGTCTATAAGGGTGTCTAATATGCAATCCTTCTGCGCGAGGCGTGCCGCAGGCATTACATTGTCATATGCCTGGCTAGTAGGGATCTCCTGCCCATCAGGCCCCATGGGTCCCACTTCTGCTAATTCCGTCGTCTTCAGACCGGTGTAGTGGGTTTTCACCATGGCCCAGGCCTCCCTTGCACCTTCTCGGCAAGCTGATACTTTCCACGCCTAGATCCGGCGCCGAGCTCTCTTAAGCTGTTCGGCTAGCGCAGCCATGTCCTCGGGGACCGGTGTCACCTCGGGCCATAAATCCTAGTGTACATCCTTCATCGCTTTCCGAGCTCCTTCATGCACCTCGGATAGACGAATGCTCATGTCTTCGGACATCGGACCCCGAGAGTCCGGAGGAAGGCCAGTCAAGCACGCTGTCAACAACAACATTTTGAATGTCAAATTTCTTTGGACAAATTGCATGACAAATATCTGTCATGCTTTCTAACTTACCATAAATCATGTCGTCCGTTCGCCAATTCTTTGCTTCCGCAGCAGCCAGGCGAGTTTTTAAGCTCTCAATTTCCTGGGCCTGCCAGGCGTTTTCCGCCCTAAGCGCATTCACGTTACCCGCTCTCTGTACGACCACATGTTGATTTGCTTGGCGTTGCGCTTCAGCATACGCCAGATCATCACGGGCCTGTTTTAGATCTCTTTCAAGATGGCCCGGGGCTTCCGCTGCTACAAACGATGCTTGGCGTCAGCTCTACTTTTTGGACGTTACCTACTTCAAGGAATAAGCACTCACCGTGCGCCTGTCTGGTGAATTTCTTCCCCTGCACAACCTCGGGCAGCGCCGCGTCAAGCTGCACCTTCGTTTGCTCTAACGCCGAGGTCAATTGTTCGTTCTTCAAGCGAGCTTCCTGTTATGACAAAGATTGCGGGTTTCAAGTCTTGATTCGACCCCAGGGGCTCGTATCAAGCCTTAGGGGCTACTACTATACTTGGTAGTCATATTCGTCTTTAAAAACCTTACCCGTAGCCCTCGCGACAGGACATCCAGTGACTCGTCAAAAGCACCTCGGGTCGCCCCGAGGTATGCGTCCACCGCGCTGAGAGCATTAAGCTCCCTGTCCGAAAAGGCCGGATTGTTCAAGGAAGCCTTTCGCCGGCGATAATTCGCGGTGCATTGAACTTCGGACGGAGTGGCCGATGTCGCTGAGTCCTCGGGCTGGGCGGCTCCCGGGTCAACCCTTGCAGGATTTCGGACCTCTGCTTCCTTGGGCGGGGCCGTACCTTCCTCGGCCTCCACATGTGCGGTGGAGAGTGGAGGCTGTCTGCAAATACTCGGCAGTGTTAGAACCCAAAGTTTCTTTTCTATGACATGAAGCTAAATATTACCTAATGACGGATGGAGCACTTTCGTTTGCCCCCGCAACCTCGGCTGGAGCGTCTTGAACTTCTGGCTGAGCCCTTTCCGGTGGAGCTGTTTCTCTGCGAAGGCGTTGGGAGCGCCGCCCCTTTGGAGGAGAAGTCAGAAGACTGGAGACTGGGGGATGAGGGGCTCTCTTTTGCTTATAGGAGGGGAGAGTTACCGATGAGGCTGGTCTTGTCCCCGGCGTATCAGGGACGACCGCTACCTTTGAGCCATCAAGGCTCTCCAGGAAAAAACTCCGCCCTTCATAGATAAGCCCTAGGTCTTCGTCCTCGTGGTGGAGAGGATCTTCTGCACGGCTGTGCAACTCCGGCTCTGGAGCCGGACTGCTCACCCCTTCGAGCCAATGCCTCCACCGCTGTTCAACCAATATATAATGGATTGATGATAAGGATCCCGAGGTGAAATAGGAAAGCCCGAAATAGAGACTTACTATGTCGGCAGGGTTGTAGTACGACAGCCCGTCCTGGAACTGGCGCTTAGCAAACTCCTCGGCTGACCCTTGGTACATGCTGGCTAGCACGGCTCCGAGGGTCATTTGGTCCATAAAAGTCCCCTTGATGGATCGAGAGGCGTCTTCAGACCCATTATATTCGCACAATAAATGTTGGCGCTGTCGAAGAGGCTGGACTCTCCGGTCAAGAGCCACCGCCATCACATCGATGATGGTAAGACCCGCGCTTGACAGGAACTTCACCTTGGCCGCTAGCCTAGTCACGACTTCGTCTTCCTCTTGAGCCGAACTCAGTGGCCTCCAGCTGTAGTGCTTCCTCGGTGGATCTAATGAGAAGGGCGGAAGGCCTGGCCGGACTGGCTCGTACAATAGGATTTCGGTGATATAGAACCACTCGGAAGGCCAGTAATCGGTCTCCTCCCGAGGTGTACCTGCCGGGTAGCCAGTCTTGTCGACTCGGCAGACTTCGGCTCCTCCGACCTCGAATAGCTTGTCTGCCGAAGAGCGGGCCATGAGGCAGAAGTACTTCTGCCATAATCCGAAGTGCGCTTGACAGCCGAGGTGTAGCTCACAGAGCGCAACGAACCCCGCAATGTGCAGTATCGAAATCGGGGAGAGATGATGAAGCTGTAACCCGTAGAACTCCAGCAAGCCGCGGAGGAAGGGATGGATTGGGAACCCTAGGCCGCGGAGAAGGAAGGGCACGAAGCATACCCGCTCATCCCCCCGTGGTGAGGGGAAATTTTCGGCGTGGACTTGACCGTCGATGGACGTTAATCCAGGGCGGGTTGCGGCCAGATCCGCATCTGGCAGGTATCCTTGCGTCGCCAGGCGCTCTAATTGGAGGCGCGCGATGGAGCAGCTCCCCCAGTCCCCTCTATCAGGACCGTGAGGGCGCCTTGACGATCCTTCACCGCTCACCATTGTTGGGCTCTTGAGCTTGGATGGGGGAGGGAGGGGAATTTCTCGCTGCGGTTGTGAAGGCGTACTGCCACCAGCAGCGGCAACGCGTCTATTAAGTAAGGGCTGAAGGGGCTGACGCTTCGACGTTTTTCCCATAAAGGGACCCGATTCCCTAAGCAGCACAATTTTCAAAGTCTGACATTGGGCCCCCGACGAATTCTAAGGGTTGGCCGAGGTCTTTAAACCTAGTCGGAAAATAAGAGCACGGGAACTTGTCTATCGAGCCAAGACTCCGGAAAGTGAAGGGCGTCGACTTCGGCATCGAAGACCAATTCAGGGGCTAGTGACGATGTCCTGGATTAGGGGGGCCTAACCTAGTCGGCCCATTTCCTCGGATGGGCCGATATGCTCCCATACGTGATTAAGATGGACTCCGGAAGCCATACATGGGAGACGTGATCAAGGCTGCCTCTACCGACGACTTGTAGTACACTTCAAGATTTGTCCAGCCGCCTTTCTCCTAGATACCAACATTGTAACCCTAGGTACCCTCTCTGGCGTGTATATAAGCCATAGGGTTTAGCCCGTAGGGGGGACATCAACGCAACATTGCTTACCTAGCCATAGAAGTTAGACATATATTATGATCTCGAGGTAGATCAACTCTGTACTCGATACATCTCTATAAATATAACAAAAGCAGGACGTAGGGTTTTACCTCCATCAAGAGGGCCCGAACCTGGGTAAATACCGTCTCCATTGTCTCTGTTACCATCGATCCGAGATCCACAGCTCAGGACCCCCTACCCCGAGGTCTGCCGGTTTTTACACCGACACCTGGCTTCTTGTACTTGTTTGGGTAGTTGTTGACCCAATGTTCCTCCGAACCACAAGTAAAGCAGCCATCTCCCTTCTTGTTCTTCTTGAAGGTCTTCTTACCTTTCTTCTTAAAGTCGGTATTCTGTTGGACACCGTTCTTTTCCTGGGGCTTGTGGGAATTGAAGTTCTTCTGACGCACCATATTGGCCACAGAAGTTCCTTCAACCCCTTTTCCATGCGAGTCTTTTGCTCTCGAGTTCTGCTCAACACTCAGATGGCCGATGACATCCTCTACTGAGAATTCACGCCTCTGATGTTTCAGAGTGGTCGCAAAATTCCTCCAGGAATTAGGGAGCTTAGCGATTATACAACCCGCGAAAATTTTCCCGGTAAATCACACTTCAGAAGCTCAAGCTCCTTAGCGATGCATATTATCTCATGAGCCTGTTCCAATACAGAACGGTTCTCGACCATTTTGTAATCATGGAACTGCTCTATAACATACATCTCGCCCCCAGCATCGGTGGCCCCGAATTTAGATTCGAGCGCCTCCCACAAGTCCTTGGCAACCCGCACATGTAAATATGCGTCAACCAACTTATCTTCGATCACGCTCAGAACTGCTCCGAGAAATATGATGGTGGCCTCCCTGAATGCCTTCTCCTATTCAGGAGTAATCGTTCCAGTGGGAGTCACACCGACAACCCAGAACACGTTCATTGCCGTGAGCCATAAGATGATTTTGGTCTGCCAATGCTTAAAATATGTACCGGTAAACTTATCCGGTTTCAGTGCAGCAGCAAAACCATGATTCAAAAAATTCCTACACAAATTAGGTTTTTGGATTGCTAAGTAAATAGGCAATTTTTCGATTAATTTAATCCATGAATAAATCACTAGCATGGCATTGACTAAATTACTGACATACTGATTATGAACCAGACTAGCATGTACTTCGCATATAGTAGAAACATCTACGGACATAGCTAGTACAGCTATGACAGAAATTAGCAGGAGAGAGATAAACATGTTATACCCTCCAATCGGTAAGGCAGAGGCCACGGCGGTGGCGGCATCAGCGTCCTCGGCGGCCTTCTTGTCGGCTTCCAGCTTCTCAGCGCGGCACGTTCGGCGTCGGTGGACATGGTGATGACGAAGGCGATGCGGACGTAGAGGAAGCAGACGAACGGATGCGAGCAGTCGCGTAGTCGCTCCCCAAAAACCTAATCACCCCTCTCCCGTACAGGATCCGGAAAGGCGGGGTTTCGGAGGCCTGCTCTCCCGTCAACCGTGTACGCGGTGAATGGGATGGAGTCGCCGGCGGCAGCAGCAGCAATGGAACGACGTGGGCGTGGAGGCAGATGCAATCTGTTTCGCGTGGGGGCTAGGGTTCGCAGCGCCTCACATATATAGGCGCGGCCGTGTGGAGAGACGTGGGCTGAACCCACGTCGAAATCGGTAACAGCCCATGATCTGACGTCTCAGATCGTGGCCCCATCTGTCAAAGACTCTCTGTTCCTGACTGGCAAAAAGAAGCACATAGGTGTGAGCTCGTCTTGGCTCAATCCCGCAACCCGCGTCGTGTCGCGTCGCGTCATGACGAGGCGTGGCGTGGCGAGGCGGGCAGCGAAGGAGGAGCGCGCGGGAACCACTTCTTTTCTCAAGCTCCAATAGCATGTGGAAGAGAATCCCTTATAAGGAGGTCCAACTCCTTCTCCACTAGCAGTATGGGACTAAACTTCCCACCACACACAATGCCATATATCCCACATGGGCCCTTAGAGATTTTTCTGAAATTGTTAGATGGGCCCAAGGCCCAACTCATATTTCAACAATCCCCCACCAGATCTCAAGGGCCCATTTTGTCCTTTGTTCCAAACACCGTTTTGATATACCAGTATTTCAATGGAGACCGGTTAAGGTTGAACTCCACCTAGAGCAAGTAGCTACACTACTTCACAACTGAACAATGGACTATGCCTTGAATTGTCAGTTTGGCGTAACGAAGTTTCACCACAGGTCTTACTAGTACTAGACTGCCGAAGGCTGACCCCTCGGGTGGAGCAAATTAGTCACACTCCTGGCCTATTCATGAGCTAGCTAGAGATCACCCCAATCTCATAGACTGTGACCAGCAATCGGGCTCATATAGGTGTGTTCCTCCAAAGATCGCTCTGTAGGACAGCATCTTGCTTATATATATAAGCCTTGGAACACATTAAGATAGTAGTCAACCCACCATACAGTTCCCGAGAGTATTGCATCTCCAACGGAGTGGGTTAGTAAAGTTACTCTCCCCAGTTCACCACTGGTTTGTTTTCCCAGGTCCTACTTCACAGGATCTCCGATCACATAGGTTGGGTTACTACCATGGCAACTCATGTGGGTCTCAAACCCATCTCCCTCGATGCATTATCTAGCACAACACGTGATAGCCCTTTAGTAAAGGGGTCTGCCAGATTCTTAGCCGTTTGGATATAACCCAACGCTATCACTCCAGAGTTTCTTAATTTTTTGACAGCTTTCAATCTCATTCTTATGTGTTTGTTGGACTTCATGTTGTCCTTTGAACTGTTCACCTTGACAATAACTGTTTGATTGTCACAGTTTATAAGGATGGCCGGAACCGGCTTCTCAACCACTGGCAAGTCCATCAAAAGATCTCGAAGCCATTCTGCTTCGACACCAGATGTGTCTAATGCTGTTAATTCTGCTTCCATTGTCGATCTCGTTAAGATCGTTTGCTTGCAAGACTTCCAGGAAACATCACCACCTCCAAGAGTAAACATATACCCAGTTGTGGCCTTCATCTCATCAGCATCAGACATCCAATTCGCATCACTATACCCTTCAAGTACCGACGGGTATCCGGTATAGTGAAGTCCATAGTTCATAGTACCTTTCAGATAGCGCATAACTCTTTCAATAGCATGCCAATGTACATCACCCGGTTTGGAAACAAACCGGCTCAGTTTGCTCACAGCAAATGCGATGTCAGGCCTCGTTGCACTCGCTAGATACATGAGTGAACCAATAATTTGAGAGTATCTCAATTGATCTTTAGCCGTGCCTTCGAACTTTCGAATCAGCACACTAGGATCATATGGTGTTTGGGATGGTTTGCATTCTTAATATCCAAAATGACTCAACACCTTCTCAACGTAATGGGATTGCAGAAGTGTAATCCCACCCTCATCATCTCTCAGTAGCTTGATGTTCAAGATAACATCAGCCACTCCAAGGTCCTTCATCTCAAAGTTCTGAGATAAAAAGGACTTAACTTCCTCAATCACTTTGAGGTTGGTTCGAAATATCAGTATGCCATCGACATACAAAGACAGTATAACTCCTTCGCCCCCACCATAGCGATAGTATACACATGTGTCAGCTTCATTAACATAGAAGCCAACATATGTCAAAGTTGTATTAAATTTCTCATGCCACTGCTTAGGTGCTTGTCTCAGGCCATATAGAGATTTCAAAAACTTACACACATTTCCTTCTTGACCATCTATTATGAAGCCATCAGGCTGTTGCATATATATTTCCTCCTCTAGCTCTCCGTTCAGGAAAGCCGTCTTAACATCCATCTGGTGGATGAGAAGACCATGCGAGGCCGCCAACGAGAGTAATACTCGAATGGTGGTCAGTCTGGCCACAGGTGAATAAGTGTCGAAGAAATCTTCTTCTTCTTTCTGGGCATAACCCTTGGCCACAAGTCTAGCCTTGTACTTTTCAATACTACCGTCGGGCCTAAGCTTCTTCTTGAACACCCACTTACATCCCAATGGTTTGCAACCATAGGGACGTTCAGTAATCACCCAAGTCCCGTTAGCCATGATGGAATCCATCTCCCTACGGACCGCATCCTTCCAGTAGTCAGCTTCTGGAGACGCATACGCTTCTGAAATAGAAGTGGGAGTATCATCCACGAGGTACACAAGGAAATCATCACCAAAGGTCTTTACAGTCCTTTGTCTCTTGCCCCTACCATATTGGCCACAGAAGTTCCTTTGACCCCTTTTCCATGCGAGTCTTTTGCTCTCGAGTTCTGCTCAACACTCAGATGGCCGATGACATCCTCTACTGAGAATTCACGCCTCTGATGTTTCAGAGTGGTAGCAAAATTCCTCCAGGAATTAGGGAGCTTAGCGATTATACAACCCACGACAAATTTGCCCGGTAAATCGCACTTCAGAAGCTCAAGCTCCTTAGCGATGCATATTATCTCATGAGCCTGTTCCAATACAGAATGGTTCTCGACCACTTTGTAATCGTGGAACTGCTCTATAACATACATCTCGCTCCCAGCATCGGTGGCCCCGAATTTAGATTCGAGCGCCTCCCACAAGTCCTTGGCAACCCGCACATGTAAATATGCGTCAACCAACTTATCTCCGATCACGCTCAGAACTGCTCCGAGAAAGATGACGGTGGCCTCCCTGAACGCCTTCTCCTGTTCAGGAGTAATCGTTCCAGTGGGAGTCACACCGGCAACCCAGAACACGTTCATTGCCGTGAGCCATAAGATGGTTTTGGTCCGCCAACGCTTAAAATATGTACTAGTAAACTTATCCTGTTTCAGTGTAGCAGCAAAACCATGATTCGAAAAATTCCTACACAAATTAGGTTTTTGGATTGCTAAGTAAATAGGCAATTTTTCGATTAATTTAATCCATGAATAAATCACTAGCATGGCATTGACTAAATTACTGACATACTGATTATGAACCAGACTAGCATGTACTACGCATATAGTAGAAACATCTACGCACATAGCTAGTACAGCTAAGACAGAAATTAACAGGAGAGGGATAAACATGTTATACCCTCCAATCGGCCATGCAGAGGCCGCGGCGGTGGCAGCAGCAGCGTCCTCGGCGGCCTTCTTGTCGGTGTCCAGCTTCTCAGCGGCGGCACGTTCGGCGTCGGTGGACATGGTGATGACGAAGGCGATGCGGACGTAGAGGAAGCAGACGAACGGAGGCGAGCAGTCGCGTAGTCGCTCCCCAAAAACCTAATCGCCCCTCTCCCGTACAGGATCCGGAGAGGCGGGGTTTCGGAGGCCTGCTCTCCCGTCAACCGTGTACGCGGTGAACGGGATGGAGTCGCCGGCGGCAGCAGCAGCAATGGAATGATGTGGGCGTGGAGGCAGATGCGATCTGTTTCGCATGGGGGCTAGGGTTCGGAGCGCCTCACATATATAGGCGCGGCCGCGTGGAGAGACGTGGGCTGAACCCACGTCCAAGTCGGTAACAGCCCACGATCTGACGTCTCAGATCGTGGCCTCATCTGTCAAAGACTCTCCGTTCCTGACCGGCAAAAAGAAGCGCATAGGTGTGAGCTCGGCTTGATCCCGCAACCCGAGTCATGACGAGGCGAGGCGAGGCGAGGCGCGGCGGAGGAGGAGCGCGCGGAAACCACTTCTCTTCACAAGCTCCAATAGCATGTGGAAGAGAATCCCTTATAAGGAGGTCCAACTCCTTCTCCACTAGCGGTGTGGGACTAAACTTCCCACCACACACAATGCCATATATCCCACATGGGCCCTTAGAGATTTTTCTGAAATTGTAAGATGGGCCCAAGGCCCAACTCATATTTCAACAGGCTTCAAGTCGGAAATGCTCGTTATTTGTATTACATGATTGCTTCTTGGAAACGGACATGGTTTCCTAGGATTCACTAGCCACTCTGATTTCATGGTGTTATTATAGGGGTATTGCATGTCCGTGGGTATTTAGAGGGCTTGATCAGATCTTTAAGATTTGCTATAGTATCCCACTCTAAATCAAGGGTCGTCATATGATCGCTTATGTATAAGCTTATTGAATAGATTAGTGCCTCCATTGCACCCCTTTTGGCTGTTTATTCATTTTCAATTAGTGTTTCATATCTATAAGCACAGGTGATCGCATGTTTATGACTCGCTCTTGTTGTCGATCTAGTGCTTGCATAGGTTAACCTTGTAGTGCATAGAGCCCATGTGTTGTTGTTCTAACGCATGTGCTGCCTATAATCAGTACATTTCCTACTGCATATATAGGAGGACCACCATCAGCTCCTGGTCCATCCTCACATCTGCTGCAGTTATGTCTGGACCTCCCATGGCTTTATCTGATATGAACCTGTGCTAACAATATTACTGCAGTGTCCCAGGATGTCAACTTTTCATCCGAGTAACATTGTGTTGTTGTTGTTCTAAAGCTATCATGGGAGGTAAACTTTTCATCCGAGTAACATTGCTATCATTCCTTTTCCAGATTCCGAGTATTTTAATTCGAAACAGATGTGCGTGCTGAAAATGCTCTCCTGCACAAATGACTCAGGAATTGTGTTTCGGTAGAATCTGCATAGCAAGGGTGGAGATTAACCTGATTGCATGTTGATGACTCACTCCCGTTGTTGATCTAGTGCTTACATAGATTAACCTTGTAGTTCATAGAGCCTATTTATTGTAATTTTCATGCATGTGTTGCCTATAATCAGTATGTATATTTTATATACACATAGATCTGTCAGGTCCCTAATCTACAAGCGGCGCCACATCTAGGGAAAAGGAAAGACCACCTAGCATTAAAACACTAAGTTGTGTTCCGATCGAATAATTATAACTGTTTATAAAAATGTAATCACTGCCCATAATTCTTCTGCATTTTTGGCTGCTTCTAAGATTTGCTAGTTGTGATCCGGTATAAAATAATTAATATTACTTCTGAAAAATTGGTCTAGTGGTTGTTTTCATAATTCCATGTTGAACTAGGTCTAGGTCAACTTAAATGGAGGGTTGCAAATAATTCCATGATTTTATTTAATTTCAGTGGTCTTATTGTTCAGGTCAATTACGAACTATTAGTTTACTATGCTGCTTATGTTTGTTAGTGCATTCTAGAAAGGTTGCTACATTATTAATCTATGGGATATGCGGTGCATAACATACTATCTTATTAACAGTAGTTATTCAGTTAATTGGTTATGAATCAGTGTTGTACCATTTTATTCCAGTAGAAAAAATGTTAATCTTGTAAGTACTTGATGTACAATTCTTTATATATTTCCCATATACCCGACGAAAACATGACCGCACGTTGTTAGTTGTGCTATTGCTCATTTGCTACATGTTGTATATTATTTTAATCTTATGTGCACCCCTATATGTGACTTATCAAGATGATTTCCTACACTCAGTACACAAAACTTGAAGAGAGATGAATTTTAAGTACATGAGTTTTAACATATTATGTATGTGTGTGTCATTATCTCTAAGTCATTTCTATTTTTCCCTGTACAGAGTGCCAAAACAAGTACTCCCAGACAAGCAAAGGCGGAGAAGCAAATACCTCCTTTCAAGATCACCTCCCTCCCCCCAAAATTTCAAATCATAGTACATATAACGTGAGGGACAAAACAAATAAAGAGAAGCTTGACGATGAAATTTTTGAATTATACATGGAGTATGTCCTGCCTTTTCTTAGATTATTAATTTCCAAATCATTTTTATTAGTATATTATTTTATAATTTGTTACTACAACTGTCTATGTAGGGATCTTTGGACGGGCATAGATCCGAAAAAGAAGAGTGATTATGCGTACCTTGATTCGTTGTGGTTTGATATGTACATCATTGGGAAACATAAATCGAAAGTCCTTAAATGGGTACAAGCTAAGAAAATATTCACAAGACGATATGTATTTGTCCCTATTGTTTATTGGTATGTTGCTCGCTTTGTTATCTTGCACAATTGTTTATTTGATTGGCATGATACCGAATATTCACTTCCTTGACTATATATAGGGGACATTGGAGCCTCCTTGTTATGTGCAATTTTCGCGAGACAAACTACTTGGGTACTCCATAGGGGCCACGCATGCTACTGTTGGATTCACTTGGAACAACAGAACCAAAGAGGTTGCCGTTGGTCATCAGCAGGTTTGATCCATTTAGTTCCTCCATCTCTAAGCATCCAAAATAATTATGAACATGATGATTTATCTGATAACATGTTTACATATTTCCCTATAGCATGCTGTACGCGAGTCAAGATATCAAAACAATAATGTATTATTTGTTTATTATTATCTATAATAATAACCTAGCAAGGTGTTTGTATTTCCAAAAATGTAAATACTCAGATGGTGCATTGTACTTAGAGTTTGCATGGAATGGACGTCAAAAACCAGCCAAGGCCTCAATTTATGTTCATCTAAATGGCTGTTCATACATTTACATGATCTTTAGCACATAAATGACAACCTTTTTCTGAATCTCCTAGATTTATTAACCCAATATTGCTTGTGTACCAGCTTCATTCTTGATATTTTAAAAACAGAAGAGTTGGAAGATCTAGGGCAGTTCATAAATCAAGTCCAACTTGAGTTTCCTGAGGTGTGAAGTTTAACATCTGGAACTCTGTCTATTTTTATCCTTTGCTGAAATACCTATCCATTATTATCCTCTAAATTGGTGCTTCTTAATATTATGATTTTTCTTTACGGTTCTTAAATAATTGCAGGTTCCACAACAAAGTGGAAATGATTGTGGTATATATGTTCTTTACTTTATATACTGTTTTCTCAAAATCGACAAACTGGGAGAAGATTTGAGCCAGCTGGTGCGTCACAGATTTGAAACTTTACACAGCATTCTTGTTTGTTCCTTGCAAAGTCTTTTATAATATGTTTCTTTGCACAAATTGTTTTACTAACTTGTTGATTTATGTGATGACCCTGTTTCAAGGGTGCCTTGTTCGACCCAGAGGTACTACAGAACCTGGAGGACATCCGCAAGGCTATTCTTTCATACCAAGAGTATGCTCATCCTACCGTCTTTATTTCTTGTTTGTTAAACTGTGATCTTATTTCCCATATACTTCTCTAAAGGAAACAGGATGCCACAACTACAGAGTAGGTCATATGGCAAGATTGCATCAAGTAAACTGTTCACCTACTTGTTATTGGGTAATGGGAGATTGGTGCTTATGATAACATCATTTTATCTTCTATAATGCTCTGCTCTCTTATGTTAATTATCCATGCTTTTCTCTCTTACTTACCCAGGTAACAACATACCTTATGTACCGAAAAACCCCATAGTTTCATCTTCAACGGTGGCAAGTTTGAAGGAAGTTCAAAGATTGTCGATAATATGTTGTCAAATACAGTTTATACAAACAGTCAAGAAGAAGCTTCAGTGGCAGTCAACCCATAGTTTTTCATACCGAATCTACAAACGTTTCCATTCGTTCAATAAAATCTAAGATACCATTTTTCTAAGTGCATTTGATATATTTATTTTGCAGTTCAGCGTTACCAACTTATATTATCTGGATCGCATGTGATCGAGTATAACTGTCCTTTTGAATAATTATTACCAGGGGTAATTCTTGTCCAGATAATTTCTCTTGGGGCATTTGTTCTGTCTAGATGCTTCCCATTCTGGATGGATAATTTGCACCATTAGTGTTATTTTCACGCGTATGCATCGAGTTAGTTTCTGTAATCAGAAATTAGCAGTATGTTATGATGGTTTCAGTACAAAGATCACTTTTTGTTTGGGTAAGAAAAGAGTAGACCGTGGTCACAGCACAGTCCGTCTGTAGCATGCAGTTACCAGGGTTGGAGCGATGGTGGATCGGTCCATGACTGGGCGGCATCATGCATGGTGCGTAAAGGATTGAGTTGAGACTTGAGACCTTGCAATTGAAATGTCTTTTGCTTCCTCGGCATGTGCATGGCTCCGGTACGTACGTGGGTGTGGAATACACCGAAGTGCAGTACTAGCTCAACAACAAACTTACACAAGATTGGAGACGCTACCATTCCCATTCAAATGTGTGCGTTGCCAAAACATCTGTTTGTCAGTGCCGGCGCTGATGCCGGGTAGAGCGTGACCTTGCCAGAACTGTGCCGACAGGGTTTTATTTCTCGAGCGCCACTAGCCGTCGATCGGTGCTGGAGCATGCACATCTAGCATTCGAGTTCTTGGCTTAGCCTCGCCTCCGCCGGACGGCGTCCGTCAGGCGAAGCCTGTGAGGCGCTAGCGCCAGCGGGACCTCCTCCCCCTCGCACACGGGTCTAGGGTGGCGCGGGGCCTCTCTGGTCGGTGGGAGCACGGTGCGCGGTGGTGCGGGCGGCGACGACACCGTGTGTGTGGTGCGGCGGCGGCTGCGCAGGTGTGGTGCGGCAGCGTGGGGGCGAGCCGTTGGCGAGGGGCGTGTCCGGGTGGTGGCGGCTGCTAGGTCTAGGCCCACCCAGATCTGATCTCCGGTGAGTTGCAAACGACGCGAGCTCAGCAGCGGTGAGGGCTGGTTCTGCTCGCGTGGGAGCTCGGCCAGTGGTGGATCTGGCCACCGCTATGCCTCATCGTTTGGTTTCCGGATGCTGGTGGTTGATGGCGCCTGTGGATGGCTGTCTCGGGGATCCTTCTTGTTCGGTGGTGCTATGGCTCTGTGGCAGCCATCCCCTCCGTCCTCTCCGTTTGTGGCGTCGTCTGAGTCAGGCTTCCCTCCAATCCTAATCGGATCTGCGCGGACCGAGGTCGTAGGGCTGGCCACCTCCCATGTTTGGACCATCGCCAAGGATATGGATCTGCCGCCACCGGGCCACGGATCCATCCCCTTCCCCATGCTAGGGGCTTGCCCTTTGCCCACCAAGGCAGGGTTGGGCGGGGTGTACTGATTTGCCTATGGCCGGGCCTCGGACGTGGGCCTGAGGGATGCCCAGGGGTGGGGAAGGAATGACCTTCCCGCCTGCCCCTTCGGTATGTTGTGGCTGCAGGATTTAAGTGGGATGGATTCAGGCCCTTGGATGCCGGGGCGGCGGCCCTGGGTGTTGGTCCACATCGAGGGCTCTTCGGCGGGCATCATGGTGGCGGCGGTGGTTATGTTCCTTGGTCGTGTGGACGGTGAGCGGTGTAGCTATGGGAGGTTCAGGCTCGTTCTCCTCTAGTGGAGTGGCGACGCCCAAATCGGGATCTGGAGGTTTGTTCTCTTCGCAGTTGTCCTGGGAGCCCTATGCTGGCATGGGTGAGCTGCCGAGCGACAGCTCTGCACTTTGGCGCTGATGACGGCGATGCCTGCGGGTGCCACTCTCCTGCTTAGAACGTTATCGTGGTTCTCCTCCTCGTGTCGGGGTTCCGGGTGAAAACCCTTGCCCACCTCGGACTCGAAAGCGACGACGCTTGCCGTCGTGTTCCCTCCTGAGGGCATTATCGTGGAGCTTAGTTGTCCTAGGGTGAGTTGTGTCGATTCTTCGGGCTTTCCTGTGCTGTATTTCAGCAATGTAGTCGTTTTGCTTTTCGTCTTGGCGTTTGCAGGGCGATTTGTGTTGTCCGGTTATGTTGGGATATTCTTTTGTAAGAGGGCTTCCTCACTACCTTGTATCATTTGGTCATGTACTGTAAGAGGGCCTCATCACTGTCAATAAGTCTAGTCCTTCTATTTCGGCAGCTTCTCAGATTTGCTAGTTACGAATTACAATCTTATACATAGAACTAGTGTTCAGTAGAAGGCAAGGATGGGCACTGGAGGTACTGAGGCTGGTCGGGTGATTACAGGTGTTTGATTAAAACGAAAAAGAAGACCTGGATGGGCCAAGGCATACGAGCTAGAAGTCGGGATCAGGATCAACATCTACATCATTGGTCAAGAAGATCTTCTAATCGGGCTGCGTTTGCCAACTATTCCTATGCTACCCCCTGTAAGATTTTATGAAATATACAGTTTCTTCTAATCGGGTTAGATCTAAAAGAGTGCCCGAGGAGAGTGGCTTTCACGATCCGACCTGAGGTGGTTCCCGACAAAGGCTTCTCATATCCGCCAAGGTCTGATGTGACATCAAGACCAGGGTATGTGTCTTCGGGACCTGATCTGACACTGATCCTAGAACAAGATTCTCACACTCCTCCTCGGCCAGATCTCACATCAGAGCCAAGGGAAGCGGCTCGTGTTGTTCCTCGACCTGGTGCGAAACTAAGCTCGAGAAGTTCTGCGGAGATCCGTAGTATACTCCATGCTACAGAGCCGCATGATCCGATCTGGAGCAAAGGATTCAACCTGGCCGAGGTGGCCAGCCGAGTTGGAGACGAGGGTGACGCTGCCGAAGACGAACATCTGGCCCAGCATAAATATTGTGCTGACACCGTTCTATGCGTTGATCTTCACTCCTATCGATTCGCAATGATCACCTAGCAGGACCTGTATGGGCCACCCTTGACGGAACCTAAAACCGGCAGATCTCGAGGTAGGGGATCCTAAGCTAGATGTCTTGGAACAATGGTAAGTATCATTTCTACGAGCTCAGCCCCTCGGTTTATATATGTACCAGAGAGTCCTAGGGTACATGATACTAGTCGGCTACGCACGTGGTGATAGAGTTCTCCACAAATCTAGCGTCTTGGAGTATGCGCCATGTATTCTGGATCTTCCTTGGAATCGTCATGGGCTGCCCGACGTGGCTTAGGACAAAACTGACAAAGGAGATCCTTAGCCCAGCCCACCAGGACGAGAGTCGACACGGTGAGAAGCCCCCTAGCCGGGACACCGTCAACATATCCGGTTGGGGTGTGCTCTTTTCAATGGGCTTTGTGAAACTGTTATAATGAAACTTTTTTAAACAGAATGAAGATCACTATTTTTTTTAAGGTCATGGTGTTTGTACGTGGTCCTTGCTGCAAGCTGCGGAAGTGCGGGAGAGTATGACATATGGGTGCAATAGTTGAGAGACGGTCGGATGAGAATCTTACAACCGGTTTGGATGGCGGACCGATAACAGGCTTTGTGCGTAGGCTTGTTTTCCTGTTTTACACAAGCTGTGGCATTTTTTTCTCCCTCGATGGTTTGATTTGTATTGAATTTTGCTACTCGTAATTGTATTATTTTAATAACTTTTCGCTCAGGAAAGACATTAAATGAGGGTTGTTGTAGATACAACACTAAGATATATTGCACCGGGACTGCCCTAAGGTGGACGTACCTCTTAGCATCAAAACTAAAACAAATCATACTTTTCTCTAACAAAATACATTAAATGAGTACATGATGGATTGCGCTAAATGAGGGTCGGTCAAACAGCTACGATTGGTCGCCCCACCCGCACCCGCACACACACCCGCATCGCTCCCGCGGGCAGCCAGGGCCGGCCAACCCTAGCCACCGGCAGGGCCCCCCTCCTCTCCCTTCTCCTTGCCTCCGCCGGGCAAAGCCTAGTCGTCGTCGGCGGCGGTGGGATCTCCTCTCCCCACGGCTGGTGGGTCTATCGCGGGCCGGCATCTCCAGCAGGTGGCGGCTCGGCCATGGGCGTCGGTGGCAGGGTCTCACCCGTGCCGCGCGCGCCCGCGGTGACTCCTGGTGGACACATGGAGGGCTGTCCGTTGCGCGCCCATGGTGGCCTTGGTGGCTCGATCTGTTGTGGCCGGATCTGGCTACTAGCGCCTCGAGTGCCGTCGGGCTCCCCACCGGCGGCGGTGGCGGTCGCTGGCTGGGCCTTCCCTGCGGTGGCAGGTGCTGGCTCCGGCTGGGTCTCCCCGGTGCTTCGGGTCGGCGCGGTGGTGGTAGCTCGCGTGGGTTGCATGGGTCGTTGGCGTGGGCGCAACACAGCATTTGGCATTCGGCCGTGGGGTGCGTGTGGCGGATGCGACCTCCCTTCTCTAGGGTACAGGTCGGTGGCGTGCGTCTTGTGCTCGTCAAGGTTGCTACGACCTGGGGATTGTCCTCGAGTGGACTAGATCTGGGCCCGAGGCAGATCGGAGCATGTGCTCTGGGTAGGTGATGTTGGGTTCGGTCTAGATGGTGCCAGCGGGAGGTGCTCATGCTCTTCTCGCGGGTGTGGTGGTCGGTGGTGGGGGTCACAATACCATTGTGTCAGCGTGCGGATCGACGCCGATGGCCACAGACATGGCATTCTGCGAGCTCGCCTAGGCCAGGGCTTGGGGCTTGTTCACCAACAGCCGTCGGCAGTCACGAAGTCATTCCCCAGCTGTCCACCGGGATTGGCTGGGGACGCAGCCATGGGCGCATCCTATGGTGGAGACGCTTACCCGGACTCGGTGGCTGATGCCGGGCAGAGAGTAGATGGCGTGCCTCTGCTCTTCCTACCGTGGTTGAGTGTGTTGTGAAGTGTGCGGTGTATGATGTCTTGCGACAGGATGCCGGGGCAGTGACCCCGGATGGCGGTCCGCATAGTTTGCTCTGCGGCAGGTAACATCGCGGGGGTGTTGTCTCTCCTTCTGGGTCGTGTGGGCGACGGGAGGTGTAGCGGCGGGTGGCTCGGGCGTGCTCTTTGTCTCGCAGGGGTAATGCTCTGATATGGATCTAGGGTTCTGTTCTCGTCGTGCTTGTCCTGGAGATCTTGTGGTGGCACGGGTGAGTTGCCGAGCGAAAGCTCTGTGCCTTGGTGCCGACGACGGCGACGGCCGCGGGTGCCTCTATCTTCTTGAAGACGTCGTTGTGGTTCTTCTCTCCGTGTCAAAGCTCCAGGTGAAGACCTTTGTTCGTAGTGGACTCGGCAGCGGCGACGCATTGCGTCCTTCTCCCTCCCGAGGGCATTGTCGTGGAGGTTAGGTGTACCATGGCATAGCGTGGCGTTGTGTTCAGTTCTTCCTGTATTCTCTTTCGGTAGCGCAATCGCGTGCATTCTGCGTCGGCCAGCTATCCTGGAATCGGTTTTGTAAGAGGACTACCTCACCATCTTGAATCGTTTGACCGTGTATTTTCTTCGGTTGTTGCTTTATATATAAGGCGGGGCGAAAGCCTGTTTTGAGAAGTACGTTAAGTGAGAGTTTTTCAAGATACAAAGAAAAGATACAACCCATTGAAAGAGCTATATCTAAAAGTATAAAATATATTTGTATACATGTATACGTTAAATGAGAGCTTTTCAACACATTGTATATTTTTTGTATACATATAAAATATAATTGTATACATGTTTAACATTTTACAAAACATGTTTTGAATATATTTTTCAAATAAATGTTAAAACATTTTTGAAATGATAAAGACATTTTTTGAACTATGAAAAATATTTATGTATAATGTACAAACATTTTCTGAAAATGACACGAAAACATTTTTGAAACATTTCAAATTTAAAATGACACGAAAACATTTTTGAAACATTTCAAATTTTATAAAATGTGACGTACATTTTTTTGAAATATGCGACTTTTTTTAGTTGCCACAAACATTTTTCTTACATATGATTAACATTTTTCTTGTACACAATTAACATTTTCTACCTTTTACATTTACATTTGTACATTTTTCATATATAACATAAACATTTTCTTGTACACAGTAAACATTTTAAATGCAAGATTAACATTTTCCATAACACTTTTAACATTGTTTTAAATGTGACATACATTTTAAATACAAGAACTTTTAACATTGTTTTAAATGTGACATACATCATGTGCGCATTACCCGTCGCTTAGTAGTAAGACACCAAGTTTCCTTTGGCATCTTTGTCTCCATGTATTTGAATCTACTGAAGTGAGCAACCCTTTCAAAGGTGGGTGTCACAAATCAGTCTCCCGCAAAATATGGAAAACTGAACAGTAGACATATGCCTTTGTTGACAAGTCAAAGGGAATTATGTGGTAGGCACGGTGTACACTATAAGTAACTTGAACTGAAAAGCCTGTCCCATTGTATGATGGTTTCCTTGGACCATATGAGGCAATTCTGTCAGGACCTCCCATGGCTTTATCTGATATGAACCTGTCTGCTAATAATATTGCTGCAGTGTCCCAGGATGATGTTGCAGTAGCACCTGATTTGGCTTCTGCCGACTTGTCTGCTGGAGATCTCCCAAGGCCCTCCGGCAAGCTATTGTTGCCAGCCCAGCCTAGCTATAAGATAAAGAATGTGGTGCCAGTTGTCTCCAAGTAAGAATAAGTAGCTGAGTCTTGTTTTGATCATTCGGATGTTATAACTATCTTGTGCCACTTCTACAAGTCATAACAGCCAAGCTACCGAGCAGACCGCGCGCAAAGGCAAAGGACAACCTGACGCTGATGTTATCACTACGAAAGGTATTCTATTTCTTTGACAATCATTCGAGTAGAAAAGATGGAGCAAGGACAAATGAACTGTTGCTTTGCATTGTTTGTAACTGCTGAAGAAGTGATTAATGTGGAGGATGCTGAAGAATGTGTCCAAATGGACGTTGATCCTCCTAGTGCAAGGTGAAATCCAGTGGCGATGGACACCAATCATGACATGGTACCAAAATTTCCGCAAATTCAGCCGGATGCAAGTGTCCCAGCGCCGACTGATATTGTACAAGCTAGTCCGAGTGCATTGGTGGTTACGGAGCCCCGACCTGCAACGCCTCCCACTATTCGTATGTACTGTATCCGTTGGCCACGGCCCCAGAGGATGAGGTTAGCACCAGCAAAGAGGCCATGATTCAAGCCGAGCTGATGAACTCCAAGCTGAAGATTGCGCAATTCAAGTGTGGTTCTGAAAGCTCATATCCGAGTAAGTACCACAGTAAGTGTCGATCATTTTCATTTGGACGTTCAACTTTTTGACTTGTCATCTGAGGAGCGCTTGATATGTTTTCTTCCAGTGGGTTGGGTCTGTAAACGCCCGACCTTAAATCATCATGCCCAGGCTAGGCGCACGTCATTTTTTCGAATTTAAAATACTAAATAAATCAATTGCATGACTAAAATGATGAAATCTCATACCTATTTTTCTAAAAATCCCAATGAAAGAGCCCCGGCCTTTTTGGGATGGGTTCTAGCTAAAAACTAAGGTCCGAGCCTGTTTTGATCCAGGCTGCCCGGCGTAGTTCCACACAATTATAAAAATAAACTTCCTCGACAAAAACCAGGCTGAATAAACGGATAAGCGTTTTCCTCCGTACTCACTTGTAAAAAGACTAGGAAATTGTGGTTAAACAGAACCCAGTCTCTCGCAACTGCTTTTGCGTCCACTACAACACTGGAAGCCGATTTTATACCAATCTCCCGCTATATTCTCACTTCAAGCTCTTACAATACCACCATCGCTTGGTAGCATAGCCTGTTACCGTGAGGGCTATGCCTCGCCCGTAACGATTCTTAATTAGTAGGAATCGCAAAAGGGCGGACGACTACGGGCAGGCCCATTAGCTGGGCCATTCGTTGCCTTAGCTTCCCTGCGTCTGTGGTCGCTGTGTTTGATCAGTTAAGTCTGTTTTTTTTTACCCCTCAAAAAAAGTTAAGTCCGGTTTTTTTTCTCCCTTTTTCCCGTTTTCTGTTGTTTTTCTTTGCTTTTCTTTGGTTTTTCACCAGTTCTTCGTTTTTTCTCATTATGTTTCTGTTTTCTTTAGTTTTTCTTTATACTTTGCTTTTCTTTGTTTCTTTCTTGGGGTTTTTAGGTTTTTTTATTTCTTCTATTTTCTTTTTGTTTCTTTGTGTTTTTTGTTTTGTTTTTTCAATACATTTCTACTTTTTCATACACATTGTATATTTTTCGTATACATATAAAATATATTTGTGTACATGTTTAACATTTTACAAAACATGATTTGAATATATTTTTCAAACACATGTTAAAACATTTTTGAAATGATAAAGACATTTTTTGAACTATGAAAAAAATATGTATAATGTACAAAAAAAATTTGAACTATGAAAAAATTGATGTATAATGTACAAACATTTTCTGAAAATGACACGAACACCTTTTTGAAACATTTCAAATTTTATAAAATGTGACGTACATTTTTTTGAAATATGCGACTTTTTTTAATTGCCACAAACATTTTTCATACATATGATTAACATTTTTCTTGTACACAATTAACATTTTCTACCTTTTACATTTACATTTGAACATTTTTCGTATATATCATAAACATTTTCTTATACACAATAAACATTTTAAATGCAAGATTAACATTCCTTAACACATTTAACATTGTTTTAAATGTGACATACATTTTTAATACAAGAACATTCTTTCTACATTTGTATAAGCATTTTTTGAATGTCCGGAACATTTTTTTTTCTGAAATGTATGACTTTTTATATTTTCACAAACATTTTTCATACATATGACTAACATTTTTCGTATAGACAATTAACACATTTCTACTTTTTAAATTACATTTATAATTTTTTTGTATCTCCCTTTGTATTTTTTGCGTCCTGACTCCTGAGACCAGTGGTGCCGCGTTAAGCAAATACCTATTTGGAATGGATGCTGGCCAGCGTTTCCGTCTTGGCGCTCCACAGAAGGAAGGTGGGCGACGACGACACAAAAGTGTTATTCATTCCCCCTCGTCCACCTCGTGTCGCCTCCGCGGGCGACCCAGGGGGAACCCTAGCCGCCGTCCTCTCGGCCCTCCTCCGCCTCCACCTTTCCTCGCCGCCATCCGCAGCGCCGCCGGGCAAAGCTTGGCTGGCTGGGCGGCGGCAGGGCATCTCTCCCGCTTGTCCGTCACGGCTGGCGCGGCGCAGCCAGATCGGGCGGCGCGGCGCGGCGGGTTTCTTGGCGACGTCGTGCGCGGCGCGGCGGCGGCGGTCTGCTCGCGGTGTGGTGACGGCTGCGTGGTGGGCAAGATCGGTGGTCGCGGGCGCTGCCGGGTTCAGATCGGATCCAATTCTCGGTCTTGGGCTTGAACGCCGTCGGCCGCCGCGGGGTGGTGGTGGCCGTCGCTGACCACGCCGGATCGCTGGATTCGGCGCCTGGAGATCTACGATGGATTCTTCTCGATCCTCGTTCATGGTGGGTTGAGCCCCATGGCTCTCTCATCTCTGCAGGTTTCGGTTCGTGGTCCGTTGCCGGATCCGGAGCCGACGGAGGTTTGGTGGTATAGGATGGGGACCGGAGGAAACTTTGATCGGCTTGTTCGGTCCGGCATCGGTGACGTCTCTCGACGCCGTTACCCTCCGTGGAGGCGATGTCGAGGTCTCTCCTATCCACCTCCGAACCCCTCCCGGACGAAAGTCCAAAATTCAGTATGGATTGGGCGGCGGCGGCGTCCTTCGCGTCGTACCCTCCGTGGAGGCGCCGTCTTGGGAGGCTCTACTGTTCGGCGGAGAGATGCTGTGGGTGATGGACTCCGTGTAGCTCCAGCAGCTGCGACGGTGTGGAGGTTGCCAGGAGGTGCGGCGTTGTATCTACCGCGTCGATGACGACGAGTATTGGCGGCATGGTGCAGCTGGATATCGACGACGTATGCGGCTGGATGGACGAGCGTAGGGCGGTGGCGCTGTCTGGCGCCATGGTGGCGTCGACGGCAGGCTTGGCAAGGTCTATGCGTCAGTCCCTGCTCTGAAGATGGATCGGTGGAAGATGGCGGCGGCAGCCTCGGTGAGTGCGCCGGACAGGTGTGTGACCCAGTCCCGGTTTGTGGCTGGGATGGGGCACCCGGCATTAGATGTTAGGTTTTGGTGCGATGTCTGTTTGGTATTAGGCTCGGACATTCGGCACCCCTGCATCAAGGGGATAGGAGTAGCGACAGGTGTTGCCAAGATGGTGGATCCAGGCTTAATGATGTATTACTTTGTAAAGTCTTTGTGAATAATTAATAAAGTGGCTGCATGCATCGCCCAGATGCAGAGGCCGGGTACATCCTACTTTTCAAAAAAAAAATACCAGTGCGGATGGCCAGATTTCGATTTTGCAAAGAGCAGTTCCGATTACACACGGGATCTGAAGCCGGTCCGACTCAAGCAAACGCAGGTAAAGTAATCAGCAGACGGTGTAATCAGAAGACGGGAAAAAAAATCGCCAACCAGAGACGACATTCCGTTCCTTGATCTCCTTTGAATATCTTCTCATTCTCATTAATTAGAGCAAGTATAATAAGGTGAGGTAATAAGGATTTATACATCATTTCGAGACCACATTCCTCGCCAAAAAACGTCAAACCACTTCACATCTAGCAGGCGGTACAAAACAAACAAAGAAAAGATTGACATCAACATGCATTGCTTCTGTCGACTGATATGAACCTGTCTGCTAACAATATTGTTGTAGTGTCCCAGGATGATGTTGCAATAGCACCTGATTTGGCTTCTGTCGACTTGTCTGCTGGAGATATCCCAAGGCACTCTGAGCAACTAATGTTGCTAACCCAGCCTAGCTATAAGACGAAGAATGTGGTGCCAGTTGTCTCCATGTAAGTATAAGTAGTTGAATCTTGCTTTGATCATTCAGATGTTATAATCATCTTGTGTCCTTTTCTGATGCAGGGTCGCCACTTCTACAAGTCATAATAGCCAAGCTACCGAGCAGACCGTGTGCAAAGGCAAAGGACAACCTGACGTTGATGTTGTCACTTCGAAAGGTATTCTATTTCTTGTACAATCATCTGAGTAGAAAAGACCGAGGAAGGACTGATGATCTGTTGCTTTGCATTGTTTGAAGCCACTGAAGAAGTGATTACTGTGGTGGATACAGTAGGTCGTGTTCTATTGGACATTGACCCTCCTAGTCCAAGGCGAAGTCCAGTGGCGATGGACACCGATCATGACATGGTACCTAAAATTCCAGAAATTCGGTCGGATGCAAGTGTCCGAGCGCCGACCAATAGTGCACAAGCCAGTCCGAGTGCATTGGCGTTGACCGCGCCCCGACCTGCAACGCCTCCCACTATTCCGTCTGTACAGTATCCGTTTGCCAGGACTCCAGAGGATGATGTTAGCGCCGGCAAAGAGGCCACGATTCAAGCCAAGCTGATGAATTCCAAGCTGAAGGATGCACTCAATTCAAGTGAGGTTCTGACAGGTCATATCCGAGTAAGTACCATAGTGCCGATCATTTTCATTTGGATGTTAAACTTTTCGACTTGTCATTCGAGTAGCACCTGATATGTTATATTCCACTGGGGGCATGTTCAGTGCACTCACTAGGTGTAGCCCTCGAGGCTCTGATTGATTGCTGGCAATCAATTAGAGTATGTAGGATTAGTTTATTTCTGTCTTCATAAATCACTACTAGAAAATACCTTATAGGTAGAGGCTTAACACTAGCGTGGGGTACTGGGCCGGTGCTACTGCTAATTTGCAGCAGCACGGTGCCTTAACACACGCTATAGGTAAGCCTGTAGCAGTAGCGCGGGCATGCCAAAAGGCGCTGCTGATAAGTGGTCCCCACCGTAGCCACCGGGCCTTCCTATAGTAGCAACGGAGCCCATAAAACCCACGCTACTGCTAAACCTATAGCAGTAGCGCTGGAACCTTGCCACGCGCTGCAACTATTGTTACACTATGCCAGCTGGTGGGCCTGACTAAGCAGCAGTGCCGGTTGTTTGACCCGCGCTACTACTATGCTAACCTTATCCCCCACCTGACCGTCCGTTTACTCAGCTCATCCCTCACTCTCCCCACCCCACTCTCTTGCGCTCTCCTCTCCTCTCCTCACCGCCGCCACCGTCGCCTGCCGCCGGCGCGAGCTGCCACCGTCGCCTGCCGCCGTCGCAAGCCGCCGTCGCCCGTCGCCGCCGACGCACCCTCCTCCCATGGTAGCTCTTCCTCCTCCCTCCTCCCTCCCTCCTCTCTCCCTCCCTTCCTCCGTCCTCCTTGTTGTTCTTCCACTGAATTGATAGGATGGTAGATAGATAGAATGGTAGTAGGCAGTAGTGTGGTAGATAGGTAGAATGGTAGAATTTTCTTGTAGGATAGAAAATCTAGGTTTTTTTGAACAGAATGTAGGTATTTTGAATAGCATAGAATAGAAAATATAGGTAGAATGTAGGTTTTTTAAATAGAATAAATAGGTAGAATGGTAGTAGGCAGTAGTGTGGATTTGCTTGTAGAATGTAGAATGGTAGATTTTTTTTGTAGAATGTAGATAGGTAGAATGGTCTTTTGAATATAATAGAAAACTAGTAATCGAATAGGTTTTTTAATATAAAAATGTTGTATACAAGAATGTTAATAGTGAATGGTGTTGCTCATACAATTTTTATGAATGGTAATAGAATAGAAAATTTTAAGTAAAAATAGTAATAGAATAGAAATTTTAGGTATCGAATAGAAAATATTTTAGGTATCGAATAAAATATAAGAATGTTGTTGCCAATTATATTGATGATCTAAAATTTTCACTCGGTGGATTATGCAGGATTTCTCATGTCGCGTCTCCCTCTCCCGCTCGGCCCCGTCCCGCCCACCGTGAGCACCTCCCTCTCCTCTCTGTTTAGTTTTAGGTTTAGTTTTTTTTAATATATATGTAGATGGATGTATGTTTGCTAGATGGCTGGTTAGATGGATGGATGCATGGATGCATTATTGATTGTTGCACTTTTGTTTCATTTTGAAAATAGCCGACAAAATGGATGCATGGATGCTTTTTGCAGGGAACACCTCCGAGTGGCCTATGTTTTGCCGAAATGTTGATTCATTTCCGTTCCGGCAAATTTCAGGCGCTCGATATGTCCTATTTTAGCAAAGGTCATGCCGAAATTTTTCATGAATTTTGGCATGACTTGTGCTAGAAAGTAGGAAATATCGAGTGCCCGTGATTTGTCAGAACGGGAATTAATTGACATTCCGGCAGAACATAGGCAATTTTTTATGCTATTGCTCCATATATGTAACGGGTTGACTTTCAGTCTGTTGGGGCTCCTTGCTCCATATATGAGAGAGAAGAATCCCGACTGTTTTCGTGGGGGTCTCTCTTCCTCTTCTTTCTCGTGATAGACCTTTTGGTAATGCACGGGAAGGAAGAGAAGAGCGACCATCACCGATGGTCGAAATATCAGTGAGGGAGTGCCCACCATATACACCACGTGAGATGAGAGGAAGAATCCCGACTGTTGTCGTGGGGGTCGCTTCTCCTTCGTTCCCGTGTGCTAGACATTTTGGTGTAATGCACTCGGGAACGAAGGGAGGAGCGACCATCACCGATGGTCGCAATATCAGAGAGGGAGTGCCCACCATATACACCACGTGAGATGAGAGTTTAGCAAGGAAGACTCGACGGACCAAAAGTCAACCCGTGCTGAATAGTGATCTGTGTGTTGAGTTTCCTGGTAATTGCCGTCGATTGTTTTTTAATCTTTGAATTATGAACATAGGAAATGTCTGACGATGATAGGATCCCTGAGTGCGAGTACTGCTCCGACGACCGGGGTATGTGTGACAGGCCTCACCTGGAAGACGGTAGGCGCTTCACCATCAAGCTCGGCAAGACCTTCGATGTTTTTACGGTACGTCACAATGACAAGTCTTTTTTCGTAATTAAGCATGACTTCTGGTTCTTTGGTTCAACGTGTAATTTCCGTTTTTTAAAATTCGACTAGTGCATCCCCTGCCATGCAAGATCTTATGTCTTGGATAAGATCGGTTTTGAAGATCGTGAGAGTATAGAGACGAAGAAAACCCACCTGAGGACCCAACATGGTTACGCTTTTGCCGTTAAGCTATACAATGCAGTGAACCACTCCCATTTTGGTTGCTCAAATTGGAGAGCACTATGCAAGGCATATGGATTTTATGAGCATATGCATGTCACCTTCGATATTCTTCCTGAAGATGACATTGAAGATAATATCGACATTTGGGTCGATGTGGATACGCTTCCAGTTCTACCTCTATGTGAGTTTGTCAAACAAATTTATTAAGTAATTTATATTGTTTATTTAAAAATAGTTGACAGCTTATTTCCATTGACCGCCTATTTCCATTCTTCAAGAAATGTACGGAACGGAGTAGACAAAACCTACTACAGTTATGGCTCTGAACTAACTTGTAAGGAGATAAATCATCTTGTCTCATGGATTAATGATGTTGAGACTTTCAAGACGAATTATGATATTCCTCCAAATTATGGTGAATACGTGTCACTAGTCCACGTGTTGAACTATGGTAACATCCATCGAGATACCATGGTAAGATTTTTTCTATTATGTCACCAGTGCATATTTTGCATACATTCTTCTTAAGCTAAACTACATTGCTAAGTATGTTATTATGATGTTCTTCAACAGAAACTCCCGAAGGATTGTGTGCCTCGTCTGATGCATATGAAAGATGACATGAACATTATTAGCTTACGGCCAAGTTGGCCTACGGTTCACCGCAGTGCATACACGATTTCTCGAAGAGATGAAGACCTCACAATCAAAGGATGGAGAAAAGTTCTGAATGATCGCAGGGAACTAATTGGGGGCAACATGGTGCGCAGCCCACAAATGGGAGACAAGTGGATCTCTATTAATGGAGATTCAGGGGTTTACCTGTTTTATGCTATTTTACCTTCAAGAGAGTAGCAGGTCCTAGGTAGTACTCATCATGTGCTAAGAACAATTAGCTAGTGTTGGTTATGACTATGATGATGATGAGGAGTTGTTATTATGATGATGACGATGATGAGTCATGTGCTACATTGTGGTAGAATGATGAGCTAGTTCTTATATGACTACGATGATGATGATGCATGAGTTCTTATATGAATATGATGATGATGATGATGATGAGTTGTTATTATGATCATGATGAGTTATTATATCATTGGGTGGAAGAAACGTGGATAAGATTCAAGTGGATGGATCCAAAGTGACCAAAAGTTGGATTAGTAGGACCCGCGCTACTGCTAAAAGTTAGCTGTAGCGCCCTAGCAGTAGCGCGGGACCCCGCGCTACTGCTAGGCATAAACCCCGCGCTACTGCTAGGGTTTTCCCTAGTAGTGAATCTAGAACCAATATCTTAAATTCATGGCTTCACTCGGATTATAAGATCATCCGAGTGGTATGTGGTAAGCGTTTTTTCAGTCACTAGTAGAAAATAGGGCTTTGATCCTGGCCAGATCAGAGCTTTAGACCCGGTCGAGTTACGAACCGGGACTAATGGGTGCATCCGTCCCGGTTCGAGCGGCCAGGGAGCCGGCCGGGCCTCGGCGGGCATCAGTCCCGGTTCGTCTGGGACCTTTAGTCCCGGTTCCTGGCTCCTGGCGCAACCCCTTTAGTCCCGGTTCGTGTCTGGAACCGGGACTAAAGGTCTGTCTTCAGTCCCGGTTCTAGTCACGAACCGGGACTAATAAAATGCCTATATATACCCCGCCCCCGCCGCTCACTCCTCTGTTTTTTGGCCGGCCAGCGTGTGCAGGGTGTGTGCTACTCTCTGTTCTCACCTCCTATGCACATGAGGTGTTCGATGAAATGCCCGAGCAACACTTAAGCTTTCTCTCCTCTCCAAGCTCGACCTCCAAGCTCCATTTTGCCCAAGATTTCTCTAGGTTTGGCGGTGCACCAACTATCCAAGTGTTCTAAAAAGGTTAGCAACTTCATCGTTTCATCTCTCACTGCTAGTTTAGCTCATTTCAAATGCTCTAGAAGTATAGTGGTTTGTGGGTTTTAGTGGAGGAGTGTATGTGGGAGTTCTTTTGATTTAGATGCACAATTTGAGCTGAAATTAACTTCTTAGAGTCTGCACATGTGTAGGGTGCCGTCCCCGTCCCCGTCCTCACCGCCGTTGATCGCCCGCGCCGATCTTGTCGCCGGCACCACCGTGGTGAGCCTCTTGTTCTTATCTTCTTTTTAAAAGAAAAAAAAATCTTACTTGTATGATCTAGATAGATACTTGTATAATTTTCTTACTTTTATTATTGTTTGTTATTATATAGTGCCATGACTTTGGTATCCGCCCCTGTCGGCCCTCGTCCTGTCTATGATTCGGATGTGGTATATTATCTTTTATTATGATTTGTTTCATATAGTGTTTATGACAATTATGCCGACCAACGTGACATAGATGTTTTTATCTAGGAGGTATGTGAACCGGAAATTCCAACCGACCCTCTTGTCGAGAGGTTAAATTTAGTTGAAAAAGAAAACAATTACTTGAAGAAAAAATTGAAAAGAATTGAGGAGGAGAAGATGGAATTGGAGTTGCATGTTGCCGATGTCGCTGATGATCACAAGATCAAGATGGATGCAATGCGCTTGAAGATTAGAAAGATTAGAAAATATGCCATTCATAATGAGGCTTGGTATCATTATGCCGTTGGATCAATTGTTACCTTAGTTGCGATTATGATCGCATTTGTTGTTGTTTTTCATAGTTTCAATGTATGTTTTAATTAGATGCTCTAGAGAGCTATATGTTGTTCTATGAGAACTATATATGTATGAACTTTATGTATTTATTTTTTCAGTAATAACATTTGATCACTACTGTACTTTGGTTTTAATGTGATGATGAACTTGTATTAATTTAGTCACTTCTCTATTCATGATGTTCTGTAATGGTTTTTGATACACTTAATTATATAATGCACGCAGATGAACCGGCAATGGATGTACGGTGACCGACGCACCTCCGAGTATCTTGAGGGCCTGCATAAATTTCTCGAAGTGGCTGAGGCAAACAAGCAGAATGGTTTTATGTATTGTCCATGCCTTGTCTGTGAGAATACGAAGGATTACTCTAACTTGAAAACCCTTCACGTCCACCTGCTTGAGAAGGGTTTCATGCCACACTATAATGTTTGGACCAAGCACGGAGAAAGAGGGGTTATGATGGAAGACAACGAAGAAGAAGAGGATGATGACAACTATCCCCCTGAATACGGTGATACTGCAACGGGGGAAGCTGAAGATCAAGAGGAACCAGACGATGTGCCCGATGATGATCTTCGCCGGGTCATTGTTGATGCAAAGAGACAATGCCAAAGTGAAAGGGAGAAGTTGAAGTTCGATCGCATGTTAGAGGATCACAAAAAAGGGTTGTACCCAAATTGCGAAGATGACAACACAAAGCTCGGTACCACACTGGAATTGTTGAAATGGAAGGCAGACAATGGTGTATCTGACAACGGATTTGGGAAGCTACTGAAAATAATGAAGAAGAAGCTTCCAAAGGATAACGAATTGCCCGACAGTACGTACGAAGCAAAGAAGGTTCTATGCCCTCTAGGATTGGAGGTGCAGAAGATACATGCATGCCCTAATGACTGCATCCTCTACCGCGGTGAGTACGAGGATTTGAACGCATGCCCGGTATGCGGTGCATTGCGGTATAAGATCAGACGAGATGACCCTGGTGATGTTGAGGGCGAGCGCCCCAGGAAGAGGGTTCCTGCCAAGGTGATGTGGTATGCTCCTACAATACCACGGCTGAAACGTCTGTTCAGAAACAAAGAGCATGCCAAGTTGATGCGATGGCACAAAGAAGACCGTAAGAAAGACGGGAAGTTGAGAGCACCCGCTGACGGGTCGCAGTGGAGAAAAATCAAGCGAAGGTGGGGGGACTTTGCAGGTGACGCAAGGAATGTATGGTTTGGTTTAAGTGCAGATGGCATTAATCCTTTTGGGGAGCAGAGCAGCAATCATAGCACCTGGCCCGTGACTCTATGTATCTATAACCTTCCTCCTTGGTTGTGCATGAAGCGGAAGTTCATTATGATGCCAGTGCTCATCCAAGGCCCTAAGCAACCCGGCAACGACATTGATGTGTACCTAAGGCCATTAGTTGAAGAACTTTTGCAGCTGTGGAATGGAGAAGGTGTACGTGTGTGGGATGAGCACAAACAGGAGGAATTTGACCTACATGCGTTGCTGTTTGTAACCATCAATGATTGGCCTGCTCTTAGTAACCTTTCAGGACAGACAAACAAGGGATACCACGCATGCACGCACTGTTTAGATGACACCGAAAGTATATATTTGGAGAAATGCAGGAAGAATGTGTACCTGGGACATCATCGATTTCTTTCGACCAACCATCAATGTCGAAAGAAAGGCAAGCATTTCAAAGGTGAGGCAGATCACCGGAAGAAGCCCGCCCTCCGTACTGGTGATCACATACTTGATATAGTCAAGGATTTACAAGTAATCTTTGGAAAGGGTCCTGGCGGACAATCTGTTCCGAATGACGCTGAGGGACGCGCACCCATGTGGAAGAAGAAATCTATATTTTGGGACCTACCCTATTGGAAAGACCTAGAGGTCCGCTCTGCAATCGACGTGATGCACGTGATGAAGAATCTTTGCGTGAACCTGCTAGGCTTCTTGGGCATGTATGGGAAGACAAAAGATACACCGGAGGCACGGGAGGACCAGCAACGTGTGCACGAAAAAGACTGCATGCATCCAAAGCAGTATGAAGGTCCTGCCAGCTATGCTCTTACCAAAGAAGAGAAGGAAATCTTCTTTGAATGCCTGCTCAGTATGAAGGTCCCGTCTGGCTTCTCGTCGAATATAAAGGGAATAATAAATATGGCAGAGAAAAAGTTCCAGAACCTAAAGTCTCATGACTGCCACGTGATTATGACGCAACTGCTTCCGGTTGCATTGAGGGGGCTTCTACCGGAAAACGTTCGATTAGCCATTGTGAAACTATGTGCATTCCTCAATGCAATCTCTCAGAAGATAATCGATCCAGATATCCTACCAAGGTTAAAGAATGATTTGGTGCAATGTCTTGTCAGTTTCGAGCTGGTGTTCCCACCATCCTTCTTTAATATCATGACGCACGTCCTAGTTCATCTAGTCGACGAGATTGCCATTCTGGGTCCTGTATTTCTACACAATATGTTCCCCTTTGAGAGGTTCATGGGAGTCTTAAAGAAATATGTTCATAACCGTGCTAGGCCAGAAGGAAGCATCTCCATGGGCCATCAAACAGAGGAGGTCATTGGGTTTTGTGTTGACTTTATTCCTGACCTTAAGCCGATTGGTCTCCCTCAATCGCGGTATGAGGGGAGACTGAATGGAAAAGGCACGCTAGGAGCGGATGCAATAATATGTAGGGACGGGCATTCTTGGGCTCAAGCACACTACACAGTTCTACAGAATTCTACCTTGGTGACCCCGTATGTCAATGAACACAAGAATTTTCTGCGCTCCAAACACCCGGAGCAGTGTGACGACTGGATTACATGTGAACACATCAGGACTTTCGGCAGTTGGATGCAAACACATCTCATGGGTAACAACATTGTTGGAGATGAGCTGTACTCGTTGGCCAGGACACCATCTTCGACTGTATTGACTTACCAAGGGTACGAGATAAATGGGAATACATTTTACACGATCACCCAAGATCAAAAGAGCACCAACCAAAACAGTGGTGTCCGCTTTGATGCAGCAACCAACAGGGGAAAGGACACATATTATGGTTACATAGTGGACATATGGGAACTTGACTATGGACATGGTTTTAAGGTCCCTTTGTTTCGGTGCAAATGGGTCAATCGGTCAGGAGGCGGGGTACAGGTAGACCCGCAGTACGGAATGACAACAGTGGATCTCAACAATCTTGGGTACACAGACGAACCATTCGTCCTAGCCAATGATGTGGCGCAGGTTTTCTATGTGAAGGACATGTCTACCAAACCGAGAAAAAGAAAAGATAAGGACGCGAATACATCATACGATGAGCCAAAGCGCCACATAGTTCTTTCAGGGAAAAGAGACATCGTGGGAGTGGAGGGCAAGACAGACATGTCTGAAGATTATGAAAAGTTTCATGAAATTCCTCCCTTCAAAGTGAAGGCTGACCCAAGCACCCTGTTAAACGATGAAGATTATCCATGGTTACGGCGCAATAAGCAAGGGATACGCGCGAAGAAAAAGTGAAGACTTTCTCTCCACAACTATTCTGATGATGGCTTTGATCTAGAATATCACTGCAGTTACATGTCAAGAAATGAAATGCCTTTTGTAACATATGAGTTTTCGTCCTTTTCAGAGTTCATTTGTACTGCTTTTCAATTTCAGGGTCCATTTTGTACACGAAGTGCATCCAGTTTTTGCCATAACCCTCTCAACTTTTTAGCACATGCTATGTGGGTGAAATGATGATACCATGCCAACTTTCAACCTTTTCAGAGTTCATTTGTAGTGCTTTTCAATTTCAGGGTCATTTAGCTCAAAAAAAGATTAAATGCATGAAAAGAATGAACTAAAAAGCTTTTATAAAACTCTAATAGCAAAAAGAATGAACTAAAAAGAATCAATTATTTTTTTTTGTTATGATCAACTAAAACAAAACTATAATATTCTTCAAGAGCAAAAATAATCAACTAAAAAGCTTTTATAAACCTCTAGTTATTATAAAAGTATTTTTGAAACTAAAATTATATAAAATTTATGCAACTAAAATTATCAAAGTATTTTTTGTTCAAAACTTTAATAGCAAAAAGAATTTTTCATAAAGTATTTTTTGTTAGAAACTTTAATAGCAAACTAAAATAACAAAATCTGTTTTTGATTAAAACACCCATTTAAAATAACCTAAAAATTACCAAATTGAATATAATGATAAAACACACTAATATTAAACAGCAGGAAAAAGAATCACTCAAAAAACTATTTTTAAAGTAAAGTTATTCACAAACTAGTGATTCACACAAATTTCAAAGAATTCAAATTTAAACTATTCAAATTTGAAAACTACTCGCACTAACAGAAAGTTTATAATTTTTTCTGACCTAAAGCAAAAAGAATCACTCAAAAACTCTAAGTATTTAGCTGTAAGTAGAAACAAAAGAAAATAAATAAAGCAAAAAACAAAACAAAAATACTGGAAAAGACCTTTAGTCCCGGTTGCTACCACAAACCGGGAATAAAAAGTAAAAAAAAAAATTAAAAAATGCCGCCTACTGGGCCACCACGGCCTGCATACGACTAGAAACCCAACACGCTAGTTGGGCCAGGATGCAGGCCCGCAGTAGGCCCAGTACGCCCATAGGCAGAGGTGGTTCGTTTAGGCCCGCAGGCCTGCATAAGAGAGGGGCTCGACAGGGCTGGCGCAGCCGCGCTTATAAACCACTATCGAGGCCTCTCAGCTAGCGAGGTGGGACTAAACATCCACCCGCCCGACGCCGTGCCAGCCGCAGCCCTTTAGTCCCGGTTGGTGGCACCAACCGGGACTAAAGGCCCCCCTTTAGTCCCGGTCCGAGCCACCAACCGGGACTAAAGGGCTGTGCTTCCTGCCCTTTCGCCTGGTGAAATTGACCTTTAGTCCCGGTTGGTGGCTCGCACCGGGACTAAAGGGGGGCCTTTAGTCCCGGTTTGATCCACCAACCGGGACTAAAGGTGGGGGTATATAACTAGGACTTGGGAAATTTTCCAAAGTCATCTGCTCCCCGATGCCCACACACCCACGACGCCGCCAGGCTGCCGGATCGCCGCCGCCCCCAAGCCCGTCCTCGTCGTCGCCGCCCCCGACGCCGGCCGCCCGCGCCTCCTCCCCGGCGCCCTTGACCTCACCGTCGACCTCGCCGGCGTCCTTGACCTCGACCTCAACCTCGACCTCGACCTCGCCGTCGACCTCGCCCTCGACCTCGCCGTCGCCTTGACGTCGCCGCCGAGCCCGCGATGTGAGCCTCCTCCCTCTCCCCCCTCTCTCCTCCCGATCGAAGCCCCTCCCCGAGCCCATCCCCCACCTCACCGGCCGGCCCTCCCCGAGCCCATCCCCCACCTAGCCGGCCGCCCCTCCCCGGTGCTGTAGATTGAACACACACACGCACACACACACACACACACACACACACACACACACACACACACACACACACACACATTCTTCTGTTCCTTTGTTTAGAGTGTACAATTATAGGTTATTAGTTAACAGAATGTTCCATTTTGTAAAATCCATAGTAAATGATATGTGCATCATATGAACTTGTGCCAATGGAGTATTTGAAGATTGCTATGTCTACTACATGCTCATGTCAGTTTCATAAATTGTAAAATTGTTATGCTTGCTCTTATGTGCCTCCCAAGTCAGCATCATGATGTTGTTGTCAGCATGCCCAGTTTTTCACTAAGTCTAAAATCTGTTATATCTTCTTGCCATGTTCTATTGATGCTACCATCATATCCATGACTCTTCTGAACATGATCAGTAACCATGTTTTGTGGTTTATGTTATGCTCTATCATGCCATACCTTTTGATGCCATGTTCTTGCCCTGTAGCATACTTAATTCTTGCCTCCAAGTGTGCATCTTAAATCTGTTTCTGCCACACTGTGAATTACACTAAGTCTGAGAATCTGTTTTAACTTTGCAACTTGCCTTGACGAATCCATGGAGTTGCCTCGGTTTTACTAGGTTTTACTAGGTTTACTAGGTTTTACTAGGTTTACTAGGTTTTTTTGCCATGCAAGCGCTACTATATATACTTGGGTTTTGCCTAATGTTTTTTCAATCGGTAGAATTATTACAGGTTGTGGTGTTGCATCTCCGTGGAGTTGGCCCTGATCGTCCCTCCGCTATTCGACAAAAGGTGTCCATTTGTTGTATGTTGAGTTTTGTTCATAGGATGATGCATGGTTGGTTCATTTGTTGAGTTGTGTATTCATACATGTGTATAAATCTTGTATTCATTTTGTATTCATCTTGTGTATAAATCTTGTATTCATCTTGTCGTTAAAACATAACCCCGATATATAACTGTTGGGGAACGTTGCATGGGAAACAAAAATTTTCCTACGCACACACAAGATCTATCCATGGTGATGAGCATCTACGAGAGGGAGAGTGAATCTACATACCCTTGTAGATCGCTAAGCGGAAGCGTTAAGAAACGCGATTGATGTAGTCGAACGTCTCCGCGATCCAAATCGCAAGTCGTCCCTCGATCCGATCACGAACTAGTGCCGAACGGACGGCACCTCCGCGTTCAACACACGTACGGCTTGATCACGCCTTCACCTCCTCGATCCAGCGAGTGATGGTGAAGTAGTAGATGAGTTCCGGCATCACGACGGCGTGGAGATGGTGGTGAGGAACAATCTCTGCAGGGCTTCGCCAAGCACTACGGAGATTATGACGGGAGGAACTAGAGGGTTAGGGTTGCCGACACACGGCTTGGGAAATCTTAATGTGTCCCGTGTGTTAGCCCTGCCCCTCTATTTATATGTTGAGCCCTGGGGTCTAAACTTGGAGAGAAAGCCTCCACAAGGCCGGTTTTGCCCGCACAAGGTCGGTTTGGCCCGCACGGAAAGAGTCCAACTTGGATTCCAGCAGTATCGCGTACAAGCGGTAGTACCGCTCACGAGCGGTAGTACCGCTTGAGCGGTAGTACCGCTTCACACAAGCGGTAGTACCGCTTATGCGGTAGTACTGCCTTACCAGCGGTAGTACCACTTAAGGCAGCAGCAAAGCTTCCTTTTGCACTTTCCAATACCTCGTGGGCTTTACCCCTTTGGCTCATATAAAGTGTTGCTGCACCCGAACACTTCGGTAAACATCCGGAACCTCTTCCGGTGAATTCCGGAACCCTTCCAGAGATGAAAACACTATTATCACATATATCAATCTTTACCTCCGGACTCTTCCGGAGATCCTCGTCATGTCCGGGATCTTATCCGGGACTCCGAACAACCTTCGGTCACCAACAAAATAACTCAACTATACTAATCGTCACCAAACGTTAAGTGTGTAGACCCTGCGGGTTCGAGAACTATGTAGACATGACCGAGACACCTCTACGATCAATAACCAATAGCGGGACCTGGATGCCCATATTGGCTCCTACATATTCTACGAAGATCTTTATCGGTCGAACCTCTATGTCAAGGATTCAGTTAATCCCGTATGCTGTTCCCTTTGTTCTTCGGTATGTTACTTGCCCGAGATTCGATCGTCGGTATCTCTATACCTAGTTCAATCTCGTTACCGGCAAGTCTCTTTACTCGTTCCGTAATACAAGATCTCGTGGCTAACACTTTAGTCACATTGCTTGCAAGGCTCGTTGTGATGTTGTATTACCGAGTGGGCCCTGAGATACCTCTCCGTCACACGGAGTAACAAATCCCAGTCTTGATCCATGCCAACCCAACAGACACCCTCGGAGATACCTATAGAGCATCTTTATAGTCACCCAGTTACGTTGCGACGTTTGATACACACAAGGTACTCCTCCGATGTCAGGGAGTTGCATGATCTCATGGTCATAGGAACAGATACTTGACATGCAGAAAACAATAGCAATAAACTGACACGATCATATGCTACGTTTATAGTTTGGGTCTTGTCCATCACATCATTCTCCTAATGATGTGATCCCGTTATCAAACGACATCTTATGTCCATGGCTAGGAAACCTTCACCATCTTTTGATCAACGAGCTAGTTAACTAGAGGCTTACTAGGGACACAGTGTTGTCTATGTACCCACACATGTATTTGAGTTTCCAATCAATACAATTATAGCATGGATAATAATCGATTATCATGAACAAGGAAATATAATAATAACTAATTTATTATTGCCTCTAGGGCATATTTCCAACAGTCTCCCACTTGCACTAGAGTCAATAATCTAGTTCACATCACTATGTGATTTACATTGTAATGAATCGAACACCCATGCAGTTCTGGTGTTGTTCATGTTTAGCCCTTGGAAGAGGTTTAGTCATCGGATCTGCAACATTCAGATCCGTGTGTACTTTGCAAATATTTATGTCGTCCTCCTTGATGTAATCGCGGATGGAATTGAAACGTCGCTTTATGTGTCTGGTCCTCTTGTGAAATCTTGGTTCCTTGGCTAGAGCAATGGCACCAGTATTATCACAAAACAGAGTCATTGGGTTAAGCGCACTAGGCACTACTCCAAGATCTGTCATGAACTCCTTCATCCAGACACCTTCCTTCGCCGCCTCCGAGGCAGCGATGTACTCCGCTTCGCATGTAGAATCAGCTACCACGCTTTGCTTGGAACTGCACCAGCTAACCGCACCCCCATTAAGAATAAATACGTATCCGGTTTGCGACTTAGAGTCATCCGGATCAGTGTCAAAGCTTGCATCGACGTAACCCTTTACGACGAGCTCTTAATCACCTCCATAAACGAGAAACATGTCCTTAGTCCTTTTCAGGTACTTCAGGATATTCTTGACCGCCGTCCAGTGTTCCACTGCTGGATCACTTTGAAACCTTCTGGCCATACTTATGGCAAGGCTGACATCGGGTCTTGTGCACATCATTGCATACATGATAGAGCCTATGGCTGAGGCATAGGGGACAACACTCATCTTTTCTCTATCTTCTGCAGTCACTGGGCATTGAGTCTTACTCAACTTCACACCTTGCAATACAGGCAAGAACCCCTTCTTGGACTGATCCATTTTGAACTTCTTCAAAACTTTGTCAAGGTATTTGCTTTGTGAAAGTCCTATTAAGCGTCTTGATCTATCTCTATAGATCTTGATGCCTAATATGAAAGCAGCTTCTCCTAGGTCCTTCATTGAAAAACTCTTGTTCAAATATTCCTTCACGCTTTCCAACATTTCTATATTGTTTCCAATCAGTAATATGTCATCCACATATAATATTAGAAACGCTATAGAGCTCCCACTCACTTTCTTGTAAATACAAGCTTCTCCGTAAACTTGTATAAACTCGAACGCTTTGATCACCTCATCAAAGAGAAGATTCCAACTCCGAGATGCTTGCACCAGTCCATAAATGGATCGCTGGAGTTTGCAAACTTTGTCAGCATTCTCTGGATCGACAAAACCTTCTGGTTGCATCATATACAACTCTTCCTTAAGGAAACCGTTAAGGAACGCTGTTTTGACATCCATCTGCCAAATTTCATAATCGAAAAAGGCAGCTATTGCTAACATGATTCTGACGGACTTAAGCATCGCTACGGGTGAGAAGGTCTCATCGTAGTCAACTCCTTGAACTTGTGAAAAACCCTTTGCCACAAGTCAAGCTTTATAGACGGTGACATTACCGTCTGCGTCCGTCTTCCTCTTAAAGATCCATTTGTTCTGAATGGCCTTACGCCCTTCAGGTAATACTTCCAAAGTCCACACTTTGTTTTCATACATGGATCCCATCTCGAATTTCATGGCCTCTAACCACTTCTCGGAATCCGGGCCCATCATCGCTTCTCCATAGCTCTTAGGTTCATCGTTGTCCAACAACATGACCTCTAAGACAGGGTTGCCGTACCACTCAGGAGCAGTACACATCCTTGTCGACCTACGAGGTTCGATAGCAACTTGATCCAAAGCTTCATGATCATCATCATTAACTCCCTCTTCAGCTAATGTAGGCTCTATAGAAACATCTTTCTGCGCTGCGCTACTCTCAAGTTGAAGTAAAGGTTCAACAACCTCATCAAGTTCTATCTTCCTCCCACTCAATTCTTTCGAGAGAAACTCTTTCTCAAGAAATGTTCTGTTTTTAGTGACAAACATTTTGCCTTCGGATCTGAGGTAGAAGGTATACCCAACTGTCTCTTTTGGGTATCCTATGAAGATGCATTTCTCCGCTTTGGGTTCCAGCTTTTCAGGCTGAAGCTTTTTGACATAAGCATCACATCCCCAAACTTTAAGAAACGACAGCTTTGGCTTCTTGCCAAGCCAAAGTTCATATGGCGTCGTCTTAACGGATTTCGATGGTGCCCTATTTAAAGTGAATGCAGCTGTCTCTAATGCATAACCCCAAAACAATAGTGGCAAATCGGCAAGAGACATCATAGATCGCACCATATCCAATAAGGTTCGATTACGACGTTCGGACACACCATTACGCTGTGGTGTTCCAGGTGGTGTCAGTTGTGAAACAATTCCACATTGTCTTAAGTGACTGCCAAACTCATAACTCAGATATTCTCCTCCTCGATCAGATCGTAGGAATTTAATCTTCTTGTTACGATGATTCTCAACTTCACTCTGAAATTGTTTGAACTTTTCAAACGTTTTAGACTTGTGTTTCATTAAGTAAATATACCCATATCTACTTAAGTCATCAGTGAAGGTGAGAAAGTAACGATAACCACCGCGCGCCTCAATGCTCATCGGACTGCACACATCAGTATGTATGATTTCCAACAAGTCACTTGCCCGTTCCATTGTTCCAGAGAACGGTGTTTTAGTCATCTTGCCCATGAGGCATGGCTCGCATGTGTCAAGTGATTCAAAATCAAGTGAGTCCAAAAGTCCATCAGCATGGAGCTTCTTCATGCGTTTTACGCCAATATGACCTAAACGGCAGTGCCACAAGAAAGTGGTATTATCATTATCAGTTCTACATCTTTTGGCATCAATGTTATAAACATATGTATCATTACTATCGAGATTCAATAAGAATAAACCCCTCACTTCGGGTGCATGACCATAAAAGATATTACTCATATAAATAGAACAACCATTATTCTCTGATTTAAATGAGTAACCGTCTCGCAATAAACAAGATCCAGATATAATGTTCATGCTTAACGCAGGCACCAAATAACATTTATTCAGGTTCATCACTAATCCCGATGGTAATCGAAGAGCGAGCGTGCCGACGGCGATCACATCAACCTTGGAACCATTTCCCACGCGCATCGTCACTTCGTCCTTTGCCAGCCTCCGTCTATTCCGCAGTTCCTGTTTTGAGTTGCAAATGTGAGCAACCGCACCGGTATCAAATACCCAGGCACTACAACGAGAGTTGGTAAGGTACACATCAATAACATGTATATCATATATACCTTGTTTGTTGTTGGCCGCCTTCTTGTCAGCCAAATACTTGGGGCAGTTCCGCTTCCAGTGTCCAGTTCCCTTGCAATGAAAGCACACAGTTTCTGGTTTGGGTCCAGCCTTGGGTTTCTTCACGGGAGGAGCAACTGCTTTGCCACTCTTCTTGGAGTTACCCTTCTTACCCTTGCCATTTTTCTTGAAACTAGTGGTCTTATTGACCATCAACACTTGATGCTCCTTCTGAATTTCAGACTCAGTGACTTTCAGCATCGCAAACAGCTCGGTGACTGACTTGTTCATCCCATGCATGTTATAGTTCAACACGAAGCTCTTGTAGCTAGGTGGCAATGATTGAAGAACTCTGTCAGTGATAGCCTCTGGCGGAAGGGGCATCCCCAATTCAGCCAGACGGGTGGAGTACCCAGACATTCTGAGTACGTGATCACTGATAGAACCGTTCTCCTCCATCTTGCAAGCATATAACTTATCGGAGATCTCATACCTCTCGATCTGGGCATTCTTCTGAAAGATAAACTTCAACTCCTGGAACATCTCATATGCTCCATGACGTTCAAAACATCTTTGAAGTCCCGGTTCTAAGCCATACAATATTGCACATTGAACTATTGAGTAATCTTCAGAACGAGCCTGCCAGGCGTTCACAACGTCTAGAGACTCAACTGGAGCGGGTGGATCACCAAGCGGTGCATCAAGGACATAAGCCTTCTGGGAAGCCGTAAGGATAATCCTTAGATTACGGGCCCAGTCCACAAAGTTACTTCCATCATCTTTCAACTTAGCTTTCTCTAGGAACGCATTAAAATTCAGGGGTGCTACTGTGCGAGCCATGATCTGCAACATAAATATAGTAAAGACAACTTAGACTATTGTTCAAGATAATGAGTTTAGTTAATCATATTACTTAAAAACTCCCACTCAAATTGACATCCCTCCGGTCATTCGAGTGTAACATGATCCAAATCCACCAACTCAAGTCCGATCATCACGTGACTTGAGGTGGTTTCAATGGTGAACATCTTCATGTTGATCATATCTACTATATGACTCATGTTCGACCTTTCGGTCTCTTGTGTTCCGAGGCCATGTCTGTACATGCTAGGCTCGTCAAGTTTAACCCGAGTGTTCCGCATGTGCAACACTGGCTTGCACCCGTTGTATGTGAACGTAGAGTCTATCACACCCGATCATCACGTGGTGTCTCGAAACGACGAACTTTCGCAACGGTGCACACTCGGGGAGAACACAATTTTATCTTGAAATTTAAGTGAGGGATCACCTTATAATGCTACCGTCGTCCTAAGAAAAATAAGATGCATAAAAGGATTAACATCACATGCAAATCATAAGTGACATGATATGGCCATGAACTTGTGCTTTTGATCTCCATCTCCAAAGCACCGGCATGATCTCCATCGTCACCGGCATGACACCATGATCTCCATCATCTTGATCTCCATCAACGTGTCGCCATGAGGTTGTCGCGCCGACTGTTGCTTCCACGACTATTGCTAACTCATAGCGATAAAATCAAGCAAAACGGCGAAAATAATTAAAGACAACTCTATGGCTCCTGCCAGTTGCCGTACTCATCGACATGCAAGTCGTGATATTCTATACAACACATGATCATCTCATACATCACATATATCTCATCATGTAATTGGCCATATCACATCACAACATACCCTGCAAAAACAAGTTAGACGTCCTCTAATTGTTGTTGCAAGTTTTACGTGGTTGCTACGGGTTTGCAAGAACCGTTCTTACCTACGCAAAACCACAACGTGGTGTAGTGATTGCCTTTTGATCTTCTAAAAGAACTCTCTTCATTGAAATCGATTCAACTAAAGTGAGAGAGACAGACACCCGCCAGTCACCTTTATGCAACGAGTGCACGTAGCGGTGAAACCTGTCTCGCGTAAGCGTACGCGTAATGTCGGTCCGGGCCGCTTCATCTCACAATACCGCCGAATCAAGTATCAACTAGTAACGGCAAGCAATATGTATACACCCACGCCCACAACTCGTTTGTGTTCTACTCGAGATCTCATCTACGCATAGACCTAGCTCAGATGCCACTGTTGGAGAACGTTGCATGGGAAACAAAAATTTTCCTACGCACACACAAGATCTATCCATGGTGATAAGCATCTACGAGAGGGAGAGTGAATCTACATACCCTTGTAGATCGCTAAGCGGAAGCGTTAAGAAACGCGGTTGATGTAGTCGAACGTCTCCGTGATCCAAATCGCAAGTCGTCCCTCGATCCGATCACGAACTAGTGCCGAACGGACTGCACCTCCGCGTTCAACACACGTACGGCTTGATGACGCCTTCACCTCGTCGATCCAGCGAGCGATGGTGAAGTAGTAGATGAGTTCCGGCAGCACGACGGCGTGGAGATGGTGGTGAGGAACAATCTCTGCAGGGCTTCGCCAAGCACTACGGAGATTATGACGGGAGGAATTAGAGGGTTAGGGTTGCCGGCACACGGCTTGGGAAATCTTAATGTGTCCCGTGTGTTAGCCCTGCCCCTCTATTTATATGTTGAGCCCTGGGGTCTAAACTTGGAGAGAAAGCCTCCACAAGGTCGGTTTTGCCCGCACAAGGTCGGTTTGGCCCACACGGAAAGAGTCCAACTCGGATTCCAGCAGTATCGCGTACAAGCGGTAGTACCGCTCACGAGCGGTAGTACCGCTTGAGCGGTAGTACCGCTTCACACAAGCGGTAGTACCGCTTACGCGGTAGTACTGCCTTACCAGCGGTAGTACCGCTTAAGGCAGCAGCAAAGCTTCCTTTTGCACTTTCCAATACCTCGTGGGCTTTACCCCTTTGGCTCATATAAAGTGTTGCTGCACCCGAACACTTCGGTAAACATCCGGAACCTCTTCCGGTGAATTCCGGAACCCTTCTGGAGATGAAAACACTATTATCACATATATCAATCTTTACCTCCGGACTCTTCCGGAGATCCTCGTCATGTCCGGGATCTTATCCGGGACTCCGAACAACCTTCGGTCACCAACAAAATAACTCAACTATACTAATCGTCACCAAACGTTAAGTGTGTAGACCCTGCGGGTTCGAGAACTATGTAGACATGACCGAGACACCTCTACGATCAATAACCAATAGCGAGACCTGGATGCCCATATTGGCTCCTACATATTCTACGAAGATCTTTATCGGTCGAACCTCTATGTCAAGGATTCAGTTAATCCCGTATGCTGTTCCCTTTGTTCTTCGGTATGTTACTTGCCCGAGATTCGATCGTCGGTATCTCTATACCTAGTTCAATCTCGTTACCGGCAAGTCTCTTTACTCGTTCCGTAATACAAGATCTCGTGGCTAACACTTTAGTCACATTGCTTGCAAGGCTCATTGTGATGTTGTATTACCGAGTGGGCCCTGAGATACCTCTCCGTCACACGGAGTAACAAATCCCAGTCTTGATCCATGCCAACCCAACAGACACCCTCGGAGATACCTGTAGAGCATCTTTATAGTCACCCAGTTACGTTGCGACGTTTGATACACACAAGGTACTCCTCCGATGTCAGGGAGTTGCATGATCTCATGGTCATAGGAACAGATACTTGACATGCAGAAAACAATAGCAATAAACTGACACGATCATATGCTACGTTTATAGTTTGGGTCTTGTCCATCACATCATTCTCCTAATGATGTGATCCCGTTATCAAACGACATCTTATGTCCATGGCTAGGAAACCTTCACCATCTTTTGATCAACGAGCTAGTTAACTAGAGGCTTACTAGGGACACAGTGTTGTCTATGTACCCACACATGTATTTGAGTTTCCAATCAATACAATTATAGCATGGATAATAAACGATTATCATGAACAAGGAAATATAATAATAAATAATTTATTATTGCCTCTAGGGCATATTTCCAATAATAACCTCGATAACTTCGACATGAGGGGGGTCGTTAAAATATAACCCCGATAACTTCGACATGAGGGGGCCGGGGGGGGGGGGGGTGGTTCGTTAAAACATAACCCCCTAGAAGAAAGAGCGTTGTCGATCTACCCCCTCCCGCCCCTACCCATAATTGTTATGTATAATACTATATATTGGCGTCTAATTCACCGGTCTTACCTCAGTGAGCGGAAGGGACTTTATTTATTCAGTAGGCGGCCGGCATAGGTCAATGTGGTAGAATGGATAGTTCAATCTCCTGCATAGCGATTATTTTTTGTAAAGTGTCCTCTCCTGAAAGTATAACCCTGATAACTTCGACATGAGGCGGGACGTCGGACATGCATGAGAGAGGCGGTCCGCAAAGTATAACCCCCGATAACTTTGCATGATGTTTGCGACTAATCCATTGCTCATATATGCATATGATTCCTTGTTGTGATTAGCTAGGTCTATGTTTGCCACTAATCCATCTCTCATGGTTGTATATTGCCATGTTGTAACATTTGCAGAAACTATGGACAGAGACTTAGAAAAAGAAGAGTTGTTGGGGGATATAATCCGCGACGGAGGTGATCCCTTGTCGTTTCTCAATGACACCGATGGTGAGGAAGGAGATCATGACGGCTCCGGTGATCGAGTGGAGGAGGAAGGAGATCATGACGACTCCGGTGACCGAACGGAGGAGCAAGGAGATCATGACGGCTCCGGTGACCGAACGGAGGAGGGAGCCTTAACTGTTGCAAAGTCCGGCGAGGTATATATACATATATTAATTAAGCCTCTGTTGACTTGATGCATTAATTGTTTTGTATGTACATATATTAACGCTTCTTTCTTCTTTTAATTAGCCCTCCGGATCGAACCAAACTTCCATAAGGAGACGAGGCCCGAAGAAATGGTTGCGCCAGGATGAAAGGTTCACGATCGAAGAAGTCGGTCGAGATGGCCAACCGATTGCTCCCAAGCGGAGCAGGGACACATTTATACATCAGTGCGGAGTGGTCTTTGGACCCTGAAGCATCTTATGTCCAGGATAGATCAGCATCCAAGAATGGAATAAGAAGAAGGACCCTGAAGTTTCTTATGTCCAGGATAGACAGAAAGATGATCTTTGGACCTCGCTGATGACAAATTTCAGCCTACCGCCAGAGGCGGATCCGAATAAGGTCAGGGCGTTTGCTCTTAAGAAGACGGCAGAACTATTCAAGAACTGGAAGAAAGATTTGAACAAAAAATTTGTCGAGAAAGACAAGACTCCAGAATTCACCGGTGCATATGAGAAGATAAAAGATCACTGGCCCGCATTTGTGGCCTACAAGAAATCGGACAAGGGCAAGCAAAGGTCAGCGACAAATAAGCTAAATGCTGCAAAGAAGAAGTATCACCATGTTACGGGGTCAGGTGGCTACAGCAAAGCCCGGCCTACGTGGGACAAAGCTGAGCAAGACCTGCTTGCTAAAGGGGTCCAACCAGCGATATTGCACTGGCCAGATCGGTCAAGGACTTGGTTCTTCGGGGTTGGGGGAACTTTGGACCCAGACACAGGGGTGTGTGTTTGGACGAAAGCTCAACTTGCAATACTCGTCAAGAAGCTTCAGGAAGCAATCCAGGCAGCGCAGGAAGGGAGGTTACATCCCGACAGAGAGAATGACGAGCTGACACATGCCCTCGGGAATCCTGAACACCCTGGACGAACACGAGGCACATCAGGCTCCGTTCCGTGGAAGGATGGGTTTCCCGACAGCGATGGTTATAGAAGCCGACAGAGAAAGAAGAAAGCGGAAGCAAGCGAAATGCAGAAGATCAATGCAAGATTAGCGAAACTCTAGGAACTTGAGAGCCAGCGAGCTACCGGCCAACCATCTCAGCGGCACGAAGATCCTTACTTCGACACTGCCCCAGAAGCTACCCCACCATCTCAGCGGAGAAGCAGCGTGGCTTCCACGGAGCTCCTTCAGCCTGATATCACGGCTCCTCGCTACCCCGTGGATAGTATCACGGAGACTGAACATTGTGTGCTAATGGCGAAATGCCAGAACCTGACCTTGAAGGCGGCGGTCGGCTCTGTTTTACCTCCTCGAACTGAGGGAACTTTCCATTGCCGTCCGATTCCACATGGCTATGCTATTGTCACAGTGGATGAGATAATGGCGGGATTTGAGGGGCTGGAGCTTGACTACCCTACAGGTGAAGGGGAGGATCTTCTGGAAAATGCCTTAAGGAGTACCTGTCTATGGAGAAAGGAGTACATCAAGCTTCCAAACTGGACGCCGCCTCAGCAGACGCAGCCGGATCCTCAGCAAACTCCTCCTCACAGTCCAGTTGTGCTATCTCCGCTGCCTGAGTCGTCTCCGGCGCGTCATCCGTCTCCGCCGCCTCAGCGGACTCTAACGGAGGAGACCCCTCAGCGGAATCCTCCTCCGCCTCAGCTGTCTCCGGCGCGTCAGCCGTCTTCGCCGCCGCAGCTGCCTCCGCCGCGTCAGCGAACTCCGCCTCGTCAGCAACAGCGGAAGAGAGCCGCCGCCGCTCCGGCGGCTAGCAGTACAAAAGGCGGGAAGAAATTCAAATCTGGTCCAAGCCTCAGGGTTCCTCCAAAGTTACCATATGAGAGGACCGACGAGGAAAACAAGGACATCAGTGCTGCCGAAGTGCAGGCCCATTTTGCACGGAAAGTTCCACCTCCAAAGGAAAAAATAGATCCGGTAAAGGCGAATCACACTCTGGATGCCCTTACGCGACCACCTCCGCCTCCGCTGCTATCAAACTATGACCGCACTATTGCAAAGACATATGACAAAGCTAAGAGTCGGTCGAGAAGTAGCAGTACTGGTGCAAGAAGTGGGAAAACAATTCCCCAGCTCGGCGAACAGGAAAAGCAATCGTGCCCCCCGCTCAAGGTGTTTACCGATACCCCGGGGGTAGCGGCCGTTGCTCCTGGTTTCAATCCTAGTGATTACCTAGGCGATGATGTACATTTTGAAATCGCTAAGCCGGTAGACACCTTTAAATACCAGCATGGGAAGCGTCTCATCAGAAGTGATGATCTGGAACAAGATCTACCAACGATGATGCGAACATTACATAAATGGTACTTGGAAACCTGCAAGGATGGGACGGGTAGTATCTTGGTGGGAATTAAGGATGAGCACGAGTTCGTTGGAGTCGACTCGATGTTCGTTGAATTTGACGAACTCTTTCAGTTAGACAATCAAGCCGCCCTCGACAAAAGTCTCGTGGCTTGTTATTGTCTGTAAGTATTATTTCTATAATTAAGTCTCTAGCTCAGCTCATTCATTGCATGTATATAATTATCCTCACTATATTATGCAGATTGAAGATCGTCGAATTTAAAAAAGGACAAATCTATGACATTGGGTTCATTAACCCAAATATCGTAAATGAATGGTCGGTACAGAAGATCCCCGAGGAGACTGAGAAAATCTTGCTCAGCTCGTTCCTTCGACACCAAAACAAAAGGGAAATACTCTTTCCTTACAACTTCAAGTGAGTGTTACTGTCTTCTGCATATTCTGTTTCGCTGACTCGAGGTTAAGTGTAATTGATGAGTTATGCGCGCGCAGGTTCCACTTTATTCTGCTAGCCATTCAGCTTGACGAGGGAGCAGTAACTGTCTTGGACTCGAGACGTATAGAGGCTACGGAGTATGCGGACATGATTGAAATGCTCCAGAAGTAAGTTCAATCATTATCACACTATATCGGCAACTTTTGTTCATTTCCTGATATCAAGTAATCATTTTGTTTGCCGGGCAGGGTTTGGAAAAAGTTCATCACGCAGGTTCAGGGTGAATGGAGACCGGAGCTGCGATTTAAACAACCCAGAGTAAGTAGTACTAGCTAGTTCCGCGCATCTCTCATTGATTCTATTTTCAATACCATTATCATGGTTGATTATCATTTTGATTGAACTCTATTCTCGTAAAGTGCATGTGGCAGGAACCCGGAACTGAGTTATGTGGATACTACGTTTGCGAGTTCATTCACCAAAAGACCACCGAGAGGGGCTTCAATAAACAACAATTTGAAGTACGTAAACAATATTCATAATTTTATTTTATCGCCATCAATTGTGTTGATTTCATTCATATATATATATATATTGACCCCCCCTTCTTTAAATTAGACCATGCAGAAGTGGAACGTACTCCTACCAGCTGATCGCCTACACGCAATTCAAGAGGAGTTGGCGGGATTCTTTGTTGACCACGTCATTCCTAAAGACGGAAAATGCCATCGGGAATTGCAAACCTGTTGAATAGATATATGCATCAACGTGTACTATCTGTAGTAGCGTCGAATAGATATACGAAAACTTGTTGTTCGACCAACAAGCACGGAGAAAGAGAGGTCACTTCTCTCTATATATTGATCATGCATGACGATGTTGTGTAATTAATGGTTCCGTCATTGCTTACTAGCTAGCGTCGAGTTCTCTCTATATGTAGTAGCTAGCGTCGACCAAGCATGGAGAAAGAGAGGTCACTTCTCTCTATTAGCTAGCTAACACAATATGAAACCCCTAAACCCTCCAAAACCCCTAAACCCCCCCCCCCCCCCTTTCAAAAAAAAAAAAACCCAGCGCCTGCGAGCTGCTGACGCGTGGCTGCCTTTTGGTCCCGGTTGGTGTTACCAACCGGGACTAAAGGTCCTCCTGCCTGAGTGCTGCGCAGCGGCCACGTGGAGACCCTTTAGTCCCGGTTGGTGTTACCAACCGGGACTAAAGGTCCTCCTGCCTGCGCGCCCCACAGCGGCCACGTGGAGCACCTTTGGTCCCGGTTCGTAGGCCAACCGGGACTAAAGGTTTTAGGCATTTGTCCCGATCGTTTTGTCCTGGTTCCAGAACCGGGACTAAATGCCCTCTGGAACCGGGACTAATGCCCTGTTTTGTACCAGTGAGTGGGGGCACGATCAGTTCCCCCACTCGGTGTTGCCTCCGAGACTGATCGATTGTTCGCAATCAGTTAGAGTCTATATTATTAGATCGTTCTTTGTCTTTGAAATTTTGGTCGATCCCTTTGAATCCATAGTTTCACTCGGTCACTATATTACTAACTGCTATCTCCTGTCTTTCGAACAGAAATTTTGTGAACTGGGATCCAAGCATCTGGCATTGCAGGAAGAAGTAGCAAGTCTCCGTGCGGAACTGGAGAAAGAGAAAAAGAAGAACGAGAAGCTAGAGAAGGAGAAAGCTATCATGGGAGGTAAACTTTTCATCCCAGGCACCACCAATTTTTCAATTACGAACTATTAGTTTACTATGCTGCGTATGTTTGTTAGTGCATTCTAGAAAGGTTGCTACATTATTAATCTATAGGATATGCGGTGCATAACATACTATCTTGTCAACAGTAGTTATTCAGTTAATTGGTTATGAATCAGTGTTGTACCATTTTATTCCAGTAGAAAAAATGTTAATCTTGTAAGTACTTGATGTACAATTCTTTATATATTTCCCATATACCTGACGAAAACATGACCGCACGTTGTTAGTTGTGCTATTGCTCGTTTGCTACATGTTGTATATTATTTTAATTTTATGTGCACCCCTATATGTGACTTATGAAGATGATTTCCAACACTGAGTACACAAAACTTGAAGAGAGATGAGTTTTAAGTACATGAGTTTTAACATATTATGTATGTCTATGTCATTATCTCTAAGTCATTTCTATTTTTCCCTGTACAGAGTGCCAAAACAAGTACTCCCAGACAAGCAAAGGCGGAGAAGCAAATACCTCCTTTCAAGATAACCTCCCTCCCCCAAAATTTTCAAATCATAGTACATATAACGTGTGGGACAAAACAAATAAAGAGAAGCTTGACGATGAAAATTTTGAATTATACATGGAGTATGTCCTACCTTTTCTTAGATTATTAATTTCCAATTCATTTTTATTAGTATATTATTTTATAATTTGTTACTACAACTGTCTATGTAGGGATCTTTGGACTGGCATAGATCTGGAAAAGAAGAGTGATTATGCGTACCTTGATTCGTTGTGGTTTGATCTGTACATCATTGGCAAACATAAATCGAAAGTCCTTAAATGGGTAAAACCTAAGAAAATATTCACAAGACGATATTCATTAAATGGTTTGATTTTTAAGTAAGGATTATCAACAACTTTTATTTAAATGGTTTGATTTTTAAGAAAGGATTGTTTGATTTGCATTGTATATTAAGACCGTGCAATCAAACCCAATGTGTAATAAAAATTTAGCACCTCTTATTTGGCATGTGTGTTGACTTTGTCCGATGGGGCTCACTTTGTGATAGTTCACTTTGTGATAGTTCGATGTTCTTGGAGGAATGGTACCGATAGTTGTGATAGGGGATCATTCCTTTATTTTCCTTCCTTTGCCGACCTTGGTAACAAGGAAGGAAAAGAAGGGCGACCATTATCGACTATCGAAATACCCGCGAGGTCAATTGTTCAGAGCTGTTTGAAGGATGTCGACTATTGTACTTCTCCTCCTCAGAGACAATGGTAAAGCAGGAGGGGAACCACAACAGTGACCATCACCGACGGTCGAAATACCCGTGAGAGATGAGAGTTATTGAAGGGAGGTTTGATGGACCGAAAGTCAACTCACATGCCTAATGATTAGTTGATTAATTACTGTCAATCCTGTGGCAATGTAGGTGTCTTCTGTTCTACTATTTCATTTGTACATGTTTGCATTATTTGTTGGCTCCTAAGTCCTATTACTTGCTCCTTCTTTGTTTAGTATTGTTCTATGATGGTTAAGAATCTAATTAATTTAATTGTGTGCTCCTTCTTTGCTGGTTTTTTAGTACGTTCGCCATCGACTCCATGCCTCGTCGTCATTGTCATGCCTCGCGTACCGCACCCTTATCATCCACACCTCCGCGAGAGGAGCTGCGAGTGCCTCCTCAATGGGTCATGGCACGGGCAGCAAGGATTTGGGATGCGATACAAAGATGGTGGAAGTGCATGGAGGAGCTGAAGAACATGCGGGCTCTAGCACGCGAGAACCCAGACCTCGCGGAGGGCTTGGAACTTTGCAAAAATCATATGATCAATGCATTGACAAATGCAGCAGACGTTGTCAGATCGGAGGCCTGGGATGCAGAGCGTGCTCGGATGCCGATTCGGAGCAGGCCAGAATTGATCCTCAAGTGGGCGATGCAGGAGATGAAATCTCGCAGGAGATGAAATCTCCTAATCGCATTCATAGAGCCCGATGGGAATATATGCTGGGGCTAATGCCGCTAAGAATGCCCCCCCCCCCCCCACCACCACCACCACCATGGAGGATGGATAGAGTGCCCCAAGCACCACCGGTCGTACGATGAGTAGGTGTTTTGATAGTGCAGCTTTGAGAACATTGCTAATTAGTATGCTAGTAATGTTACATTATATTTTTCTAGCCCAAAAAGGTGTCATGGAAGCATAATTAACCTTTTGGTTTATAAAAGCTCCCATGGCACCTTGTTGGGCTACAAAACGAGGTCTTTGTTGGCAGAAAAATCCTCCTACGTGGTATGACTACTATGTGGTTTTTAATTATATCCGTTGTACTTGTCAATACGTGGTAGAACATGAATGAAAGGTATTAATTGCAACAACTGGGGCTACAAAATGTTGCATGGCAGCAAAATAGGATAAAAATGCTTCCAAACATAATAAACGATCTTATTTCTTTCAGAAAAATAAAATCAGCAACGTGTACAGTTGAAATACGCTGCTAGATTGCGTCGACTTTAGCAGTGTTTATTCTGTTGAAACGCTACTAGCTCTTGCACAGTTAGAAGCGCTCAGCACAGGATGCACGTGGCCACTGTTATGCTGTATCAGTAGCGTTTGACCTTCCGGAACGCTGCTAGGGTAACAAAGGGTAGCGGCATGCCGAGCAAACGCTGCTAGTTCACGTGCGCTAGCAGCGTCCGCCCCGCGCGCTGCTAGTGTGAACTTATCGGCAGCGCCGCACCGGCGGCGCGTGGCCTGAACGTTGTCAGTGCTCACATCAGAACGCCGCTAATTAGGGGTTTCCTTACTAGTGTGTACTGAATTTTGCCACTCGTAATTGTACTAGTTAAATAACTTTTCTCTCAGGAAAGACATTAAATAAGGGTTGTTTTAGATACAACACTAAGATATATTGCACCGAGATTGCCCTAATGTAGACGTAGTTCTTAGCATCAAAACTAACACAAATCATACTTTTCTCTCAAAAAATACGTTAAATGAGAGCTTTTCTAGATTCAACAATAAGATACAATCTTTTGAAAGAGCTATATCTAAAATTATATTTATTGCATATGATGTAGCTTAAGAAATAATGCATTAGGAGTGCCATCGTAGATACATGTAATGTCAATGCTATTAATTCATTTTCGCTGCCATCCACTTGTCCTCGCTGGGGTGACATTGGGAACGTGTTGTCCCCAAATCGCTCCTTCTTATCTCCATGTATAGCGTGTAGTACCATATTGGTAGACCATCACGTCTCATTGCATCTCCGACTCAACACGACCCACGTCCTAGCTTGTTTGCTACTCCCCATTCACCCGCTTCAGTAGGGGACCCAGCTCCATCACTAGCCTTTCCATGCTCCACTTTTAGATCTCTCCCTCGGTAGCCATAACTGGAGTATGGAGTGCTTCGGCGCTCGTACACTATGTTGTTTTGTTGCCGTGGTCGGCTGCCCACTATGTCGTTGTGCTGTTATGGTTGGCTACTGCATCAAAGTGCATTTATCAAAGGCAGATGAATTTTGCATATATTACCAAAGTTCAACCAACTTGCTTGTAAATAAATTCGGGTATACCTCGAGCCGAGCCAAATTACCCAAAAAGGCTTTTGCCCCGTTTTATATATAAAGCAACGATCATCAACATCTCGATACAAACACACGCCAACACAACGCAAGCACACACCCAAGGCAGGATACATAGGGGCTGAGCGCAGCAACGCCACCCCTACCACTACAAGAGCTACCGGGGTCCTCAGTCGTTAACACGCTACCGTGAAGAGACGAAGCTGCATACGACGAACCGTGAGCTCCAAGGCGGCGCCTCCAGGAAGGTTACGACACCGGAGCGCCACCACCGCCCGATCTGAGGATCAGCATAACCCCTGGAGCAACACGACGGGCAATGAGAGTCGCAACGACGCCTTCAAGAAGGGGATGAACTTCGCCTCCGCCGGTCTGCCCTAAAACAGAACAGGTTTTCACCCCGACCAACACTCACCGCCACCGGCAAATGGTACGGATGCCGCACCACCACCACCGAACGTCACACTCCGTCCACCACGCTGCCCACACGACCATGGCCACCGGGCAGCACCTGAGCCACGGGAGGCGCCCACGAGCACCACACTCCACTACCAGGGCCGCCGCCCCGACATCCAAGACCCCAACACCACCTCAGCCGAGACACGCCGCTACACCAACAAAAGAGACGAGCGAAAAGGCCCCTCCTTTCCCACCCCTAGGCAGCCCCCAGCGCCGACACTCACCAAGGTCGGCCAGATCTGGCCTCCATCGCCCCGCCCTGCCGCCGCTGGGCAAGGCACGAGCTCCCCGGTGTCTCACCACCACTAGACGGGAGGCAAGGATGATTCCGTGCCCACCCCTAGCGGCGGAATCCTCCCTCAACGATGGACAGTAGCTGGGAAAGGACTAGCCCTTCGACAAATGCCGCACCCGAACCACGAGGAGATGGATCAAAGGCCGAAACGGGCCGCCTACGAACGAGCCGACGCCGGGACACGCCCGCCGCCGCCGCAGCCGACCCACGGACAAGCCACCATGGACCGCGACCGCGCCGTCGCAGTCCACACCAACATGGCAATTAGGAGGGTCACTGCCAGCACCCCGAGCCGCCCTTCGGCGACCAGGCCCAGATCTGGGCGGATCTGACCGGGTCCCAGCAGGCACCCATCAGCCACGCCAGCTCACTCTGCCCAGCTGCGAGCAGAGGAAGGAGATGACGCCCACCACTACCGCGCGCAACCCCCACCAGCAGAGAGCCATGATAGGGGCAACACCTCGTGACCCACGCCGACCACGGCCGTGACCCTTGAGGCCGGATCTGGACGCGCCGCAGCGTCATGCCGCCACCGCCACAGGCCCCAAGGAGGCACCACCTCGACGCCGCCTGTGACACCGCCGTCTAGGCAGCGGCGCAACACGCTCCGTCCCGACGCCAGCACCGCATCTAGGTGAGGCTGCCCCGGCCCGTGCCGAGATCCCCGCGTGAGGATACGAGAACTCCCCGCCCATGCCGGCGTCAGCGCCGGCGAGGCTTTGCCCGGCCGTGCCCCCTGGCGGCAATGAGGGAGGGAAGGACGGGAGGGGGAGGCCCCGGCGGCGGCGCTAGGGCTAGCCTCCCGGTCGCTCGCGGGAGGGAGCTCTCTCTTTTTTACACCACCGCCGAGCCAAATTTTGGGCAGGGTCTGTAAACGCCCGACCTAGAATCATCATGCCCAGGCTTGGCGCATGGCAATTTTGTCGAATTTTAAAATAAATCATTTGCCTGATTAAAATGTTGAAAACTCAGATGTCTATTTTTCTAAAAAATCCCACTGAAACAGCCCCGGCTTTTTTGTCCTGCAGCTTGCTCATCCTCCCCGCGGGCGGCTACCTACTGCTGGCCAGCAAATCTCTGGAAGGGATCGATGCTCATTAATTGGCAGCACTTCGTGCTGGCCAGCTATGGACTGGAGCGTTACTGTCCTCGCGCTCCACAAAAGGAAGGTCGTCGTCTTCCCCCCGGTCTGAATTCCAACTCGCCGTCGCCAATCAGATCATACTCCACGATGCGTCCCCCCAGCTCGCCGTCGCCAATCAGATCGTACTCAATACTGCGTCCCCCCAGCCTCAACTCGCCATCGCCCGTCTGCCTGGCGATGAGGCAATCGAAGTCCAGGGTTCTCCTCCCTACCGCCCCGCCTGGGTTCTCGTCCCCGCGCCTCCACAGCAGCCACGGCCAGGATTTGGTCGGCGACCTCGGCAGCCACAAGGACGACGACGACCAAGGTTTTCCCCCCTGTCCCTCCCCTCAGGCTGATCTGCTTGTCGGCTTATCTGTTGGCATCTTGGTTCGGTGGTCGATCGGTAGGCTAGATAGATTGTTGCTTGCTCTTTGTTCAGTTTCTTGCAAACGGCGGAGAAGTTTTTACTGTATTTTTGAGAGCGCTCCAATCCAGGATCCGTCTACAGATCTCATGGGAAAAATACTTCTATACATAGGTCCTCACCCATCGTCTCCTGCCAATTAATGGCTGCTGCACCCAATTCCTAAATCTCCATTCTCCTCCCAGTTAATGGCTACACCCACGACGCGTTTGGTTGGGACACTGGTAGCGTATTCATCAGTGTTGTAATGAGACTACGATGTATTAGATCAGATCGGGGTTTGAGCGATTACACGATGTGTTTGGTTCGGCCTACTGCCGCGGCCGGCCTTGTAGAAGACGCTGGATGACGAGTGGCTGCCGGGGATGGCTTGCAACTAAAAAATGGAGCGCCATCATCTCACGGCGGCGCAGCTGCATGGCGGCAGCAATGGGAGATCGGCGGCGCTGCTGGTCAGTGCTCACGGCGGACGGACATCCCCGCGCCGCTGCTCACGGTGGAGGGAGTTCGCTGGCGTCGTTGCCCACGGGGGGAGAAGGGAGAAGGCCAGCCGCCGTTGTTCTTGCCGACGGAGTCGAAGGTAGATCTCCGGCGCTGCTGAATGCTAGCTGCTCGTGGTGAAGAAAATATCTGACCAGCGGAGAATAGAAAGAGGGGATCGATACCTGGCGAGCAGTGTTATTCCATACCATACCAGTGCGGATGGCCTGTGATTACATGGGATCTGAAGCAGGCCCGACTCAAACAAACGCAGGTAAAGTAATCAGCAGACGGTGTAATCACAAGACGGGTAAAAATCGCCAAACAAACGCGTTCCATGATCTCCTTCATATATCTTCTCATTAGAGCAAGTATAATAAGGTGAGGTAATAAGGATTTATACATCGTTTCGAGATCACATTCCTCGCCAAAAAACGTCAAACCACATCACATCTAGCAGGCGGGACAAAATAAGCAAAGAAAAATTGACATCAACAATCCCCCAGCTTCAACTCGCCATCACCTATAGCTATATGTGCCGCGATGAGGTAGTCAAACCATAGGGTTCTCCATCCCTGGCACCGCCATGCCGCGGCACAGCAACCAAGGTGAGCGCACAATCATCTCATCACGATATTGACTAGTGACTAGTGAGTGTCGTTCCTTGTGATCTTCTCTATGGATGGCTCCGGGTCATGTATGGACTGGTCTGTTTTGGTTCGATAATTGGTATTTGGTAGGTTAGCTGCAGTTCTGTCTAGACCGCTCATGGCTATATCTGATATGAACCTGTCTGCTAACAATATTGCTGCAGTGTCCCAGGATGATGTTGCAATAGCACCTGATTTGGCTTCTGTCGACTTGTCTGCTGGAGATATCCCAAAGCCCTCTCAGCAGCTAATGTTGCTAGCCAAGCCTAGCTACAAGACGAAGAATGTGGTGCCAGTTGTCTCCATGTAAGTATAAGTAGTTGAATCTTGCTTTGATCATTCGGATGTTATAAGCATCTTGTGTCCTTTTCTGATGCAGGGTGGCCACTTCTACAAGTCATAACAGCCAAGCTATCGAGCAGACCGCGTGCAAAGGCAAAGGACAACCTGACGCTGATGTTGTTACTTTGAAAGGTATTCTATTTCTTGTACAATCATCTGAGTAGAAAAGACAGAGCAAGGACTGATGAATTGTTGCTTTGCATTGTTTGTAGCCACTGAAGAAGTGATTACTATGGAGGATGCTGAAGAGCAAGCTCAAATGGACGTTGATCCACCTAGTCCAAGGCGAAATCCAGTGGCGATGGACACCGATCATGAAATGGTGCCAAAAATTCCGGAAATTCAGTCGGATGCAAGTGTCCAAGCGCCGACCAATATTGTACAAGCCAGTCCGAGTGCATTGGCGGTTACGGCGCCCCGGCCTGCAACGCCTCCCACAATTCCGTATGTACTGTATCCGTTGGCCCATACTCCAGAGGATGAGGTTAGCGCCAGCAAAGAGGCCATGATTCAAGTCAAGCTGAAGGATGCACTCAATTCAAGTGAGGTTCAGAAAGCTCCTATCCAAGTAAGTACCATAGTAAGTGCCGATCATTTTCATTCGGACATTCAACTTTTTGACTTGTCATCCGAGTAGTGCCTGATATGCTTTCTTCCAGTGGGGACATGGTCAGTGCACTCACTAGGTCCCCCGAGACTATGATTGATCGCTGGCAATCGATTAGAGTCTATAGGATTATTTTATTTCCGTCTTCGTAAATCTAGAATCAATATCTTAAATTCATGGCTTCACTCAGGTTATAAGATCATCTGAGATGCATGTGGTAAGTTTTTTCCAGTGGGGGCATGATCAATGGACCCACTGGGTGTAGCCCCCGAGATTCTGGCTGATTGTTGACAATCAATTAGAGTCTATATTATTAGATCGTTCTCCGTCTTTGAAATTTTGGTCGATTCCTTTGAATCCATAGTTTCACTCGGTCACTATATTACTAACTGCTATCTCCTGTCTTTCGAACAGAAATACTGTGAACTAGGATACAAGCATCTTGCATTGCTGGAAGAAGTAGAAAGTCTCCGTGCGGAACTGGAGAAAGAGAAAAAGAAGAATGAGAAGCTGGAGAAGGAGAAAGCTATCATGGGAGGTAAACTTTTCATCCCAGGCACCACCATGCCGCGCCACAACAACCAAGGTGAGCGCACAATCTTCTCATCACGATGGTGACTAGTGAGTGTCGTTCCTCGTGATCTTCTCTATGGATCACTCCGGGTCATCTATTGGTGTGTTTTAGTTTGATCTTTGGTAGGCTTGATCAACTTCTTGCAAACGGAGAAGCTTTCAAAATTCCTCCTCAAGTCCGAAATGATCCCTGATTGTATTACATGTTTGCTTCTTGGAAATGGACAGGGTTTCCTAGGATATTCACTGGCCACTCAGGTTTCATTGTATTATTATAGGGGTATTGCATGCCCTTGAGTTTTTAGAGGGCTTGATCAGATCTTTTAAGATCGGTTATATTATCCCACTCAAAATCAAGTGTCGTCATAGAGTTCCTTATGTATAAGCTTATTGAATAGATTAGTGCCTTCATTGCACCTTTTTTTGGCGGTTTATACATTTTCAGTTAATGTTTCATATCTATAAACACAGGTGATTGCATGTTGATGACTCGCTCCCGCTGTTGATCTAGTGCTTGCATAGATTAACCTTGTAGTGCATAGAGCCTGTTTATTCTTATTTTAATGCATGTGTTGCCTATAATCAGCATGTATATTGTATATATACATAGATCTGTCAGGTCCCTATTCTACAAGCGGAGCCACATCTAGGGAAGCGGAAAGACCACCTAGCATTAAACCACTAAGTTATGTTCTGATCGTATAATTATAATTGTTTATAACAATGTAATCACTGCTCATAATGCTTCTCCTTTTTTGGCAGCTTCTAAGATTAACTAGTTGTGATCCTGTATACAAAAGTAATATTACTTCTGAAAAGATTGGTTTAGGTGTTGTTTTCATAATTCCATGTTGAACTAGGTCTAGGTCAACTTAAAGGGATGGTTACAAATAATATCATGATCTTATTTAATTTCAGTGGTCTTATTGTTCAGGTCAATTATGAACTATTAGTTTACTATGCTGCGTATGTTTGTTAGTGCATTCTAGAAAGGTTGCTACATTATTAATCTATGGGATATGCTTATGATGTTTTTGTGTTGTTTCATAAGATACATTTCTTAGTGCATAGGAGGACCTAATCAAACTTTGGAACTTGTAACCAAAAAGGTTCCTAGTTTGCAACTTCATTAAGAAGGCATTTCTTCTACCATGGAAACTATTGTTTATTCGGGAAGAAAATAACTTCCTCGATGTTTCGTTTTGTTTATATGCATTGCATAATATACCTTCTTAACAGTAGTAATTTAGTTCATTGGTTATGAAACATTGTTGTACTATTCTGTCCCAATAAAAAAATGTTTATCTTTCAAGTACTTGATTTACAATTCTTTATATATTTCCCATTTACCTGTGGAAAACATGATCACACGTTGTTAGTTGTGCTATTGCTAGTTTGCTACATGTTCTATATTATTTTAGTATTATGTTCACCCCTATATGTGACGTATCAAGATGATTTCCTACACCGAGTACGAAAAACTTAAAGAGAAATGAATTTTAAGTACATGTGTTTTAACATGTTATGTATGTGTGTGTCGTTATCTCAAATTCATTTCTATTTTTCCATGTGTAGAGTGCCAAAAACAAATACTCCCAGAAGGGCAAAGGCGGAGAAGCAAATACCTCCTTTCAAGATCACGTCCCTCCACCAAAAATTTCAAATCATAGTACATATAACATGAGGGACAAAACAAGTAAAGGGATGCTTGATGATGAAATTTTTGAATTGTACATGGAGTATGTCCTGCCTTTTTCTTAGATTATTAATTTCCAATTTATTTTTATTAGTATATTATTTTATAATTTGTTACTACAACTGTTTATGTAGGGATCTTTGGACGGGCATAGGTCCGGAAAAGAAGAGTGACTATGCGTACCTTGATTCGTTGTGGTTTGTTATGTACATCATTGGGAAACATAAATCAAAAGTCCTTAAATGGGTAAAATCTAAGAAAATATTCACAAGACGATATGTATTTGTCCCTATTGTTTATTGGTATGTTGCTCGCTTTGTTATCTTGCACAATCACTTATTTGATTGGCATGATACTGAATATTCACTTCCTTGACTATATGTAGGGCACATTGGAGCCTCCTTGTGTTGTGTAATTTTGGCGAGACAAACTACTTGGGTACTCCAAAGGGGCCACGCATGCTACTGTTGGATTCACTTAGAACAACACAACCAAAGAGGTTGCCGTCGGTCATCAACAGGTTTGATCCATTTAGTTCCTCCATCTCTAAGCATCCAAAATAATTATGAACACGATGATATATCTGATAACATGTTGTGTTTACATATTTCCCTATGCATGTTGTACACGAGTCAATATATCAAAACAATAATGTATTATTTTAGATTATTATCCATAATAGTAGCCTACCAAGGTGTTTGTATGTCCAAAATTATATATACCACATGGTGCATTGTACTTAAACTTTGCATGGAATGGACGTCAAAAGTCAACCGAGGCCACAATCTATGTTCACATAATTGGTTGTTCATACATTTACATGATCTATATATAGCCCATAAATGGCAACCTTATTCTGAATCTCCTATATTTATTAACCCATTATTGCTTGTGTGCCAGCTTCATTATTGATATTTTAAAAACAGAAGAGCGGGAAGAGATAGGGCAGTTCACAAATCAAGTCCAGCTTGAGTTTCCTGAGGTGTGAAGTTTACATCTGGAACTCTGCCTATTTTTATCCTTTGCTGAAAAACCTATCCATTATTATCCTCTAAATTTGTGCTTCTTAATATTATGATTTTTTTTTACGGTTCTTAAATAATTGCAGGTTCCACAGCAAAGTGGAAATGATTGTGGTATATATGTTCTTTATTTCATATACTGTTTTCTCAAAATCGAAAAACTGGGAGAAGATTTGAGCCAGCTGGTGCGTCACGGATTTGAAACTTTACACAATATTCTTATTTGTGCCTTGCAAAGTCTTTTTCCAATTTGTTTCTTTACGCAAATTGTTTTACTAATTTGTTGATTTCTGTGATGACCCTGATCTAAGGGCGCATTGTTCGACCCAGAGGTACTACAGAACCTGGAGGACATCCGCAAGGCTATTCTTTTATACCAAGAGTATGCTCATCCGACCGTCTTTATATCTTGTTTGTTAAACTTTGATCTTATTTCCCCTATACTTCTCTGCAGGAAACAGGATGCCACAATTACAGAGTAGGTCATATATGGCAAGAGTGCATTAAGTAAACTGTACACCTACTTGTTATTGGGTAATGGGAGATTGGTGCTTATGATAACATCATTTTATCTTCTATAATGCTCTGCTATCTTATGTTAATTATCCATGCTTTTCTCTCTTACTTACCCAGGTAACAACATACCTTATCTACCGAAAAAAACCATAGTTTCATCTTCAACGGTGGCAAGTTTGGAGGAAGTTCGAAGATTGTCGATAATATGTTGTCAATTTACAGTTTACACAAACAGTCAAGAACAGGCTTCAGTGGCAGTCAGCCCATAGTTCTTCATACCGAATCTACAAACAGTTCCATTCGTTCAATAAAATCTAAGATACCATTTGCATTTGATATATTTATTTTGCAGTTCAGCATTACCAACTTATATTAACTGGATCGCATGTGATCGAGTATAACTGTCCTTTTGAATAATTATTACCAGGGGTAATTCTTGTCCAGATAATTTCTCTTGGGGCATTTGTTCTGTCTAGATGCTTCCCATTCTGGATGGATAATGTGCACCATTACTGTTATTTTCACGCGTATGCATCGGGTTGGTTTCAGTAATCAGAAATTAGCAGTATGTTATGATGGTTTCAGTACAAAGATCACTTTTTGTTTGGGTAAGAAAAGAGAAGACCGTGGTCAGAGCACAGTCGATCTGTAGCATGCAGGTAGCAGGGTAGGAGCGATGGTGGATCGGTCCACGACTGGGCGGCATCATGCATGGTGCGTAAAGGATTGAGTTGAGACCTTGGAATTGAAATGTCTTTTGCTTCCTCGGCATCTGCATGGCTCCGGTACGTACGTGGGTGTGTACCGGAGTGCAGTACTGACTCAGCAGGAAACGTCCCCTAATAAAAATGGGCAAAGCTCAGCAGCAAACTTACTCAAGATTTGAGACGCTACCATTCCCATTCATATGTGTCCGTGGCAAAAACATCCGTTCGCCAGTGCGTTGATGCCAGGTAGAGTGTGATGTGCTTACCTTGCCAGAACTGTGCCGACAGGGTTTTATTTCTGGAGCGCCACTAGCCGTCGATCGGTGCTTGAGCATGCACATCCAGCATTTGAGTTCTTGGCTTAGAGCATCTGTAGCTAGCTGATGCTATATATGGTATAATCAATACTCGAAATAGAGGCAAAAAAATCGTGGTATATCAGATAGTCGGTCCCATCTCCATAGCATGATGTCCGCAAAAATATCCTAGACTTGAAAGACGCCTCCACGTCCGTGCTGGAGTGTGTTGAGCAAGAGTTTTTTGGTCATCTCCAAGTCCGCGATGCAAAGCTTGTACACGTGCACAGTCCCGTCCAGGTCTGCGATGATCCTCAGGCTCTGTCACTTTTTTGGAATATCAATGAAATAAAGTCATCTCGTTGGACAAAACATGGAACTGTCCTTTGCGTGTAGAGTAATCTACAAGGTTTGCTGAATACTAAATGTTCTTTTCTAGATTTTTTAGAATTTTTGGGTTGATTTGCCTTGCCAAACAGGTGCTTCTACTGATTCCCTTAGTTTGATTTCATGTTTTTGCATAATCTTGTGGAATATAGTTTCCAACATGCTAAGAACAGCCAGCTCCCTTGCGTCTAAGATGTAGCCCCATGCCAAAAGTTAGGGTTTTGGGTATAGTTGGTACGACTTATAGTGGATAAGTGAGAGAACCTATCATGCCTATACTATATAAGTGAGAGTAGTTATAAAGTGTCATAGCTGGTATGATAAGTGGCAGAGCTTATCATACGTGTTGAAACTTCTGGCGGTCACATTTAGGGAATTTATTAAAAAATGCTTTGATCCATGTGTGAATATCATGCTTCTCAAGCTAGCTAGTAGTAAGCATCCAGACAATCTACCCTCATGTTATCACAGTTCTCTCTGCACTTTGGGCGGTTGGCAAATCTTGCAATGGCCCAAAGTTGCTTCTTCAAAGTCTCACCTCTGAATCGTGCATGATTAAAGTTCTGGTACAAATGCCTAACTCAGAATCTAGCCATACCTTTTGCACTGCATTAATCAAGACCTATAGAGGATCAATTAGAAAGAGTGTGAACAAAAATCAAGCATGGAACACAAATTGGAAAACAATATCTTGACGACTTACTTTCTGCCTGTCACTCACTATTGTGTAAGGAGCAGTGTTGGTAGGTCGTCTTTCAGAGTGGTGAGGAATCACTCCCAGGAACCTATGCACTCTATGTTAGCCTAACACAATGCTATTGGGAAAATGCAGTCATTAGGATCAATGCCAACTGTTGTGAATATCTGCCCCTTATACCTTGTTTCATGTGGCAAGCATCAATGAATATGATAGGCTTGCAACCTACTAACCAGCCTCTTTTGCAAGTATCATAAGACCAATATATAGTATGGAGGCGATCCCTTGGCACTGGGTATTCTTTGGTTGACTCCAACTCGTGGAACGGAAGAACATGGACCCTGGGTTTGACCTTCTTAGCTCATGTCCATAATCCCACAGCATCTGAAACTATTGTGTCTGGTCACCATGAATCTTCGCTAAAGCCAATTCCTTTGCCTTTCCTGGCTTCCATCTGTGAACAGACATGTTGAATTCCTTTGTGACCTTCTTTTGCAATGCCCTAATTGGCATGCCCGGGTTAGCTCTGAACTCATCCGCAAATATCTCTACCAGAAATATAGGAGTCATGCATCTCACACTCCAAACCCTCAGGCAGGTCTGCTCAGGGGCATAACTCTTTATTAAACCCCCCGGTTCTATTGTCCTGGACTGCTTTCAAAAGCCATGGGCTACCAGCCATGTAACAAAGTACTTCCATACATTTCTAAGTATTCCTCACCTTTCTCACAACAACCCTTTCCCTGACAGAATATGAAGTCAATGCTGACCTAAGTTCTTTCACATCAGTAAAAGCCATACCAACTTGAAAGACAAGGTGCTTTTTGTCTATCCTGCAATCATATCCCCTGAACTCGTACTCCAACCTATATTTTTCATGGTTGGGCAATGCAGCTGATCATCGTCCAACACATTTTCTTCTGGAGAAAAATGCTCCTCCGACTGGTCTGGCTCCTCCTCATCACCCAAATAATTGTCACGAGCGTGCAATAATAGATCAAAATCCCCTTCCTTGATATCATAATTACTCTATATGAACTATGCTCATGCGTCATCTTTGGTCTCTACTATTGAATCATTCACTACAAGGATGCTGCTACAGCTTGGATCAACACATGAAGTAGGAAAAGGTGTTCTGATGCGACTGGCGACTGGTTCTGAAGTTGGAGTAGGAATTTGGCTACAACTAAGGACTGGTTCGAGTTCTGGGAAGGGTATATGGCCATGATAAATAACATCTGGCAGGAGTATGTTAACATGCCAGTTATGATTAACGTACTGTTGGGAGACGTAGTAGAAAACAAAAAAAATTGCCCTACGATCACCCAGGAACAATGTGAAGATGCATATAAGGTTTGGATCAATGATCGTTACCGACTACGGAGTGCAGCAGAAGTAGAGAAGTCGGTGTAGATCATACTTGGAGTCCCTCGTACCGTAGATGAATGATCCCGCGAACCGCCCACGAATGATCCCTCAAGCGGAAGGCCGAAACTACGGCCTCTCTACTTGGTTGCAAGCATACGGTCTTCGCGATCCGGCGGCGCTTCGCCGTCCAGAGCTAATCATCGCTGGAGAATTAGAGGGAGGAGATTAGAAACACACTGGGCTTCTAATTATGAGGATTACAGGATCTAGGTCAAGCTCTAATTGATCAACTAGGATTAACTAGAACTAGAACTAGAGAAACTAGACGAGGCTCCAAAACTTATGTATTCAAAAGGGCCAATACCTCAAGTATATATAGGTTAGAGGGGGAGAGAGGGGCTGCCACCAAGGAGGGAAAGGGGGGCGCCACTTCCTATTGAGCCATGGTGGCCCAATACTCCTTCCACCACTTGGCCTTTTAAGGCCCGTTGATATTAAATTAAAAATAAAATCCCTCTAACAATTACTAGAGCATTTTATTATTAATTTAACACCTCTGGAAACATTTTCCACCTATATATTATTTATCGGTAATACCCGGTATTGCCCGATAAACTCTAAAACCCTTCCGGTGACCCCGAAACGCTTCCGGTTCCTCTCGAAACTATTCCGAATATTAATGAAATAATTCCAAAAATAAATCCTCGATACTCTTGTCCTACTAACACTCAGCAGATTGTGATTACTTTAAGCTTGTGACCCCGTAGGTTCGGTAAATCATAGACATGAACGAAACTTCTTCGTTCAATGACCGATAGCGAAACCGTGGACGTCCATATCGATCCCTATGATTACACGAATGACATTTGAGTGAACCTTTGGTTATCATGTGATGTTCCCTTTGCTTCGCGATACTTTACAAAAGCCGGGATGCATCGGTATCCTCCTGAGTCATACACATGCTCACTATACCGTTGTCTGATACGTCTCCAACGTATCTATAATTTTTTATTGTTCCATGCTATTATAGTATCAATCTTGGATGTTTTTATATGCAATTATATATTATTTTTTGGGACTAACCTATTAACCTAGTGCCCAGTGCCAGTTGCTGTTTTCGGCTTGTTTTTGGCTTTTCAGAGAATCTGTACCAAACGAAGTCCAAATGCCATGAAACTTTTTGGAGATTTTTTTTTGGACAAAAGAGACCTTGGAAGCTTCGGGAGGAGGCCAAAAGCCTCACGAAGGCTTCACAAGGCAACAGGGCGCGGCCCAGGGGGGGCGCGCCGTGTTGCCTTGTGGGCCCACGTGACTCCGTTTGACCTAATTCCACTTCTATAAATTCACAAATATTGGGAAACCAACAGAGAGCCAGAAGAGAAAACCTTTCCGCTGCCGCAAGCCTCTGTTCTTCTGCGATCCCATCTGGAGGCCTTTTCCGGTACTCTGCCGGAGGGGGAATCGATCACGGAGGGCTTCTACATCAACCTTGCTACCCTTCCGATGATGTGTGAGTAGTTTACCACAGACCTACGGGTCCATAGTTAGTAGCTAGATGGCTTCTTCTCTCTCTTTGATCTTCAATACCATGTTCTCCTTGATGTTCTTGGAGTTCTATCCGATGTAATCTTCTTTTGCGGTGTGTTTGTTGGGTTCCGATGAATTGTGAGTTTATGATCAGATTATTCAAGAGAAATATTTGAGTCTTCTCTGAACTCTTTTATGCATGATTAAATATAGCTTTGTATTTCTCTCCAATCTATCGATTTGGTTTGGCCTACTAGATTGATTTATCTTGCAATGGGAGAGGTGCTTTGTGATGGGTTCAATCTTGCGGTGCTCAATCCCAGTGACAGAAGGGGAGATAACACGTATTTGTATTGTTGCCATTAAGGATAAAAAGATGGGGTTTATTCATATTGCTTGAATTTGCTTCTCTACATCATGTCATCTTGCTTAAGGCGTTACTCTGTTTTTATTAACTTAATACTCTAGATGCATGCTGGATAGCGGTCGATGAGCGAACTAATAGTAGTAGATGCAGGCAGGAGTCGGTCTACTTGTCTCGGACGTGATGCCTATATACACGATCAGTGCCATGAATCCGTCATAATTATTTGCTTTTCTATCAATTGCCCAACAGTAATTTGTTTACCCACCGTATGTTTCTGTGCTCGAGAGAGAAGCCTCTAGTGAAAACTATGGCCCCCGGGTCCATCTTTATCATATAAAATACCTAAAAATACCTTGCTGCAATTTATTTACTTTTATTTTATTTAGTATTTTAGTTTATCTATTTATCTCTATCAGACTTAATCCTTGCAAGTAACCGCTAAGAGGATTGACAACCCTCTTATTCGCGTTGGGTGCAAGTGTTTGCTTTTCTGTGTGTAGGTGTTGTTCTCTGGATCTTGCTTGGTTCTCCTACTGGATTGATAACCTTGGTTCTTAACTGAGGGAAATACTTATCTCTATTGTACTTCATCATCCTCTCCTCTTCGAGGAAATACCAACGCAGACTACAAGTAGTAGGAAGAATTTCTGGCGCCGTTGCCGGGGAGACATCATCAAAATCTATCAAGTACCTTTGCACAAACTATCAATCACTTGCATTTACTTTATTTGCCTTTTATTTGCATTTGCCTCTCGTTTTCATCTCCCCCACTTCTAATTTTTTTTACAAAAACACAAAAATATTTTATTTGTTTGTTCGCCAGTTCTGTCACCATGTCGTTAGAGGAATTTCGCGATAGTTTCTATAGCAGAAGATTGTCTGAAATTGAAAATGTCACTAAGAATTTTATGACTTCGCAATTTGAGCAAAATAAATTCTTTACCGAAGAGCTTAAGGAACATTCTAGCTTGTTGGATGCCATTAATAAACAATTTGAAGATGTTACTCTAGAAGTATCAAACCTTCAGGCTCAACTTGCTGATACGTCTCCGTCGTATCTATAATTTTTGATTGTTTCATGCCAATATTCTACAACTTCCACATATTTTTGGCAACATTTTATATTATTTTTGGGACTAACATATTGATCCAGTGCCCAGTGACAGTTCCTGTTTTCTGCTTGTTTTTTGTTTCATAGAAAATCCATATCAAATGAAGTCCAAATGTAATAAAATTTTACGGAGAATTATTTTGGAATATATGTGATTTTTGGGAGGTGGAATCAACGCAAACGGAGGCCCACAGCCTCCACAAGCCACCTTGGCGCGGCCCCCCTGGCTGCGCGGTGGTGCCTCGTGGGCACACCGTAAGTTGGTTGGGGCTCTTCTTTCGCCACAAGAAAGATAATATCCGGAAAAAAATCGTGTTAAAATTTCATCCTGATCGGAGTTACGGATCTCCGGGAATTTAAGAAACGGTGAAAGGCCAGAAAATAGGAACGCGAAATAGAAGAGAACAGAGAGAGATCCAATCTCGGAGGCGCTCCCGCCCCTCCGGGTGCCATGGAGGCCAAGGACCAGAGGGGAAAACCTCCTCCCATCTAGGGGGGAGGCCAAGGAAGAAGAAGAAGGAGGGGGGCTCTCCCCCCGTCTCTCCCGGTGGCGCCGGAACGCCGCCGGGGCAATCATCGTGACGGCGATCTACACCAACAACTTCGCCGCCGTCAACACCAACTCTCCCCCCCTCTATGCAGCGGTGTAACCTCTCTATTCCCGCTGTAATTCTCTACTTGAACATGGTGCTTAATGCTACATATTATTATCCAATGATTTGTGGCCATCCTATGATGTTTGAGTAGATTCGTTTTGTCCTATGGGTTGATTGATGATCGTGATTAGTTTGAGTTGTATGTTTTATTTTGGTGTTGTCCTATGGTGCCCTCTGTGTCGCGCAAGCGTGAGGGATTCCTGCTGTAAGGTTTGCAATACGTTCATAATTCTCTTATAGTGGGCGGCTAGAGTGACAGAAGCTTACACCCGAGTAAGGGGTTGTTGCGTATGGGAGTAAAGAGGACTTGTTACTTAATGCTATGGTTGGGTTTTACCTTAATGATCTTTAGTAGTTGTGGATGCTTGCTAGTGTTCCAATCATAAGTGCATATGATCCAAGTACGGAAAGTATGTTAGCTCATGCCTCTCCCTCATATAAACTTGCAATAATGATTACCGGTCTAGTTATCGATTGCCTATGGACAAATCTTTCTCTTGTGTTACAAAAACTTTCTACTAAACAATTAACTTTTATTATCTTGCAAATTACTCGTTGTTTTATTCTCGCAAAGTACACCTAGTTTTAGTCTTGCAAAGTAGTTCTGGCGTTACACCTACAAAGTACTTCTAGTTTCATACTTGTTCTAGGTAAAGCAAACGTTAAGTGTGCGTAGAGTTGTATCGGTGGTCGGTAGAACTTGAAGGGAATATTAATTCTACCTTTAGCTCCTCGTTGGGTTCGACACTCTTATTTATCGAAAAATCTACAATTGATCCCCTATACTTGTGGGTTAACAAGACCTTTTTCTGGCGCCGTTGCTGGGGAGCAATAGCGTGGGGTTGATATTCTCGTGTGTGCTTGTTTGCTTTATCACTAAGTAGTTTTTGTTTTCTATTTCACTAAGTAGTTTTTATTTTTTTTGTTCTAAGTTGTTCTTTATCTTTAGTTATGGATATGCAACATGAAACACCAAAAAAATTAGTTGTACTTGCTACTCATGGAGATGGGGAACCTCCTAAAACCCTCAATGCTGGTTATGTGGAAAACATTAAATACTACTTTGATAATCTTGATAAATCCCCATTCAACTTGATAATGGGATATACTTTGGATCAACGGGAATACTTTAGGGATTAATGCTTGTCTCAAAAAGGGAAACTCTTATGGGATCAAATTTATTATTTGCATTGGTATGCTCGGAATTTATGCTTAAGATATGATTATAATTGTTGCTCTAAGATGAAGGCTCCGCACCTTCCCTTTTCATGTAAATTTAATGATAATGAAATCTTGGCTTCTTATACTACTGGTGTATATGATTACTATGATGTGGAACAAATAGAAGAATTTGTTGCTTTTAAGGGTGCTTATGAAATTGAATCTTTGTTTGAAAAGTATGAAGATTGTGATGATGCTGTTTACAGATCTGAAAATTTTGCTATACTTAAATATTGCTATGAGAATTATGAATACAATGCCTTTATTGATGAATTTATTGAGAAATTCTCCGCTGTCCGAGAAGAGACTAATATTTTGCAGGAAACTATGGAAGAAGAAATTGCTGAAATTGTGAGCTCATTAGATGAAAAAGATGAGGAGGAGAGCGAAGAACAAAAGGAGGAAGAGCGGATTAGCTACCCATGCCCACCTTCTAATGAGAGTAACTGTTCAACCCATACATTGTTTAATCTACCTTCGTGCCGAAGGATGAATGCTATGATGATTGCTATGATCCCTTGGATTCGTTTGAAATATCCCTTTTTGATGAAATTGATGCTTGCTATGCTTGTGGCCATGATGCCAATATGAATTATGCTTATGGAAATGAACTTGATATAGTTCCTTATGTTAAGAATGAAATTGTTGCTATTGCACCTACACATGATAGTCCTATTATCTTTTTGAATTCTCCCAACTACACTATATCGAAGAAGTTTGTGCTTATTAAGAATTATATGGATGGGTTGCGTTTTACCATTGCACATGATGATTTTGATGGATATAATATGCATGTCCTTGCTGCTCCTAATTGCAATTATTATGAGGGAGGAACTACATCTCCGCCTCTCTATGTTCCCAATACGATAAAATTGCAAGAAACTGTTTATACTATGCATTAGCCTTTACTTGATGTGCATGAATTGTTCTTTTATGACATGCCGATGCATAGGAAGAGAGTTAGACTTTGTCCTTACATGATATATGTTGCTTTGTGCTCACTACTAAAATACAAATCATTGTTAATTAAAATTGGCTTTGATATACCTTGGGATCCGGGTGGATCAATTACTTGAGCACTTTATGCCTAGCTTAATGGCTTTAAAGAAAGCGCTGCCAGGGTGACAACCCAAAAGTTTTAGAGAGTCATTTATTTCTTTTGTGTGCTTTTAAAAAGTTTAAAAACAAAAAAATATAGAGGGGAACCTAAAAACTTTACAAAAATAAAAGTGAAAGCAAGAAAGACGAGCACCATGGAAGCGGGAGCATGCCTTGAACTTTGTTCATGCCCATGGAAACTTTTTGAATCTTGAATTACAGAAAATTTTCAACAAAAATAATTATCCTCTTGAACAAATCCATTGTATTATAAAAATAATGTGCCAAGATTTTCCTTTAGGATGCTTAAATTGCTTGTTTGGTGTGTGCATTGCAAAAATAGAAACTTTTGCTGTAGTGCGTGAATTTATATTTTTTAATGGATGTGCAAAAATTCTGAAATTTTTACACAGTACTGCTATGAAAATTGTTTATTTTGTCCTAATTTTTCAGAATTTTTTGAGTTACAGAAGTATATGTACCATCTGCATCTTTACAGACTGTCCTGTTTTCATAGATTGCTGTTATAGTTTCTTTATTTGCGTATGTTTGAAATCTTGTTGATCTCCATTGACTTGGGAGCCATAGAATTGTGATAGCATACAGTGGGTAATGTTTTATTATAATTATACAATAATGTTAGAGCAGGACATGATGGGATTTGATGTTATGTGTACTAACCCTTCTAATAAAAAGTTCGGTTAAATTTTGTGTGGATGAAGTGCTCGAAGATCGAGGAGGTATTGATATGAGAAGAATGAGGAGAGGCAAGAGCTCAAGCTTGGGGATGCCCAAAGCACCCCAAGTAAATATTCAAGGAGGCTCAAGCGTCTAAGCTTGGGGATGCCCCGGAAGGCATCCCATCTTTATTCAACAATTATCGGTATGTCTCGGTTTTTGTTTTATTCACATGATATGCATAAATTCTTGGAGCGTCTTTTGTGTTTATTTTTCCCTTTTCTTTTATGCACCATGCTGGTATGAGATAGTCCTTGGTTGATTTATAGAATGCTCTTTGCACTTCACTTATATCTTTTGAGTATGGCTTTATAGAATGCTTCATGTGCTTCACTTATATCATCTGAAGTTTGGATGCCTATTTCTCTACACCTAGAAAACCATTATTTATAGAATGCTCTTTTGCTTCACTTATATTTATTAGAGCGTGGGTGAGACGTCTCCAACGTATCTATAATTAAGCTTGGGGATGCTGATACGTCTCCAACGTATCTATAATTTATGAAGTATTCATGCCATGTTTATTATAGTTTTGTATGATTTTGGTGCACTTTTATATGACTTTTATATGATTTTTATGGACTAACATATTGACCTAGTGCCCAGTGCCAGTTGTTGTTTTCTGCTTGTTTTTGGTTTTACAGAAAATCCATACCAAATGAAGTCCAAATGCAGCAAAACTTTTTGACGATTTTTTCTGGAACATAAGAGACACTAGAACCTTCGGGAGGTGGCCAGAAGACCCACAGGGGCCCCACGAGCCACCAGGGTGCGCCACCGTCCCCCCCCCCCAGGCATGCCCTGGTGCCTCGTGGGCCCCCTGTGGCCCCTCTTCGCGTGATTCCAACGCCAAAAAAACATATATATTCATAAACCCCCGAAAGTTAACCTAGATGAGTTTTTACGCCGCCGCAATCCTCTGTACCTCCACGATCTAATCTACAGCCCTTTTCCGGCACCATGCCGGAGGGGGGAATCATCACCGGAGGCCATCTTCATCATCCCGGCGGTCTCCATCACGAGGAGGGAGTAGTTCACCCTCGGGGCTAAGGGTTTGTACCAGTAGCTATGTGTTTTATCTCTCTCTCTCGTGTTCTTGATTTGGCACGATCTTGATGTACCGCGAGCTTTGTTAATATAGTTGGATCATATGGTGTTTCTTCCCTCTCTATCCTTGTTGTGATGAATCGAATCTTTTCCCTTTGAGGTTTCGTTATTGTCGGATTGAATATTTCAGATTTCAGAACACTTGATGTATGTCTTGCATATGAATACCCGTGGTGACAATGGGGTATTATATTGATTCACTTGATATATGTTTTGGCACTCAACTCGTGGATTCCCGCGGTGACATTGGTGTAATCTATGTATATGGGTTGATGCACGTTTTCATTATCTTTTCTCCGATAGAAACTTTGGGGTGCTCCTTGAAGTTCTTTGTGTTGGATTGAATATTATGAATCTGAAGTTGTTTGATGCATATCGAATAATCAACTCACGGATACTTGTGGTGACATTGGAGTATCTAGGTGACATTAGGGTTTGTTGATGTGTTTCATATGGTGTTATTTTAGTACGAACTCTAGGGCTATTCGTGACACTTATAGGGATGGCTCAATAGATTGATCGGAAAGGATAAGTTTGAGGTGGTTTCGTACCCTACAAACAATTTCTATCTTATGTTCTCCGCTAATAGGAACTTGGGAGTGATTCTTTATCGCACGTTAAGGGATGGTTATATGATCCAATTATATTAGCATTGTTGAGAGATTGCACTAGTGAAAGTATGAACCCTAGGCCTTGTTTTTAAGCATTGCAATACCGTTTGTGCTCACTTTTGTTACTTGCTACCTTGCTGTTTTTATATTTTTAGATTACAAAAACCTATATCTACTATCCATACTACACTTTTATTACCATCTCTTCGCCGAACTAGTGCACCTATACAATTTACCATTGCATTGGGTGTGTTGGGGACACAAGAGATTTCTTGTATTTGGTTGCAGGGTTGTTTGAGAGATACCATCTTCAACCTACGCCTCCGACGGATTGATAAACCTTAGGTCATCCACTTGAGGGAAAATTGCTACTGTCCTACAAAACTCTGCGCTTGGAGGCCCAACACGAGTCTACAAGAATAAGTTGTGTAGTAAACATCAAGCTCTTTTCTGGCGCCGTTGCCGGGGAGGTGAGTGCTTGAAGGTATATCATTAGGTCTTGCAATCGAATCTTTTAGTTTCTTGTTTTATCACTAGTTTGGTTTATAAAAGAAAACTACAAAAAATTATGGAATTGAGGTTGCCTCATATTATTCGTCTTTATCATGTCTTTCATGAAAATGATGGAATGGAAAATTGTGCTCAATTGATAGAAGAAGAATTTAATAAAATGTTTGGCATAAAATCTTTGAATGATGAGCATGATTGCGATGTTGTTAGTATGAATTCTATGAGTATCCATGATGCTAATGATATACAAAGCCACAAGATTGGGGATGCTATGTTTGATGAAGATGATATTTTTAGTCCCCCAAGTTTTGATGAGAAAATTCTATGAGTATCCATGATGCTAATGATATGCAAAGGCACAAGCTTGGGGATGCTATGTTTGATGAAGATGATATTTTTAGTCCCCCAAGTTTTGATGAGAAAATTTATTATGATAATTGGATGCCTCCTATTTATGATGATTATATTGATGAAAGTGGATTTGGAGAGGCCATAAATTTATTTAATGATGATTCCACTATTTTGAAAGAGGTTTCAATTGATTATGACAACAAAGTTGCTATCTATGATGATTATGGTGATGACATGTATGCTATAAAGAATAATGATACCTATGAAACTTGTCATCATGATTTTAATTTTCAATTGGATTATGCCAATCAAGTATGTCATGATAGTTATTTTGTTGAGTTTACTCCGACTACTATTCATGAGAATAATTTTGCTTATGTGGGGAGTAATAAAATTTCTATGCTTACGTATCATGACAAGAACGCTTTATGTGACAGTTATATAGTTGAATTCATTCATGATGCTACTGAAAATTACTATGAGAGAGGAGCATATGCTTTTACATATCTCAAAAATATCAAATTTCCTCTCTATGTGTTGAAAGTTTTAAAGTTATGCTTGTTTTGCCTTCCTATGCTAGTTGATTCTTGCTCCCATAAACTATTTTCTCACAAAATCTCTATGCATAGTAAGTGGGTTAGGCTTAAATGTGTTTGATATATTTCTCATGATGCTCCCTTTACGTTTCAATTCTTTACTTCTATGTGAGCATCATTCAAAATTATCATGCCTAGCTAAAAGGCTTTAAAGAAAAGCGCTTGTTGGGAGGCAACCCAATATGTATCCTTTCTGTTTTAGTGTGTTCACATGATTAAGCTACTGTAGTAATCATGTTTTATATGTTTTCTTTCAATAAAGTGCCAAGCAAAACCTTTGGGATAGTGTGGATACTTGTTGATTCAATTCTGTGCAAAAACAGAAACTTTTGCCTCCAGCGTTTAATTTCATCTATTTTACTGGAGCGTCAAAAAATTCTGAAATTTTTACACAGTATTAATATGCAAATATTTAACGTTGTCCTAATTTTTCAGAATTTTTAGAGTTCCATAAGTATGGTAGTTGTTCAGATCATTACAGACTGTTCTGTTTTTGACAGATTCTGTTTTCAATGCATAGTTTGCTTGTTTTAATGTTTCCATAGCTTATATTATGAGATATAAATTGTGGAAATGATAAAATACAGTAGGAATTATACGGGAACAATTGTGAATCTTGTCTTGGACAGTACCTAAGTGATGGTTTATTCTTTATCATACTAACCGTTCTCACGAAGTTCCGTTAAGTTTTGTGTGATTGAAGTTTTCAAGTTTTGGGTGAGATATCGATATGAGGAGAATAAGGAGTGGCAAGACCCTAAGCTTGGGGATGCCCAAGGCACCCCAAGGTAATATTCAAGGAACACCCAAGCAACTATGCTTGGGGATGCCCCGGAAGGCATCCCCTCTTTCGTCTTCAAAACTATCGGTAACCTCACTCGGAGCTATATTTTTATTCGTCACATAATATGAGTTTTGCTTGGAGCGTCATTTTCTTCTGTTGATATTTGCTTTGTGTTATCAATAATCATGTTTTGTATCTTTTAGTTCAATAAAATGCCAATTATAGCCCTTACCATGCTCAGTTGCAAGTTCATGTGTTGCTGTTTGAAAACAGAAAGTTTTCTGTTTTGTCCAGAATATTCCTGAATAGTCAGATGATAAAAAACTGAAATTTTTACACAGTAAGCATGCATGAGTTCTCTGTCATGTGGTAATTTTTCAGAATTTTTGGAGTTAGGGAAGTAAGGATTCTTATTTACCCTTTACAGACTGTCCTGTTTTGGCAGATTGCTGTTATAGTTGCATTGTTTGCATATGTTTGCTTGTTTAATGTTTCTATTTAAGGATAGGAGTAGTAAATATGCAGAGGCATTTAGTATGCAATTTTTAATTATAATTTTAGTGATTTTGTACAGTAGAGAATGTTAAGGTTTTGAGTTGATTTATACTAACTTATCTCACGAGTTCTTGTTGAGTTTTATGTGGATGAAGTTTTTAAGATTTAGAGAAACTGTGATATGAGAGGAATTAACGAGACACAAGAGTTCAAGCTTGGGGATGCCCAAGGCTCCCCAAGTTAATATTCCAAGAAGTATCAAGCATTCAAGCTTGGGGATGCCCCGGTAGGCATCCCATCACTTTTCTTCATCAACTATAGGTTAGTCTCGATTGAACCCAAGTTTTTACTTGTTCACATAATGTGTGCTATACTTGGTTGTATCTTTGTTTTTCTTGCTGTTTGAACAAAATATTAAGATCTGAAACTTTTTAAAGTCCTCACTTGGCTACTTAATTGTTTCACTACTCATTGATCTTCGCTTATATATTTTGGAGTAGTTTGTCATTAATTCTCATGCTTCACTTATATCTTTTTGAGAGTTAATAATAGTAATGGTAATTTGCACAAGATATGAATTTGGTCCCAAGATGATGAATATTCGAGAGGGATATAATAAAAACTTTCATATAGATCATTGGATATGATAAGTGTGATTCCTTGCAATGAAAATAATGAAAGAGATCATATGCTAATCTTATGGAAAGTAATGACATCACATAAAGAAAAGTATAAGTGGTAAAATTTATTGGAGGTTAACAAGCATAGCATTAGTCAATGATCCAATTCATGAAAAAGTTAATAAGGGAAGAGAAGATTCACATGCAAATATACTATCTTGGACATCTTTTATGACTGTGAGCCCCCATTAAGTATTTTATGTCAAAGTGTTGACGTTGGACAAGGAAGACAACGTAATGAATTTTGTTTGTTCATATTCACATAGAAGTTATATTGTTATAGATCCTCCAACATGTGGTGCTTTCCCAATATCTTTGCTAGCCAAAAATCCGCACCAAGTAGAGATACTAGTTGTGCATCCAAAACCCTTAAACCCAGTTTCTTCCCATGAGTGTCCACCATATCTACCTATGGATTGAATAAGATCCTTCAAGTAAGTTGTCATTGGTGCAAAAAGCAATAAAAATTGCCTCTAAATATGTCTGAACTTTTATTGTAAGGGAAATAAGCGTTGTACGAACTAGTGATGGTAAAGAAATAAAAGCGACAGACTGCATAATAAAGGTTGCTATCACAAGGGGCAATATAACGTGACGTTCCTTTGCATTAAGGGCTTGTGCATCCAACAACAAAAAGCGCATGACAACCTCTGCTTCCCTCTGCGAAGGGCCTATCCTTTACTTTTATGTATTTACTTTTTATGCAAGAGTCAATAGTGTTCTCCTCTACTTCCTTTTTTTATTTTATTTTCTTTTGCAAGCATCATGTGGTGGGGAAAGATCTAGGCACATATATCCAGTTGGATATGAGTGATCATGAGTTATTATTGTTGACATCACCCTTGAGGTGAATAAGTTTGGAGGCGAAATCACAAGCCCCTATCTTTCTATGTGTCTGGCTGAAACTTTTGCTCCATATATATGTCGTGAGTGTTAGCAATCATAGAAGACTAAATGATGGTTGAGTATGTGGACTTACTAAAAAGCTCCTACATGAGACCCTTCCTGAAAATATGATGAATTGCAATTGCATTGTTGACTAGAATAGTTTGTTAGTTTCCAAGAAAGTTTATGCCTTATACTTCATTGTTGTGATGAATTGTTACTTGCTCATGAGAAGTTTTATGATAATAAATATTGCTATTATAATAATGATGTTGCTTTGAATCATTCAATTCCAATGTCCATGCAACAAAAGAAAAGATTATATGATGATTATGATAGGTAGCATTCCACATCAAAATTTCTGTTTTTAATTGCTACTTTATCCTGATGACTTTTATGAGAAAAAGTTGAGTTATGATGCTAGGAAAAGTGATTGAAATTATTATTGATCAAACTTATGCACTATGCTAGCATTCACACTTCATAAATTATTTCTTTTATCATTTACCTACTCGAGGACGAGCAAGAATTAAGCTTGGGGATGCTGATACGTCTCCAACGTATCTATAATTTATGAAGTATTCATGCCATGTTTATTATAGTTTTGTATGATTTTGGTGAACTTTTATATGAATTTTATATGATTTTTATGGACTAACATATTGACCTAGTGCCCAGTGCCAGTTGCTGTTTTCTGCTTGTTTTTGGTTTTACAGAAAATCCATATCAAATGAAGTCCAAATGCAGCAAAACATTTTGACGATTTTTTCTGGAACATAAGAGACACTAGAAGCTTCGGGAGGTGGCCAGAAGACCCACAGGGGCCCCACGAGCCACCAGGGCACGCCACCCCCCCAGGGGCGCCCTGGTGCCTTGTGGGCCCCCTTTGGCCCCTCTTCGCGTGATTCCAACGCCAAAAAATCATATATATTCAGAAACCCCTGAAACTTAACCTAGATGAGTTTTTACGCCGCCGCAAGCCTCTGTACCTCCACGATCTAATCTACAGCCCTTTTCCGGCACCCTGCCGGAGGGGGGAATCATCACCGGAGGCCATCTTCATCATCCCGGCAGTCTCCATCACGAGGAGGGAGTAGTTCACCCTCGGGGCTGACGGTTTGTACCAGTAGCTATGTGTTTTATCGCTCTCTCTCGTGTTCTTGATTTGGCACGATCTTGATGTACCGCGAGCTTTGTTAATATAGTTGGATCATATGGTGTATCTTCCCTCTCTATCCTTGTTGTGATGAATCGAATCTTTTTCCTTTGAGGTTTCGTTATTGTCGGATTGAATATTTCAGATTTGAGAACACTTGATGTATGTCTTGCATATGAATACCCGTGGTGACAATGGGGTATTATATTGATTCACTTGATATATGTTTTGGCACTCAACTCGCGGATTCCCGCGGTGGCATTGGTGTAATCTATGCATATGGGTTGATGCACGTTTTCATTATCTTTTCTCCGATAGAAACTTTGGGGTGCTCCGTGAAGTTCTTTGTGTTGAATTGAATATTATGAATCTGAAGTTGTTTGATGCATATCGAATAATCAAGTCACGTATACTTGTGGTGACATTAGGGTTGGTTGATGTGTTTCATATGGTGTTATTTTAGTACGAACTCTAGGGCTATTCGTGACACTTATAGGGATGGCTCAATAAATTGATCGGAAAGGATAACTTTGAGGTGGTTTCGTACCCTACAAACAATTTCTATCTTATGTTCTCCGCTAATAGGAACTTGGGAGTGATTCTTTATCGCACGTTGAGGGATGGTTATATGATCCAATTATATTAGCATTGTTGAGAGATTGCACTAGTGAAAGTATGAACCCTAGGCCTTGTTTTTAAGCATTGCAATACCGTTTGTGCTCACTTTTGTTACTTGCTACCTTGCTGTTTTTATATTTTCAGATTACAAAAACCTATATCTACTATCCATACTACACTTTTATTACCATCTCTTCGCCGAACTAGTGCACCTATACAATTTACCATTGCATTGGGTGTGTTGGGGACACAAGAGATTTCTTGTATTTGGTTGCAGGGTTGTTTGAGAGATACCATCTTCAACCTACGCCTCCGACGGATTGATAAACCTTAGGTCATCCACTTGAGGGAAAATTGCTACTGTCCTACAAAACTCTGCGCTTGGAGGCCCAACACGAGTCTACAAGAATAAGTTGTGTAGTAGACATCAGTGGGCAAGTCTTTTGTATAAAGAATTAAACTCTGATGCTTCACATAAATCTATTTAGAGAGTCAACTGGAATTGGTCATTCACATGGTTAGTCAGAAAATCCTACATAAACCTTGTAGATCACTGAATATGATATGTTTGATTCCTTGCAATAGTTTTGCGATATGGAGATGATAATATGTCAGTTATGCTAGTGAGTAATTGTGATTTAGTAAGAATATTGGTGTTAAGGTTTGTGATTCCCTATGCATGCATGTAAAGTCAATAGTTATGTATCGAAGTTATATCCTACTTATGGTGCATTATTCAGTGTTAGTTATTCTCAATGCATGCTTATGACCGTTTTCATTTTCTGGTTGGTTGCTTCTCAATCTATTTGCTAGCCTTCATTTGTACTAAGAGGGAATGCTGCTTGTGCATCCAATTCCTTAAAACCAAAGTTGTGCCAAATGAGTGCACCATACCTACCTATATGCGGTATTTCCATGCCGTTCCAAGTAAATTTGCATGTGCCAACTCTAATTATTCAAAATAAATTTCTGTTTTGTGTGCACATACCGCTTATGTGGCGGCAGGGGGTGGCCAATATCTTTCATGCTAGGTGGGTTATTCTCAAGATGAGTGTTTATTCACTTGTCATTGCACGAGAGAGTGGCAGGTAATAGGGATGCCCAGTCCCACAATGAATCAAAAATAATAATAACAAAATTCCTTGGAAAGTGTTGGTATGGAAGGCACCCGTGGATACGGCTAGCCATGGATTGTGAAAGAATGGTGGAAAGGAAATGAATTTTATTTTCTGTTTGGGAACCGCCTATAATGTGTCTAGCATGGAAGATATTGGGAACTTTCGGTCGCAGCGTTGACAGGAAAAGCATGCCTCTCAAAATAATTTTATCTCTCTAATTTAAGCTTTGAGCTCTGGCACCTCTGCAAATCTCCGCTTCCCTCTGCGAAGGGCCTATCTATTTTACTTTTATGCAATTTTTATTTTTTATTTTGAGTCTCCATCTTCTCTTATAAAGCACCAACTGGAGAGCACTATTGTCATACTTGCGGATTGGTTGTAGCTAATATTGAGTGTGTATCATGACTGGATCAATGATTGTGCATAACGGGCTTGGGATAGCGTTCTTTAGCATTTTTATTTTGAAAGACATGATTGTTTGTTGGTATGCCTGAGCATTGATGTCTTTATGTCAAATTATAGACTATTGCTTTGAATCACTCATGTCTTAATATTCATGCCATGATTAGATTATATGATCAAGATTATGTTTGGTAGCATTCCACATCAAAAATCATCTTTTTTATCATTTACCTACTCGAGGACGAGCAGGAATTAAGTTTGGGGATGCTGATACGTCTCCGTCGTATCTATAATTTTTTATTGTTTCATGCCAATATTCTACAACTTCCACATATTTTTGGCAACATTTTATATTATTTTTGGGACTAACATATTGATCCAGTGCCAGTTCCTGTTTTCTGCTTGTTTTTTGTTTCACGGAAAATCCATATCAAACGAAGTCCAAATGCAATAAAATTTTACGAAGAATTATTTTGGAATATATGTGATTTTTGGGAGGTGGAATCAATGCAAACGAAGGCCCACAGCCTCCACAAGCCACCTTGGTGCAGGCGCCCCCTAGCCGCGTGGTGGTGCCTCATGGGCACACCGTAAGTCTTTGAAGGCTCTTCTTTCAGCCCGATCGGAGTTACGGATATCCGGGAATTTAAGAAACGGTGAAAGGCCAGAAAACAGAACGCGAAACAGAAGAGAACAGAGAGAGAGAGATCCAATCTCGGAGGGGCTCCCGCCCCTCCGAGTGCCATGGAGGCCAAGGACCAGAGGGGAAAACCTCCTCCCATCTAGGGGGAGGCCAAGGAAGAAGAAGAAGGAGGGGGGCTCTCTCCCCCTCTCTCCCGGTTGCGCCGGAACGCCGCCGGGGCAATCATCGTGATGGCGATCTACACCAACAACTTCGCCGCCGTCAACACCAACTCTCTCCCCATCTATGCTGTGGTGTAACCTCTCTATTCCTGCTGTAATTCTCTACTTGAACATGGTGCTTAATGCTACATATTGTTATCCAATGATTTGTGGCCGTCCTATGATGTTTGAGTAGATTCGTTTTGTCCTATGGGTTGATTGATGATCGTGATTAGTTTGAGTTGTATGTTTTATTTTGGTGCTGTCCTATGGTGCCCTCTGTGTCGCGCAAGCGTGAGAGATTCCCGCTGTAGGGTTTGCAATACATTCATAATTCTCTTATAGTGGGCGGCTAGAGTGACAGAAGCTTATTACACCTGAGTAAGGGGGGTTGTTGCGTATGGGAGTAAAGAGGACTTGTTACTTAATGCTATGGTTGGGTTTTACCTTAATGATCTTTAGTAGTTGCGGATGCTTGCTAGAGTTCCAATCATAAGTGCATATGATCCAAGTACGGAAAGTATGTTAGCTCATGCCTCTCCCTCATATAAACTTGCAAAAATGATTACCTGTCTAGTTATCGATTGCCTATGGACAAATCTTTCTCTTGTGTTACAAAAACTTTCTACTAAACAATTAATTTTTATTATCTTGCAAATTACTCGTAGTTTTATTCTCACAAAGTACTCCTAGTTTTAGTCTTGCAAAGTAGTTCTAGCATTACACCTACAAAGTACTTCTAGTTTCATACTTGTTCTAGGTAAAGCAAACGTTAAGTTGCGTAGAGTTGTATCGGTGGTCGGTAGAACTTGAAGGGAATATTAATTCTACATTTAGCTCCTCGTTAGGTTTGACACTCTTATTTATTGAAAAATCTACAATTGATCCCTTATACTTGTGAGTTATCACTTGCTAACACTGAAAATTTACTAGGAAAATCTTCGGATAAACAAACAACTCTAGTGAATAGGATGGCTGCCAAACCAGAATCACTATCTAGTAATGATGAAGATATTAAAATGATTGGTGTCACTCCTCTTGAATCATTATTTAGTAAAATAAAACTTGATGAAAAAGGGACTGGAGAAGAGTCAACTTTAGATAGAAGGATTCCCACTTTCTTGGAGGGTGATAATCTTGATCATAAAAATGAAAAAAGTGGGTTTGGAGAGGTCAAAACTTTAAATAGTAATGCACCCACTACTTTGGATTACAAGGACTTTAATTATGATAGTTGTCCTTTAATTGAGTGTATTTCCTTGTTGCAATCCATGATTAATTCATCAAATGCATATGAACAAAATAAAGCTTTCACTAAACACATTGTAGAAGCCATGATGAAAGCACATGAAGAAAAACTTGAGTTGGAAGTATCAATTCCTAGAAAATTACAAGATGAATGGGAACCTGCTATTAAAGTAAAAATTAAAGATTATGAATTTAATGCCCTTTGTGATCTTGGTGCTAGCATTTCCACTATACCAAAGTTTTTGTGTGATGTGCTAGGTCTCACCGACATGGATTCTTGTTCCCTTAATTTGCATCTTGCGGATTCCACTATTAAAAAGCCATTGGGTAGAATAAATGATGTGCTTATTCTTGCAAATAGAAATTATGTGCCCGAGGATTTTATTGTTCTTGACATTGAATGCAATCCTTCTTGCCCCATAATACTTGGTAGGCCTTTTCTTCGAACAATTGGTGCTATTATTGATATGAAAGAAGGTAATATAAGATTTCAATTTCCACTAAAGAAAGGGTTGGAACAATTCCCTAGGAAAAGAATTAAAGCACCTTATGAATCCATTATGAGGGCCACTTATGGAATTAACTTGAAGGATGACAACACTTGAAACTATGCATTATGCCTAGCTAGGGGCATAAAACAATAGCGCTTGTTGGGAGGCAACCCAATGAATAAAATAAATTTTTGCTTTTACCTTCTATTTTTGAGTGTTTGCATGATTATATCCTCTGTTATGATTGTGTTTTATGTTTTAATTAGTGTTTGTGCCAAGTAATGCCTTTGGGATGATTTGGAAGATAGTATGATAGATGCTGTCTGAAAACAGAAACTTTTGCGTCCAGTGCTGGAATTTCTAATTTTCGCTGGAGTGTCAGAACCTTCTGAATTTTTTACACAGTATTGATATATGAATTGCCCACATTGTCATAATGTTTCAGAATTTTTGGAGTTACCGAAGTATGACCATAATTCAGATCTTTACAGACTATTCTGTTTTAGACAGATTCTGTTTTTGTTGCATAGTTTGCTTATTTTGATGAATCTATGGATCGTATCGGGGGGTATGAGTCATGGAGAAGTTGGAGTACAGTAGCATTATGCCAATATTAAATATGAATTAATTTACTACAGTACCTAAAGTTTAAGATTTATTTGTTATACTAACGGATCTCATGAGGTTTCTGTTGAGTTTTGTGTGCTGAAGTTTTCAAGTTTTGGGTGAGACTATGATGGATAAAGGAATAAGGAGCGGCAAGAGCCTAAGCTTGGGGATGCCCAAGGCACCCCAAGGTAATATTAAAGGAAGACTCAAGCGTCTAAGCTTGGGGATGCCCCGGAAGGCATCCCCTCTTTCGTCTACAATCTATCGGTAACTCACTTGGAGCTATATTTTTATTCATCACATGATATGTGTTTTACTTGGAGCGTCTTGTGATATAGTTAGTTTGATTTTGTTTGCTTTTCAGTTTGTCACAATAATCTTTGCTGAACACACCTTTTTGAGAGGGACACAAATTATTCGTGATTTGTTAGAATACTCTATGTGCTTCACTTATATCTTTTGAGCTAGGCAGTTGCTCTAGTGCTTCACTTATATCTTTTAGAGCACGGCGGTGGTTATATTTTAAAAGAAATAGTTGCACTCTCATGCTTCACTTATCTTTTTGAGAGTCTAATGAATAGCAATGGTAATATGCATGGGTTACGAATTTGGTCCTGATACGATAGGTATTCAAGAGGGATATAATAAAAACTTTCATGTAGATCACTGAATATGATAAGTTTGATTCCTTGCAATAGTTTTGCGATATTAAGATGGTAATATGTGGGAGGTATTAGTAGATAATTGTGGTTTAGTAAGAATATTGGTGTTAAGGTTTGTGATTCCCGAAGCATGGCGTATGATCTGTCGTTATGCTATGAAGTTGGAGCATGATTTATTATTGATTGTCCTCCTTTGTGTGGCGGTCGGGGGCACGCGATAGTTAACTCCTACCAACCTCCCCCCTAGGGGCATGCGTAGTAGTATTTTGCTTCGAGGGCTAATAAACTTTCGCAATAAGTATGTGAGTTCTTTATGACTAATGTGAGTCCATGGATTATACGCACTCTCACCCTTTCGCAATTTGCTAGCCTCTTCAGTACCATGCATTGCCCTTTCTCACCTCGAGAGTTGGTGCAAACTTCGCCGGTGCATCCAAACCCCGTGATATGATACGCTCTATCACACATAAGCCTCCTTATATCTTCCTCAAAACAGCCACCATACCTACCTATCATGGCATTTCCATAGCCATTCCGAGATATATTGCCATGCAACTTCCACCGTTCCGTTTTTATGGCATACATCATCATTGTCATATTGCTTTGCATGATCATATAGCTGACATAGTATTTGTGGCTCAGCCACCGTTCATCATTTTTTATACATGTCACGCTAGCATCATTGCACATCCTGGTACACTGCCAGAGGTATTCATATAGAGTCATGTTTTTGTTCTAGTATCGAGTTGTAATGTTGAGTTGTAAGTAAATAGAGGTGTGTTGATCATCATTATTAGAGCATTGTCCTAGTGAGGAAAGAATGGTGGAGACTAATGAGTCCTCGAAAAAGTGGGGATGAGGTCCATGAGACCGTTCTAAAAAAAGGCGAAAAAAGAGCCATGAAAAAAAATGAGAGAAAAAGAGAGAAGGGGCAATGTTACTATCCTTTTCCACACTTGTGCTTCAGAGTAGCACCATGTTTTTCATATAGAGAGTCTCCTATTTTGTCACTTTCATATACTAGTGGGAATTTTTCATTACAGAACTTTGCTTGTATTTTCCAATGACGGGCTTGTAGGAGATATGCCCTAGAGGCAGTAATAATAGTTATTTTGTATCTCCAAAGTTTGTAATGAATGTTTATGTTCCATGCTATAACTGCAATGATTCTCGAGTCTACAATATCCACAGGGCTCGGAGGGAAACTCATGTGCACGTGTGGCATAATAAACGGTAAAATGTATTCCTAGTCATGCCTCTAAGACTAGCTCAAGTATTGCATGATGATCCTGTTTTCCTGATCATGGGCATGACTATGCCGGCAATTTTGAGGGCACAATGTTAGTAGAACACTTGTGTTGAATCGACCCGAATTGATGTTATGCTATGAGATACATTCGTCACAAGTTAATGGTTAATAACACAGAGATAGTTAATGTTTGCATAATTCCTTAGACCATGAGAGTATCAAGTTCCTTCGTACTTGCTTCGTGAACTTTGGGGTTTGTTAAACGTCATCCGTAACTGGGTGGCTATTACGGCGGCTTATGGGTTCACGGAAAAGCATGACAAGAAACGAGATAGCTCATGATTGGGATTTGCTCCTCCGACGATGGAGAGATATTCTAGGGCCCTCTCGGTGTTACGGTATCCATCATCGTCTGGCCAGATACAGGGTGATTTGATCACAGGGATGCCGGAACACGGAAACGAGAAAAGAGAACAAAACTGGTAACGAGGTAACTGGCATAGTGGACAAGTTGTTGATCCACGAGGATGCAGATAAATCTCACCTTGGGTTTAGTAACATATCACGAAGCAACAGGAATAGCACACGGTAACCGGAGGTTCACTCGAATATTTATTCATGTGGGTATAGGGGTCAATATAGGTGTCCACGGCTCCGATGTTGATCATTGATCGGAAAGTGTTCCGGATCATGTCTATACTTCACCGAACATATAGGGTCACATGCTTAAGGGTCATCTATCTGCTGAATACTAGACAGGGAGTCTGAGAGAAAGTCACCGGAAAAATTTCGGAGACAACGGAAACGTTCTGGAGAGAACACCGGAATAGTTTCGGTAAAAGTGAAAAGTTGTTTCGGAGTATACCATTAAGTCAAATTGGTTTTGGCACGTGCCTGGAAATTCTTGGAGTGTGCCAAAATTGTTCTGGAAATTCTGGGATTTTTCCGAGATAAAAACCGAAAATGTTTCGGAGCTGCTGGAACCTGTTTGGTTGCTTTTCGCAGATGAAAATCACTAATCCGGAATTGTTTTGGAACGCGTCCAAAATCATTTTAGTGGGTACTGGAATTATTCTAAGATCCACAGAAATATTTTTGGATTTAACGGTCGCGGAAAAATCTTTCCGTGAATAGTGAAAATCACTTTATGGTTACTTTTTTGGAAAGCCACCTTTTAGGGCTTTTCCCAAAAGGCTTCTAGAAGGACTTAAGAACCAAGGAACCCCCTTTGGGGGGGCCCCCATGAGGGTGGCCGGCCAAGGGTGGAGCTCCTCCATGGAGTTCCACAGGCCATCCTTTTATGCCCTTTATGTGTGACATAAGGCATGGGTGTTTTGGTATTTTTTAGTACCACCCTTCCCCTTGGCTTTCCTATAAATAGAGGTGGAGAGGAGCTCTCCACTCACTCCAACTCTCATACACATGCCATGCATTATCTGGCTTTCTCTCTCCCTCCCACAAATAGTTTCGTTGAGCCAAAAGGCTGTCTGGGTTCCGGCAGGAACTAGTTCTGGACGGTGAAGCCCTGCCGGATAGCTGACACCGTATGTGTGCAACCCCATAGAGAGGTCGTACGTTCGATATTTTGCCCGAGGGGCTGTTCGAGGGTCCTCCCGAAGGGTTGTCCGAGTTACCGTTCGAGCTTTGAGGGTCCTCCCGAAGGGCTATCCGTGACATCATTCGAGGGACTATCCGACCGCCTCCCGAAGGGCTGTCCGACGAGGGAGTACATCCTCGCGGTTGGGAGGTTGTAAATCCTAGCTGCGGGGATCTGCACCGATGATCTACATCGACTCTACTTCCGCTGCGCTACGAGTCGGTAATGATCATATCAAACCCTGTATGCAGTCTCCATTGTCATCCTGGGCATGCTCGCTGTACCGAATTTTTTTGTTTTCTGTCGCGTTACCCTACAGTGGCATCAAGAGCCTTGCTATGCATAGATGCAGGTTACGATCTAGAATACATAGAAATGTATGGGTATTGCATAATATAATTTTGTAGTAGATGAGATCTATTGCTGAAAATTATTTATGCGGTTGGCAGATGAAATCTGTTACCCGATGTTCTTGTTGCTTCCCTAGAATTTGCGTATTTCTGATCTTGAAACGGCATGGTGGAATTTCACAAAGTTCTGGCAATCCGCGATCCTGATTGATCAACGAAGTGCTATCAGTTCTTTGGGTTCCACCATAGTTAAGAGAAAGATGAAATTTCACAGACGAAAGGGCAATGCAGATATGATCTGCACGGGGGTCATGTGTATGACAAAGTTTAGTATGGGGCTTGAGATTTTATTATCTTGTGTTTCATACACCCCGCAAAGTTAATCTAGCGACTTGAATAATCATACTTGATGATAAACGTTGGTAGCTGCGGTTTAAGTCAAAACCTTAGAAGCCACGTAAAATAAAATTTTGCATAAACCAATTAGAGGCGTCTAACTTGGTTTTGCAGGATGTGCATATGATGTGGTATAGCAGCTCTCATATTAATTCGATTATGTATGAGATGACTATATGATGTAAATTTATTAACATGACCTGCGTGTCATGATTCGACATGATGGCTGGAGCCATATGATTGTCACTTTAATGACCTGCGTGTCAACCTTAAGTAATGCACTTATTTTATTAGCTATAGAGATAGCAATATTATCTGGTGCATCGACAAGGTGGTGGCAATCTTCGCGAAGGTGAACACCGACGTAAATGCCGAAGACGAAGAAATAAAAGACTTCTCCGTCAGAAAGGGCTATACCATATCATGCTATTATGAATTGCCTGAGATGTTTATCCCTCTTGATGCACCCTTCTTGATTGTGCGGTAGTCGCTTTTTATTAGGGTGATCTCTCACTTAAAATATCAAGTAGTTAGTGTTCTCCCAAGTGTAGCACCGTCATAGCACCTATCTCTTCGGGGCATCACATGATCTCCATGGGTGCGAACGATTAGAGAAGTGTGAGGCGGGTGAGTTGAGACCTCGCAGCAAGATCACTTGGTTGACTTGACGTTCAGGCAGGACAGTCCTGAGCTCGAAACACTCGCATCGAAAGATGAACAAGAATCACATAGAGATGTGATCGGCAAGTTTGCCTACCGATTGAAGTTCATGTCATTTGTGTTCATCTCGAACCGTGGCACTGAATGGAAATGCGGGTCTTGAATCGCTCATAATCAATTTTGAGAGATAACGATTTGAGTGGGAGCGCACTTTAGAATAAAATTGTTTATTCGCTAGTGCAAATTAATTATGAACAAAGTCTAAGTGAAACTTGTGTTTACCGTTGTAGATCAAATGGCTCGCAACACCGCATTCAACTTAGGCCCGATGTTAGAGAAAGAGAAGTTAGCTGCGACTGGAAACAACTATGCGGACTGGGTCCGTAACCTGAGGATTGTCCTCAGGAGCGCTAAGAGGATGTATGTGCTTGAAACTCCTCTTCCAGCTAAACCGGCGGCAACTGCCCCGGAAGATGAACAAAATGTCTGGGCCACTAAGGATGATGATTACAACTTAGTGCAGTGCCTCTTGCTAGCTTGCATGAGTCCAGTGCTTCAAAAACATTTTGAATTCCATAACGACCGAGATATGATCCGGGAATTGGATGCTCTGTACAAGGAAACCGCACGGTCTGAACGGTTTGATATCATGAAGGCCGTGATGGATTGCAAGATGGCTGAGGGCAGTTCAGTTGGCGAACACGTGGTCAAAATGATTGGCTACGCTGAAAGGCTTAAAACCCTGGAATTTCCAATTCCACCAGCCCATATGATGGACATGTTGCTTTCTTCACTCCCCCAGTCTTACGACGGTTTTTTCATGAACTACAACATGAGTGGGATGGAGAAGACACCAAATGAGGTGCTCACCATGCTGAAAACTGCGGAAGGAGGACTGCGGAAAAATTGCAAGCAAGTGTTGCTTGTGAATAAAATCGCCAGTTTCAAAAAGAAAGGCAAGTCCAAGAAGGGCAAGGGCGCCGGTAAGACCAGCTCCCAAAGAAACTCTAAGGGCGGAGCTAAGAATGAAACTGAGTGCTTCTACTGCAAGGGCATAGGACACTGGAAGAGAAACTGCAAGAAGTATCTGGAAGATAAGAAGTCCGGGAAAACCGGAAAAGGTATAACTATTATACAGGTTAATGTCATTGACGTTTTGCTTGCTAGCAAAAATTCTAAGTCTTGGGTATTTGATACCGGATCGGTTGCTCACATTTGCAACTCGATACAGGGGCTTGATACGTCTCCAACATATCTATAATTTTTGATTGTTCCATGCTGTTATAATATCAATCTTGGATGTTTTTATAATCATTTACAGCAATTTTATATCATTTTTGGAGACTAACCTATTAACCTAGTGCTCAGTACGAGTTGCTGTTTTCTGCCCTGTTTTTGTTTCACCGAAAATCAATATCAAATGAAGTCCAAATACAGTGAAACTTTTTGGAGATTTTTTCTTGCGTAAGAAGAATACCAAAAGCTTCAAGGGGAGGCCAGAAGACCTTGGTGGGCCCCACGAGCCACCAAGGCGCGCCTGGGGGGGGCAGGCGTGCCTTGATGCCTCGTGGGCCCCACCAAGCTCCGTTTGACCTAATTCCAGCACTATAAATTCCAAAAAATCAGAAACCCTCAAGAGAGTCCACGAAATACTTTTTATGCCGCCGCAAGCCTCTGTTCCAGAGAGATCCCATCTGGGGTTCTTCTCCGGTAATCTGCCGGAGGGGGAATCGATCACGGAGGGGCTCTACATCAACCTTGCTGCTTCTCCGATGATGCGTGAGTAGTTTACCACAGACCTTCGGGTCCATAGGCAGTAGCTAGATGGCTTCTTCTCTCTTTTTGATGTTCAATACAATGTTCTCCATGAAATTCTTGGAGATCTATCCGATGCAATCTTTCTTTGCAGTGTGTTTGTTGGGATCCGATGAATTGTGAGTTTATGATCAGATTATCCATGAATATTATTTGAGTCTTCTCTGATCTCTTTTATGCATGATTATTATAGCCTCGTATTTCTTCTCTGATCTATTGATTTGGTTTGGCCAACTAAGTTGATTTATCTTGCCATGGGAAGAGGTGCTTTGTAGTGGGTTCGATCTTGCGGTGCTCAATCCCAGTGACAGAAAGGGACATGACACGTATGTATCGTTGCTACTAAGGGTAAAAAGATGGGATCTATTCATTGGGTTTATTAATTCGTGAGTTTGTCTTGTCTACATCATGTCATCGTTCTTAAGGCATTACTCCGTTCTTATGGACTTAATTCACTAGATGCATGCTGGATAGCCCATCGATGTGTGGAGTAATAGTAGTAGATGCAGGCAGGAGTCGGTCTACTAATCTTGGACGTGATGCCTATATACATGATCATTGCCTTGGATATCGTCATGATTATTTGCTTTTCTATCAATTGCCCAACAGTAATTTGTCTACCCACCGTATGCTATTTCTCGAGAGAAGCCTCTAGTGAAATCTATGGCCCCCGGGTCTATCAAAATCATATTACTAAAACCCTAAAAATATTGCTGCCATTTTCTTTTATTTATTTTATGTAGTATTTTTGCTGCAATCTATCAATCTATCAAATACAATTTAATCTTGCAATCTTACCGCCAAGGGATTGACAACCCCTTGTTTGCGTTGGGTGCAAGGATTTGTTGTTTGTGTGCAGGTACTGCTTACTAGGTGTTGTGTGATTCTCCTACTGGTTCGATAACCTTGGTTTCATAATTGAGGGAAATACTTATCTCTACTATGCTGCATCATCCCTTCCTCTTCGGGGAAATACCAACGCAAGCTACAAGTAGCAGGAAGAATTTCTGGCGCCGTTGCCGGGGAGACATCATCAACATTTATCAAGTACCTTTGCACAAACTCTCATCTCCTTGCATTTACTTTATTTGCCATTTGCCACTCATTTTCATCTCCCCCACTTCTAAAACATTTTTACAAAAATACAAAAATATTTTCCTTTGCCTTTTTGCTTTTTTTTTCTAGTTTGCTTGTTTGCTTGTTTGCTATTTTATTTGCGTAGCCACGATGTCTCAAGAAAATACCAAATTGTGTGATTTTTCCAATACTAATAATAATGATTTTATTAGTACTCCGATTGCTCCTCCCGCCGCTAGTGCGGAGACTTGTGATATTAATGCCGCTCTGCTAAATCTCGTTATGAAAGATCAATTTTCCGGTAGTCCTAATGAAGATGCCGCATCCCATCTTAATACTTTCGTAGAATTGTGTGACATCTAAAAGAAAAAATATGTGGACAATGATATTGTGAAATTAAAATTATTCCCGTTCTCATCGCGGGATTGTGCTAAAATTTGGTTCTCATCTTTACCACGAAATAGTATCGATTCTTGGGATAGGTGTAAAGATGCTTTTATTACTAAGTATTTTCCTCCCGCGAAAATTATTTCTCTAAGAAATCAAATTATGAATTTTAAACAACTTGATCATGAACATGTTGCCCAATCTTGGGAGAGGATGAAATTAATGATAAGAAATTGCCCTACTCATGGTTTAAATTTATGGATGATCATACAAAAAATTTATGCGGGATTGAATTTTGTCTCTAGAAATCTTTTAGATTCCGCCCAGGGTGGTACGTTTATGGAAATTACTTTGGGTGAAGTTACTAAATTGCTTGATAATATTATGGAAAATTATTCACAATGGCATACTGAAAGAACTCCTACTAGTAAAAAGGTGAACTCCGTTGAAGAAATTAATACTTTGAGTGATAAAGTTGATGCTCTTATGAAATTGGTTGCTAGTAAAAATGCTTCTATTGATCCTAATGATGTGCCCTTGTCCACTTTGATTGAGCAAAATAATTATCCCGTAGATGTGAATTTTGTCTCACAAAACAATTTTAATAGGGATAATTAGATTTATGCCCCTAGTTGGGTCCCACTCGTCTGTTTTACCCCTAACTTTAGAAACTCACCTGTTCTGTACAAGCCACTTTGCAATTCTTATGCTTTTGCCCTTTGACCCTTTGACCGTCACTTTGAAAAAATAATAACAAATTCATACTAACTCAGAAAAATGCAAATAAGATATCAAAATGTTCACAAAAACTTCACCTATATGTGCATGTCATTTTCATTCTTGACAAAAGTGTTGGAAAGTCCTCATCTCAGTTTTAGCTCATATGACCTTAGCATGAACAGTACAATCTAAAAAAAATCAAAAAATTCTAATTTTTTTTTATGGCAAACATTAACCAATGTTTTGAGTGCTTGCCAAGTTTCATAACAGAATGACATTCGAGGAAGTCGTGACAAAAAAAATCAATGCTTCAAAATTTTATTTTATTTTTGCCACGACTTCCACGAATGTCATTCTGTTATGGAACTTGGCAAGAACTCAAAACATTGGTCAATGTTTGCCACCAAAAAAATTTAGAATTTTTCAATTTTTTTTAGATTGTACTGTTCATGCTAAGGTCATATGAGCTAGAACTAAGATGAGGACTTTCCAACACTTTTGTTAAGAATGAAAATGACATGCACATAAAGGTGATGTTTTTGTGAACATTTTGATATCTTATTTGCATTTTTCTGAGTTAGTATGAATTTGTTATGATTTTTTCAAAGTGACGGTCAAAGGGTGAAAGGGCAAAAGCATAAGAATTGCAAAGTGGCTTGTACAGAACAGGTGAGTTTCTGAAGTTAGGGGCAAAACAGACGAGTGGGACCCAACTAGGGGCATAAAATTAATTATCCCATTTTAATAGTAATGCTTATAGAGGTAATTTCAACGCTAGACCGTTTCCTGGAAATTCCTCTAATAATTATGGCAATCCTTATGGTAATTCCTACAATAATAAGATTTTAGTTTTTGTGCCACGACTTCCTCGAATGTCATTCTGTTATGAAACTTGGCAAGCACTCAAAACATTGGTTAATGTTTGCCACCAAAAAAATTAGAATTTTTTGAATTTTTTTAGATTGTACTTTTCATGCTAAGGTCATATGAGCTAAAACTGAGATGAGGACTTTCCAACACTTTTGTTAAGAATGAAAATGACATGCACATAAAGGTGATGTTTTTGTGAACATTTTGATATCTTATTTGCATTTTTCTGAGTTAATATGAATTTGTTATGATTTTTTCAAAGTGACGGTCAAAGGGTGAAAGGGCAAAAGCATAAGAATTGCAAAGTGGCTTGTACAGAACAGGTGAGTTTCTGAAGTTAGGGGTAAAACAGACGAGTGGGACCCAACTAGGGGCATAAAATTAATTATCCCATTTTAATAGTAATGCTTATAGAGGTAATTTCAACGCTAGACCGTTTCCTGGAAATTCCTCTAATAATTATGGCAATCCTTATGGTAATTCCTACAATAATAAGATTTTATTTTTTGTGCCACGACTTCCTCGAAAGTCATTCTGTTATGAAACTTGGCAAGCACTCAAAACATTGGTTAATGTTTGCCACCAAAAAAATTAGAATTTTTTGAATTTTTTTAGATTGTACTGTTCATGCTAAGGTCATATGAGCTAAAACTGAGATGAGGACTTTCCAACACTTTTGTTAAGAATGAAAATGACATGCACATAAAGGTGATGTTTTTGTGAACATTTTGATATCTTATTTGCATTTTTCTGAGTTAGTATGAATTTGTTATGATTTTTTCAAAGTGACGGTCAAAGGGTGAAAGGGCAAAAGCATAAGAATTGCAAAGTGGCTTGTACAGAACAGGTGAGTTTCTGAAGTTAGGGGTAAAACAGACGAGTGGGACCCAACTAGGGGCATAAAATTAATTATCCCATTTTAATAGTAATGCTTATAGAGGTAATTTCAACGCTAGACCGTTTCCTGTAAATTCCTCTAATAATTATGGCAATCCTTATGGAAATTTCTGAAGTAATATTAAAGAATTTATTAATGCTCAAAAAGTTTTCAACACTACGATAGAAGAAAATTTGAGTAAAATTGATGATATGTCTAGGAGCATCGATAGAATTATTCATGATGTGGAAAATCTTAACACTAAAATTTTGCCACCTAAAATTGATATTAGTGAATCAATCAAAGCTTTATATGTCTCCATGGATGAAAGTAAGAAACGAACCACTATGCTAAGAGCTAAACGAGAATTTTTAGAAAAAGCGATTCCTCCCGGTTTCTATCGTAATAATGATGAGGATATTAAAATGATTGGTGTTTCATCTATTGACTCTTTATTTAGCAATATTAAGCTAGATGAAAAAGGGACTGAAGAAGAGTCAACTTTAGATAAAGAGCGTCCCTATAATTCGGAGGGTGAAAATCTTGATAAGAAAATTACTAAAGGTGGGTTTGGAGAGGTAAAAACTTTAAATAGTGAAGTGCCCACTGTTTTGGATTACAAAGATTTTAATTATGATAATTGCTCTTTGATTGAGTGTATTTCTTTGTTGCAATCCATGTTAAATTCACCCAACGCTTATGAGCAAAACAAAGCTTTTACTAAACATATAGTAGAAGCCATGATGAAAGCGTTAGAAGAGAAGCTTGAACTAGAAATTTCAATTCCTAGAAAATTATATGATGAATGGGAACCCACAATTAAAGTTAAGATTAAAAATTATGAGTGCAATGCTTTATGTGATTTGGGTGCTAGCGTTTCCACAATTCCAAAATCTCTATGTGATGTGCTAGGTTTTACCAATATAGATGAATGCTCTCTTAATTTGCATCTTGCGGATTCTACTATTAAAAAGCCCTTGGGAAGAATTAATGATGTGCTTATTCTTGCAAATAGAAATTATGTGGCCGTTGATTTTATTGTTCTTGATATTGAATGCAATTCTTCTTGCCCTATAATACTTGGTAGACCGTTCCTATGAACTATAGGTGCCGTTATTGATATGAAAGAAGGGAATATAAAATTTCAGTTTCCATTAAAGAAGGGTATGGAACACTTCCCTAGAAATAAAATTAAAGCACCATATGAATCAATTATGAGGGCCACTTATGGAATCAACTCCAAAGATGACAATACTTGAAATTATGCATTATGCCTAGCTAGGGGCATAAAACAATAGCGCTTGTTGGGAGGCAACCCAATGAATAAAATAATTTTTTGTTATAAGTTTCTGTTATGGTGTGTTTTTACTGCCATGCTACTGGTATGATAGTATTTTTATGTTTTTAATTAGTGTTTGTGCCAAGTAAAGCCTTTGGGATGATTTGGAAGATAGTATAATTGATGCTGTTTGGAAAACAGAAAGTTTTGCGTCCAGTGCCCGAATTTTGTTTTTGTACTGGAGCGTCAGAAAAATCTGAACTTTTTCACAATATTGGTATATGAATTCTCCACGTTGTCCTAATTTTTCAGAATTTTTGGAGTTACATATGTATGGCTTTTAAATAGATTGCTACAGACTGTTCTGTTTTTGACAGATTCAGTTTTTGATGCACTACTTGCCTGTTTTGATGAATCTATGGATTGTATCGGGGGGTATAAGCCATGGTAAAGTTAGAGTACAGTAGGTATAATGCAAAAATAAAATATGAATTGGTTTGCAACAGTACTTATAGTAGTGATTTGTTTTGTTATACTAACGGATCTCACGAAGGTTTTGTTGAGTTTTGTGTGATTGAAGTTTTCAAGTTTTGGGTGAGATCACGATGGATGAAGGAATACGGAGTAGAAAAAGCCTAAGATTGGGAATGCCCAAGGCACCCCAAGGTAATATTCAAGGAAGACTCAAGCGTCTAAGCTTGGGGATGCCCCGGAAGGCATCCCCTCTTTATTCTACCGACCATCGGTAATTTTACTTGGAGCTATATTTTTATTCGTCACATGATATGTGTTTTGCTTGGAGCGTCTTGTATGATATGAGTCTTTGCGTTGTTTATTTTTTTAGTTTGTCACAATCATCTTTGCTGCACACACCTATTTTTTTAAGAGAGCCACACGTTATCATCATAATTTGTAGAATACTTTATGTGCTTCACTTAAATTTTTTGAGCTAGGCAGTTGCTCTAGTGCTTCACTTAAATCCTTTTGAGCACGGTGGTGGCTGAAATTTTGTAGAAATAAACTCTCATGCTTCACTTATATTATTTTGAGAGTTGATTGAAATATTGTAGAAATAAACTCTCATGCTTCACTTATATTATTTTGAGATTTGATTGAAATTTTGTAGAAATAAATTCTCATGCTTCACTTATATCATTTTGAGAATTGACTTGATTAAAATTTTAAAGAAATGAATTCTCATGCTTCACTTATATTATTTTGAGAATTGTTAAGACTGAAATTTTGAAGAAATATTTGCACTCTCATGCTTCACTTAAATCTTTTTGAGAGATGATGATAGTAACGGTAATTTGCACATGTTATGCAATTGGTCCCAAAGTGATGAATATTCAAGAGGGATATATATATAAACTTTCATATAGATCATTGGATATGACAAGTGTGATTCCTTGCAATAGTTTTGCGATATGGAAATGGTGATATGTGATGCCATGTTAGTGAGTAATTGTGCTTAAGTAAGAATATTAGTGTTAAGGTTAGTGATTCCCTATGCAAGCACGTTAAGTCAATAGTTATGCAATGAAGTTATATCCTACTATGGTGCATTATTCGGTGTTAGTTATGTTCAATGCATGTTTATGACCGTTTTTGTTTTTTGGTTGGTTGCTTCTCAATCTTTTGCTTGCCTTCATTTGTACTAAGCGGAAATACTGCTTGTGCATCCAAAATCCTTAAAACCAGTTTTGCCTTATGAGTCCACTATATCTACCTATATGCGGTATTCCAATGCCGTTCCAAGTAAATTTGCGTGTGCCAACTCTAAATTTTAAAATAATTTTTCTGTTTTGTGTGCCCGTACCGCTCATGAAGCGGAAGGGGGTAGCCAATATCTTCCATGCTAGGTGTGTTATTCTCAAGATGAGTGTTTATTCACTTGTCATTGCACGAGAGTGTGGTGGTAATAGGGATGCCCAGTCCCAAAATGTAAAATGAAATGAAATGAAAAATCTTATGTGATCACAATAATAAATTCCTTGGAAAGTGATGGTATGGAGGACACCCGTGGATATGACTAGCCAAGGATTGTGAAAGAATTGGTGGAAAGGAATAAACTTTATTTTCTGTTTGGGAACCGCCTATGATGTATGTAGCATGGAAGATATTCGGAATTCTCATTCGTTTTCGTTGACAGGAAAAGTATGCCTCCCAAAATATTTTTTTATCTCTTTAATTTCAGCTTTGAGCTCTGGCACACTTGACAAATCTCTGCTTCCCTCTGCGAAGGGCCTATCTATTTACTTTTATCCAATTTTTATTTTTCTTGAGTCTCCATCTTCTCTTACAAAAGCACCAACTAGAGAACAGTATTGTCATACTTGTGCATTGGTTGAAGCTAATATTTGAGTGTGTTTCATAAATGGATCAATCACTGGTACAAAATAGGGCTTTTGTCCCGGTTCCAGAGGGCCTTTAGTCCCGGTTCTGGAACCGGGACAAAATGATCGGGACTAATGCCTAAAACCTTTAGTCCCAGTTGGCCTACGAACCGGGACCAAAGGTTCTCCACGTGGCCGCTGTGGGGCGCCCAGGCAGGAGGACCTTTAGTCCGGTTGGTAACACCAACTGGGACTAAAGGGTCTCCACGTGGCCGCTGCGCAGCACTCAGGCAGGAGGACCTTTAGTCCCGGTTGGTAACACCAACCGGGACCAAAAGGCAGCCACGCATCAGCAGCTCGCAGGCGCTGGGGTTTTTTTTTTTTTTTTTTGAAAGGGGGCGGGGGGTTTAGGGGTTTTGGAGGGTTTAGGGGTTTCATATTGTGTTAGCTAGATAATAGAGAGAAGTGACCTCTCTTTCTCCGTGCTTGGTCGACGCTAGGTACTACATATAGAGAGAACTCGACGCTAGCTAGTAAGCAATGAAGGAACTATTAATTACACAACATCGTCATGCATGATCAATATATAGAGAGAAGTGACCTCTCTTTCTCCGTGCTTGTTGGTCGAACAACAAGTTTTCGTATATTTATTCGACGCTACTACAGATAGTACACGTTGATGCATATATCTATTCAACAGGTTTGCAATTCCCGATGGCATTTTCCGTCTTTAGGAATGACGTGGTCAACAAAGAATCCCGCCAACTCCTCTTGAATTGCGCATAGGCGACCAGCTGGTAGGAGTACGTTCCACTTCTGCATGGTCTAATTTAAAGAAGGGGGGGTCAATATATATATATATATATATATATATGAATGAAATCAACACAATTGATGGTGATAAAATAAAATTATGAATATTGTTTACGTACTTCAAATTGTTGTTTAGTGAAGCCCCTCTCAGTGGTCTTTTGGTGAATGAACTCGCAAACGTAGTATCCACATAACTCAGTTCCGGGTTCCTGCCACATGCACTTTACGAGAATAGAGTTCAATCAAAATGATAATCAACCATGATAATGGTATTGAAACTAGAATCAATGAGAGATGCGCGGAACTAGCTAGTACTACTTACTCTGGGTTGTTTAAATCGTAGCTCCGGTCTCCATTCACCCTTAACCCGCGTGATGAACTTTTTACAAACCCTGCCCGGCAAAGAAAATGATTACTTGATATCAGGAAATGAACGAAAGATGCCGATATAGTGCGATAATGATTGAACTTACTTCTGGAGCATTTCAATCATGTCCGCATACTCCGTAGCCTCTTTACGTCTTGAGTCCAAGACAGTTACTGCTCCCTCGTCAAGCTGAATGGCTAGCAGAATAAAGTGGAACCTGCACGCGCATAACTCATCAATTACACTTAACCTCGAGTCAGTGAAACAGAATATGCAGAAGACAGTAACACTCACTTGAAGTTGTAAGGAAAGAGTATTTCCCTTTTGTTTTGGTGTCGAAGGAACGAGCTGAGCAAGATTTTCTCAGTCTCCTTGGGGATCTTCTGTACCGACCATTCATTTACGATATTTGGGTTAATGAACCCAATGTCATAGATTTGTCCTTTTTTAAATTCGACGATCTTCAATCTGCATAATATAGTGAGGATAATTATATACATGCAATGAATGAGCTGAGCTAGAGACTTAATTACAGAAATAATACTTACAGACAATAACAAGCCACGAGACTTTTGTCGAGGGCGGCTTGATTGTATAACTGAAAGAGTTCGTCAAATTCAACGAAGATCGAGTCGACTCCAACGAAGTCGTGCTCATCCTTAATTCCCACCAAGATACTGCCCGTCCCATCCTTGCGGGTTTCCAAGTACCATTTATGTAATGTTCGCATCATCGTTGGTAGATCTCATTCCAGATCATCACTTCTGACGAGACGCTTCCCGTGCTGGTATTTAAAGGTGTCTACCGGCTTAGCGATTTCAAAATGTACATCATCGCCTAGGTAATCACCAGGATTGAAACCAGGAGAAACGGCCGCTACCCCCGGGGTATCGGTAAACACCTTGAGCAGGGGGCACGATTGCTTTTCCTGTTCGCCGAGCTGGGGAATTGTTTTCCCACTTCTTGCACCAGTACTGCTACTTCTCGACCGACTCATAGCTTTGTCATATGTCTTTGCAATAGTGCGGTCATAGTTTGATAGCGGCGGAGGCCAAGGTGGTCGCGTAAGGGCATCCAGAGTGCGATTCGCCTTTACCGGATCTATTTTTTCCTTCGGAGGTGGAACTTTCCGTGCAAAATGGGCCTGCACTTCGGCAGCACTGATGTCCTTGTTTTCCTCGTCAGTCCTCTCATATGGTAACTTTGGAGGAACCCTGAGGCTTGGACCAAATTTGAATTTCTTCCCACCACCTATTGTACTGCTAGCCGCCAGAGCGGCGGCGGCTCTCTTCTGCCTTTGCTGACGAGGCGGAGTTCGCTGACGCGGCGGAGGAGGCAGAGATTCCTGACGCGGCGCAGGAGGCGGAGTCCGCTGACGCCGCGGAGGAGGCGAAGGAGGATTCTGCTGAGGGGCCTCCTCCGCCGGAGTCGGCTGACGCGACGGAGACAGCTGAGGCGGCGGAGACAGCTGACGCGCCGGAGACGAATGAGGCAGCGGAGTCTGCTGAGGGGCCTCCTCCGGCTGAGTCTGCTGAGGTGGCGTCCAGTTTGGAAGCTTGATGTTCTCCTTTCTCCATAGGCAGGTACTCCTTAAGGCATTTTCCAGAAGATTATCCCCTTCACCTGTAGGGTAGTCAAGCTCCAGCCCCTCAAATCCCTCCATTATTTCATCGACCGTGACAATAGCATAGCCATGTGGAATCGGACGGCAATGGAAAGTTCCCTCAGGTCGAGGAGGAAAAATAGAGCCGACCGCCGCCTTCAAGGGTAGGTTATGGCATTTCGCCATTAGCACACAATGTTCAGCCTCCGTGATACTATCCACGGGGTAGCGAGGAGCCGTGATATCAGGCTGAAGGAGCTCCGTGGAAGCCACGCTGCTTCTCCACTGAGATGGTGGGGTAGCTTCTGGGGCAGTGTCGAAGGAAGGATCTTCGTGCCGCTGAGATGGTTGGCCGATAGCTCGCTGGCTCTCAAGTTCCTCTAGTTTCGCTAATCTTGCACTGATCTTATGCATTTCGCTTGCTTCCGCTTTCTTCTTTCTCTCTCGGCTTCTATAACCACCGTTGTCAGGAAACCCATATACCCACGGAACGGAGCCTGATGTGCCTCGTGTTCGTCCAGGGTGTTCAGGATTCCCGAGGGCCTGTGTCAGCTCGTCATTTTCTCTGTCGGGATGTAACCTCCCTTCATGCGCTGCCTGGATTGCTTCCGATAGCTTCTTGACGGGTATTGCAAGTTGAGCTTTCGTCCAAACACACTCCCCTGTGTCTGGGTCCAAAGTTCCCCCAACCCCGAAGAACCAAGTCCTTGACCGATCTGGCCAGTGCAATGTTGCTGGTTGGACCCCTTTAGCAAGCAGGTCTTGCTCAGCTTTGTCCCACGTATGCCAGGCTTTGCTGTAGCCACCTAACCCCGTAACATGGTGATACTTCTTCTTTGCAGCATTTAGCTTATTTGTCGCTGACCTTTGCTTGCCCTTGTCCGATTTCTTGTAGGCCACAAATGCGGGCCAGTGATCTTTTATCTTCTCATATGGACCGGTGAATTTTGGAGTCTTGTCTTTCTCGACAAACTTTTTGTTCAAATCTTTCTTCCAGTTCTTGAATAGTTCTGCCATCTTCTTAAGAGCAAACGCCTTGACCTTATTCGGATCAGCCTCTGGTGGTAGGCTGAAATTTATCATCAGCGAGGTCCAAATATCATCTTTCTGTCTATCCTGGACAGAAGAAACTCCAGGGTCCTTCTTCTTATTCCATTCTTGGATGCTGATCGGGACGATGTCCCTAACAACCACTCCGCACTGATGTATAAATGTGTCCCTGCTCCGCTTGGGAGCAATCGGTTGGCCATCTCGGCCGACTTCTTTGATCGTGAACCTTTCATCCTGGCGCAACCTTTTCTTCGGGCCTCGTCTCCTTATGGAAGTTTGGCTCGATCCGGAGGGCTAATTAAAAGAAGAAAGAAGCGTTAATATATGTACATACAAAACAATTAATGCATCAAGTCAGCAGAGGCTTAATTAATATATGTATATATACCTCGCCGGACTTTGCAACAGTTAAGGCTCCCTCCTCCGTTCGGTCACCGGAGCCGTCATGATCTCCTTCCTCCTCCATTCGGTCACCGGAGCCGTCATGATCTCCTTCCTCCTCCACTCGATCACCGGAGCCGTCATGATCTCTTTCCTGACCATCGATGTCGTTGAGAAACGACAAGGTGATATCACCTTCGTTGCGGATTATATCCCCCAACAACTCTTCTTTTTCTAAGTCTCTGTCCATAGTTTCTGCAAATATTACAACATGGCAATATACAACCATGAGAGATGGATTAATTAGTGGCAAGCATAGACCTAGCTAATCACAACAAGGAATCATATGCATATATGAGCAATGGATTAGTCGCAAACATCATGCAAAGTTATCAGGGGTTATACTTTCGAGAGAGGATACTTTGCGGACCGCCTCTCTCATGCATGTCCGACGTCCCCCCTCATGAAGAAGTTATCGGGGTTATGTTTTAACTACGTACCCCACCCCCCTCATGTCGAAGTTATCGGGGTTATGTTTTAATGGAACAGAATTTGTTAACTTGACATTAGACGTCAATAGTAATATACATAACAACAGTGCTATATGATATTATTGTTGTAGCGTTATATATAAGACCCCACCTGCCACCTTCGACAAACGGGTAGGCGAGCGGACCGGGAGTAAATTTTGAATATATGAGTTGTTACTCCCTCTCTCCCATAATTAACCTTAGTAAATTTCATTATCATCATGCCCATTTAGTAAAGTTGCCTCTCCCCGATTTAGGCAAAGTAAAACTTAGTAAGATCATCATGCCCATTTAGTAAAGTTGCCTCTCCCCGATATAGAAAAACAATATGCATACATCCATGGATCATCCATACATCATTGCTCATATATTCAAACTTAATATGAGTTTTAGCAAGATCATCATGAACAAAAATTTCGTTGAACAAAAAAAAATTCTATGTACAAATTTTTTTTGTATGAACAAAAAAAATCATGAACATTTAGTAAAGTTGCCTCTCCCCGATTTTGGCAAAGTAAAACTCAGTAAACTTCATATGAGTTTTAGCAAGACCATCATGAACTTAGTAAACTTAGTAAACTTAATATGAACAAAAAAAAGCATACATCAATGGACAAAAAAAATTCTATGAACAAAAAAAAAGCATACATCAATGCATACATCCATGGATCATCCATACATCTGCATATACATACATACACCATCCATACATACATCAATGGACAAAAAAAATTCTATGAACAAAAAAAAGCAGAGCAGGGGCGGCGGCGCGGCAAGCAGAGCAGCTGGGACGGCGGCGGCGGCGGCGTCGGGGTAGGATAGGGGCGGGGGGAAGGGGGGCTCACTGGAGGCAGCGTCGGGGCAGGGGCAGGGGCGCGGCGGCGTCGGGGCAGGGCAGGGGCGCGGGGAGCGGCGCCGGCGTCGGGGTAGGGCGCGCGTCGGGGCAGAGGGCGTCGAGGGCGTCGATGGCGAGGTGGAGCAGCCTGACAGCGAGGGCGTCGACGGCGAGCTCGGGCAACCTGGCGGCGTCGTCGGGGGAACTGCAGACGGCGAGCTCGGACAGTGTGCGCTTATATAGCCCCCCCTTTAGTCCCGGTTGGTGGCACCAACCGGGACTAAACGTACCCCTTTAGTCCCGGTTCGAGCCACCAACCGGGACCAAAGGTAAATTTCAGCAGCCCAAAGGGCGGGAAGCAGAGACCTTTGGTCCCGGTTCGTGGCTCCAACCGGGACTAAAGGGGGGCCTTACTCCCGGTTGGAGCCACGAACTGGGACCAAAGGCCTGCGGCTGGCACGGCGTCGGGCGGGTGGATGTTTAGTCCCACCTCGCTAGCTGAGAGGCGTCGAGAGTGGTTTATAAGCGCGGTTGTGCCAACCCTCTCGAGCTCCTCTCTTATGCAGGCCTACGGGCCTAAACGTACTCTCTCTGCCTGTGGGCCTACTGGGCCTGCTGCGGACCTGCATCCTTGCCCAACTAGGCGGTTGGGTTTCTAGTCGTATGCAGGCCGTGGTTGCCCAGTTGGTGGCATTTTTTTTAATTTATTTTTGCTTTATTTATTTTTTTTGTTTCTAGTCGTATGCAGGCCGTGGTGGCTAGTAGGTGGGCCTTTTTTTGCATATGTTATGTTATTAAATTTTTAATGTTATTTTTTGCATATGTTATTTTTAGTTATATAATTTTAGTTGCATAAATTTTATATAATTTTATTTGCATAAATTTTATATAATTTCAGTTGCATAAGTTTTATTTTTTATTGATTCTTTTTAGTTGATTCCTTTTGCTATTAGAGTATTATAAAAGCTTTTTAGTTTTCTATTAAAGTTTGTAACAAAAAATACTTTATGAAAATTCTTTTTACTATTAAAGTTTTTAACAAATAAATACTTTGATAATTTTAGTTAATATTATTTTGATTATTTTTAGTTGATTCTTGTTTCTATTGAAAAATATTATATTTAATTGATTCTTTTTAGTTCATTCTTTTTGCTATTAGAATTTTATGAAAGCTTTTTAGTTCATTCTTTTTGCTATTAGAGTTTTATAAAAGCTTTTTGATTCATTCTTTTTGATATTAATTCATTCTTTGAGCTAAATGAACCTGAAATTGAAAAGCAGTACAAATGAACTCTGAAAAGGTTGAAAGTTGGCATGGTATCATCATTTCACCCACATAGCATGTGCTAAAAAGTTGAGAGGGTTACGGCAAAAACTGGATGCACTTCGTGTACAAAATGGACAATCTCTTTCGAAGTATCACGGTTTCGGACGAAAACTCATATGTTACAAAGGCATTTCATTTCTTGACATGTAACTGCAGTGATATTCTAGATCAAAGCCATCATCAGAATAGTTGTGGAGAGAAACTCTTCACTTTTTCTTCGCGTGTGTCCCTTGCTTATTGCGCCGTAACCATGGATAATCTTCATCGTTTAACAGGGTGCTTGGGTCAGCCTTCACTTTGAAGGGAGGAATTTCATGAAACTTTTCATAATCTTCAGACATGTCTGTCTTGCCCTCCACTCCCACGATGTCTCTTTTCCCTGAAAGAACTATGTGGAGCTTTGGCTCATCGTATGATGTATTCGCTTCCTTATCTTTTCTTTTTCTCGGTTTGGTAGACATGTCCTTCACATAGAAAACCTGCGCCACATCATTGGCTAGGACGAATGGTTCGTCTGTGTACCCAAGATTGTTGAGATCCACTGTTGTCATTCCGTACTGCGGGTCTACCTGTACCCCACCTCCTGACCGATTGACCCATTTGCACCGAAACAAAGGGACCTTAAAATCATGTCCATAGTCAAGTTCCCATATGTCCACTATGTAACCATAATATGTGTCCTTTCCCCAGTTGGTTGCTGCATCAAAGTGGGCACCACTGTTTTGGTTGGTGCTCTTTTGATCTTGGGCGATCGTGTAAAATGTATTCCCATTTATCTCGTACCCTTGGTAAGTCAATACAGTCGAAGATGGTGTCCTGGCCAACGAGTACAGCTCATCTCCAACAATGTTGTCACCCATGAGATGTGTTTGCAACCAACTGCCGAAAGTCCTGATGTGTTCACATGTAATCCAGTCGTCACACTGCTCCGGGTGTTTGGAGCGCAGAATATTCTTGTGTTCATTGACATACGGGGTCACCAAGGTAGAATTCTGTAGAACTGTGTAGTGTGCTTGAGCCCAAGAATGCCCGTCCCTACATATTATTGAATGCGCTCCTAGCGTGCCTTTTCCAGTCAGTCTCCCCTCATACCGCGATTGAGGGAGACCAATCGGCTTAAGGTCAAGAATGAAGTCAACACAAAACCCAATGACCTCCTCTGTTTGCCGGCCCATGGAGATGCTTCCTTCTGGCCTAGCACGGTTACGAACATATTTCTTTAAGACTCCCATGAACCTCTCAAAGGGGAACATATTGTGTAGAAATACAGGACCCAGAATGGCAATCTCGATGACTAGATGAACTAGGACGTGCATCATGATATTGAAGAAGGATGGTGGGAACACCAGCTCGAAACTGACAAGACATTGCACCAAATCATTCTTTAACCTTGGTAGGATTTCTGGATCGATTACCTTTTGAGAGATTGCATTGAGGAATGCACATAGCTTCACAATGGCTAATCGAACGTTTTCTGGTAGAAGCCCCCTCAATGCAACCGGAAGCAGTTGCGTCATAATCACGTGGCAGTCATGAGACTTTAGGTTCTGGAACTTTTTATCTGTCATATTTATTATTCCCTTTATATTCGACGAGAAGCCAGACGGGACCTTCATACTGAGCAGGCATTCAAAGAAGATTTCCTTCTCTTCTTTGGTAAGAGCGTAGCTGGCAGGACCTTCATGCTGCTTTGGATGCATGCCGTCTTTTTCGTGCACACGTTGCTGGTCCTCCCGTGCCTCCGGTGTATCTTTTGTCTTCCCATACACGCCCAAGAAGCCTAGCAGGTTCACGCAAAGATTCTTCGTCACGTGCATCACGTCGATTGCAGAGGGGACCTCTAGGTCTTTCCAATAGGGTAGGTCCCAAAATATAGATTTCTTCTTCCACATGGGTGCGCGTCCCTCAGCGTCATTCGGAACAGATTGTCCGCCAGGACCCTTTCCAAAGATTACTTGTAAATCCTTGACCATATCAAGTATGTGATCACCAGTACGGAGGGCGGGCTTCTTCCGGTGATCTGCCTCACCTTTGAAATGCTTGCCTTTCTTTCGACATTGATGGTTGGTCGGAAGAAATCGACGATGTCCCAGGTACACATTCTTCCTGCATTTCTCCAAATATATACTTTCGGTGTCATCTAAACAGTGCGTGCATGCGTGGTATCCCTTGTTTGTCTATCCTGAAAGGTTACTGAGAGCAGGCCAATCATTGATGGTTACAAACAGCAACGCATGTAGGTCAAATTCCTGCTGTTTGTGCTCATCCCACACACGTACACCTTTTCCATTCCACAGCTGTAAAAGTTCTTCAACTAATGGCCTTAGGTACAGATCAATGTCGTTGTCGGGTTGCTTAGGGCCTTGGATGAGCACTGGCATCATAATGAACTTCCGCTTCATGCACAACCAAGGAGGAAGGTTATAGATACATAGAGTCACGGGCCAGGTGCTATGATTGCTGCTCTGCTCCCCAAAAGGATTAATGCCATCTACGCTTAACCCAAACCATACGTTCCTTGCGTCACCTGCAAAGTCCCCCCACCTTCTCTTGATTTTTCTCCACTGCGACCCGTCAGCGGGTGCTCTCAACTTCCCGTCTTTCTTACGATCTTCTTTGTGCCATCGCATCAACATGGCATGCTCTTTGTTTCTGAACAGATGTTTCATCCGTGGTATTATAGGAGCATACCACATCACCTTGGCAGGAACCCTCTTCCTGGGGCGCTCGCCCTCAACATCACCAGGGTCATCTCGTCTGATCTTATACCGCAATGCACCCCATACCGGGCATGCGTTCAAATCCTCGTACTCACCGCGGTAGAGGATGCAGTCATTAGGGCATGCATGTATCTTCTGCACCTCCAATCCTAGAGGGCATAGAACCTTCTTTGCTTCGTACGTACTGTCGGGCAATTCGTTATCCTTTGGAAGCTTCTTCTTCATTATTTTCAGTAGCTTCCCAAATCCGTTGTCAGATACACCATTGTCTGCCTTCCATTGCAGCAATTCCAATGTGGTACCGAGCTTTGTGTTGTCATCTTCGCAATTTGGGTACAACCCTTTTTTGTGATCCTCTAACATGCGATCGAACTTCAACTTCTCCCTTTCACTTTGGCATTGTCTCTTTGCATCAACAATGACCCGGCGAAGATCATCATCGGGCACATCGTCTGGTTCCTCTTGATCTTCAGCTTCCCCCGTTGCAGTATCACTGTATTCAGGGGGATAGTTGTCATCATCCTCTTCTTCTTCGTTGTCTTCCATCATAACCCCTCTTTCTCCGTGCTTGGTCCAAACATTATAGTGTGGCATGAAACCCTTCTCAAGCAGGTGGACGTGAAGGGTTTTCAAGTTAGAGTAATCCTTCGTATTCTCACAGACAGGGCATGGACAATACATAAAACCATTCTGCTTGTTTGCCTTAGCCACTTCGAGAAATTTATGCAGGCCCTCAAGATACTCGGAGGTGCGTCGGTCACCGTACATCCATTGCCGGTTCATCTACGTGCATTATATAATTAAGTGTATCAAAAACCATTACAGAACATCATGAATAGAGAAGTGACCAAATTAATACAAGTTCATCATCACATTAAAACCAAAGAACAGTAGTGATCAAATGTTATTACTGAAAAAATAAATACATAAAGTTCATCCATATATAGTTCTCATAGAACAACATATAGCTCTCTAGAGCATCTAATTAAAACATACATTTAAACTATGAAAAACATTTAAATGCGATCATAATCACAACTAAGGTAACAATTGATCCAACGGCATAATGATACCAAGCCTCATTATGAATGGCATATTTTCTAATCTTTCTAATCTTCAAGCGCATTGCATCCATCTTGATCTTGTGATCATCGACGACATCGGCAACATGCAACTCCAATTCCATCTTCTCCTCCTCAATTCTTTTCAATTTTTTCTTCAAGTAATTGTTTTCTTTTTTAACTAAATTTAACCTCTCAACAAGAGGGTCGGTTGGAATTTCCGGTTCACATACCTCCTAGATAAAAACATCTATGTCACGTTGGTCGGCATAATTGTCATAAACACTACATAAAACAAATCATAATAAAAGATAATATACCACATCCGAATCATAGACAGGACGAGGGCCGACGGGGGCGGATACCAAAGTCATGGCACTATATAATAACAAACAATAATAAAAGTAAGAAAATTATACAAGTATCTATCTAAATCATACAAGTAAGAATTTTTTTCTTTTAAAAAGAAGATAAGAACAAGAGGCTCACCACGGTGGTGCCGGCGACGAGATCGGCGCGGGCGATCGATGGCGGTGAGGACGGGGACGGGGACGGCACCCTACACATGTGCAGACTCTAAGAAGTTAATTTCAGCTCAAATTGTGCATCTAAATCAAAAGAACTCCCACATACACTCCTCTACTAAAACCCACAAACCACTCTACTTCTACAGCATTTGAAATGAGCTAAACTAGCAGTGAGAGATGAAACGGTGAACTGTTAACCTTTTAGAACACTTGTGTAGTTGGTGCACCGCCAAACCTAGACAAATCTTGGGGAAAATGGAGCTTGGAGGTCGAGCTTGGAGAGGAGAAAGCTTAAGTGTGACTCGGGCATTTCATCGAACACCTCATGTGCATAGGAGGTGAGAGCAGAGCAGCACACACCTCCCACACCGGCCGGCCAAAAAACAGAGGAGTGAGCAGGCAGGGGAGAGCATATATATAGGCATCTCTTTAGTCCCGGTTCGTGGCTAGAACCGGGACAGAAGACTGACCTTTAGTCCCGGTTCCAGTCACCAACCGGGACTAAAGGGGTTGCGCCAGGAGCGAGGCCCTTTAGTCCCGGTTGGTGGCTGGAACCGGGACTAAAGGTCCCAGCCGAACCGGGACTGGTTCCTGCCGAGGCCCGGCCGGCGTCCTGGCCGCTCGAACCGGGACTGATGCACGCATTAGTCCCGGTTCCTAACAGAACCGGGACTATTGCTCTGATCTGACCTGGACCAATGCCCTGTTTTGTACTAGTGAATGATTGAGCATAACAGCCTAGGGATAACTTTCTTTAGCGTTGATATTTTGAAAGACATGGTTGCTTGTTAGTATGCTTGAGTATCTATGTTTTCATGTCAAATTATAGACTATTGCTTTGAATCATATAAGTCCAATGTCCATGCTACAAAAAGAAAAAGAATATGTGATAAATATGTTAGGCAGCATTCCACATCAAAAATTCTGTTTTTATCATTTACCTACTCGAGGACGAGCAGGAATTAAGCTTGGGGATGCTGATACGTCTCTAACGTATCTATAATTTTTGATTGTTCCATGTTGATATAATATCAATCTAGGATGTTTTTATAATCATTTACAGCAATTTTATATCATTTTTGGAGACTAACCTATTAACCTAGTGCCCAGTGCCAGTTGCTGTTTTCTGTCCTGTTTTTGTTTCACAGAAAATCAATATCAAACGAAGTCCAAATACAGTGAAACTTTTTGGAGATTTTTCTTGGGCAAGAAGAATACCAGAAGCTTCGAGGGGAGGTCATAAGACCTTGGTGGGCCCCACGAGCCACCAGGGCGTGCCTGGGGAGGCCATAAGACCTTGGTGGGCCCCACGAGCCACCAGGGCGTGCCTGGGGAGGCCATAAGACCTTGGTGGGCCCCACGAGCCACCAGGGCGTGCCTGGGGAGGGCAGGCGCGCCCTGATGCCACGTGGGCCCCACCAAGCTCCGTTTGACCTAATTCCAGCACTATAAATTCCAGAAAAATCAGAAACCCTCAAGAGAGTCCACGAAATACTTTTTACGCCGCCGCAAGCCTCAGTTCCAGAGAGATCCCATCTGGGGTCCTTCTCCGGTAATCTGCCGGAGGGGGAATCGATCACGGAGGGGCTCTACATCAACCTTGCTGCTTCTCCGATGATGCGTGAGTAGTTTACCACAGACCTTCGGGTCCATAGGCAGTAGCTAGATGGCTTCTTCTCTCTTTTTGATGTTCAATACAATGTTCTCCTTGATGTTCTTGGAGATCTATCCGATGTAATCTTTCTTTGCGGTGTGTTTGTTGGGATCCGATGAATTGTGAGTTTATGATCAGATTATCCATGAATATTATTTGAGTTTTCTCTGATCTCTTTTATGCATGATTATTATAGCCTCGTATTTGTTCTCCGATCTATTGATTTGGTTTGGCCAACAAAGTTGATTTATCTTGCCATGGGAAGAGGTGCTTTGTAGTGGGTTCGATCTTGCGGTGCTCAATCCCAGTGACAGAAAGGGACATGACACGTATGTATCGTTGCTACTAAGGGTAAAAAGATGGGATCTATTCATTGGGTTTATTAATTCGTGAGTTTGTCTTGTCTACATCATGTCATCGTTCTTAAGGCATTACTCCGTTCTTATGGACTTAATTCACTAGATGCATGCTGGATAGCCCATCGATGTGTGGAGTAATAGTAGTAGATGCAGGCAGGAGTCGGTCTACTAATCTTGGACATGATGCCTATATAAATGATCATTGCCTTGGATATCGTCATGATTATTTGCTTTTCTATCAAGTGCCCAATAGTAATTTGTCTACCCACCGTATGCTATTTCTCGAGAGAAGCCTCTAGTGAAATCTATGGCCCCCGGGTCTATCAAAATCATATTACTAAAACCCTAAAAATATTGCTGCCATTTTCTTTCATTTATTTTATTTAGTATTTTTGCTGCAATCTATCAATCTATCAAATACAATTTAATCTTGCAATCTTACCGCCAAGGGATTGACAACCCCTTGTTTGCGTTGGGTGCAAGTATTTGTTGTTTGTGTGCAGGTACTGCTTACTAGGTGTTGTGTGATTCTCCTACTGGTTCGATAACCTTGGTTTCATAATTGAGGGAAATACTTATCTCTACTGTGCTGCATCATCCCTTCCTCTTCGGGGAAATAACAATGCAAGCTACAAGTAGCAGGGCTTCAGAAGGTGCGTAAGCTGGCAAAGAATGAAGTCGTGATGTGTGTCGGGAACGGCGCTGGGATCGCTGCTCAAGCCGTCGGCATTATGCCTCTACTTCTCCCTTCAGGATTTACCTTAGAACTAAGTAACTGTTATTTTGTTCAGGCATTGTGTAGAAACATTATCTCTGGATCATGTTTAGTGCATGATGGGTACTCTTACAAGTCTGAGAACAATGGTTGTTCACTTTATTGTAAGGATATGTTTTATGGATTTGCACCCATTGTCGGGGGCCTTTTCATACTAAATCTTGAATGTGGAAATGATGTCTTTAACGTTAATGCTAAACGCCTTAAGAAGGTTGATACCACCACCACTTACTTGTGGCATTGTTGGCTTGGCCACATCGGAAAGAAACGCATGCAAAGACTCCATAAAGATGGAGTTTTACCATCCTTTGATTTTGAATCATTTGACACAAGTGAAGCTTGTCTGATGGGGAAAATGACCAAGACGCCGTTCACGGGTCATCCTGAATGGGCGGGTGAATTATTGGAAATAATACATAGTGATGTATGTGGTCCGATGGGCACAACCGCACGGGGTGGGTATTTCTACTTTGTGACTTTTACTGTCAATTTAAGTAGGTATGGCTATATCTACTTGATGAGGCATAAGTCGGAAACCTTTGAAAAGTTCAAAGAATTTCAGAGTGAGGTAGAAAATCATCATAACAAAAGGATTAAGTTTCTGCGATCAGATCGCGGGGGCGAGTATCTTAGTCGTGAGTTTAGCCAACATCTGAGTGACCGTGGAATCGTTTCACAGCTTACGACTCCCGGAACTCCACAGCGAAACGGAGTGTCGGAAAGACGTAACTGAACCCTGTTAGACATGGTAAGGTCGATGATGTCTCTTACAGATCTACTGATATATTTTTGGGGTCACGCACTACTCACTGCCGCTTATACATTAAACAGAGCACCGTCTAAGTCTGTTGAGACGACGCCATTTGAATTATGGTATGGGAAGAAACCCAATGTGTCACATCTCAAGGTTTGGGGTTATGAAGCTTATGTAAAACGTTTACAACCAAGCAAACTCGACCCCAGATCAGACAAATGTTACTTTGTACGTTATCCCAATAACACCATTGGGTATTCCTTCTACCACCAGTCTGAGGGCAAAGTGTTTGTCGCAAGAGTTGGACACTTTCTCAAGAAAGAATTTCTCGCTAAAGAATTAAGTGGGAGGACAGTACAACTTAATGAGATTAGTGAATCTTCGGCGACCGTTGATATGGCTAAGGAACCGGAAGTAATTCCGCAAATTATCCCTACAACCGAGCCGGAAGTTGTCGCATGTGATGCGGAAACTTCAAACAATGTTGTAACTGAACCGCGCAGATCAGGTAGGGCTATCCAGCCACCTGAGTGGTTTCATAATGAAATCTTCATTCTTGAAGACGATGAACCTGCGCAGTACAAGGAAGCGATGGCGGGGCCCAGCTCAAGGGAATGGCACAAAGCCATGAAATCCGAAATGGAATCCATGTACGAAAATCAAGTTGGAACTTGGTAGAACTTCTAGAAGGCATTAAGCCCATTGGTTGTAAATGGATTTTCAAAAGAAAGACAGACACGGATGGTAACATTACTATCCATAAAGCTAGACTTGTCGCGAAAGGGTTCACGCAAGTTCCAGGAGTGGACTACGACGAGACTTTCTCGCCCGTAGCTATGCTTAAGTCCGTTCAGATACTACTAGCAATTGCTCCTTATTTCGATTATGAAATATGGCAGATGGATGTCAAAACGCTTTCCTAAATGGAAATCTCAAAGAAGATGTATACATGATACAGCCCGAAGGTTTTGTCACTCATGAGGATGCTGGAAAGGTATGCAAACTTCAGAAGGCCATTTATGGTCTGAAGCAAGCATCAAGGAGCTGGAACATTCATTTTGATGAAGTAGTCAAATAGTTTGGCTTCATCAGGAATGACGAAGAATCTTGTGTTTACAAGAAGTTTAGTGGGAGCGCAAAAGCATTTCTAATCTTGTATGTGATGACATATTGTTGATTGGAAATGACGTGAATTTTCTTAGCGAAATAAAAGATTCATTGAAGAAGAGTTTTTCAATGAAAGACTTAGGTGAAGCGGCATATGTATTGGGCATCAGGATCTATAGAGATAGATCAAAACGCATGATAGCGCTTAGCCAAAGCACGTACATTGACAAGGTGTTGAATAGGTTCAACATGGAGAACTCCAAGAAAAGCCTACTCCCCATGTCACCTGACACAGTGCTTTGCAAGAATCAGTGTCCTCGGACTCTCGATGAGCGAGTACAAATGAATGATGTTCCATATGCTTCGGCAGTTGGTTCTATTATGTATGCCATGCTATGTACAAGACCGGATGTTTCCTATGCGCTAAGTGTTAGTAGCCGGTACCAAAGTGATCCAGGACTGGAACACTGGGCCGCAGTCAAAAGTATTCTTAAGTACCTCAAAAGGACCAAGGATTTATTCCTTTTGTACGGAGGTGATGAAGAGCTCATTGTAAGTGGTTACACTAATGCAAGCTTCATGACTGACCCAGATGACTTCAAATCTCAATCAGGCTATGTTTTCATATTGAACGGTGGCGTAGTTGATTGGAAAAGTTCCAAACAAAAGACTGTGGCGGATTCTACGACGGAGGCGGAATATGTTGCAGCTTCAGAAGCCTCCAAGGAGGCGGTCTGGATCAAGAAATTTCTTGAAGACCTTGGTGTGGTTCCAAGTGCGCTGGACCCGGTTGAGATCTATTGTGATAATAGTGGCGCCGTGGCTCAGGCTAGGGAGCCATCTTCGCACCATAAGACAAGACATATTGAACGCAAATATAAACTCATTCGACATCATGTCAAAGCGGGATTAGTGAAAGTATGCAAAGTTCACACAGATCTGAACGTGTCAGACCCGATGACAAAGCCTCTACCACGAGCAAAGCATGAGCAGCACCGAATAGCCATTGGTGTTAGGGAAGCCATGTAACTGGATTATGACTCTAGTGCAAGTGGGAGTCTATAGGAGATATGCCCTAGAGGCAGTAATAACAATTATTTTGTATCTCCAAAGTTTGTAATGAATGTTTATGTTCCATGCTATAACTGCAATGATTCTCGAGTCTACAATATCCACGAGGCTCGGAGGGAAACTCATGTGCATGTGTGGTATAATAAACGGTAAAATGTATTCCTAGTCATGCCTCTAATGCTAGCTCAAGTATTGCATGATGATCCTGTTTTCCTGATCATGGGCATGACTATGCCGTCAATTTTGAGGGCACAATGTTAGTAGAACACTTGTGTTGAATCGACCCGAATTGATGTTATGCTATGAGATACATTCATCACAAGTTAATGGTTAATAACATAGAGATAGTTAATGTTTGCATAATTCCTTAGACCATGAGAGTATCAAGTTCCTTCGTACTTGCTTCATGAACTTTGGGGTTTGTTAAACGTCATCCGTAACTGGGTGGCTATTATGGCGGCTTACGGGTTCACGTAAAAGTATGACAAGAAACGAGATAGCTCAAGATTGGGATTTGCTCCTCCAACGATGGAGAGATATTTTCGGGCCCTTTCGGTGTTACGTTATCCATCATCGTCTGGCCAGACACAGGGTGATTTGATCACAGGGATGCCGGAACACGGAAATGAGAAAAGAGAACAAAACCGTTAACGAGGTAACTGGCATAGTGGACAAGTTGTTGATCCACGGGGATGCAGATAAATCTCACCTCGGGTTTTGTAACATATCACGAAGCAACAGGAATAGCACATGGCAACCGGAGGTTCACTCGAATATTTATTTGTGTGGGTATAGGGGTCAATATGGGTGTCCACGGCTCCGATGTTGATCTGTAACATCCCCATGTATTATGCTACAGTGATCACCCTCTGATAATGCCAAGTCACCATGGTTAACAAGCTTGATCAACATTTGGTTTCATTTCTCATTTCAAATTCCACTCTAAATCAAACTCAAATTGCAAGTGAAATTTAAAGTTTCACAAACATGTCTGAAAAATTGTTCATATTTTAGCAAATAATCCATAACTAATTTTGTTCAGGAAAACAACATCACCTAAATTACCAAATTGCCCCTGGAAATTCAAAACAGTACCAAAACAGAAATATTTATTCTATTTTCATTTAATTAAATCTCAAATGAAATCATTAGGCCTCCAAACCTTTTTATGGCAGTACCAGATATTGCAAAGTAGTTAAATGGAACAACCTCATATTTGACAAAAGTCAATTTGGGGCCAAACATTTTGCAAAACCAAAAAGGAGTGAGTAAACAGAAAAAGAATAAAGAAAAGGGAAAAGGAGCACTGTGCGGCTGGGCTTCTAGTTGCAACAGTGCGGCCCGGCCCGCTAAGCCGTCGTCTCCCTCCTCTCTCCCCAGCTGTCGCCATGGCCGAGCACGCGCGCACGATGCTCGACACCGCCTCCTCACTGCCGTTACCAGCGCCTACAAGGCCTCCCCGCGACCCCTCTGGCGAAACCCTAGCGCCATTCCCCTCTCTCCCTCGTTCATCCCACCTCGCCCGACGCCGCCATGACCACCCCACCGTGATTCGCGCGGCCACCGAGCCTCCCGCGCCTCCTCCTGGTGCTCACCGGCTTCCCCGTCGACGTCTACGTTGGCTGCGGGCAATCGCCCGTCCGGAGAAGCACCAACGCCGCCGCCAGCTTCCTCTTCTTCCTCAGATCGCCGCCACCGTTCGTCGTCGATCCCGTCGCCGTCGAGCCTCCCCCGCGCTCACTTTGCTCACTTACAGGCTTGCGGTGAGCCCCCGCCTCTTTCCCCTCACTCTCCCGCCCGAGTCTGTCCCCGTAGCCGTTGCTAGCACCATCACCGGAGCTCGGCTCCGCCGCGTAGCTCACCGCCGTCGCTGTAGTCGTTGTCATGGCCGCCCGAGCACAAGAACGTGCTCAGGGCACTTCTGTAGTGCGGCCCGCACCTTCCGTTTGCCACCGTTTGAGCCGCTGCGCCGTTCCATCGAAGCTCTCGTACGCGTCGCCGCCTGCTGTCGTCATGGCGCTTGATGTCTACTACACAACTTATTCTTGTAGACTCGTGTTGGGCCTCCAAGCGCAGAGTGTTGTAGGACAGTAGCAATTTTCCCTCAAGTGGATGACCTAAGGTTTATCAATCCGTGGGAGGCGTAGGTTGAAGATGGTATCGCTCAAACAACCCTGCAACCAAATACAAGAAATCTCTTGTGTCCCCAACACACCCAATACAATGGTAAATTGTATAGGAGCACTAGTTCGGCGAAGAGATGGTGATAAAAGTGTAGTATGGATAGTAGATATAGGTTTTTGTAATCTGAAAATATAAAAACAGCAAGGTAATGAAAAGTAAATGGGAATAAAAACGGTATTGCAATTCATAGAAACAAGGCCTAGGGTTCATACTTTCACTAGTGCGATCTCCCAACATTGTTGACATAGTTGAATCATATGTAAATCCCTCACGTGCGACAAAGAGTTCACTCCAAAGTCACAAATAGCGGAGAACAAACGAAGAAATTGTTGTAGGGTACGAAACCACCTCAAAGTTATCCTTCCCGGTCAATCTTATGAGCCATCCCCATTAATTGTCACGAACAGCCCTAGAGTTCGTACTAGAATAACACCTTAAGATACACATCAACCAAAACCCTAATGTCACCTAGGCACTCCAATGTCACCACGAGTACCCACAGGTTTGATTATACGATATGCATATCACAATCTCAGATTCATCTATTCAAACCAACACAAAGAACTTCAAAGAGTGCCCCAAAGTTTCTACCGGAAAGTCAAGACAAAAACGTGTGCCAACCCTTATGCATAAATCCCCAAGGTCATGGAACCCGCAAGTTGATCACCAAAACATACATCAAGTGACTCAAGTGAATATCCCATTGTCACCATAGATATCCATATGCAAGACATACATCAAGTGTTCTCAAATCCTTAAAGACTCAATCCGATAAGAAAACTTCAAAGGGGAAACTCAATTTATCACAAGAAGATAGAGAGGGGAAAACTCCATATGATTCATCTATATCAACAAAGCTCGCGATACATCAAGATCATGCCATCTCAAGAACACGAGAGAGGGAGATCATACACATAGCTACTGGTACAAACCCTCAGCCCCGAGGGTGAACTACTCCCTCCTCGTCATGGAGACCGTCGGGATGATGAAGATGGCCTCCGGTGATGCCTTCCCCCCTCCGGCAGGGTGCCGGAAAAGGGCTGTAGATGGGATCTCTCTGGTACAGAGGCTTGCAGCGGCGTAAAAACTCATCTAGGTTAACTTTCGGGGGTTTCTGAATATATATGATTTTTCAGCGTTGGAATCACGCGAAACGGAGCCACGTGGGCCCCACGAGGTACCAGGGCGCGCCTAGGGGGGGTGGCGTGCCCTGGTGCCTCGTGGGCACTAGGTGGCCCCCTTCCAGTGGGTCTTGGTGCCAATATTTTTTATTTGTCCAATAAAAAATCTCCAAAAAGTTTCAGCTCATTTGGAAAACTTTCATTTCTGCACAAAAAACAACACCACGGTAGTTCTGCTGCAAACAGCGTCAGTCCGGGTTAGTTCTAATCAAATCATACCAAAACCCTATATAATTGTTATAATCATGGCATGAATACTTCATAAATTATAGATACGTTGGAGACGTATCAGCGCTCGATTCCGGCCGTCTCAGCTCTGGCCGAGGCCACCAAAGGACGCGGTGCAGCCTCCGCTCTCGAACGCACCCAGCCGCGCACCTCCCCGTGCCCTGTGGACTAAACCCGACGGGGTCCCGAGCGCGCCGCCACGCGATTTGGTCGCCGGAGCAACTCCGGCGCCGGCGTCCGACATGGCCATCATTAGCGGCTAACCCCCCCCCCCCCCATCACTCTATGACTGCCAGGCCCCACTCGGATTTAGTTATGCCTAATAAAATGATTTAGTTAATTAATAAACTGACATGTGGGGCCCACATTTACTGTTCAAACTGATAAGACTCGCTGAGTCAGCGTGCTGACTCAGCACTGGACCCACATGTCAGCCTCTGTTAACTGGGTGCTGACTGCGCAGTTGACTTAGTCAACTGACCCCACCTGTCAGCCACTGTGTACACTTCTGTGGACACTGTACTAGGTGCATTTAGCATTTTTCTATTTAATTTCGAATTAAAATTAATTCCAGAAAATCCAGAAAATGATTAAGACTTTGAAAAATCATATAAAATAAACCGTAACTCGGATGAAAATAATTTATATATGAAAAATGATCAGAAAAATATGATGAACCCGAATACGCCCTCCATGTAGCTATCAGATGCCTCCAACACTGTAAACATGGAACCTTCCCCTCCGGATTGTATGACCGATAATCACCCGGAGCTGGGAGAACACTCTCGGGTATTTTCCTGCTCCGACCAAAATACCTAGCACTGCATTAGAACACCCCTAACACTGCATATTGCCATGTCATGCATTTGTGTTGCATTGTTTGCTGTGTATTTATTGTTTCTTCCCCCTCCTTCTCTCCCGAGAGACCCCGAGACTGCCGACGACACTGCTGAGTACGACTACGTCGTCGACGACCAGACCCCTTCAGCAGAGCTTCCAGGCAAGCAAAACCCCTTTGATCATCCAGATATCGCCTACTCTTTCTCTCTATTGCTTGCATTAGAATTGCTTCTGTTGATATTCCGATAGCTCCTATTCTGGTGCATAGCCTGATTTCGTCGTCTACTATTGATACCTTACCTGCTATCCTATGATGCTTAGCTAGGTATGCTATGTTTCATCAGCTGGCCCTTCACCCTTGTCCGTTTGCCAGGCTTGTTATCGGGCCGTGATCGCTTTGGGTGATGATCACGGAAATGATACATTACTGCAATACTTTAAACTGTTAAAGTCAGGCCGGCTCCAAGAGTGCCCACGAGATAATGAAACAAGACGGGTTGAACCCAAGGGTACCCACGAGTGATATTGTGGAGGAACGACAGGGCAGGTGGAGACCACCTAGGAGAGAGGTGGGCCTGGTCCTTGGTCATAGTCCGTGGATTACCAAGCTGGAGCGACAGGAATCATGTTCGTCTCTGCAAGTTACTAAAACACGCCTAACGGATTTGGGTATTTGATCTGAGTTGGCCGCTGGCCTATACGCACTACCACCACGCGGGATAATGGTTTAATGGGGCCCTCTGCGTCATACGTTCCTTCCGAAAGCGATCCAGATGTCACAGTTCAGAGATGCGGGCTGACCGTTGGGGTGGGCTGGTTACGTCACTTGTGTATACAGTGTCACGCCTGGGCCCCGACCAGCCACACAACGTGCAGGAGTGCAGAGGGTGATGGGCCCAAGACCCCTTCGCACTTAGGATTTAGACCGGCGTGTTGACCTCTCTGGAGAGTCTAGGTTGGTCTACGGCATGTCGATTACCCTAGGCCGGACATTACCCAGCAAGTTTGTCCGGCCAGATGTAATCGAGCGTGTTGGGTAACAGTAGTGCACCCCTGCAGGGAAGTAATCTATTCGAATAGCCATGTCCTCGGTAATAGGACGCTCGGAGTTGTATCCTGATCTACTACAACTATGAATGGATACCGTTACAATGTTAAACTGTGCTACTGCTCTCGGGATCTCTTTCTCGCAGGGTAGTCGAGGAAGGATCTCAGGGCATTGCTTATATATACTTATTATGATATGCTGCTGTGTTCTATTCTCTTCTGATGCTACAAGATTGCTTCAAGATGCTAGTCTTCGATAGGCTAGGCCTTTCCCCCTCTGTTCCGGCATTTCTGCAGTTTAGTCCAAAGATATAACCCCATTCCTTTGATACCGATGCATACTTAGTATAGTTCTGATGTAAGTCTTGCAAGTACTTTGTATGAGTACTCACGGTTGCTTTGCTTCCTTCTTTTCCCCTACCCAGCTGCTGCGATCAGTCGACGGAGTCCAGGAGCAGGAGATCCCCGGAGGCACCTACTACTACGTTGAGCCCACCGACCAGGAGTAGTTTGGAGGCCCTAGGCAGGAGGCCTTCGCCTTTTCGATCAGTGTCACTGTTATGCTAGCCTTCTTAAGGCAAACTTGACTAACTACGTCTATACTCAGATAATATTTGTTTGTATGACTTATGTATTCGGGTCCTCGTGACCCCTGGTTTGTAATATGAAGATTTATGTTTAAATTTGTTTTTAGAGTTGTGTTGTGATATCTTCCCGTGAGTTTCTGCTCTTGATCATGCACGTTTGCGTGTATGATTAGTGCACGGTCGAGCAGGGGCGCCACAAGCTAGTATCAGAGCCGACTGCCTGTAGGAAGCCCCTTTCCAACTCCTTGGCCGAAGTTGAGTCTAGTCTCAAAAACCGTTTTACTAACATGGCTCTGTGGCTTACAGGCCCACGTCGCCAATGGGTGGTATTAGGATCTTTTATTCCTCTTCCTTACTCTGGGATTCTACTCTCTCTTCTATTCGGGTTAAATGATTTTGCTAACATTAGGTTCTCGTGTTCACATTCACCCGGAGAGCTGGATTATCTTCAACATTCCTTTCAATGCTATCATATGCTTCTCACACAGTCATTTGACATCTTGCACTCATATTGTTTCAGATGCGTCCCGCAAGACAGCTCGTACGCCAGACTATGGCTATTGATGTGGCTAGGTTTCCTGCTATCTTGGTCGATCTCTTGACCAGGCTGGGATATCGCTGGTACCCCGAGTACACTATTTACGAGGACTACCGTGAGTTCAACCAGGAGCAGTACCACGCTATGGTTCGTATCTTTGATCGGCAGGATAGATCCATCACCGAGTTGCACATCTTCCACGGTATTGGAGTGACTGTTGACATGGCAGTCCATGATGCTGCCTATGCTGCTATTGCCCATCTCCGTAGAGAGCACACCCGCTTGGAGGAGACTGGATTCAGATATATCCCGTATGCTCCCGCTAGGGACGAGACTGGATACTACACTGTTGTTTGTACTCCTTACGTGCCGCGTCGTTATGACCCGCAGGTTTTGGTTCAGTACACAGAGGCTCTGGATCGCACTGCTCGAGCTCTTGCTGTTGAGTTGTACGCCACTCGTACTCGTCTTTACGATGCTCTGACACAATTATTGCCAGCAGTCAGTGCACGGATGCACCCAGAGTACATTCTTTACCCGCGCAGGACAGAGATGCCACCAGATCTTGAGTGGCCTGCTGTTGGAGGTTCTACTCCTCCACGTGGTCCTCTTCTTCCAGTTCGGGACCAGGTTCTGCACCAGAGTGTTCACGGAGCGCAGGATCCTTTTATCGAGGGCACCCTGCGTCGTCACCTACAGTTGCCTGGCTTCAGTGGTTTTCTCCGACGTTGATGTAGCTATCGCTATGTCCCATTGTTGTATCCCTCCACCGCGTGCCTGCGTGCCGCCTTGTGTGTCTAGCCTTCTTTTCCATTGTTGTAACGCTGGCCTGTAACCGAACTTATGTATGGATCTGTATGTCGTGTTGGACTATGGTGATGTATCTATTGCACTTCCTTTTGTTGTGTGTATTAGTTCATGAATGACTCCTTACGCCTGCAAATACTCGTTGCTAAACTACCCCCTGTTAAATTTTAGCAGGATGGTTAGACCCGCAGGTCATGGTCATGGCCGTGGTGCCAACGATCCACCCCCGCCAGACTATATGGCAGCTATGATGCAGCAATTCGAGCTGAACCGCCAGTTCATGGTTGGAATCATGGCTCAGTTTCCAAACCAGAACCAGGATGCTCAGAATCAGCAACCTGCTCCAATAACTCTGTAGGAGTTTGTGCGTCTCAACCCTACTGTTTTCCATAACTCGGAACAGCCACTGGATGCTGATGACTGGCTTCGCGACATCACCTTCGAGATGGAATCTGCCAATGTCACCCCTGCCAACCTTGTCACCTTCGCGTCCTACTTCTTGAAGGGTCCCGTTGCTCAATGGTGGGACACCCACAGGCGTTCACTACCTGTTGGGATAGTCGTTACCTGGATCGAGTTTCAGACTGCTTTCCGTGCCCACTACATTCCTCAGGGAATCATGGACCGGAAGAGAAGAGAGTTTCGCAACCTCACTCAGGGCAATAAGACTGTCGAAGCTTATCAGCGGGAATTCCTTGACCTATCCCGCTATGCTGAAGAAGACATTGCCACTGATGCCTGCAGACAGGAAAAGTTCTAAGACGGACTTCACCTAGACCTCAAGCTTGCACTTGTTGTTCATGACTTCACCGACTTCGCCACCCTGGTGAACAAGGCTATCCAGGTTGAGACCACTCAGATAGAGCACAAGGAGTCACAAAAGCGCCACCGTGACGTTGGCTCATTTTCGAGCTCAGCACAAAAGCGTCGAATCTGGATCCCCCACAACATGTACCGTCCAACTACCCTTGTGCCAAGGCCCTATTATGCCGCGCCTCGTCTGCCTCCTCCAACATCGAGGCAGCCAAGAGTCCAAGCTGCACCGCCCAGAGCTACTACTCCCCATCCCAATGACGGATTGTGCTTCAAGTGTGGCCAACCAGGTCACCGTGCCAGAGAATGCCGTCAGAATCAAACCCAATTAGCACTTCCTTCAACTAGCCGTGGAAATGGCCGTGGTTACAATCAGACCCGCAACTATAATACCGGGTCTTCTGCTTATGGTCGTGGACAGTCTTACCACGTTGATATTGAAGAAGTTCAGGATCAACCTGCTACTGTGATGGGTACCCTTCTCGTTAACTCAGTACCCGCTTCTATTTTATTTGATTCAGGAGCATCACATTCATTCATGTCAGAAGCATTTGCATTATCACATCACATTGCATTTGAAAAAATGGACCTACCAATAGTTGTCCGCACCCCTGGAGGGCAGTGTCAAACCTCCATGATGGCCCACAATGTCACTGTTGAAATCGAAGAATTTGAATTCCTTGTTTCACCCATCGTCTTGAAATCTTCCACGATAGACCTCATTTTGGGAATGGATTGGTTGAAGGCTCATGATACGTCTCCAACGTATCTATAATTTTTTATTGTTCCATGCTGTTAAATTATCAATCTTGGATGTTTTTATATGCATTTACAGCAATTATATATCATTTTTGGAGACTAACCTATTAACTTAGTGCCCAGTGCCAGTTGCTATTTTCTGCCCTGTTTTTGTTTTACAGAATATCAATACCAAACGAAGTCCAAATGCCACGAAACTTTTTGGAGATTTTTTTTCTGGACATATACAACACTAGAAGCTTCGGGAGGAGGCCAGAAGCCCCAGGGGGTGCCCACGAGGCACCAGGGCGTGCCTGGGGGGGCAGGCACGCCCTGGTCGCTCGTGGGGCCCACAGAGCTCCGTTTGACCTAATTCCTCCACTATAAAGTCCCAAAAAATTAGAAACCCTTAGGGGAGTCCACAAAATACTTTTTCCGCCGCCGCAAGTTTCTGTTCTCGAGAGATCCCATCTAGAGGCCTTTTTCGGTGCTCCGCCGAAGGGGCAATCGATCATGGAGGGGCTCTACATCAACCTTGCTGCCCTTCCGATGATGCGGGAGTAGTTTACCACAGACCTTCGGGGCCATAGTTAGTAGCTAGATGGCTTCTTCTCTCTTTTTGATCTTCAATACAATGTTTTCCTCGATGATCTTGGAGTTCTATCCGATGTAATCACTTTTTGCGGTGTGTTTGTTGGGATCCGATGAATTGTGAGTTTATGATCAGATTATCCATGAATATTATTTGAGTCTTTTCTGATCTCTTTTATGCATGATTATTATAGCTTCATATTTCTTCTCCGATCTATTGATTTGGTTTGGCCAACTAGATTGATTTATCTTGCCATGGGAAGAGGTGCTTTGTAATGGGTTCGATCTTGCGGTGCTCAATCCCAGTGACAGAAAGGGACATGACACGTATGTATCGTTGCTATTAAGGGTAAAAACATGGGGTTTATTCATACATGAGTTTATCTTGTCTACATCATGTCATCGTTCTTAAGGCGTTACTCCGTTCTTATGGACTTAATACACTAGATGCATGCTGGATAGCGGTCGATGTGTGGAGTAATAGTAGTAGATGCAGGCAGGAGTCAGTCTACTTGTCTCGGACGTGATGCCTATATACATGATCATTGCCTTGGATATTGTCATGATTATTTGCTTTTCTATCAATTGGCCAACAGTAATTTGTCTACCCACCGTATGCTATTTTCTTGAGAGAAGCCTCTAGTGAAAACTATGGCCCCTGGGTCTATCTAAATCATATACTAAAACCCTAAAAATACTTTCTGCACTTTTCTTTTATTTATTTCATTTTGTATTTTTGTTTCAATCTATCTATCTATCAAATACAATTTAATCTTGCAACTTCGCGCCGAGGGATTGACAACACCTTGTTTGCGTTGGGTGCAAGGATTTGTTGTTTTGTGTGCAGGTGCTGCTAATAAGGTGTTGTGTGATTCTCCTACTGGATTGATAACCTTGGTTTTATAACTAAGGGAAATACTTATCTCTATTGTACTGCATCTCCCTTCCTCTTCAGGGAATTACCAACGCAGCTCACAAGTAGCAGGAAGAATTTCTGGCGCCGTTGCCGGGGAGACATCATCAACATCTATCAAGTACCTACAAATAAAACTCTCATCTCCTTGCATTTGCTTTATTTGCATTCGCCTCTCATTTTCATCTCCTCCACTTCTAAGAAGTTTTTACAAAAATACAAAAAATATTTTCCGTTTGCCTTTTTCTTGTTTGCTTGTTCGCTGGCTTGAACATTGTCATCATGGGTGATTTTGGCATGGCGGAATCTGATGATGGTAAAACTCCTAAAAAGGGAACTTCTACCAATCTTGATGCTCAAACTTTTGTGTTGGGACATGGTAATGTTATAGGAAAAAGTGTCATCCAAGAATTCTTTAATTGCATTGGGACCTTGGCTTTTGATGACGCTCCTATACTTAAAGAAACTAAGAATTATGCCGATGCTATTTCCGCACTTATTCTTAAACTTGAAAGAAGATTTATTTGAAATCATCCTACTTTGCAAAGATTGTTTTATGAGTTACCGGTTATAAAATATCCTAGGGCTAAGAAAATAGCCACCCTTGTTCCCATGAATGAATTTGATCACATAGTGCGAGAAGCTAGGGAGATCTTTGATTTTTATGGTATGAACCGTGAAAAACCGGTAATAGATGAGATCCTTTATAATAATGATTACTTGTTGAGATATTTGTTCCACAATGACCACATCTTTGATGAGAATATTAAAAAAGAAGTTCCTCCTTTGAATATAATCCAACAAGTTTTCAATACTGTTAATAGGCAATACTCTTGGATTGTAGCCGGTAATCAAGGAGGATTTACAGATGGACAACTTGCTAATGCTAAAATTTCTATGGATGATGTGTTTCATATTACCTTTTAAAAACCCTTTGATAAAAGTACCTCTTTGGATAAGAAGAAGAAAGATGACAATACTTGAAATTATGCATTATGCCTAGCTAGGGGCATGAAACAATAGCGCTCGTTGGGAGGCAACCCAATGAATAAAATAAATTTTTATTATTTGTTTCTGTTATTGTGAGTTTTCACTTTCATGCTACTGTAAAGATTGAGTTTTTGTGTTTTTAATTAGTGTTTGCGCCAAGTAAAACCTTTGGGATGATTTGGAAGATAGTATAATTGATGCTGTTTGGAAAACAGAAAGTTTTGTGTCCAGTGCTAGAATTTTGTTTCTGTACTGGTGCGTCATAAAAATCTGAATTTTTACACAGTATTGGTATATGAATTTTTCCACGTTTTCCTAATTTTTCAGAATTTTTGGAGTTACATAAGTATGGCTTTTAAATAGAAGGCTACAGACTGTCCGTTTTTGACAGATTCTGTTTTTTATGTGTTGCTTGCTTGTTTTGATGAAACTATGGATTGTATCGGGGGTATAAGTTATGGAGAAGTTAGAATACAGTAGGTATATTGCAAAAAAAATATGAATGGGTTTGCAACAGTACTTAAAGTAGTGATTTAATTTGTTATACTAACGGATCTCACGAAGGTTTTGTTGAGTTTTGTGTGATTGAAGTTTTCAAGTTTTGGGTGAGATCACGATGGATGAAGGAATAAGGAGTGGGAAGAGCCTAAGCTTGGGGATGCCCATGGCACCCCAAAGTAATATTCAAGGAAGACTCAAGCGTCTAAGCTTGCGGATGCCCCGGAAGGCATCCCCTCTTTCTTCTACCAACCATCGGTAATTTTACTTGGAGCTATATTTTTATTCGTCACATGATATGTGTTTTGCTTGGAGCGTCGTGTATTATATGATTCTTTTCTTTGTTTGATTTTTAGTTTGTCACAACCATCCTTGCTGAACACACCTATTTTGAGACAGCCACACGATCATCATAATTTGTTAGAATACTCTATGTGCTTCACTTAAATTTTTTGAGCTAGGCAGTTGCTCTAGTGCTTCACTTAAATCTTTTTGAGCACGGCGGTGGCTATATTTTGAAGAAATAAACTCTCATGCTTCACTTATATTATTTTGAGAGTTGATAAGATTGAAATTTTGAAGAAATATTTGCACTCTCATGCTTCACTTATATCTTTTTGAGAGTTGATGAAAGTAATGGTAATTTGCACAAGATATGAATTTGGTCCCAAAGTGATGAATATCCAAGAGGGATATAATAAAAACTTTCATATAGATCATTGGATATGATAAGTGTGATTCCTTGCAGTAGTTTTGCAATATGGAAATGATAATATGTGAGTCATGTTAGTGAGTAATTGTGATTTAGTAAGAATATTAGTGTTAAGGTTTGTGATTCCCTATGCATGCACGTTAAGTCAATAGTTATGCAACAAAATTATATCCTACTTATGGTGCATTATTCGGTGTTAGTTATGTTCAATGCATGTTTATGACCGTTTTCGTTTTTTGGTTGTTTGCTTCTCAATCTTTTGCTAGCCTTCATTTGTACTAAGCGGAAATACTGCTTGTGCATCCAAACTCCTTAAACCCAAGTTGTGCCAAATGAGTCCACTATATCTACCTATATGCGGTATTTCAATGCCATTCCAAGTAAATTTGTGGGTGCCAACTCCAATTTTCAAAATAATATTTCTGTTTTGTGTGCCCATACCGCTCATGAAGCGGCAGGGGGTGGCCAATATTTTCCATGCTAGGTGTGTCATTCTCACGATGAGAGTTTATTCTCTTGTCATTGCACGAGAGAGTGGCTGGTAATAGGGATGCCCAGTCCCACAATGAAATCAAAAATTAATAACAACAAAATTCCTTTGAAAGTGATGGTATGGAGGGCACCCGTGGATACGGCTAGCCATGGATTGTGAAAGAATGGTGGAAAGGAAATAAACTTTATTTTCTGTTTGAGAACCGCCTATGATGTGTCTAGCATGGAAGATATTGGGAATTCTCGGTCGTTTTCGTTGACAGGAAAAGCATGCCTCTCAAAATATTTTTATCTCTCTAATTTAAGCTTTGAGCTCTGGCACATTTGACAAATCTCTGCTTCCCTCTGCGAAGGACCTATCTATTTACTTTTACACAATTTTTATTTTTTTGAGTCTCCATCTTCTCTTATAAAGCACCAACTAGAGAGCACTATTGTCATACTTGTGCATTGGATGTAGCTAATATTCGAGTGTGTTTCATGAATGGATCAATGATTGAGCATAATGGGCTAGGGATAACTTTCTTTAGCATTGATATTTTGAAAAACATGGTTGCTTGTTAGCATGCTTGAGTATTTATATCTTCATGTCAAATTATAGATTATTGATTTCAATCATTCAAGTCCAATGTCCATGCTACAAAAGAAAAGAATATATGATGAATATGATAGGCAGCATTCCACATCAAAAATTCTGTTTTTATCATTTACCTACTCGAGGATGAGCAGGAATTAAGCTTGGGGATGTTGATACATCTCCAACGTATCTATAATTTTTGATTGTTCCATGTTGTTATATTATCAATCTTGGATGTTTTTATATGCATTTACAGCAATTATATATCATTTTTGGAGACTTACCTATTAACTTAGTGCCCAGTGCCAGTTGCTGTTTTCTGCCCTGTTTTTGTTTTACAGAATATCAATACCAAACGAAGTCCAAATGCCACGAAACTTTTTGGAGATTTTTTTCTGGACATATACATCACTAGAAGCTTCGGGAGGAGGCCAAAAGCCCCAGGGGTGCCCACGAGGCACCAGGGCGCGCCTGTGGGGGGGGGGGGCAGGCGCGCCCTGGTACCTCATGGGGCCCACAGAGCTCCGTTTGACCTAATACCTCCACTATAAATTCCCAAAAAATCAGAAACCCTCAGGGGAGTCCAGGAAATACTTTTTCCGCTGCCGCAAGTTTCTATTCTCGAGAGATCCCATCTGGAGGCCTTTTCCGGTGCTCCGCCGGAGGGGGAATCGATCACGGAGGGGCTCTACATCAACCTTGCTGCCCTTCCGATGATACGTGAGTAGTTTACCATAGACCTTCGGGTCCATAGTTAGTACCTAGATGGCTTCTTCTCTCTTTTTGATCTTCAATACAATGTTCTCCTCGATGTTCTTGGAGTTCTATTCGATGTTATCACTTTTTGCGTTGTGTATGTTGGGATCCGATGAATTGTGAGTTTATGATCAGATTATCCATGAATATTATTTGAGTCTTTTCTAATCTCTTTTATGCATGATTATTATAGCTTCGTATTTCTTCTCTGATCTATTGATTTGGTTTGGCCAACTAGATTGATTTATCTAGCCATGGGAAGAGGTGCTTTGTAATGGGTTCGATCTTGCGGTGCTCAATCCTAGTGACAGAAAGGGACATGACACGTATGTATCGTTGCTATTAAGGGTAAAAAGATGGGGTTTATTCATACGTGAATTTATCTTGTCTACATCATGTCATCGTTCTTAAGGCGTTACTCCGTTCTTTATGGACTTAATAGACTAGATGCATGCTGGATAGCGGTCGATGTGTGGAGTAATAGTAGTAGATGCAGGCAGGAGTCGGTCTACTTGTCTCGGACGTGATGCATATATACATGATCATTTCCTTGGATATCGTCATGATTATTTGCTTTTCTATCAATTGCCCAACAGTAATTTGTCTACCCACCGTATGCTATTTTCTTGAGAGAAGCCTCTAGTGAAAACTATGGCCCCCGGGTCTATCTAAATCATATACTAAAACCCTAAAAATACTTGCTGCACTTTACTTTTATTTATTTCATTTTGTATTTTTGTTTCAATCTATCTATCTATCACATACAATTTAATCTTGCAACTTACCGCCGAGGGATTGACAACCCCTTGTTTGCGTTGGGTGCAAGGATTTGTTGTTTTGTGTGCTGGTGCTGCTAACGAGGTGTTGCGTGATTCTCCTACTGGATTGATAACCTTGGTTTCATAACTAAGGAAAATACTTATCTCTACTGTACTGCATCTCCCTTCCTCTTCAGGGAATTACCAACGCAGCTCACAAGTAGCAGCTCGCATTGCTTCAATCGATTGTGCCACTAAAGTCGTCCAACTCCTTCACCCCTCCGACGAGATAGTAAACTATTCCGCTCGGATTATCCAGAACGCCAAAGCACACATATATGCTCTAAATGCTTTGAACGCTTCACCTCTTGAGGGAATTGAGAACATTCCAGTCGTTCGCGATTTTCCAGACGTCTTTCCAGAAGAACTTCCACGAATACCCCCGGTTAGAGCTCTCGAGTTCGTTATTGACTTAAAACCAGGCACTACCCCTCTTGCTAAGTGTCCCTATAAGATGCCGCCACATGAATGACGTCTACTACACAACTTATTGTTGTAGACTCGTGTTGGGCCTCCAAGCGTAGTGTTTTGTAGGACAGTAGCAATTTTCCCTCAAGTGGATGACCTAAGGTTTATCAATCCGTGGGAGGAGTAGGTTGAAGATGGCATCTCTCAAACAACCCTACAACCAAATACAAGAAATCTCTTGTGTCCCCAACACACCCAATACAATGGTAAATTGTATAGGTGCACTAGTTCGGCGAAGAGATGGTGATAAAAGTGTAGTATGGATAGTAGATATAGGTTTTTGTAATCTGAAAATATAAAAACAGCAAGGTAGCAAGTAACAAAAGTGAGCACAAACGGTATTGCAATGCTTAAAAACAAGGCCTAGGGTTCATACTTTCGCTAGTGCAATCTCTCAACAATGCTAATATAATTGGATCATATAACCATCCCTCAACGTGCGATAAAGAATCACTCCCAAATTCCTATTAGCGGAGAACATAAGATAGAAATTGTTTGTAGGGTATGAAACCACCTCAAAGTTATCCTTTCCGATCAATCTATTGAGCCATTCCTATAAGTGTCACAAATAGCCTTAGAGTTCGTACTAAAATAACACCATATGATACACATCAACCAACTCTAATGTCACCTAGATACTCCAATGTCACCACAAGTATCCGTGAGTTGATTATACGATATGCATCAAAAAACTTCATAATCATAATATTCAATCCACACAAAGAACTCCAAGGAGCACCCCAAAGTTTCTATCGGAGAAAAGATAATGAAAACGTGCATCAACCCCTATGCATAGATTACCCCAATGTCACCTCAGGAATCCGCGAGTTGAGTGCCAAAACATACATCAAGTGAATCAATATAATACCCCATTGTCACCATGGGTATTCATATGCAAGACATACATCAAGTGTTCTCAAATCTGAAGTATTCAATCCGACAATAACGAAACCTCAAAGGGAAAAGATTCGATTCATCACAACAAGGATAGAGAGGGAAGAAACGCCATATGATCCAACTATATTAACAAAGCTCGCGATACATCAAGATCGTGCCAAATCAAGAACACGAGAGAGAGAGAGAGAGAGAGAGAGAGAGATCAAACACATAGCTACTAGTACATACCCTCAACCCCGAGAGTGAACTACTCCCTCCTCGTCATGGAGATCGCCGGGATGATGAAGATGGCCTCCGGTGATGATTCCCCCCTCCGGCAGGATGCCGAAAAAGGGCTCCAGATGGGATCTCCTTGGTACAGAGGCTTGCGGCGGCGTAAAAACTCATCTAGGTTAACTTTCGGGGGTTTCTGAATATATATGATTTTTCAGCATTGGAATCACGCAAAGAGGTGCCACAGGGGGCCCACGAGGCACCAGGGCGCGCCTGGGGGGGCAGGAGCACCCAGGTGGCTCGTGGGGCCCTTGTGGCTCTTCTGCTGTTCCTCCGAAGCTTCCTGGGTCTGTTTTCTTCCAGAAAAAATCGTCAAAAAGGTTCACTGCATTTGGACTTCATTTGATATGGATATTCTGGAAAACCAAAAACAAGCAGAAAACAACAACTGGCACCGGGCACTAGGTCAATATGTTAGTCCATGAAAATCATATAAAAGTGCACCAAAATCATACAAAACTATAATAAACATGCCATGAATACTTCATAAACTATAGATACGTTGGAGACGTATCAATGAACTCCTTGAACTTAAGGAGGAGATCGACAAATCGCATCGTAAAGGCTTCATTCATCCAAGTTCATCTGCTTGGGGAGCACCTTCTCTCTTTGTTAAGAAGAAGGATGGAACGAACTGATTGGTCCAGGACTATCGGCCTATTAACCAAGCAACAATCCAGAACAAATATCCACTTCCCCGGATCAACGATCTTTATGATCAACTTGCTGGATCCTCTGTGTTCTCTAAACTCAACTTAAGGTTGGGTTACCATCAGATCCGAGTTCGTAAAGAGGATATTCCGAAGACCGCCTTCGTTACCCGTTATGGATCATACGAGTACACCGTCATGTCCTTCGGATTAACTAATACTCTAGCAACCTTCTCTCGATTGATGAACTATATCTTCATGGACTACCTCGACAAATTTGTCATGGTTTATTTGGATGATATCCTTGTATACTCCAAGAATGAAGAAGAACACGCCGAACATCTTCGGCTCGTATTGGAGAAACTTCGAGAACATCAACTGTATGCCAAATTTTCCAAATGTGAATTCTGGTTATCTGAGGTGACCTATCTTAGTTATGTGATTTCCAAGGATGGCATTGCTATTAACCCAGAACGAGTTCAGGCTATTCTTGACTGGACTCCTCCACAGACTGTTAAGCAAGTCAGAAGTTTTCTCGGTCTCGCTAGCTATTGCCGCCTGATACGTCTCCAACGTATCTATAATTTTTTATTGTTCCATGCTGTTATATTATCAATCTTGGATGTTTTTATATGCATTTACAGCAATTATATATCATTTTTGGAGACTAACCTATTAACTTAGTGCCCAGTGCGAGTTGCTGTTTTCTGCCCTGTTTTTGTTTTACAGAAAATCAATACCAAACGAAGTCCAAATGCCACGAAACTTTTTGGAGATTTTCTATTGGCCAAGATAAACACTAGAAGCTTTGGGAGAGGGCCAGAAGACCCAAGAGGTGGCCACGAGCCACCAGGGCACGCCTGGTGGGGGCAGGTGCGCCCTGGTGCCTCGTGGGCCCCCCTTTGCTCCGTTTGACCTAATTCCAGCACTATAAATTCAGAAAAAAATCAGAAACCCTCAGGGGAGTCCACGAAATACTTTTTCCGCCGAAGCAAGTTTCTGTTCCAGAGAGATCCCATCTGGGGTCCTTCTCCGGTGATCCGCCGGAGCGGGAATCGATCACGGAGGGGTTCTACAACAACCTTGCTGCCCTTCCGATGATGCGTGAGTAGTTTACCACAGACCTTCGAGTCCATAGGCAGTAGCTAGATGGATTCTTCTCTCTTTTTGATCTTCAATACAATTTTCTCCTCGATGTTCTTGGAGTTCTATCCGATGTAATCACTTTTTATGGTGTGTTTGTTGGGATCCGATGAATTGTGAGTTTATGATCAGATTATCCATGAAATTATTTGAGTCTTTGCTGCACTCTTTTATGCATGATTATTATAGCCTCGTATTTCTTCTCCGATCTATTGATTTGGTTTGGCCAACTAGATTGATTTATCTTGCCATGGGAAGAGGTGCTTTGTAATGGGTTCGATCTTGCGTTGCTCAATCCCAATGACAGAAAGGGACATGACACGTATGTATCATTGCTATTAAGGGTAAAAAGATGGGGTTTATTCATATGTGAGTTTATCTTGTCTACATCATGTCATCGTTCTCAAGGCGTTACTCCGTTCTTTATGGACTTAATACACTAGATGCATGCTGGATAGCGGTCGATGTGTGGAGTAATAGTAGTAGATGCAGGCAGGAGTCGGTCTACTTGTCTCGGACGTGATGCCTATATACATGATCATTGAGTTGGATATCATCATGACTATTTGCTTTCCTATCAATTGCCCAACAGTAATTTGTCTACCCACCGTATGCTATTTCCTTGAGAGAAGCCTCTAGTGAAACCTATGGCCCCCGGGTCTATCTAAATCATATTACTAAAACCCTAAAAATATTGCTGCCATTTTCTTTTATTTATTTTATTTTGTATTTTTGTTTCAATCTATCTATCTATCACATAAAATTTAATCTTGCAATTGACCGTCGAGAGATTGACAACCTCTCGTTTGCGTTGGGTGCAAGGATTTGTTGTTTGTGTGCAAGTGCTGCTAACGAGGTGTTACGTGATTCTCCTACTGGTTCGATAACCTTGGTTTCATAACTGAGGGAAATACTTATCTCTACTGTGCTGCATCATCCCTTCCTCTTCGGGGATAATACCAACGCAAGCTACAAGTAGCAGGAAGAATTTCTGGCGCCGTTGCCGGGGAGACATCATCAACATCTATCAAGTACCTTCGCATAAACTCTCATCTCCTTGCATTTATTTTATTTTCCATTTGCCTCTTGTTTTCATCTATCCCACTTCTAAAATGTTTTTACAAAAATACAAAAAAAAAATCCATTTGCCTTTTTCTTGTTTGCTCTTTTGCTTGATTTGCCATCATGACTAGCGTGACTATCCCTCCTTTGTCGCCGGATTTTGAAGTACTTTACTTCAAACAAAAACAAGGAGAAAATCTTAAAGATGCTTGGTATACGTTAATGGAATCCTACCGTGTTTGCTCTATAAAAGGGGATTTAAAAATTTTGCTTCGCAATTTCTATATAGGTTTAACCATGCATCACAGACTACTTTTGGATTTTGCCGCAAAAGGGAATTTTATTGAGAGTGAGGCCAATACCGCCTATGAAATAATAGAAGGCATATTGGGAATTCCACCACCACAAAAGGTTTTTGCTTTTACTCAAGAGGGGGCTCAAATTCTAGACAAATTGGGTGATATGCAGAAAAAATTGGTTGAGTTACAAAAGTCTAACGGGCCTCTTAAAAATATTAGTGGAAATCTCAATCGCACGAATACTTTGATTTTTTTGTGCAATAAGCGATTGGATATTTTAGATCTTAAAATTGCCTCCTTTTCTGAGAATAATGGGAAGCGTAAAGAACCTCCCGGGTTTGAGAAAACTCCTGCAAAGATTATTAAGACCAAAGATGACAATACTTGAAATTATGCATTATGCCTAGCTAGGGGCATAAAAAAATAGCGCTTGTTGGGAGGCAACCCAATGAATAAAATAATTTTTTTTCTGTAATTGTGTGTTTTAACAATTATTATACTGGTATGAGTGTGTTTTTGTGTTTTTAATTAGTGCTTGTGCCAAGTAAAGCCTTTAGGATCATTTGGAAGATAGTATAATTGATGCTGTTTGGAAAACAGAAAGTTTTGCGTCCAGTGCCCGAATTTTGTTTCTATACTGGGCGTCAGAAAAATCTGAAATTTTTACACAGTATTTTTATATGAATTGTCCACGTTTTCCTAATTTTTCAGAATTTTTGGAGTTACAGAAGTATGGCTTTTCAATAGATTGCTACAGACTGTTCTGTTTTTGACAGATTCTGTTTTTGATGCACTACTTGCTTGTTTTGATGAATCTATGTATTGTATCGGGGGGTATAAGCCATGGTGAAGTTAGAATACAGTAGGTATAATGCAAAAATAAATTATGAATGGGTTTGCAACAGTACTTAGAGTAGTGATTTATTTTGTTATACTAACGGATCTCACGAAGGTTTTGTTGAGTTTTGTGTGATTGAAGTTTTCAAGTTTTGGGTGAGATCACGATGGATGAAGGAATAAGGAGTAGCAAAAGCCTAAGCTTGGGGATGCCCGAGGCACCCCAAGGTAATATTCTAGGAAGACTCAAGCATCTAAGCTTGCGGATGCCCCGGAAGGCATCCCCTCTTTCTTCTACCAACCATCGGTAATTTTACTTGGAGCTATATTTTTATTCGTCACATGATATGAGTTTTGCTTGGAGCGTCTTGTATTATATGAGTCTTTGCTTTGTTTGCTTTTTAGTTTGTCACAATCATCTTTGCTGAACACACCTATTTTGAGAGAGCCACACGTTTATCATCATTTGTTAGAATACTCTATGTGCTTCACTTAAATATTTTGAGCTAGGCAGATGCTCTATGCTTCACTTAAATCTTTTTGAGCACGGTGGTGGCTATATTTTGAAGAAATGAATTCTCATGCTTCACTTAAATCTTTTTGACAGTTGATGATAGTAACGGTAATTTGCACAAGATATGAATTTGGTCCAAAAGTGATGAATATTCAAGAGGGATATAATAAAAACTTTCATATAGATCATTGGATATGATAAGTGTGATTCCTTGCAATAGTTTTGCGATATGGAAATGATAATATGTGAGTCATGTTAGTGAGTAATTGTGATTTAGTAAGAATATTAGTGTTAAGGTTTGTGATTCCCTATGCATGCACATTAAGTCAATAGTTATGCAATGAAATTATATCCTACTTATGGTGCATTATTCAGTGTTAGTTGTGTTCAATGCATGTTTATGACTGTTTTCGTTTTTTGGTTGGTTGCTTCTCAATCTATTTGCTAGCCTTCATTTGTACTAAGCGGAAATATTGCTTGTGCATCCAAAATACTTAAACCCAAGTTGTGCCAAATGAGTCCACTATATCTACCTATATGCGGTATTTTAAATTTGCGTGTGCCAACTCTAATTTTCAAAATAATTTTTCCGGTTTGTGTGCCCGTACCGCTCATGAAGCGGCAGGGGTGGCCATTAGTTTCCATGCTAGGTGTGTTATTCTCACGACGAGTGTTTATTCACTTGTCATTGCACGAGAGAAAGGTTGGTAATAGGGATGCCCAGTCCCACAATGAAATCAAAATTAATAACAACAACATTCCTTGGAAAGTGTTGGTTTGGAGGGCACCCGTGGATACGGCTAGCCATGGATTGTGAAAGAATGGTGGAAAGGAAATAAACTTTACTTTCTGTTTGGGAACCACCTATGATGTGTCTAGCATGGAAAATATTGGGAATTCTCGGTCGTTTTCATTGACAGGAAAAGCATGCCTCTCAAAATATTTTTATCTCTTTAATTTCAGCTTTGAGCTCAGGCGCATTTGACAAATCTCTACTTCCCTCTACGAAGGGCCTATCTATTTACTTTTATGCAATTTTTATTTTATTTGAGTCTCCATCTTCTCTTATAAAGCACCAACTAGAGAGCACTATTGTCATACTTGTGCATTGGATGTAGCTAATATTTGAGTGTGTTTCATGAATGGATCAATGATTGAGCATAATGGGCTAGGGATAACTTTCTTTAGCGTTGATATTTTGAAAGACATGGTTGCTTGTTAGCATGCTTAGTATTTATATCTTCATGTCAAATTATGGACTATTGCTTTGAATCATTCAAGTCCAAATGTTCATGCTATAAAAGAAAAGAATATGTGATGAATATGATAGGCAGCATTCCACATCAAAAATTCTGTTTTTATCATTTACCTACTCGAGGACGAGCAGGAATTAAGCTCGGGGATGCTGATACGTCTCCAACGTATCTATAATTTTTGATTGTTCCATGCTGTTATATTGTCAATCTTGGATACTTTTATATGCATTTACAGCAATTATATATCATTTTTGGAGACCAACCTATTAATTTAGTGCCCAGTGTCAGTTGTTGTTTTCTGCCCTGTTTTTGTTTTACAGAAAATCAATACCAAACGAAGTCCAAATGCCACGAAACTTTTTGGAGATTTTTTATTGGCCAAGATAAACACTAGAAGCTTCGGGAGAGGGCCAAAAGACCCAGGAGGTGGCCACGAGCCACCAGGGCGCGTGCCTCGTGGGCCCCGCTTTGCTCCGTTTGACCTAATTCCAGCACTATAAATTCAGAAAAAAAATCAGAAACCCTCAGGGGAGTCCACGAAATACTTTTTCTGCCGCCGCAAGTTTCTGTTCCAGAGAGATCCCATCTGGGGTCCTTCTCCGGTGATCCGCCGGAGGGGGAATCGATCACGGAGGGGTTCTACATCAACCTTGCTGCCCTTCCGATGATGCGTGAGTAGTTTACCACAGACCTTCGGGTCCATAGGCAGTAGCTAGATGGCTTCTTCTCTCTTTTGATCTTCGATACAATGTTCTCCTCAATGTTCTTGGAGTTTTATCCGATGTAATCACTTTTTGCGGTGTGTTTGTTGGGATCCGATGAATTGTGAGTTTATGATCAGATTATCCATTAAATTATTTGAGTCTTTGCTACACTCTTTTATGCACGATTATTATAGCCTCGTATTTCTTCTCCAATCTATTGATTTGGTTTGCCCAACTAGATTGATTTATCTTGCCATGGGAAGAGGTGCTTTGTAATGGGTTCGATCTTGCGTTGCTTAATCCCAGTGACAGAAAGGGACATGACACGTATGTATCGTTGCTATTAAGGGTAAAAAGATGGGGTTTATTCATACGTGAGTTTATCTTGTCTACATCATGTCATCGTTCTTAAGGCGTTACTCCGTTCTTTATGGACTTAATATACTAGATGCATGCTGGATAGCGGTCGATGTGTGGAGTAATAGTAGTAGATGCAGGCAGGAATCGGTCTACTTGTCTCGGACGTGATGCCTATATACATGATCATTGCCTTGGATATCGTCATGATTATTTGCTTTTCTATCAATTGCCCAACAGTAATTTGTCTATCCACCGTATGCTATTTTCTTGAGAGAAGCCTCTAGTGAAACCTATGGCCCCCGGGTCTATCTAAATCATATTACTAAAACCCTAAAAATATTGTTGCCATTTTGTTTTATTTAATTTATTTTGTATTTTTGTTTCAATCTATCTATCTATCACATAAAATTTAATCTTGCAATTAACCGCCGAGAGATTGACAACCTCTCGTTTCCGTTGGGTACAAGGATTTGTTGTTTGTGTGCAGGTGCTGCTAACGAGGTGTTGCGTGATTCTCCTACTGGTTCGATAACCTTGGTTTCATAACGGAGGGAAATACTTATCTCTACTGTGCTGCATCATCCCTTCCTCTTCAGGGATAATACCAATGCAAGCTACAAGTAGAACCGCCGTTTCGTTGAAAACTTCTCCAAGATTGCAAAGCCACTGACTGATTTGCTCCACAAAGGCAAGAAGTTTGAGTAATGCGAAGAAAGTTTCCTAATGCTCAAAGACAAGTTGACCTCTGCCCCTGTGCTAGCACCCCTAGATACTCGCAAGGACTTTGTGATCTACTGTGATGCGTCTCGTCAAGGATTAGGCTGTGTCCTAATGCAAGAGCGCAAGATGATTGCCTATGGCTCTCGTCAGTTGCGTCCTCATGAGGATAAGTATCCAACACATGATCTCGAACTTGTAGCAGTTATTTATGCTCTGAAGTTGTGGCGACATTACCTTCTCGGTAATCGTTCCGAGATATACACGGACCACCAAAGTCTGAAGTATCTGTATACTCAACCAGATTTGAACCTCCGTCAACAAAGATGGCTCGAGACAATAGCTGACTATGACATGGATATTTCTTATACCCCTGGCAAGGCTAATGTAATGGCCGATGCTTTGAGCCGCAAGTCTTATTGCAACAACCTCATGGTTCAGCAAGCACAACCCCTTCTCTACGAAGAACTTCGCAAGTTGAACCTTCACATTGTCCCACAGGGTCATCTCAATACCCTGGTTGTTGAACCGGACCTCGACCGCAACATCAAGACACGGCAGAAATATGATTCTCAAGTCGAAAAGACTAAGCGCTATCTTTCAAATGGTAACTCTTCGTCTTTCACTGTTGATGATGAAGGCGACGTGTTCTTTAACGGTTGCTTAGTGGTTCCTTCGAAAGGCAACCTAGATTCGATATCGGATGTCATGAAATAAGCTCATGACACACCTCTGTCTATCCACCCTGGTAGCACCAAGATGTACCAAGACATTCATCAGAGATATTGGTGGCCTAAGATGAAGCGAGACATTGCTCGTTATGTTGCTGAGTGTGACATTTGCCGTCGCATCAAACCAGAACATCAAAGGCCTGCTGGAACTCTGCAACCACTTGCTATTCCTGAATGGAAATGGGACAAAGTTGAAATGGATTTCATCACTGGTTTTCCCAGATCACAGAAGGGTCATGATGCTATTCTTGTCATCATTGATCGCTTTTCCAAGGTTGCTCATTTTCTACCTGTCAAGGAGACGATCACTGCTAGTTAGCAAGCTTATATGTTTCCAGAATCGTGTCACTCCACGGTGTTCTGTTGGAAATTAGTTCAGACCGAGGCAGCCTCTTTACCTGAAGATTTTGGGAAAGTTTCCAAGAAGCTATGGGAACTCATCAGTCCTTCATCACCGCTTTTCACCCCCAGTCCCAGGGACAAGTTGAACGAGCCAATCAAGTGCTTGAAGATATGCTTTGAGCTTGTGTCATCTCATTCGGTAAGAAATGGGAGGAATCTCTCCCATATGCTGAATTCTCATACAACAACAGCTATCAGGCTAGTTTGAAGATGGCACCCTTTGAAGTTCTATATGGACGTAAGTGCCGAATCCCTCGGAATTGGTCAGAAACTTGGGAACGGCTACTCTTCAGTCTGGATATTATCCAACAAGCTGAAGAACAATTCCGCATTGTTCGTGAACATTTGAAAACTGCTCAGTCTTGTCAAAAGAGCAATTATGACCGAAAACACCAGGTAATGGTCTATCAACCTGGCGAACAATCTTACCTTCGCGTCACTCCAATGAAGGGAACTCATCATTTTGGAATCAAGGGCAAGTTAGCCCCTCGCTACATTGGCCCATTCCGTATCCTCGCCAGACGTGGAGAAGTGGCCTATCAATTGGAATTGCCACTGAATCTCTCTCAAGTTCATGATGTCTTCCATGTGTCGCAACTCCGTCGCTGCTTCAAGGATCCTATCCGAGCAGTGGATCATGAAATGCTTGAATTGCGAGATGATCTATCTTATCAAGAATATCCGATCCGTATTCTTGATCAAGCTGAACGTCGAACCTGTCAGAAGGTAATCAAGTTCCTTAAAGTGCAGTGGTCGAATCACACTGAAGATGAAGCCACTTGGGAACGCGAGGATCGTCTTCGTGAAGAATACCCCGATCTCTTTCCTTGTACCTCTTAATTCTCGGGAAGAGAATTTCTTTTAGAGGAGGAGAATTGTAACATCCCCATGTATTAAGCTACAGTGATCACCATCTCATAATGCCAAGTCACCATGGTTAACAAGCTTGATCAACATTTGGTTTCATATCTCATTTCAAATTAAACTCTAAATCAAATTCAAATTGCAAGTGAAATTTAAAGTTTCACAAACATGTCTGAAAAATTGTTCATATTTTAGCAAATAATCCATAACTAATTTTGTTCAGGAAAACAACATCACCTAAATTACCAAATTGCCCCTGGAAATTCAAAACAGTACCAAAAGAACAATATTTAATCCATTTTCATTTAATTAAAATTCAAATGAAATCATTAGGCCTCCAAACCTTTTTATGGCAGTACCAGATATTGCAAAGTAGTTAAATGGCACAACCTCATATTTTACAAAAGTCAATTTGGGGCCAAACATTTTACAAAACGAAAAAGGAGTGAGTAAACAGAAAAAGAATAAAGAAAAGGGAAAAGGAGCACTGTGCGGCTGGGCTTCTAGTTGCAACAGTGCGGCCCAGCCCGCTAAGCCGTCGTCTCCCTCCTCTCTCCCCAGCTGTCGCCATAGCCGAGCACGCGCGTGCGATGCTCGACACCACCTCCTCACTGCCGTCGCCAGCGCCTACAAGGCCTCCCCGCGACCCCTCTGGCGAAACCCTAGCACCATTCCCCTCTCTCCCTCGTTCCCCCCACCTCGCCCGACGCCGCCATGACCACCCCACCATGATTCGCGCGGCCACCGAGCCTCCCGCGCCTCCTCCTGGTGCTCACCGGCTTCCCCGTCGACGTCTACGTCGGCTGCGGGCACTCGCCCGTCCGGAGAAGCACCAACGCCGCCGCCAGCTTCCTCTTCTTCCACAGATCGCCGCCACCGTTCGTCATCGATCCCGTCACCATCGAGCCTCCCCCACGCCCACTTTGCTCACCTACAGGCTCGCGGTGAGCCCTCGTCTCTTTCCCCTCACTCTCCCGCCCGAGTCCGTCCCGTAGCCGTCGCTAGCACCATCACCGGAGCTCGGCTCCGCCGCGTAGCTCACCGCCATCGCTGTAGTCGTTGTCATGGCCGCCCGAGCACATGAACGTGCTCAGGGCACTTCTGTAGTGCGGCCTGCACCTCTCGTTTGCCACCGTTCGAGCCGCTGCATCGTTCCGTCAAAGCTCTCGTACGCGCCGCCGCCTCCCGTCGTCATGGCGCTCGATTCCGGCCGTCTCAACTCCGGCTGAGGCCAACAATGGACGCGGCGCAGCCTTAGCTCTCGAATGCGCCCAGCCGCGCTCCTCCCCGTGCCATGTGGATGAAACCTGACGGGGTCCCGAGCACGCCGCCACGCGATTTGGTCGCCGGAGCAACTCCAGCGCCGGCGTCCGACGTGGCCGTCATTAGCGGCTAATCCCCCCCCCCCCCTAATCACTCTGTGACAGCCGGGCCCCACTCGGATTTAGTTATGCCTAATAAAATGATTTAGTTAATTAATAAATTGACATGTGGGGCCCACATTTACTGTTCAAACGGATAAGACTCGCTGAGTCAGCGTGCTGACTCGGCACAGGACCCACATGTCAACCTCTGTTGACTGGGTGCTGACTGGGCAGTTGACTTAGTCAACTGGCCCCACCTATCAGCCACTATGTAGACTTCTGTGTACACTGTGTTGGGTGCATTTAGCATTTTGCTATTTAATTTCGAATTAAAATTAATTCCAGAAAATCCAGAAAATGATTAAGACTTTGAAAAATCATATAAAATAAACCGTAACTCGGATGAAAATAATTTATATATGAAAAATGATCAGAAAAATATGACGAACCCGAATACGCCCTCCATGTAGCTGTCAGATGCCTCCAACACTGCAAACATGGAACCTTCCCCTCCGGATCGTCTGCCGATAATCACCCGGAGCTGGGAGAACACTCCCGGGTATTTTCCTGCTCTGACCAAAATATCTAGCACTCATTAGAACACCCCTAGCACTGCATATTGCCATGTCATGCATTTGTGTTGCATTGTTTGCCATGTATTTATTGTTTCTTCCCCCTCCTTCTCTCCCAATAGAGCCCGAGACTGCCGACGACACTGCTGAGTACGACTACGTCGTCGACGACCAGACCACTTCAGCAAAGCTTCCAGGCAAGCAAAACCCCTTTGATCATCCAGATATCGCCTACTCTTTCTCTCTATTGCTTCCATTAGAATTGCTTCTGTTGATATTCCGATAGCTCCTATTCTGGTGCATAGCCTGATTTCGTCGTCTACTATTGATACCTTACCTGCTATCCTATGATACTTAGTTAGGTATGCTATGTTTTAGCTGGCCCTTCACCCTTGTCCGTTTACCAGGCTTGTTATCGGGTCGTGATCACTTTGGGTGATGATCACGGAAGTGATACATTACTGCAATACTTTAAACTGTTAAAGTCGGGCCGGCTCCAAGAGTGCCCGCGAGATAATGAAACAAGATGGGTTGAACCCAAGGGTACCCGCGAGTGATATTGTGGCGGAACGACAGGGCAGGTGGAGACCACCTAGGAGAGAGGTGTGCCTGGTCCTTGGTCGTAGTTCGTGGATTACCAAGCCGGAGCGACAGGAATCCTATTCGTCTTTGCGAGTTACTAAAACACGCCTAACGGATTTGGGCATTTGATCTGAGTTGGCCGCTGGCCTATACGCACTACCAACACGCGGGATAATGGTTTAATGGGGCCCTCTACGTCGTACGTTCCTTCCGAAAGTGATCCAGATGTCACAGTTCAGAGATGCGGGCTGGTTACGTCACTTGTGTATACAGTGTCGCGCCTGGGCCCTGACCAGCCACGCAACGTGCAGGAGTGCAGAGGGCGATGGGCCCAAGACCCCTTCGCACTTAGGATTTAGACCGGCGTGTTGACCTCTCTGGAGAGTCTAGGTTGGTCTACGGCATGTCGATTACCCGAGGCCGGGCATTACCCAGCAAGTGTGTCCGGCCAGATGTAATCGAGCGTGTTGGGTAACAGTAGTGCACCCCTGCAGGGAAGTAATCTATTCAAATAGCCGTGTCCATGGTAACAGGACGCTCGGAGTTGTATCCTGATCTACTACAACTATGAATGGATACCGTTACAATGTTAAACTGTGCTACTGCTCTCGGGATCACTTTCTCGCAGGGTAGTCGAGGAAGGATCTCAGGGCATTGCTTATATATACTTATTATGATATGCTGATGTGTTCTATTCTCTTCTGATGCTGCAAGATTGCTTCAAGATGCTAGTCTTCGATAGGCTAGGCCTTTCCCCCTCTGTTCTGGCATTTTTGCAGTTTAGTCCAAACATATAACCCCATTCCTTTGATACCGATGCATACTTAGTATAGTTCTGATGTAAGTCTTGCGAGTACTTTGGATGAGTACTAATGGTTGCTTTGCTTCCTTCTTTTCCCCTACCCGGTTGCTGCGATCAGTCGACGGAGTCCAGGAGCAGGAGATCCCCAGAGGCACCTACTACTACGTTGAGCCCGCCAACCAGGAGTAGTTCGGAGGCCCTAGGCAGGAGGCCTTCGCCTTTTCGATCTGTGTCGCTGTTATGCTAGCCTTCTTAAGGCAAACTTGACTAACTACGTCTGTACTCAGATAATATTTGTTTGTATGACTTATGTATTCGGGTCCTCGTGACCCCTGGTTTGTAATATGAAGATTTATGTTTAAATTTGTGTTTAGAGTTGTGTTGTGATATCTTCCCGTGAGTCTCTGATCTCGATCGTGCATGTTTGCGTGTATGATTAGTGCACGGTCGAGCAGGGGCGCCACATGATCATTGATCGGAAAGTGTTCCGGGTCATGTCTATACTTCACCAAACCTATAGGGTCACATGCTTAAGGGTCATCTATCTGCTGAATACTAGACAGGTAGTCTGAGAGAAAGTCACCGGAAAAGTTTCGGAGACAACGGAAACGTTCCGGAGAGAACACCGGAATAGTTTTGGTAAAAATGAAAAGTTGTTTCGGAGTATACCATTAAGTCAAATTGGTTTCGGCACATGCCTGGAAATTCTTGGAGGGTGCCATAATTGTTCTGGAAACTTCTGGGATTTTTCCGGGATAAAAACCGAAAATGTTCTGGAGCTGCCGGAACCGGTTTCGTTGCTTTTCACAGATGGAAATCACTAATCCGGAATTGTTTCGGAACGCGTCCAAAATCATTATAGTGGGTACTGGAATTATTCTAAGACCCACTGAAATATTTTCGGATTTAACGGTCACGGAAAAATGTTTCCGTGAATAGTGAAAATCACTTTATGGTTACTTTTTTGGAAAGCCACCTTTTAGGGATTTTCCCAAAAGGTTACTAGAAGGACTTAGGGACCAAGGAACCCCCTTTGGGCGGGCCCCCATGAGGGTGGCCGGCCAAGGGTGGAGCTCCTCCATGGAGCTCCACATGCCATCCTTTTATGCCCTTTATGCCAGATACGTCTCCAACGTATCTATAATTTTTGATTGTTCCATGTTGTTATATTATCAATCTTGGATGTTTTTATATACATTTACAGCAATTATATATCATTTTTTGGGACTAACCTATTAACTTAGTGCCTAGTGCCAGTTCCTGTTTTCTGACTGTTTTTTGTTTTACAGAATATCAATACCAAACGAAGTCCAAATGCCACGAAACTTTTTGGAGATTTTTTTCTGGACAATACCAACACTAAAAGCTTTGGGAGAAGACCAAATGCCAGAGGAGGTTTCCACAAGCCACCAGGGCATGCCTGGGGGGCAGGCGCGCCCTGGTGCCTTGTGGGCCCACCTCAGCTCCGTTTGACCTAATTCCACCACTATAAATTCCCATAAATCTGGAAACCACCAGGGGAGTCCACGAAATACTTTTTCTACCGCCGCAAGCTTCTGTCCTCGAGAGATCCCATCTGGAGGCCTTTTCCGGTACTCTACCGGAGGGGGAATCGATCACGGAGGGGCTCTACATCAACCTTGCTGCCCTTCCGATGATGCGTGAGTAGTTTACCACAGACCTTCGGGGTCCATAGTTAGTATCTAGATGGCTTCTTCTCTCTTTTTGATCTTCAATACAATGTTCTCCTCGATGTTCTTGGAGTTCTATCCGGTGTAATCACTTTTTGCGGTGTGTTTGTTGGGATCCGATAAATTGTGAGTTTATGATCAGATTATCCATGAATATTGAGTCTTCTCTGATCTCTTTTATGCATGATTATTATAGCTTCGTATTTCTTGTCCGATCTATTGATTTGGTTTGGCCAACTAGATTGATTTATCTTGCCATGGGAAGAGGTGCTTTGTAATGGGTTCGATCTTGCGGTGCTCAATCCCAGTGACAGAAAGGGACATGACATGTATGTATCGTTGCTATTAAGGGTAAAAAGATGGGGTTTATCCATGCGTGAGTTTACTTTGTCTACATCATGTCATCTTGCTTAAGGCGTTACTCCGTTCTTTATGGACTTAATACACTAGATGCACGCTGGATAGCGGTCGATGTGTGGAGTAATAGTAGTAGATGCAGGCAGGAGTCGGTCTACTTGTTTCGGATGTGATGCCTATATACATGATCATTGCCTTGGATATCGTCATGATTATTTGCTTTTCTATCAATTGCCCAACAGTAATTTGTCTACCCACCGTATGCTATTTTCTTGAGAGAAGCCTCTAGTGAAAACTATGGCCCCCGGGTCTATCTAAATCATATACTAAAACCCTAAAAATACTTGCTACACTTTTTCTTTATTTATTTTATTTTGTATTTTTATTTCAATCTATCTATCTATCACATACAATTTAATCTTGCAATTTACCGCCGAGGGATTGACAACCCCTCGTTTGCGTTCGGTGCAAGGATTTGTTGTTTGTGTGCAGGTACTGCTAACGAGGTGTTGCGTGATTCTCCTACTGGACTGATAACCTTGGTTTTATAACTAAGGGAAATACTTACCTCTACTGTGCTGCATCATCCCTTCCTCTTCGGGGAAAATACCAACGCAAGCTACAAGCAGCAGGAAGAATTTCTGGCGCCGTTGCCGGGGAGACATATTAACATCTATCAAGTACCTTTGCATAAACTCTCATCTCCTTGCATTTATTTTATTTGCCTCTTGTTTTCATCTCCCCCACTTCTAAAAAGTTTTTACAAAAATACAAAAATATTTTCCGTTTGCCTTTTTCTTGTTTGCTTGTTCGCTCGCTTGAAGATTGTTATCATGAGTGATTTTGGCATGGCGGAAACTGATGATGGTAAAACTCCTAAAAAGGGAAGTTCTACCAATCTTGATGCTAAAACTTTTGTGTTGGGACATGGTAATGTTATAGGAAAAAGTGTCATCCAAGAATTCTTTAATTGCATTGGGACCTTGGCTTTTGATGACGCTACTATACTTAAAGAAACTAAGAATTATGCCGATGCTATTTCCGCACTTATTCTTAAACTTGAAAGAAGATTTATTCGCACCCATCCTACTATACAAAGATTTTTTTATGAGTTACCGGTTATAAAAGATCCTAGGGCTAAGAAAATATCCACCCTTGTTCTCAGGAATGAATTTGATCACATAGTGTGAGAAGCTAGGGAGATCTTTTGATTTTTATGGTATGAATCATGAAAAATCGGTAATAGATGAGATCCTTTATAATAATGATTACTTGTTGAGATATTTGTTCCGCAATGACCACATATTTGATGAGAATATTAAAAAAGAAGTCCCTCCTTTGAATATAATCCAACAAGTTTTCAATAGTGTTAATAGACAATACTCTTGGATTGTAGCCGGTAATCAAGAAGGATTTACAGATGGACAACTTACTAATGCTAAAATTTCTATGGATGATGTGTTTCATATTACCTTTGAAAAACCCTTTGATAAAAGTACCTCTTTGGATAAGAAGAAGAAACATGACAATACTTGAAACTATGCATTTTGCCTACCTAGGGGCATAAAACAATAGCGCTTGTTGGGAGGCAACCCAATGAATAAAATAAATTTTTCTTTTTTGTTTCTGTTATGGTGTGTTTTCATATTTATGCTACTGTCATGATTGAGTTTTTATTATTTTAATTAGTTTTGTGCCAAGTAAAACCTTTAGGATGATTTGGAAGATAGTATAATTGATGCTGTTTGGAAAACAGAAAGTTTTGCGTCCAGTGCTGGAATTTTGGTTCTGTACTGGGCGTCAGAAAAATCAGAAATTTTTACACAGTATTGGTATACGAATTTCTCATGTTGTACTAATATTTTAGAATTTTTGGAGTTACAGAAGAATGGCTTTTAAATAGATTGCTACAAACTGTTCTGTTTTTGACAGTTTCTATTTTTGATGCACTACCTGCTTGTTTTGATGAAACTATGGATTGTATCGGGGGGTATAAGCCATAGAGAAGTTAGAATACAGTAGGTATAATGCAAAAATAAAATATGAATGGGTTTGAAACAGTACTTAAAGTAGTGATTTATTTTGTTACACTAACGGATCTCACGAAGGTTTTGTTGAGTTTTGTGTGATTGAAGTTTTCAAGTTTTGGGTGAGATAACGATGGATGAAGGAATAAGGAGTGGCAAGAGCCTAAGCTTGGGGATGCCTGAGGCACCCCAAGGTAATATTCAAGGAAGACTCAAGAGTTTAAGCTTGGGGATGCCCCGGAAGGCATCCCCTCTTTCTTCTACAAACCATCGGTAATTTTACTTGGAGCTATATTTTTATTCGTCACATGATATGTGTTTTGCTTGGAGCGTCATGTATTATATGAGTCTTTGCTTTTTTTGCTTTTTAGTTTGTCACAATCATCCTTGCTGGACACACCTATTTGAGAGAGCCACACGTTCATCATAATTTGTTAGAATACCCTATGTCCTTCACTTAAATTTTTTGAGCTAGGCAGTTGCTCTAGTGCTTCACTTAAATCTTTTTGAGCACGGCGGTGGCTATATTTTGAAGAAATAAACTCTCATGCTTCACTTATATTATTTTGGGAGTTGATAAGACTAAAATTTTGAAGAAATATTTGCACTCTCATGATTCACTTATATCTTTTTGAGAGTTGATAATAGTAATGGTAATTTGCACAAGATATGAATTTGGTCCCAAAGTGATGAATATTCAAGAGGGATACAATAAAAACTTTCATATAGATCATTGGATATGATAAGTGTGATTCCTTGAAATAGTTTTGCGATATGGAAATGATGATATGTGACTCATGTTAGTGAGTAATTGTGATTTAGTAAGAATATTAGTGTTAAGGTTTGTGATTCCCTATGCATGCACATTTAGTCAATAGTTATGCAAAGAAATTATATCCTACTTATGGTGCATTATTCGGTGTTAGTTATGTTCAATGCATGTTTATGACTGTTTTTGCTTTTTGGTTGGTTGCTTCTCAATCTATTTGCTAGCCTTCATTTGTACTAAGCGGAAATACTGCTTGTGCATCAAAACTCCTTAAACCCAAGTTGTGCCAAATGAGTCCACTATATCTACCTATATGCGGTATTTGCATGCCGTTCCAAGTAAATTTGCATGTGCCAACTCTAATTTTCAAAATAATTTTTCCATTTTGTGCGTCTGTACCACTCATGAAGCGGCAGGGGGTGGCCAATATTTTCCATGCTAGGTGTGTTATTCTCACGATGAGTGTTTATTCACTTGTCATTGCACGAGAGAGTGGCTGGTAATAGGGATGCCCAGTCCCACAATGAAATCAAAATTAATAACAACAAAATTCCATGGAAAGTGATGGTATGGAGGGCACCTGTGGATATGGCTAGCCATGGATTGTGAAAGAATGGTGGAAAGGAAATAAACTTTACTTTCTGTTTGGGAACCGCCTATGATGTGTCTAGCATGGAAGATATTGGGAATTCTCGGTCGTTTTCGTTGACAGGAAAAGCATGCCTCTCAAAATATTTTATCTCTCTTATTTAAGCTTTGAGCTCTGGCACATTAGCAAATCTCTGCTTCCCTCTGCGAAGGGCCTATCTATTTACTTTATGCAATTTTTATTTTTATCTTGAGTCTCCATCTTCTCTTATAAAGCACCTACTAGAGAGCACTATTGTCATACTTGTGCATTGTGTGTAGCTAATATTTGAGTGTGTTTCATGAATGGATCAATGATTGAGCATAATGGGCTAGGGATAACTTTCTTTTGCGTTGATATTTTGAAAGACATGGTTGCTTGTTAGCATGCTTGAGTATTTATATCTTCATGTCAAATTATAGACTATTGATTTGAATCATTCAAGTCCAAATGTCCATGCTACAAAAGAAAAGAATATATAATGAATATGATAGGCAGCATTCCATATCAAAAATTCTCTTTTTATCATTTACCTACTCAAGGACAAGCAGGAATTAAGCTTGGGGATGCTGATACGTCTCCAACGTATCTATAATTTTTTATTGTTCCATGCTGTTATATTATCAATCTTGGATGTTTTTATATACATTTACAGTAATTATATATCATTTTTTGGGACTAACCTATTAACTTAGTGCCCAGTGCCAGTTCTTGTTTTCTGCTTGTTTTTTGTTTTATAGAATATCAATACCAAACGAAGTCCAAATGCCACGAAACTTTTTGGAGATTTTTTTTCTGGACAATACCAACACTAGAAGTTTCGGGAGAAGACCAAACACCAGAGGAGGTGGCCACGAGCCACCAGGGCGCCTGGGGGGGGGGGCAGGCGCGCCCTGGTGCCTCGTGGGCCGACCTCAGCTCCATTTGACCTAATTCCACCACTATAAATTCCCATAAATCTGGAAACCACCAGGGGAGTCCACGAAATTCTTTTCCGATGCCACAAGCTTCTGTTCTCGCGAGATCCCATCTGGAGGCCTTTTCCGGTACTCTGTCGGAGGGGAAATCGATCACGGAGGGGCTCTACATCAACCTTGCTGCCCTTTCGATGATGCGTACCACAGACCTTCGGGTCCATAGTTAGTAGCTAGATGGCTTCTTCTCTCCTTTTGATCTTCAATATAATGTTCTCCTCGATGTTCTTGGAGTTCTATCCGATGTAATCACTTTTTGCGGTGTGTTTGTTGGGATCCGATGAATTGTGAGTTTATGATCAGATTATCCATGAATATTATTGGAGTCTTCTCTAATCTCTTTTATGCATGATTATTATAGCTTCGTATTTCTTCTCCGATCTATTGATTTGGTTTGGCCAACTAGATTGATTTATCTTGCCATGGGAAGAGGTGCTTTGGAATGGGTTCGATCTTGCGGTGCTCAATCCCAGTGACAGATAGGGACATGACACGGATGTATCATTGCTACTAAGGGTAAAAAGATGGGGTTTATTCATGCATGAGTTTACTTTGTCTACATCATGTCATCTTGCTTAAGGCGTTAGTCCGTTCTTTATGGACTTAATACACTAGATGCATGCTGGATAGCGGTCGATGTGTGGAGTAATAGTAGTAGATGCAGGCAGGAGTCGGTCTACTTGTTTCGGATGTGATGCCTATATACATGATCATTGCCTTGGATATCGTCATGATTATTTGCTTTTCTATCAATTGCCCAACAGTAATTTGTCTACCCATCGTATGATATTTTCTTGAGAGAAGCCTCTAGTGAAAACTATGGCCCCTGGGTCTATCTAAATCATATACTAAAACCCTAAAAATACTTGCTGCACTTTTTCTTTATTTATTTTATTTTGTATTTTTGTTTCAATCTATCTATCTATCACATACAATTTAATCTTGCAATTTACCGCCGAGGGATTGACAACCCCTCGTTTGCGTTGGGTGCAAGGATTTGTTGTTTGTGTGCCGGTACTGCTAACGAGGTGTTGCGTGATTCTCCTACTGGATTGATAACCTTGGTTTCATAACTGAGGGAAATACTTACCTCTACTATGATGCATCATCCCTTCCTCTTCGGGGAAAATACCAACGCAAGCTACAAGTAGCAATGCCCTTTATGTGTGACATAAGGCATGGGTGTTTTGGTATTTTTTAGTACCACCCTTCCCCTTGGCTTTCCTATAAATAGAGGTGGAGAGGAGCTCTCCACACTCATTCCAACTCTCGTACACATGCCATGCATTATCTGGCTTTCTCTCTCCCTCCCACGAAATAGTTTCGTAGAGCCGAAAGGCTGTTTGGGTTCTGGCAGGAACTAGTTCTGGACGGCGAAGCCCTGCCGGATAGCTGACACCGTATGTGTCCAACCCCGTAGAGAGGTTGTAGGTTCGATCTTTTTCCCGAGGGGCTGTTCGAGGGTCCTCCCGAAGGGGTGTCCGTGACATCGTCCGAGGGACTGTCCGACCGCCTCCCGAAGGGCTGTCCGACGAGGGAGTAAATCCTCGCGGTTGGGAGGTTGTAAATCCTAGCTGCGGGGATCTGCACCGACGATCTACATCAACTCTACTTCCGCTGCGCTACGAGTCGGTAATGATCAGATCAAACCCTGTATGCAGTCTCCATAGTGGTCCTGGGCGTGCTCGCTGTACCGAAATTTTTTGTTTTCAGTCGCGTTACCCTACAGGGCTTCCTCAAATTCCCGAGGTCTTCATGAGCAAGCAAGTTGTATGCACACCCACTTAGCTTTCATGTTGAGCTTTCATACACTTATAGTTCTTAGTGCATCTGTTGCATGGCAATCCCTACTCCTCGCATTGACATCAATTGATGGGCATCTCCATAGCCCGTTGATTAGCCTCGTTGATGTGAGACTATCTTCTTATTTTTTGACTTCCCCTTATTGATCTCTACCACCACACTCTATTCCACCCATAGTGCTATATCCATGGCTTGCGCTCATGTATTGAGTGGGAGTTGAAAAAGCTAAAGCGCGTTAAAAAGTATGAACCAATTGTTTGGACAAAACCGGGGTTGTTCATGATAAATATTTTGTGTTAAGAAGATGGAGCATGACAGGATTGTATGATTTTGTAGGGATAACGTTCTTTAGCATTTTTATTTTGAAAGACATGATTGTTTATTAGTATGCCTGAGCATTGATGTCTTTATATCAAACTATAGACTATTGCTTTGAATCATTCGGATCTTATTATTCATATCGTAAGAGAAAGATTACATGATGAAACATGATACGTAGCATTCCACATCAAAAATTCTGTTTTTATCATTTACCTACTCGAGGACGAGCAGGAATTAAGCTTGGGGATGCTTGATACGTCTCCAACGTATCTATATTTTTTATTGGTCCATGCTATTATAGTATCAATCTTGGATGTTTTTATATGCAATTATATATCATTTTTTGGGACTAACCTATTAACCTAGTGCCCAGTGCCAGTTGTTGTTTTCTGCTTATTTTTGGCTTTTCAGAGAATCTGTACCAAACGAAGTCCAAATGCCACGAAACTTTTTGGAGATTTTTTCTGGACAAAAGAGACCTTGGAAGCTTCGGGAGGAGGCCAGAAGCCTCACGAAGGCTTCACAAGGCAACAGGGCACGACCCAGGTGGGGCGCGCCGTGTTGCCTTGTGGGGCCCACGTGACTCCGTTTGACCTAATTCCACTTCTATAAATTTGCAAATATTGGGAAACCAACAGAGAGCCAGAAGGGAAAACATTTCCGCTGACACAAGCCTCTGTTCTTCCGCGATCCCATCTGGAGGCCTTTTCTGGTACTCTGCCGGAGGGGGAATCGATCACGGAGGGCTTCTACATCAACCTTGCTGCCCTTCCGATGATGTGTGAGTAGTTTACCATAGACCTACGGGTCCATAGCTAGTAGCTAGATGGCTTCTTCTCTCTCTTTGATCTTTAATACCATGTTCTCCTCGATGTTCTTGGAGTTCTACCTGATGTAATCTTCTTTTTGCGGTGTGTTTGTTGGGATCTGATGAATTGTGAGTTTATGATCAGATTATTCATGAGAAATATTTGAGTCTTCTCTGAACTCTTTTATGCATGATTAAATATAGCTTTGTATTTCTCTCCGATCTATCGATTTGGTTTGGCCTACTAGATTGATTTATCTTGCAATGGGAGAGGTGCTTTGTGATGGGTTCAATCTTGCGGTGCTCAATCACAGTGACAGAAGGGGACATGACATGTATTTGTATTGTTGCCATTAAGGATAAAAATATGGGGTTTATTCATATTGCTTGAATTTGCTTCTCTCCATCATGTCATCTTGCTTAAGGCGTTACTCTGTTTTTATTAACTTTATACTCTAGATGCATGCTGGATAGCGGTCGATGAGTGGAGTAATAGTAGTAGATGCAGGCAGGAGTCGGTCTACTTGTCTTGGATGTGATGCCTATATACATGATCATTGCCATGAATCCGTCATGATTATTTGCTTTTCTATCAATTGCCCAACAGTAATTTGTTTACCCACCGTATGTTTCTGTGCTCGAGAGAGAAGCCTCTAGTGAAAACTATGGCCCCCGGGTCCATCTTTATCATATAAAAAACCTAAAAATACCTTGCTGCAATTTATTTACTTTTATTTTATTTAGAATTTTAGTTTATCTATTTATCTCTATCAGACTTAATCCTTGCAAGTAACCGCTAAGAGGATTGACAACCCTCTTATTCGCGTTGGGTGCAAGTGTTTGCTTTTCTGTGTGTAGGTGTTGTTCACTGGATCTTGCTTGGTTCTCCTACTGGATTGATAACCTTGGTTCTTAACTGAGGGAAATACTTATCTCTACTGTACTGCATCATCCTCTCCTCTTCGGGGAAATACCAACGCAGACTACAAGTAGCATTGCCCTCATTGCCGGTTTTGTTCTTCTTTCTCGTTGAAGTGTTCCGGCATCCCCGTGACTTAGTCACCTATGTCTGGCCAGACGATGATGGATGCCATCACACCGAGAGGGCCCTAAGAATATCTCTCCAGCGTCGGAGGAGCAAATCCCACTCTCAAGCTATCTAGTCCCTTGTCAAACTTTCCGATGAACTTGTAAGTAGTCATTATGATTACCGTGTTACAGATGACGTTTGAGCAACCCCAAAGTTCACCGTATGGTAGGAAGTGGCTACGATACTCTCATGATCTAAGGAACTAAAACACATGTTAACACTCTATGTTATAACAATTGATTTCGGACGATATTATCTCAAAGTATAACAAACAAGTTTGGGTCGATTCAATATGATCGTTACACTTAACGATATCCTAAGATCCGGAAAACATGATCACAAACAACACTTGAGCCAGTCTTAGAGGCAAGACTAGGAACCTATTCTTTTCCATTTATCATTCCACACGTGCATATGAGTTTTTCCACTGAATCACATATTTCAGGATCATAGCAGTTATAGCATGAAATATAAAGTCTTAATTATGAAAAATGGAAATATAATAATACAATATTATTGCCTCTATCGCAAATTTCCAACAGTCACTCACTTGCACTAGAGTCAATAATCTAGTTGCATAGTCTATTTTAACACCCATGGCTTTTCTGGTGTTGTTCATGCTTTGCTTGTGGTAGAGGCTTTCGTCATTGGTTTTGGCACATTCAAAACCATGTAACATTTGTGTCAGTCATGTCTGATTCTTATGTACGATCTTGATTCTTTTTTGCTTTGAGTAATGTCATGATTATTCATAATATAGTGTCATTGACTTCACTTGGGATCACACCAACTATATCAAGACACTTCTTGATCAACTATATTCATAATATAGTGTCATTGGTTTCATCACACTTGGTATCACACCAACTATATCAAGACACTTCTTGATTAATTGTATCAAGACATTTCTTGATTCAGACTTACTTTGAAACATCTGATGTTTTCATTATATTCTTCTAACATTATAGAATCCACAATATTGTTCATGCTTGAAAACTGTTCCAAACTATTATTTTACCATAGCCCAATCAGTCATGAAGTTAGTGTTCATGTCACCATTTACAACGAACTTCTTCATCTCCTCTATAAACAAGGAGTAGGTCCTTTGTTCTTTTCAGGTACTTAATTAATTTAACAATTACCTAGTGAGCCAATCCAGGATCGCTTTGGTACCTACTACTAACACTTAGTACATAAAACATTTGGCCTTAATACATATCATAATATTTGTAATGGATTTAATTATCCACTCATTTGTATATGCTTATCAATTGTCTTAGGACATTGATTTCTTCTAAGCATCATGTTATGTGACATTGGGAGAAAACACATTCTCCATTTAAACCTTTTAAAACCTTGTCAATGTATTCAATTTTAGCTTAACTCAATCAGACGCCTTGATCTATCTTTATATATCTTTATGTCCAATAATTTGCTTCACTTTAGTCTTTCATTGGAAACATATTATTCACAATCTTTTATTGTGCTTAGAAACTTTGTATTATTTCCGATCTACAATATGTCATTTACATATAAGATCAAAAATGCTATATAGCTCCCACTGAACTTTATATGTATACACAAGTTTCTTCATCATTTTAACAAAGTCAAACTCTTTAACTGTTTCATTAAAATGTTGATTCTAGCTCCTTGATACTTTCTTCAACACATAAAACTTCTTGAAGCTTGCACACCCATTCGGTATTCTGAGGATCTTCAAAACCTTCTGATTGTATCATACTGATGTCTACTACACAACTTATTCTTGTAGACTCGTGTTGGGCCTCCAAGCGCGGAGTTTTGTAGGACAGTAGCAATTTTCCCTCAAGTGGATGACCTAAGGTCTATCAATCCGTGGGAGGCGTATAGGTTGAAGATGGTATCTCTCAAACAACCCTGCAACCAAATAACAAAGAGTCTCTTGTGTCCCCAACACACCCAATACAATGGTAAATTGTATAGGTGCACTAGTTCGGCGAAGAGATGGTGATACAAATGTAGTATGAATAGTAGATATAGGTTTTTGTAGAGCTTGATGTCTACTACATAACTTATTCTTGTAGACTCGTGTTGGGCCTCCAAGCGCAGAGTTTTGTAGGACAGTAGCAATTTTCCCTCAAGTGGATGACCTAAGGTTTATCAATCTGTGGGAGGCGTAGGATCAAGATGGTCTCTCTCAAACAACCCTGCAATCAAATACAAGAAATCTCTTGTGTCCCCAACACACCCAATACAATGGTAAATTGTATAGGTGCACTAGTTCGGCGAAGAGATGGTGATACAAGTGTAGTATGGATAGTAGATATAGGTTTTTGTAATCTGAAAATAAAAAAACAGCAAGGTAGCGAGTAACAAAAGTGAGCAAAAACGGTATTGCAATGCTTGAAAACAAGGCCTAGGGTTCATACTTTCACTAGTGCAATCCCTCAACAATGCTAACATAATTGGATCATATAACAATCCCTCAACGTGCGACAAAGAATCACTCCAAAGTTCCTATTCACGGAGAAGATAAGATAGAAATTGTTGTAGGGTATGAAACCACCTCAAAGTTATTCTTTCCGATCAATCCATTGAGCTATTCCTATAAGTGTCACAAACAGCCCTAAAGTTCGTACTAAAATAACACCATATGATACACATCAACCAACTCTAATGTCACCTAGATACTCCAATGTCACCACAAGTATCCGTGAGTTGATTATACAATATATATCAAACAACTTCAGATTCATAATATTCAATCCAACACAAAGAACTTCAAGGAGTGCCCCAAGATTTCTACCGGAGAAAGTAGGACAAAAACGTGCATCAACCCCTATGCATAGATTACCCCAATGTCACCTCGGGAACCGGCGAGTTGAGTGCCAAAACATACATCAAGTGAATCAATATAATACCCCATTGTCACCACGGGTATTCATATGCAAGACATACATCAAGTGTTCTCAAATCCATAAAAATATTCAATCCGATAATAGTGCCTCAAAGGTAAAAACTCAATTCATCACAACAAGATAGAGAGGGAGAAACACCATATGATCCAACTATATTCACAAAGCTCGCGGTACATGTGACGCCCCTACTCGACCATGCACTAATCATACACGCAAACGTGCACGCTCGAGATCAGAGACTCACGGGAAGATATCACAACACAACTCTAAACACAAATTTAAACATAAATCTTCATATTACAAACCAGGGGTCATGAGGACCCAAATACATAAGTCATACACACCAATAATATCTGGGTACAGACATAGTTAGTCAAGTTTGCCTTAAGAAGGCTAGCACAAAAAGCGACACTGATCAAAAAGGCGAAGGCCTCCTGCCTAGGGCCTCCGAACTACTCCTGGTTGGCTGGCTCAACCCAGTAGTACGTGCCTCCGGGACTCTCCTGGTAGTAAGCTCCTGCGGTGGCGTCTGGCTCCGGGGCTCTGTCGTCTGATCGCAGCAACCGGGTATGGGGGAAAAGAAGTAGCAAAGCAACCGTGAGTACTCATCCAAAGTACTTGCAAGACTGACATCAGAACTATACTAATATGCATTGGTATCAAAGGAATGGGGCTATATCTTTGGACTAAACTGCAGAAATGCTGGAACAGAGGGGGAGAGGCCTAGCCTATCGAAGACTAGCATCTTGAAGCAATCTTGCAGCATCAGAAGATAGTAGAGCAAGATAATATATAATCAATCATATTTTAGTAATGCCCTGGGATACTTCCTCGACTACCCTGCGAGAAAGTGATTCCGAGAGCAGTAGTAACAGTTTAGTATTTGTGACAATATCCATTTGTAGTTGTAGCAGATCAAGATACAACTCTGAGCGTCCTGTTACCGTGGACATGGCTACTCGAATAGATAACTTCCCTGCAGGGGTGCACTACTGTTACCCAACACGCTCGATCACATCTGGCCGGACACACTTGCTGGGTATTACCCGGCCTCGGGTGATCGACACGACACAGTCCTACCTAGGCTCAGCAGAGAGGTCAACACGCCGATCTAAATCCTAAGCGCAAAGGGGTCTTGGGCCATCGCCCTTTGCACTCCTGCACGTTACGTGGCTGGTCAGGGCCCAGGCGCGACACTGAATACTCTAGTGACGTAACCAGCCCACCCCAACGATCAGCCCGCATCTCTGAGCTGCGACATCTGAAGAGCTTTCGGCTGATACATATGACGTAGAGGGCCCCATTAAACCATTATCCCACGTGGTGGTAGTGCGTATAGACACGTAGCCAACTCAGATCAAATACCCAAATCCATTAAGCATGTTTAGTAACTCGTAGAGACGAACAGGGTTCCTGTCGTTCCGACTTGGTAACATATGACGCGCGGGTGCTCTTGGAGCCGACCCGTCTTTAATATTATTCTCTCGCGGGCACCCTTGGGGCCAGCCCGACTTTAACAGTTTAAGTATTGCAATATGTAAAAAATTCGTGATCATCACCCAGAGTGATCACGGCCCGGTAACAAGCATGGCAAACGGACAAGGGTGAAGGGACACAGATGAAACAACAGCATAGCTAACTAAGCATCATGGGATAGCAGGTAATGTATCAGTAGCAGGCGACAAAATCAGGCTATGCATCAAAATAGAAGCTATCGGAGCAACAACAGAAGCATTACTAATGCAAGCATAAGAGAGAAGGAATGGGCGATATCTGATGATCAAGGGGGGTTTGCTTGCCTGGAAGCTCAGCTGAAGGGGTCTGGTCGTCGACGTCGTGGTCGTACACAGCGGTGTCGTCGGCAGTCTCGGGGGCTATCGGAAGAGAAGGAGGGAGAAGAAACAATAAATACACGGCAACATTGCAACAGCGATGCATGACATGCCTAAACGATATGCAGATGTGATATATTGCCTAACTAATTGTTTTAGATAATTTAGGAATTTATTTGGATTTATTTTACTAAGGTCATGCACTATTCATTTATCGGAATCAAGTAAAAAGTTCCATGTTCAGTAGGTTAGAGGGGTGTGGCAGGTATGTGGATGGCATATTCGGATTCTTCATATTTTTCTGATCGTTTTTCATATATAAATTGTTTTCATCCGAGTTACGGTTTATTTTATATGAATTTTCAAAGTTTTAATGAATTTCTGGAATTTCTGGAATTAATTTAATTTGAAAATTAGTTAAATATAAATTGCTATGGGTACACAGAAGTGTACCCAGAAATGTGCTTTGTGTGGCTGACAGTGGGCCAGGGTTGACTGGGTCAGCTGCCTAGTCAGCACCCAGTCAGCAGAGGCTGACATGTGGGTCCAGTCAACTGCTGACTCAGTAGTTGACTGGTCCACAGTTGACTGGTCAGCGGGTCCAGTGGGACCCGCGTGTCAGTGAGTTAGTTAAACTAATAGTTTTCATTAGTTCTAACTAATCCATGCGGGGCCCGGTGTCAGTGGGGATTAGCAGGGTCATTAGTAGTTAATTAGTCCCTAATGGCATGGTTAGCCGGCGACTAAACGACGGCGGCTACAGTCACGGCGGAGGCACGCCGGAGGGCGCTACGGGCGTCGCCCAGATGCTGGGCTAGACGCGTTCGAAAGCGCGCGACGTCGCGCGTTCGATGAAGACATCGGCGGGCGCTGGGGACGGCCGAAGCTAGCGGCAGCAGCGACGGCGCGTGGCCGCCGGAGCTTGCGCGAGGCGGAAACGGTGATAGAGGCGGCTAGGGGAAGAGGGAAAAGGCGCATCCGGCGCGGAGGCTCACCGCAAGGCGAGTATAGGGCTCAGGGGAGCTGGGGGATGGCCGGAGACGAGTGGAACGAGCGGTGGCGGAGTCGGATTCCGGCGAGGGGAACGGGCGTGGGCGGCGTCGCAGGTGCTCCCCGGCTTCGATCCAGTGTCGTGGTCGATAAAGAAGAACCCGTCAGGGCTCCTGGACATGGTGGAACGGCGAGGGGAGGCCGGTGGCTACGCGTGCGGCGGCGGCGCGGCCATGGCTGCATCGGGCTCGCACGGGAAGAAGAAGGCGAGCGAGGGGGGGAAGGGGGAAGCTAGGGTTCGTCAGGGGCTCGACGGCGACCTTATCCATCGCCGAGGCACGGCGGATGGACGACGTGTGGCCATCCGCGGCGTGAACGCCGCGCACGCATCCACGGCGCCCCGGTGAACAGAGAGGAAGACGATGGGGGGTTAGGTGGGCTGGGCCTCTACTGTTGACCTAGAGCCCAGTCCACCAGTAGCTTAGGTCTTTTCTTATTTTACTTTTCTGTTTCTTTTATTTCTCTTCTGTCCTGCATTAGTTATTGATCCAGATGACTTTTGTAAAATATGCAACCTGTCAAATCAAATACTAGGCATTATTTAGCACTGCCACAAAATGGTTTGGTAATAATATGATTTCATTTGAATTTTGTTAAAATATAAATGGTCTAAAAAGGTGCTACTGTTGCTGTGTTCTTGTTGCTAGAGTCAATTTGGTAACTCAAATAATGTTGACTTTATTTTTATAATTGCTTTGGGATTATTTGCAATAACATGAACTATTTTGTTTAATTATTTGAAAAAGTTTTATTTTGACTTGCATTTTAAATTTGACTTGAAGTTGGATTATTTCTTTAATTGTGTTTTAATTATGATGATCATGATAACATGGCGCATTAGGGGGAGGTTACTGTAGCAATGACACTGGGGATGTTACAAATCTCCTCCACTAAAAGAAATCTCGTCCCGAGATTTAAGAGGTAGAGTAAGGGGAAGAAGTTTGGTTACGAAATTCTAACGAGTCTTCTCGGTCTTGGTTACTCTTCTTGAAGAAGTCGGCCCATCGGGTTTGGTGTCTTCATTTCTCTGCATCAGCTTAACGTGATGAAGTTGGCATCTTTTCTTCAGGAACTTCATCGTACTTACGAGTAGGGTAGGAGGGGAAACTATAAGCACGGATGTCTAAAAAGGTCGGCATCCGGTAACTATCTCAGGGGATGAAGGTATAAAGTATCTCTTGAGTTGAAACTCAAGGAAATACATCGAGAGAAATAAAAGAAGGTATGAGAAGTTTCAAGCGGATAGGCAAGCATTCGATGTCTATGACGGATGATGAAAGGGGTCCAGAGCATCAGGCATAAGCACTGCGTCTGATACCGGATTGAATATCTCAAGGTAGATGGCTCATGAATTACATACGAGGCCAAGCGCGAGGAATAACTTTGGGAACAGGGATGTACAGGAGAGTCAGGTTTCGGTCCTGTGGAACTATAGTTAGGGTGGATCAAGAATAGGAAGGCTGGTGACATCTTGTACAATCACGATACAAGGCTTGTCAAAGAACAGTTTGTCCACTATGTTGGCAACAGCCTCGGTACCTAGGGCGAGGGACGAAGAGAACCGTTTTCCTGCTCGATAAAACGAGGCGGACCAATAGGCAAAGTTCTCGTCCACCGGTGGTTACCGGAATGTCATCAACAATAGTAACAGGGTTTTTCTGACTGAGTTGTACACTGAGGTGTTTACATAAGCAGGGAATTATTACTGCTTAAATCATATAGATCATAAGAAAGGTTAAACAAACCAATGGAAAGGAAAACGTGATTATACACAAGATTTAGGAGTATATCTTTCCCAAGGACAAGCATAGCATGATATTCATGAAAGGACAGCAATAACATAACCATTTAGATAAAGGGGCAAGGAAAACCACGATATTACCCATACAACGGTGTTTGGATAATTGATCAAGAAACATTTAGCATTGTGCTTCTGTTGTTCTTGTTGATGTTCGGGGTATCACAGTCATGCTTCGAGATAGCAATGATATGGTGTCAAGGTAAAGATTGGGTTCGAAGATCACAAGAGGTACAAAGGAACAATTCCAGGAATAGCAAGGAACCCAAGGTATAACCAACACAAGACCTAGTCTGTGTTGGCAAGAAGGCAAGAATGTTGTTGGCGATAACACAAATCATCGAGGGGCAAGGATGGTATTTCTCACCACGAATTCAATTGACACTTGGTAGAAGCCAAAATGTTGACGATGACCACGACACATTATGTCAAGAGGTTTCAAGAGGATGCAATCGAATAGCGACGGCATCAAGTAGGGGAATGACGAAGTGGAAAGTTATGGGAACAATAGATAAGATGCAAGCTCAGAATCAGAGTTGCTTTTCAAGGCAAACAACATGATGTTGAAAACTCGACGTAAGCTTTGCTCACGGTCTGAAGAATTCGTGCGCCCAAGAAGGACGAGGTAGCACGGTCTAAGATAGCATGATAAGGATATAGCTGGCAGGCTAGCAGTGTCAAAATTGAATATTAAACTTCACAGCAACAAATTACTAGGAGTAATGGACCACAGTGTGGATTTGAGTCACTTGTCGGAGTTCTCAAGTGACGGACAATGCAAACCTGCGGAGTGACTAAAACGGGAGAAGTATTATTCCAAAAAGAATTCATAAGAGGTAGTGCGATGGCGCGATATCCTCGAGATACCAGAGGGTAATATTCAAGGGTGGAACATAATAGAAACTGATCTGGATCGTTGAGCTGCGGGCAGCAGATAGTTTAACCTTGTCGAAAAATAGACGAGGCACGGAAATGGATTCTTTTCAGATATATCGAATAAGGACAGCATGGTCGGAACCATAACTGCAAGGGATTAAATTTTAATGATACCGAAAGAGTTATACAAATTAATAAATATGTTGCAAGAAGCTTCCGTGACGGTCTACATCGTTTCCATGGGCATGAACACAGAGTTCAAGGTCGACTCCCACTTCTTCAATGCATGACCTTTCATTTACTTCTCGCTTTCGATGAAGTTGTAGTGTTGAAATTTTATCTGGCGTAACACCAGAAGAGTATGAGCCGTGATGATTACTGGGCTCACACAGATAACAAAAGCATATATCCAACCCCTCGGGACATTTTACGAATCTATACAACACACTTATAGAAGCATCGGATACAAGATCGATAGCAGAGGGCTGATGACATGGAGCAAATGATACAATCCGCCAAAGGCATTTTGTATCAGGGGAAATTCATCAATGATTTAAAGTACGAAGGAACTATCGATTAGCAATCCACCAAAAGATCAGGTGGTCCGTAAAGGATCTGATGTGAGTATCGGTACTCAACCAGAAGAGGAAAGAATGCAAACGCATGAATTATGATTTTCCAAATCAGGGAATCAGAAGCAGACGCTCTGATCAAAGATAAGTAAGTTGAATAGAATTAGATGGAAAATCAATCAAGGTTTGATTTACCGAGAACCAGCTCATGCTCAAAATGATATCTGAGCCGTAAGGATGAATTCTAGAAATGGATTGATGATTGCGAGCATTCACAAATGTATTGAATCAGCGGACTCAAGATGATAATGACAAAGGATGTTAACGAAGATTACTGGACATATGGAATTAGCCATAGTTCAGGCAGTCAAGAGTTTCAAGAGTAATAGGTTGCAGAGGATTATCGGAAGGTCGATTAGCAATACGAAGTATTTTGTGAAACACTTGAGCAACTGGGGATGAATGTATGAACGGCAATTATGTGCAGTTATCGACAGGGATTTATCGATGGTAAGGAATTACAAGAGCGGTGGGCACAAGGAACTTGGGGATTCATCGTAGAGTGTCTTCCTAACCATCTGGTACTTCAAGAGTAACGGGAACATCTGTATCAAGTGGCTCTCCGGGAGAAAATGGTTACGAGAACCTAGCGTCAGAGTTAGCAAAATCTTTAACCCGAAAAGGAGAGAGATCAGAATCCCAGAGTAAGGAAGAGGAATAAAAGATCCTAATACCACCCATTTGGCGACGTGGGCCCGTAAGCCACACAGCACTGTTAGTAAAATATAGTTTTTCAAAGACTAGACTCAACTTCGACCAAGGAATTGGAAGGGGCTTCCTACAGGCAGTCGGCTCTGATACCAACTTGTGACGCCCCTGCTCGACCGTGCACTAATCATACACGCAAACGTGCACGCTCGAGATCAGAGACTCGCGGGAAGATATCACAACACAACTCTAAACACAAATTTAAACATAAATCTTCATATTATAAACCAGGGGTCACGAGGACCCGAATACATAAGTCAAACACACCAATAATATCTGGGTACAGACATAGTTAGTCAAGTTTGCCTTAAGAAGGCTAGCACAAACAGCGACACTGATCGAAAAGGCGAAGGCCTCCTGCCTAGGGCCTCCGAACTACTCCTGGTCGGCTGGCTCAACCCAGTAGTACGTGCCTCCGGGACTCTCCTGGTAGTAAGCTCCTGCGGTGGCGTCTGGCTCCGGGGCTCCGTCGTCTGATCGCAGCAACCGGGTATGGGGAAAAAGAAGTAGCAAAGCAACCGTGAGTACTCATCCAAAGTACTCGCAAGACTGACATCAGAACTATACTAATATGCATTGGTATCAAAGGAATGGGGCTATATCTTTGGACTAAACTGTAGAAATGCTGGAACAGAGGGGGAGAGGCCTAGCCTATCGAAGACTAGCATCTTGAAGCAATCTTGCAGCATCAGAAGAGAGTAGAGCAAGATAATATATAATCAATCATATTTTAGTAATGCCCTGGGATACTTCCTCGACTACCCTGCGAGAAAGTGATTCCGAGAGCAGTAGTAACAGTTTAGTATTTGTGACAGTATCCATTTGTAGTTGTAGCAGATCAAGATACAACTCTGAGCGTCCTGTTACCGTGGACATGGCTATTCGAATAGATAACTTCCCTGCAGGGGTGCACTACTATTATGCAACATGCTCGATCACATCTGGCCGGACACACTTGCTGGGTATTACCCGGCCTCGGGTGATTGACACGACGCAGTCCTACCTAGGCTCAGCAGAGAGGTCAACACGCCGGTCTAAATCCTAAGCGCAAAGGGGTCTTGGGCCATCGCCCATTGCACTCCTGCACGTTACGTGGCTGGTCGGGGCCCAGGCGCGACACTGAATACTCCAGTGACGTAACCAGCCCACCCCAACGATCAGCCCGCATCTCTGAGCTGCGACATCTGAAGAGCTTTTGGCTGATACATACGACGTAGAGGGCCCCATTAAACCATTATCCCACGTGGTGGTAGTGCGTATAGGCACGTAGCCAACTCAGATCAAATACCCAAATCCGTTAAGCATGTTTATGTTGGGGAACGTTGCATGGGAAACAAAAATTTTCCTACGCACACATAAGATCTATCCATGGTGATGAGCATCTACGAGAGGGAGAGTGAATCTACATACCCTTGCAGATCGCTAAGCGGAAGCGTTAATAAACGCGGTTGATGTAGTCGAACGTCTTCGCGATCCAAATCGCCGAGCGTCCCGCGATCCAATCACGATCCTTCCGATCTAGTGCCGAACGGACGGCACCTCCGCGTTCAACACACGTACGGCTTGATGACGCCTTCACCTCCTCGATCCAGCGAGCGATGGTGAAGTAGTGGTTGAGTTCCAGCAGCACGACGGCGTGGTGATGGTGGTGAGGAACAATCTCTGCAGGGCTTCGCCAAGCGCTACGGAGATTATGACGGAGGAACTAGAGGGCTAGGGTTGCCGGCACACGGCTTGGGAAATCCTGATGTATCCCGTGTGCTAGCCCTGCCCCTCTATTTATATGTTGAGCCTTGGGGTCTAAACTTGGAGTAAAAGCCTCCTCCGGGTCGGTTTTGCCCGCACAAGGTCGGTTTGGCCCGCAGGAAAAGAGTCCAATTCGGACCCTGCCGAATCGTGCACAGCCGCGCACAAGCGGTAGTACCGCTTCACACAAGCGGTAGTACCGCTTGGGCGGTAGTACCGCTGCACACAAGCGGTAGTACCGCTCCGGCGGTAGTACCGCTTCACCAAGCGGTAGTACCGCTTACGCGGCAGCAAAACTACTTTTGCACTTTCCAATACCTTGTGGGCTTTATCCCTTTGGCTCATATAAAGTGTTGCTGCACCCGAACACTTCGGTAAACATCCGGAACCCCTTCCGGTGAACTCCGGAACCCTTCCAGAGATCAAAACACTATTATCACATATATCAATCTTTACCTCCGGACTATTCCGGAGATCCTCGTCATGTCCGGGATCTTATCCGGGACTCCGAACAACTTTCGGTCACCAACATAATAACTCAATTATACTAATCGTCACCAAACGTTAAGTGTGTAGACCCTGCGGGTTCGAGAACTATGTAGACATGACCGAGACACCTCTACGGCCAATAACCAATAGCGGGACCTGGATGCCCATATTGGCTCCTACATATTCTACGAAGATCTTTATCGGTCGAACCTCTATGTCAAGGATTCAGTTAATCCCGTATGCTGTTCCCTTTGTTCTTCGGTATGTTACTTGCCCGAGATTCGATCGTCGGTATCACTATACCTAGTTCAATCTCGTTACCGGCAAGTCTCTTTACTCGTTCCGTAATACAAGATCCTGTGGCTAACTCTTTAGTCACTTTGCTTGCAAGGCTCAATGTGATGTTGTATTACCGAGTGGGCCCTGAGATACCTCTCCGTCATACGGAGTAACAAATCCCAGTCTTGATCCATGCCAACCCAACAGACACCCTCGGAGATACCTGTAGAGCACCTTTATAGTCACCCAGTTACGTTGCGACGTTTGATACACACAAGGTATTCCTCCGGTGTCAGTGAGTTGCATGATCTCATGGTCAAAGGAACAGATACTTGACATGCAGAAAACAATAGCAATAAACTGACACGATCAAATGCTACGTTTACAGTTTGGGTCTTGTCCATCACATCATTCTCCTAATGATGTGATCCCGTTATCAAATGACATCTCATGTCAATGGCTAGGAAACCTTAACCATCTTTGATCAACGAGCTAGTCAACTAGAGGCTTACTAGGGACACAGTGTTGTCTATGTACCCACACATGTATTTGAGTTTCCAATCAATACAATTATAGCATGGATAATAAACGATTATCATTAACAAGGAAATATAATAATAACCAATTTATTATTGCCTCTAGGGCATATTTCCAACAGTTTAGTAACTCGCAGAGACGAACAGGGTTCCTGTCGTTCCGACTTGGTAACATATGACGCGCGGGTGCTCTTGGAGCCGACCCGTCTTTAATATTATTCTCTCGCGGGCACCCTTGGGGCCAGCCCGACTTTAGCAGTTTAAGTATTGCAATATGTAAACATTTCCGTGATCATCACTCAGAGTGATCATGGCCCGGTAACAAGCATGGCAAACGGACAAGGGTGAAGGGCCACAGATGAAACAGCAGCATAGCTAACTAAGCATCATGGGATAGCAGGTAATGTATCAGTAGGAGGCGACAAAATCGGGCTATGCATCAGAATAGGAGCTATCGAAGCAACAACAGAAGCAATACTAATGCAAGCATAAGAGAGAAGTAATGGGCGATATCTGATGATCAAGGGGGTTTTGCTTGCCTGGAAGCTCAGCTGAAGGGGTCTGGTCGTCGACGTCGGGGTCTTACACAGCGGTGTCGTCGGCAGTCTCGGGGGCTATCGGAAGAGAAGGAGGGGGAAGAAACAATAAATACACGGCAACATTGCAACAGCGATGCATGACATGCCTAAACGATATGCAGATGTGATATATTACCTAACTAAATGTTTTAGATAATTTAGGAATTTATTTGGATTTATTTTACTAAGGTCATGCACTATTCATTTATCGGAATCAAGTAAAAAGTTCCATGTTTAGTAGGTTAGAGGGGTGTGGCAGGTATGTGGATGGCATATTCGGATTCTTCATATTTTTCTGATCGTTTTTCATATATAAATTGTTTTCATCCGAGTTACGGTTTATTTTATATGAATTTTCAAAGTTTTAATGAATTTTTGGAATTTCTGGAATTAATTTAATTCGAAAATTATTTAAATATAAATTGCTATGGGTACACAGAAGTGTACACAGAAATGTGCTTGTGTGGCTGACAGTGGGCCAGGGTTGACTGGGTCAACTGCCCAGTCAGCACCCAGTCAGCAGAGGCTGACATGTGGGTCCAGTCAACTGCTGACTCAGCAGTTGACTGGTCCACAGTTGACTGGTGAGCGGGTCCAGTGGGACCCGTGTGTCAGTGAGTTAGTTAAACTAATAGTTTTCATTAGTTCTAACTAATCCATGCGGGGCCCGGTGTTAGTGGGGATAAGCAGGGTCATTAGTAGTTAATTAGTCCCTAATGGCATGGTTAGCCGGCGACTAAACGACGGCGGCTACAGTCACGGCGGAGGCACGCCGGAGGGCGCTACGGGCGTCATCCAGATGCTGGGCTAGACGCGTTCGAAAGCGCGCGACGTCGCGCGTTCGATGAAGGCATCGGCGGGCGCTGGGGACGGCCGGAGCTAGCGGCAGCAGCGACGGCGCGCAGCGGCCGGAACTAGCGCGAGGCGGAAACGGCGATAGAGGCGGCTAGGGGAAGAGGGAAAAGGCGCATCCGGCGCGGAGGCTCACCGTGAGGCGAGTAGAGGGCTCAGGGGAGCTGGGGGGTGGCCGGAGACGAGTGGAACGAGCGGCGACGGAGTCGGATTCCGGCGAGAGGAACGGGCGCGGGCGGCGTCGCAGGTGCTCCCCGGCTTCGATCCAGTGTCGTGGTCGATGAAGAAGAACCCGCCGGGGCTCCTGGACATGGTGGAACGACGAGGGGAGGCCGGTGGCTACGCGTGCGGCGGCGGCGCGGCCATGGCTGCGTCGGGCTCGCACGGGAAGAAGAAGGCAAGCGAGGGGGGGAGGGGTGTATGGCCATTAGCCATTCCTTTGAACTGGGCGCCGTCATCGCTTCCTTGTAGTGCGCAGATTCGTCTTCTTCGAAGACGAATGTCTCATTGTGAGATTATTCAGGAGGTTTATTAACTCTTCCTGATCTACGTTGTTTAGTTACAAGCTTTGACTAGAATTTCTACATCTGGTGTAGTAACTTCTGGCTTAGTTTTGCGGACAATTTTTTGAACAATTTCTGATATGTTAATTTCGTTAACTTTTGCCAGAGATTCAATAATCTTATCAAGCTGTACTGTCCTCCCACTTACTTCTTTAACGAGAAAACTCCTCGAAAAAGTGTTCATTCTTTGTGACAAACATTTTTGTCTTTGAACTTTTGGCAGAAGGAATACCCAATTACATCTTTGGGATAACCTACAAATTAGCATTTGTCTAGATCATGTACTCCATAACTCATATGGTGTTTACTTGCCAGACTATAATGCGGTGCCCTTGTTTAGTGTATATGTTGTTGTTTCATGTGAATATCCCCTAATTTAATAAAAGCAGATCGGTAATAAATAATTCCACAATTATTCGAATGTTTTTGCTAAACTCATCACTTAGATAATTTTCTTCATAATTGAAGATTCTTTATCCTTTGTCATAATGACTCCTATCTTCATTCTGAATTTCTTGAACTCTTCAAAATATTTCATTCTGAATTTTCTTTGAACCCTTCAAATATTTCAGATTTATATCAAGTAAATAATATTTACTCAAATCATTTAATGAAGCATAATTATCCACCACGCCCTGGTATGCTCATCGGACCTTATACATCACTATGTATTTTTGTCAATTGATTCAAAATCAAAATATTCCAACACTTCATCTATATGAAGATTATTTTTTTGATATAACCAAGCAGTTCCACATTTAAGTGGTGTTTATGAGTCTTCTCAAGACGTTTAGCATTAATGTTATAAATTTCTCAATTCAAGATTTCACGAATAAACCATCAATAATAGAGGTAAATCCGAAACATATTCTTATAACAACTTGAGCAACCATTGTTTAAAGCTTATAAGAATATCCGTCGCATAACCCAAAACATATTGTTTTACACAACTCCAGAATGAAATAACGATTATTCAATCCTAAGATAAATCTTGAAGATAAACTAAAGACATGACTTCAACGGTCTTGAGTAGCGATCCCATCACCATTCCCAATTTACATCACGACTTCATTTCTTCTCAACTTGCGAGCTTGTTGTAGCCCCTTAATCGGTTTGCAAGTAATTAAGAGCAACCGATCAGTATCAAATACTCATGCCATACAGTAAATCAACAAGTAGAATAACATTCACTTTGTATAACTTTTATACCTTTTCCGGAAGAACCGTTCTTCTTATCCGCCAAGTACTTCTTGCAGTTGCGTTTCCAGTGTCCCTTCTGCTTGCAGTAGAAACATTCAGTCTCCTTAGTGTCTCTTCCCTTGTTCTTCTTCTAAGAGACGGTCTTACCAGCTCCAGTAGACTTCTTCTTGGACTTTCCCTTCTTCTTGAAACTGGTGGTCTTATTGACCATTAGCACTTGTTTGTTCTTCTGCATCCCAGCTTCCGTAGTCTTGAGCATAGCGAGCAACTCGTTTGCACTTTTCTCCATCCCATTCATGTTGTAATTCATGATAAAACCATCGTAAGATGGGGGGAGTGAAGCAAGCACAATTTCAGTACCGAGTGTTGGAGGAATTCCAAATTCCAGAGAAGCTAATCTATCAACATAGCCAGCAAGGCTTCACTATATGCTCACTCATTAAGAAACCATCTGCCATCTTGCATTCAATTAAGGCCTTAGTTATTTCAAAACGTTCGGTACTTGCCTGCTTCTTTTACAGAACTTCCAGTGACCAAATTATGAATTGAGTAGTAGAACGTTCAAAACGTTTTTGTAGTTCAAGATCCATGCAAGTCAACATGAGGCACTGGACTAACTCATAGTCATCACTACGAGTAGTGAAAGCATCTACAACTTCTTGTGGTGCATCCTTAGCAGGAGGATCACCTAGGGGCTGATCCAGCACATACTCCTTTTTAGCACTCCTGAGAACAAATCTCAGGTTCCGGATCCAATCCGCATAGTTTCCACCATTTGCAGCCAACTTTTCTTTCTCTAATATAGGGGCTAAGTTGAACATATTGCGAGCCATTGATCTACAACGATAAACACAAATACATTTAGACATTGATTCATAATTAATTTGCACTAGTGTTTAAACAATTTTAATATAAAGTGCACTCCCACTCAAATCAATATCTCTCATAATTGATGGTGAGTGATTCAAGATCCTGATCTCATTCTCAGCCATTGATGTGGACATCACTGATGACGAGAATTTTGACCGGTAGGCAAACTTTTTCCGATCATATCTCCATATGATTCTTGTTCATCTTTCTACGCTTCGTGCTTCGAGCTCAGAACGATTCTGCCAGAAGTTCAAGAAAGCCGAGTGATCTGCTCACATGGTCTGACCATCCACCCGTCTTACACCTCACAACCTGTTTGTACTCATGTGGACATGACGCACTCCGGAATACTACATGTCATAGACGGTAGCGATACTGGGAAGAGCACCTTTTAACTTGATATTTACTATGAGAGATCACCCTTATAATTGACTACTGCGCAATCAAATGGTGCAAACAACAAAGGGATAAACATCTCAGGCAATTCATAATAGCAGGATATGGTATAGCCCTGGGCGCCGGGAACATCTCCATAGTCCACCGAGGTCTTCATGAAGTTTTCTCCGGAAGCGTTGTCGTGGCGACAATTTTGAAAACTACTGCCATGGCAACGAATTTGTTCTCCTGCGCCTGGTGAAGCTCCGGGTCCTCTATGTAACCTGTAGGCAATCTCTACATCTATTACAATAAGGTGACAATCCCGTGGCTCCAGCCATCATGTCGTGATGCGCAGGCCACTTAACATTACAACATATAACCATCTCATACATAAACTCATTATCATGATGAAGGCTATACCACATCATATGCAGTCCTGCAAAACCAAGTTAGACGTCCTCTAATCGGTTTGACAAATTTTAATTACGTGGCTTCTAGGGTTTCCGGATAACACTAGCTACCTACACACACCATCAAGGCGATAATTCTTGTTGCTAGATTAACTTTCGGGGTGTGTGAAATAAGATACGTAATTAAAAATCTCTTCCCCCACACTAAACTTCGTCAAATACGTGTGCCCCCTATAAGATCGTTCATCTTCATCGCCCTCTTGTGTACGCGACGGTTCATTATTCTTGACTATGATGAAGCTCAAGGAACTATTAGCAGGTCATCGATAGCCAGAGCCGATCAATTTTCAGAACCATGTAAAAGCGACATCATGCCATCAATGAACTGAACTGAAGCAACACTCGAGGAAAGCATTGCAAGAACATCAAACCCTCACATCCACATGAGATCTAGATCGAAGCCTGCATCTACTCATAGAACCGCTCATGATGCCACAATTGGGAAACAGAGTAGAAAACAACAACAAAATCGCCCTACGATCACCCAGGAACAATATGAAGATGCATATAAGGTTTGGATCAACGATCGTTACCGACTTCGGAGTGCAGCGGAAGTAGACAAGTTGGTGTAAATCGTACTTGGAGTCCCTTGTACGGTAGATGAACGATCCCGCGAACCGCCCACGAACGATCCCTCGAACGGAAGACCGAAAGTACGGCCTCCCTACTTGGTTGCAAGCGTACGATCTTCACGATCCGGCAGCACTTCGCCGTCCAGAGCTAATCATCGCCGGAGAATTAGAGGGAGGAGATTAGAACCACATTAGGCTTCTAATTATGAGGGTTGGAGGATCTAGCTCAAGATCTAATTGATCAACTAGGATCAACTAGAACTAGAACTAGAGGAACTAGAGGAGGCTCCAAAACTTGTGTTTCCAAAAGGGCCAATACCTCAAGTATATATAGGTTAGAAGGGGGGAGAGGGGCTGCCACCAAGGAGGGAAAGTCCCCCCTTGGGGCGCCGGCCAAGGGGGAGGAGTCCAACTCCTCCCCTAGTCCAATTCGCCCCCCTCCCCACAAGGAAAGGGGGGCGCCACTTCCTATTGGGCCATGGTGGCCCAATACTCCTTCCACCACTTGGCCTTTTAAGGCCCCTTGATATTAAATTAAATACAAAAGCCCGCTAACAATTACTAGAGCATTTTATTATTAATTTAACACCTCCGAAAACATTTTCCACCTATATATTATTTATCGGTAACACCCGTCCACGCGATGATGCTGCCCCCCGCCGATACATCCAGATGGCTAGGAACACGCACTCCGCCACGGGCACCGCCGCGCCCTCACGGCCGCGACCACGATGGCCACGACCTTCGCCCTGCCGTCCATTCCTGCACTCCTCTGGGTGCCTTCCCGCCGAGGCCAAGACGGCTCAGAAGCCACCGCGCTCCCCTCTGCTCTCCCTCCTCTTTTCCATGGTTGGTAAAGGGACGGGATGGGATGGATGGGAAGCAACCCCTCAAGATGCAGATCGGATGTCGACGGGTTTGGAAAGAAAAATCTGAATCAGGAATGGATTGAAAAGGATCGATGGAAGGAGATCGGGAACAGAATGAAAATATTGAGGAGAAAAAACCAGTCAATGTGGTGTTCACTGGTAAAAATCCGTTGGGGGGTGTACCTTCGTTGGAAAAAATCGGTGGGGCAGTTTTTGTCGATCGATAGGAGTCTGGGTACGAACAACTATGTACAGATTGCCCTTTAATAGTAGTGAGGCCGAAGAGCCCACCCCCTAAAAGGAGTTCTGACTATGACTTTTTTTATACTCATAACAATTACAGATACATTGATTTGGATCTAAGATCTAACAGAATACAAACTAACTCCTATGTCTAAGAATTACAGTGAAATCTCTTGGAAACACCTTCTTCGCTGTATTAATCTCTGCAAGAAGAGTTACTTCAAGACTTCGATAAAGACGTTGCAATTGGATTGGAACAACGATATTGTCACTCTTTCACCCGCAGGAACATTATCAATAATGATTTTTGAAAGCGCCTTGAGTCGCCCATCCAAAAAGATGAAAAACCTTGATCGAATGTATTTGGGCCGGGGATGATCCCCTAGAAGTGCAGGCCATCGGATCACAATATATTCACCATAGTGTCTATGAAAGATATCAACTCCATAAAGAATCAAACCAACAAAAAAATTTGACACACCAACATAAATTCATCATATCCAAATAATCGGATGTGTGAGGACAGAATTTTTTTTAATCTCATGGCATCACAAAATAACGAGAGTAAATTTTGTTCTCACAAAATACGATGTCACTAGGGACGAGGAGCTCTCCCGGCAACGTGTCCTCGAAAAAGGAAAACCGTGAACGCGAATGCAAGGCCGGTCCAGCCCAAACGTACTTACCAGCGGATGAGCCGGGCCATTCTTTTTTTTTTTAAACTCGCAGCTCCCTGACAACGGCCTGGGTGTCCCGGCCCGGCCCAACGTTTCTAGTTTGGGTCTGTGAGATTTGTCAGTTTGTTCCTCCCTGGCCTCCTGCTTTCCTTCCTCGCCCCCTCCTGCTCCTGCCGCGCCGCCAGCATGGGCATCCTCTCCTCGCCGCCCGCCCTCCTCCGACGAGCCGCCGCCCTCGTCTCCGGCGCGGGTCGCCGTTACTCCACGCCGTCCGTGCCCTCTCACCTCCGCCGCCTACCCCTTCAGGTACGGCTTCCTCATCCCCACCGCCACTCGCCCACTCTGTCTGGGATGCTTCATTTTAACTCCCAAGTTAACGCTGGCCACCATTTCCTCGCTGTGATCTGCTAGAGTGGAAGAACCGGTGCGTATTTTAGGTTGTGGTCTCAAGGCTGTTCCATGTCAACCACAGGTACGGATGATGTTTGCCCAGATTTATTTGCTGTTTGGTATTTGTGTTATGAAAGGCTCCAGATTTATCTGCTGTTTGGTATATATGGACCTTCGAAGTTTTATACCGTGTGTACTATATACCTAGTATTGTCAAAAACCAGCTTTGCAGACGGCATATGATCGAAAATCAAATTGCTGTGGCCATTCAGTGCCTATTAGGCACTGTCTTTCCCCAAGTGTCACTTTATTGTGTCTGCACAAAACATATGGTTAAAGTTTGTTAGTATTCTAGTGGACATCTGATGCTCTCCAAAGTTACAGCGCTATATAGCACTCTTTTGTGTTCTATAGCTATATTAAGTTATTAACTGCCTTCCTTATGAGTTATGCATCTACTCAGGAATCTGTACAAAATTTCAGCTGATATGCAGTTAGACTATGAAAGCGACCCCCCACTGGATGATGCGAAATCTCTTGAGAAAGTGTCGACACTGAATGGTGCTGTGTCTCAGCTTGCAAGTGATTTTGATAGAGATTCTAATCTATGCTTGGAGCGGTTCTCCCGGACAAGGCGTGCATCTGTCATTTCGACTGGTTCTCTTAAGCTTGACCTTGCTCTTGGCATTGGAGGTTTACCAAAGGTTTATAATGCTTTTCCATATTGTTCAAAACTAAATATTCACATGATCTAAGTATGTGTCGTTATCATTTAATTACGTACTACACATGGCCCACTGATGTTGCGCAGGAAAATTCAAATAACCTTTCCGTGTCCCGTTGCTGTATGCTATACAGCAGTCCCTATTTCTGCCTGCAGTAACAAGTCCAAATGTTATTTGGTATATTTTGCGGGAATTTTGATGCACACCTACACCTCTGCATTGGTTTAAACTGTATGATGTGTTCAACTGGTTAATTGAGTGGCAAAGTCCCTTTCACTCACTCGTGCTAAACATCATGTGTTTCATGTTGATGATGATTGCTATCTTTCTTTTGACTGGGCACCCAAGAATCACAGTTTGTCTTCAGCATCTCTAGAAAAGTATATACAGGCACAGCTTCATGTTTGTCTCCTTGGATTTCTATTTTTTTCAGTATATTTCCAATTTGATTTTACTTGCCCTGTTTAACAAATCACTGATTAAAGTTGTTTGGCAGGGTAGAATGGTTGAAATATTTGGGAAAGAGTCATCTGGGAAGACAACACTTGCACTTCATGTTATCAAGGAAGCCCAAAAGAATGGAGGTTTGATATTTCTTTTATGGTGCCTGCAATTTTTTATTCAATTATCAAATTGTCTACCCTCCTCTTTTATCCTTCACCATGTTTACTTGGCTAGAGCAATCCTTGACAACTTGAAATCTGTGAATGGTTATAATCTTGTGCACTCCTGAAGTAATTATAAATATTTTTGTATATTCTTGAGCAGCTGTACGTAGCATTATTAGTAACCTTTCAGCATAAAGAAGTTGGATCTTCAACTTTAAGAATGGCTTCCACATTTGACGGTTTTTATTTTTTTAATGTTCTCCCTAACATGCATTAGTAAAGAATGTTTGGAAATTGTATACTTAGAAACATATCTAAAAATTGCTAATATGTTTTAATGGAAACACTTGAGTCTTTTTTTTACATTGTTACAATGCTGGCTACTAAGATTTCCCTACATCAAGTCTCAAGAGCAAGTTTCATCCAACTGGTTGAAATCCTTCTCGTGAAGTACTTTCACAGAGCTATTGCGTGATTTATCTTTACTCTTTGTTTGGTTCATTGTGCTTGGTAGTTGAGACGTTTTTCATCTTATCATGAAGCAGAGTATCTGATCAATATTTGTGATTGGGAATACTTGCAGGCTATTGTGCTTATATTGATGCAGAAAATGCTTTCAACACTTCATTTGCAGAAGAAGTTGGTGTGGACATTGACAAACTCCTAATAGCTCAACCTGATTCTGCTGAAAATTCTTTAAGCATAGTGAACACTCTTGTTGGTGGATCCATTGATGTTGTTGTTGTGGATAGTGTATGTTACTTCACTATGCCATTTTCAGATATTTTCTGTTTTCTTTATCTTATTTTATCTATTTTGTTATAGCGTATAGGTAGAAGCTTACTTACATTCGCATTGATGATATGAACTGAATTTTGAAGATGGTGCATTCCCTGGTAGTACAAAAGAAGAGCATGTGCCGGTAGTTCGTCTGCCAGTTGGACTGTTAACTCCATGATTTAAGATTAGCACTATAATTTGGCATGATATGTTACTTATCTTTCATTTATGCAATGATTCATCAACTTTTGCTTAGGTTGCCAACTTTATGTACTTCGTATTTAATCTATGTTATATATTTGTTTACCTTGCTTTTAATGGATTAATGACAGGTGGCAGCACTGATTCCCAAATGTGAACTTGAAGGTGAAATATACATGAAATTTAAAGACGCACAATCCCGTTTAATGACTCGGGCACTTCGAAAAATTCAATATACATTAAGTCGCTCTGAAACACTTATTATTTTTGTGAATCAGGTATGAATTTACTTGTGTTTCTTGGTGTTGTTGGGTTATTACATCGAACAGCACCTCGCTCCTTGAGACCCTTGTTCCTGATTCCCACACGATTTGTCAGATGTTGTTGACGGAGTAATTGTTTTAGTTTGTACTGTTTCTTAAAACCAATCTCCTGATATTATAAATGAGCATTTCTCCATGTACTCACAAAGATAGATGAATATGCTGTGTTATGTTCTTGTAAACCTAATCTTCAAAATGAAATGGGTTTGATCGGAAAAATTGAAAACTCAGTACTGGCTTGCGTAACAGTTGGAAAAATATGCTATTGTAGTACTAAAAGTATCAAATATGCTGGCATGCCTCTATATCAGAGTGATATTTTTATCTTTTCTGCTGATACTGATCTGACATTTCATACTGGTTCCGTTGCAGCCTTAATGTGATTTTGTTATCCGTATTCTTCTTCTTATCATACTAGTCAAAACATGAAGGTCTCCCAAGATATTTTAATACAGGGAGTATGATGCTTCTGCCATGCTTCTTTGACTCTATTGATTGATTCTATTTATAGGTTAGAACAAAGCGGAGCTCAGATCCATCTTCTGGGCTCTACAAGGAGGTGACCTGTGGTGGCAACGCGTTAGGATTCTATTCAGCAATCAGAATGAGGACTTCGAGAAGGAAATTGCACTATAGCAAAGACGAGGTATTATAGATAGATTTCTTGATTCTTAGTTGGTGTTCCTCTTACCCTTGGTCGATAGCTCTGTATACAAATGCACATTGTTCTGCTGAACGTGTGGAGGTATGCATAACTTGATCATAACAGACCATCAGGGGCATGTGATTGCTCTAATAGTAGAAAATTCTGCCTTTTCAGGCTACTGGCATCAGTATAGCAGTGCAGATCATCAAGAACAAATTAGTACCAGCAGCCCTGAAGGAAGCTGGGCTCAACATTGGGTTTGGTAAGGGAATCTGCCATGAATTGGAGATTCTGGAGATGGCTTCTTCGCATGGAGTTATCGTGAAGGAAGGATCTGGGTATTGGATCAACGGCGACTTCCTGCCTGGCAAGGAGGAAGCAGAGAAGTTCCTACTTGAGAACGATGCTGTGGCAGATGACATCTGCAGTACCATGAGAAGCCAACTCTTTGAAACGTGACATACGAAGACCACCGGAAATTTGGTTCTCCAGAATATCTCTCCTCGCCAAATCAACACAATGTAAATATAGAAACTCCAAGGAATATCGTGTGTACAGCCGGTGTATGATTTAAGCGGCTCATTTATTATTTATCCGGTGAAGTGCGGATGAGCGGTCGATCGGCACTTGGGATCGATGCACATCTGCATCAACAGGCGGATATAAACGGTGGTTCCATAAGGTGTGGATTTCTGCCATCTGGGTTTCACTGTACTTCTGAAGTTGTACCATGTACTTGTAGGGTATTCCCTGTGTAACTTCAATCTAGGGTACCAACACATTGTTCCCACTCCCTTTGGATTATTCTGTAATTTGTACCATAGTTAGCCGGTTTCCGCGCGGGCCAATCCCTCAATCATTGGAATTCTTGAGTCACTTTTACATTTTACCATGTATATCATGTGTATCGTACTGTCACTCAGTAATTTTACCATGTATATAATGTTGCATTCAAAAAAGGAATAGTGTATGCCGTGGAAACCTGTAATTTCAACCTTGCGTGCATAGCACATGGATCGTAAGCCACAAGTCAAGTTTTCCATACGAAAACTTGGCTCCGTACCTTCCAAGTTATCCACTATCTTTTTACATGACACCAGTACAGACAAATTCTACCATGTATGGCCGTAAAATCTTGCATATAAAGCACGGCAGGGGACAGGGTCTCCAGCGGAAACCTTGGTCGGAACTCAGAACACCCTGAGCTGCCGTGATCTTCATTGATGGACCACACGGAGGCACTGCCGGATGACGCTCTGGCGGCCATCCTTGGCCGCCTTGCGCGGCGGGACCTGGCGGCGTGCCGCCGCGTGCGCAGGGCGTGGCTTGCTGTCGTGGACGGGCGGCGGCTGCTGCCCCGGAGGCGCCACCTGCCGGACTCGGTGGAGGGCATCTTCGCCAACTACTGCGACCAACAGCGCCCGCATTTCCTCTGCCGCCCCTCCACGCGGCACCGCGGCATCGACTATGGCAACCTCCACTTCCTGCGCCCGGCTACGCTGTGGACTGTAACAGGATGCAACGGCCTCCTACTATATGGCGATGGCCACAACCTCTACTGTGGCCGCATGAGGACCTTCTGTGTGGTTAACCCCGCCACCCGACGGTGGGCGCGCCTCCCGGCCATGCACGACCAAGAGTTCTGCGCCCCGTATCTCGCGTTCGACCCTACCGTGTCGCCACACTACGAGGTGTTCTTGATACAACATAAGGATCTAGGGTTGTTCGACGTGAGCGACTGCAAGTCGGCAGAAGTCTCGCTGGAACAGCTCATTGAGGAGAACTTCACGATAAGCTCAAGGCATTCACGAAGCGCGAGCATGGAGGAGCCACCACAGTCGACAGAATGGCCGCCGCCCGAATTGACACTAGATGTTTTCTCGTCGAGCACGGGACAATGGCAGGAGAGGTCGTTTGTTAGGGAAGGCGGTGCTACGACGAGAGCGGTAAATTTGCGGGGCAGATTGTGGTTCATGATCATGTTTTTGATGTCAACATGCAGATGGCGCTACGGCGTGTATTGTCATCGAGCATTACACGTGCTGTTTTATCGCGGTGCATTTGTCACCAGGTAAACATCATGACAAAAAGTGCATGTAATTAAATTCCCTTGCAGTCTAGCAATCACATTGCTTATTTTACATTCAAATTGTTGTTGACATTTTCATAGGTTTTCATTGCCTAGTGGCAAATATAAAGTAATAAGAACTCCAATAGATGCCAAGGAAGGCAAAGTTGGAAGGCATTATCACGGAAGATCAGAGGAGGAGATGTGTACTTTGCAGAGATCCGCGATCGAATTCGGATTTGGACCCTGAGTGAATTAAGCGGTCAGGTAGACTGGGTGTTGAAGAATAGCATTGACCTTGCGCCATTGGCAAATATATCTTCATTCAACGTGAAAGGAATTTGCAGGCCTTGGATCATAGATCACGATGAGGTTCTTGACAAATATGGAAATAACAAAAGGCTAGCGGGGCAGTGTTTTGATTGGAGCTGGGAGGATGGTAATATTATTGACACAAACACAAACAGTGAGTGTGGACAACATCATGAATACTATCTAATTGGATTTCATCCCTGCAAAGATATCGCCTTCTTCTTGGTGGGGTATTATGAAGCGGTGGCCTACCATTTGGATAGCTTAAAAGTTCAGTACATAGGTAATCTAGGTCCAAAGTATGACAGTATGACAATGGGGATAGACGAGTCATTTCTGTACACCCCGTGCATGACTGGAGATCTGCCAGAATATGCAAACTCAGATGAAGATGAAGATGAAGGTTGGAGATGGAATATGAAGATGATGACGATGAAAGATGATGACGATGAAGAACAAGATTGGCGTACATGTGTTCTGTGACGCAATCTTGCTTCATGAGACTATTGTCTGTTTGCTCTCAGTCGTTTTAGGTGTACAGTTTTCATGAGTAAATTGCAAAAAACCATCACAATTGGGTCGAAGTTATCAATGCTTCAGGAAAAAACCACCAAAAAACATGCATTTTGGTGGGTGTTTGATGACTTCTTCATAATTGTGGTGGTTTTTTGCAATTTACTCCAGTTTTCATAGTTTCTTCGCCAGATAGTTTGTATTCTCCTCTTCTTTTTTTAGCCCCATTGTTCAGCCTCATACTACGGTTGTGCATACTTTTCTCTTCTTTTTTGCAATCACAGAGATGGGACATACACGTACAAACACCATAACACGTATGTAATACACCTACGGTCCACGTGTACTGAAAACCTTGCTAATTATTTGTTGAGACACTTGTGCGTAAAAGTTAGCACAATACCTGGGTGGGCAAAGTTCCTTCTACGATTCCACTGATATACCAAGAGGTGGTTCTTTTCATTAGTTTGATTTGAAGTTTCACTGGGTGCAGTATAATGTTCTTTTTTTTTAGATAACTAGATGATACCGCGCGCGTTGTTGCGGGATCTCTTTGCTGGCATTAAAAGTAGCATAAAAATAAATTGAACCCTGAACGACAAAACTGAATCTCGAAAAAGCGCTCCCCTGGTCGCTCCCGCGGGCGGCCCGGGAGCGAACCCTAGGCGCCGCCAGCGAGCTCCCCTTCGTCCCCACCTCCCCTCGCCGCCGCCGGCGGACGTCGCCGGGCGAAGCCCGCGTAGCTCGGCGGCGGCGGGGTCCTTCCTTCCTCCAGCTCGGGCAGGGGCGGCGCGGGCCGTGTTCGGGCAGGCGCGGGTGGGCGCGCGGGGCGTCACGAGTGGGCGCGCTGGCATGGGCGGCCGCGTTCGGGCAGGCGCGGGTGGGCGCGCGGGGCGGCACGAGTGGGCGTGCGGGGCACAGCTCGGGCCTCCAGCGGCGCGGATCTGGCGCCTCGCGGGGGCTCTCGGTGGGGGAGGCTGGCCTCCTGGTTGCGCGGCGCTGCGGCTCCGGCGAGTTGTGACCCTGTGGATGCGCCTCCGGCGGGTGGCGGCCGCGGTGGCGTCGTTGGCAGGATCCGGGGCTGCGGCCCGGCGTCTCCTGCCCGGCGAGTGGGGGTGGGGTGGCGCCCCCCTTCCTGCCTTCGGGTCCTTCGTCTCCACGCGGGTCGGCTTCTTGCTGGCGCTTGGGGGCTGCTGCGGTGTTGCGTCAAGGTGGGTGCGCGTCGAGTCTGGGGAGCTGCGGGGCGAGGTGGGACTAGAGCGGCCGGCGCGCCGGCTCCAGATTTGGTAGTGGTCGGAGTTTGCCGACGTCCCCGTCCCCGATCTGGCGATCTTCGAGGCGGTCGGTCGTGGGATGGTGCTCGGCGGCTTGGTTGCCGCTGCCGGTAGCGCTGGTGGATGCGTGGCTTGCTTCTGGCTCGGGGCAAGCCCGTCATGGTGGCAGACGGCCCGGGCGGCGATCTCGGGCCGGATCTGACCTGCAGTGCACCGATTCGGGTCCTGTGCGGTGGTGCTCTGGAAGAAATCCCTGCTCACACATTGTGTGAGCCGACCACGACGGCGCCACCCCGGCATCGTATACCTTCCTTGAGGCGTGGTCTCCGAGCTATTCCACGTGGATCTGCTTCGGCGTGGTTCAGGCCGTCTTGCTGTAGGGATGTGCTCAAACTCCGGGTAAGAACCTTGCATCGACTATGTCGATGTCAGCGGCAGCGGCGTCTATGGACGTCACCTTCCTCGCAGGAGGTGCCGCTGTGGAGCTCCAGCACCTACGGTACTTTGCTTTGTGGTCACCGGGTGAAAACCTAAGATCGGGCTCACCGGATCGGATGATGGTGTTGTGTCTTCGGCAGCACTACCTCCTTGGAGGCGTCATCTTGGAGGCCCAAAGCGACGGCTCCTGTTGTCGTGCGTAGTTTAGGGTGGTGCGTTTGGTGGTGGTGGTGCGGCCAGCTTGGGGCCGACGGTGGTGTGTTTTTCTTCTTCATGTGTTTCTCTTCGTCTGTCCTTCGCGTGGTCTCCGTCCTGTTGCTGTGCATGCTCAAGACCCTCCCATGGTTGCCGTTATGCTGCAGCGAGCTTTGGGCTCTTGGTGCTGTCTTGGTTCACCTTTGCTCAATGACGACGCAATGATGCCTTCCCAACCTGCTAATCGTTTCGACCGCCCGTGGCGGACCTCCCAGTCAAGGTTCGTGTTAAGGTTTGGCACTCGTTGATTATGGTTGATCCTCTGTTATGCCGTGGGCCTCGGTACGCACGCCGGTGCGGTGCGTTAGGTTGTTTGCAGAGTCTTGGTATTGTGATCCCTCAACAGCACCCCACATCTACTTGTGTCTCTCGTGGTGTTGGTCTTTCTGCCTGCTAGCTAGGTCATGCCTTCTCCTGGATGGCAATTTTTTCTCATCTTCTGTAACCTTGTTACCTGTACGGTTTTCGGCCCGGTTTCCCTCATAAACGGGGTCAACTTGTTTAGGTTTTTGATCCGGTTTCCCTTATAAACTGGATCAGCCAAAGTTAAGGGGTGACTCTTGGCTTTGGCAGCTTTTTGAGCAATATATTCAAGTGGGGATCCTCTCCCCCCCCCCCCCCCCCCCCCCCCCCCCCCCGGTGACCGTTCAAAAAAAAAATATTTGAACCCTGAACCAGCACTAAAAATTCCAATGTTAACAATGTATAGCAATGAGAGTAGGTTCTCCATCTGTAGCAGATTGGGTCTTGTGGATGCATGGACAGAGTATAGATATCAACATTCGATCCTATTGCAACATAATTTATGTGAATTGCACTAAAATAGTGTATCAGAGCATCGAAGCATGGAACAGTGCCTCAATACTAAGAAAGACTGATCATTCTAGTTTTTTCCCCTTTGAATTATGGGATTAGTCTTTAAGTTCCCATTTTTATCCCAGACAAATTCAGTTCCCATTTAAGAAGAACATGTGTCCAGTTTCATAACTTCTCAGGGTACAAATTCAAGCAAACAGTGAACTTTGTCTGAATCGATCAGCAAAACATGAACCAATAACTGGCAGCTTGCCCACATGTGCGGCCACGGATCGTCTCGTAAGCGACAAGCCAAGTTTTTTTTTTTTTTTTTTTTTTTTTTGCAGGGAAGCGACAAGCCAAGTTTGCCACAGGAAAATTTTATATTTGATACCGTAGCCTTCAAGTTTTCCACTTATTTTACAAGTTGTATATACATATAATAAAGCACGGTAGGGGCAGGTTCGCGAGCGGAAACCTAGGTGGATTCAGAACGCCCCGAGCTGCCGTGATCGGCGTCCAGAGCGAGCGACAAGCCGATGGACCACACGGAGGCGCTGCCGGACGACGCGCTCGCGGCCATCCTCGGCCGCCTCACGCGTCAGGACCTGGCGGCGTGCCGCCGCGTGCGCAGGGCGTGGCTCGCCATCGTGGACGGGCGGCGGCTGCTGCCGCGCAACCACCACCTGCCGGACTCGGTGGAGGGCATCTTCGCCAACTACTGGAGCTACGACCGCCCGCACTTCCTCGGCCGCCCATCCACGCGGCACCGTGGCGTCGACTACGGCAACCTCCACTTCCTGCCCGGCTACGCCGAGGACAACAACCAGATCGTCGACCACTGCAACGGCCTCCTCCTCTACGGCGACGGCCACAAGCTATACTGCTGTGGCGGCATGAGGGTGTTCTGCGTGGTTAACCCCGCCACACGACGGTGGGAGCGCCTCCCGGGCACGCCTGGCGGAGAAAGATGCACCGCGTACCTCGCGTTCGATCCTACCGTGTCGCCGCACTACAAGGTGTTCTTGATACAACCTAAGGATCTAGGGTTGTTCGACGTGAGCGACTGCAAGTCGGCAGAAGTCTCACCAGAACAGCTCATCGAAGAAAACTTCACGATAAGTTCAAGGTATTCACGGAGCATGAGCATGGAGGAGGCACCGCACTCAACGGAATGGCCGCCGCCCGAGTTGACGATAGACGTTTTCTCGTCGAGCACGCGACAATGGCAGAAGAGGTTGTTTGTTAGGGAAGGTGGTGCTACGACGAGAGCGGTAAATTTGCAGGGTAAATTGTGGTTCATGTACATGTTTTGGATGGCAACATGCAGATGGCGCTACGGCGTGTATTGTCATGGAGCATTACACGTGCTACTTTACCGTGGTACATTCGTCACCAGGTAAACATCATGATAAAAGCGCATGAAATTGAATTCTCTTGCTAACTCTATTATTCATTTTATTTTACATTAAAAAATTGTTGGTGACATTTTTGTAGGTTTTCATTGTCTAGTGGCAAATATAAAGTAATAAGAACTCCAATAGATGTCATGGAAGGCAAAGTTGGGAGGCATTATCTCGGGAGATCGGAGGAGGATGTGTACTTTGCAGAGATCCATGATCGAATTCGGATTTGGACCCTGAGTGAATCAAGCGGTCAGGTAAACTGGGTGTTTAAGAATATCATTGACCTCGCGCCATTGGCAAATATATCTTCACTCGACCCGAAAGGAGTTTGCAGGCCTTGGATCTTAGATAACGATCAGGATCTTGACAAATATGGAAATAACAAAAGGCTAGCGGGGCAATGTTTTGATAGGTGCTGGGACGATGATAATATTCTTGACACAAACACAAACGATGAGTGTGGACATCGGTGTGGATACTTTCTAATTGGATTTCATCCATGCAAAGAGATCGCCTTCTTCTTGGCGGAGTATTCTGTAGTAGTGGCTTACCATTTGGATAGCTCAAAAGTTCAGTACATAGGTTATCTCCGTCCAAACTATGACAGCCAAACATTTGGGATAGAAGAGTCATTTCTATACACACCCTGCATGATCGGAGATCTTCCACTAAGTGCATACTCAGATGAAGAAGATGAAGAGGAAGAGGAAGAGGAAGATGATGAAGAGGAAAATGAAGATGAAGAGGAAGAGGAAGAGGAAGATGATGAAGAGGACAATGAAGATGAAGACGATGATGAAGATTAAGATTAGTGTACATATATCTATGTCCCAACCTTGGTTTATCCATTCATGAGGTTCATAAATCTGGAAAATCAGGGGTTATCCTCAAGCTAGACTATGAAAAAGCCTACAATATGGTTAACTGGGATTTCCTAGTAGAGATGATGGTTTCTAGAGGGTTTGGGGCTAAATGGATCAATTGGATATTGTCTATCCTACAACAGAGTTCTTTTTGCCGTAGGATCAATGATACTATGTGCCCTTACTTTGGGTGGGGGGGGGGGGGGGGGGGGGGGGTTTGAAGCAAGGTGATCCTAATGGCTGGTGTATTTTCATGTATGCTGGGCAAAACTGTCAAATCTAAACTTAACTCTGGGATTGTTCCCCACATGCCTTGGAGTTTGGTTAGTTTACAGTACGCTGACGATACGATTTTTTTTTCCTTGATCCTAACCCAACTTGTGCCAAAAACCTCAAATGGCTTTAATCATGCTTTGACCGGCTGTCCGTGTTGAAAATTAACTATGACAAATGTGAGTATAGTTACTATTAATGTGGAAGATGCTACCGCTAAGTTGCTGTCCAAGATTTTCTATTGCGAAAACGCTACTTTCCCTCTGAAGTACTTAGGGGTTCGTCTGCATTATCTTAAACTTCGGAGGGAAAAACTACAGGATTACAGGTATGTGTCCCCCGGAACTACCACTTTTTAATCGCCAAAAACCTACCAATTTTGTTCATTTTTTTGCTAAAAGATACCACTTTTAGTTAGATACCAAGTTCGACGAGATGATCACGATTATGACAGGGCTAGTCCACTCATAAGCGTTGACGTGGCATTGATTTATTTGACCATTAAGTTGTAGGTGGGCCCCACCTGTCAAAGTTAACCATTCTCTCTATGACATTTTAACATACACTTTGTGGGCACCCCGGCACTTGCAGTCACCGGCGAGCGGCAGTGTGTGCCAGCCGGAGGGCGGTGTGGTGGTGCAGGGCCAGAGATCTGGAGCTCCCTCCCCAGTGCTGCTCGTCGGCGCCACGGGCTGCCACTATTGCGTCAGAGGCTAGGGTCGCGACCAGTGGCGGCGCCAGGGGTATTCCCGTGTATTCATGTGAATACCAAAGATTTGGCCCAAAAAATTTAGTATATGTCTTATTCAGCGGCCCACAAGCCTACAGCCCACACAGCGAGTCCAACACGGCCGACCACCTGGGCACCTCGTTTCGCTGATTCGTTCGACCTCGACCCGAATCCATTCCCCAGTCGGCCAATCCCCACTCGGTCGTTCCCCAACCTAACCTAGCGCCTGCTGCGGCGGCGGCGGCGAGTAGCGGTGGCCGGTGTGGCAACTGGCAAGCAGCGGCAAGCGGAGCCGCCGGCGTCCGACGAGCGTCCAGGTTCTATTCTCCTTGTCCATGTCTTCTCTCTCTAGTTCTCTTCCCCTAAGAAAGTAAGAAGGCCAGCCAGTTCCTATGGCGTACAGAACTACAGATTAAAACGAGTACTAGTTTGCTGGCGTTTAGTATCCGGACAAATAGCAAAACTGTAATCGTTCTTAAGGCCAGCCAGTTCCTAATTTAGTATCCGGGCACTAGTTTGCTAGATTGCAGTTTTGCTATTTTAATGTAGTTTGCTAGAACGACCAACTTGCTAGATTGAAATTTTGATATTTTAACCTACAAATTTTCAGAGTGTATAGTTTGGTAGATTGCTAATCTATCTTTTTCTGATCTTGTATCATAGATGAAGAAGAAGGGTGTTCGCATTGTTGCATTGTGGGAAAGAGCTTCAAAGGCAAATAAAAGAACTTCCACATCTACACCAAATCCTCCTGATGTTGAAGTTGAGAGCAGTAGCATTCCTCCTGCTATTGAGGGTCCTTACTTTCCCGTTGGCCAGCCTAGAAGGGGTTTATGTAATGGTGCCATCAATTACCACCGCTTCAAGGTTGATATGTTTGTGGGTATCATTGATAGGCAAATCAGTGAGCTGAATGGCAGATTTGATGAGGTAAACACGGAGCTACTTTCTTGCATGGCAGCATTCTGTCCACTTCATCTATTTGCTGCTTATGACCAAGAGAACTTGGTTAGGCTTGCTACGAAGTTTTATGCTTCTGATTTTACAAGGGATGAACTGGCAAGACTTCCATGGCAACTAAACATGTATGTTACTAATGTGCGTAGAGATGAAAGGTTTCAAAACCTGAAAAATCTGTGTCAGCTTTCAGTTATGCTTGTTGAGACAAACAAGCATGAACAATATCATATTGTTTACAAGCTTCTTAAGTTGGTATTGATTCTGCCAGTAGCTACTGCTAGTGTTGAAAGGGTATTCTCTTCAATGAGCTATGTGAAGAATAAGCTAAGGAACAAAATGGGTGATGAATATTTGAACAATTGTTTGGTTATATTTGTTGACAGAGAATTTTTCAATCAAGTGAAGGATGAAGATGTCATCAATCTCTTCCAAAAAGGCGACCGCAGAGTTATATTGTAAGAAGGATATCATCACTTTATCAATCAAAAGGTACTTATGTATTCATGTCGTTATGGTCTGATACATTGAAATATTGCTATTGCCGTTATGCTAGTGTTGTTTTGTTCATATATTGCTAGTGTTGTGTTGTTTGGTTCATATACTACATTTAGAGCAAAAAAATAATTTTGGATGAATAACCAGCCTTCATTTCCTGGCGCCGCCACTGGTCGCGACCTTGGTAGCCATTAGCGGTTGCTTGCAGTGAAAGATCACGTCTTCGTCTTGCCACTACAAACTCTGGTTCTATTGCGACGGGCAGACTACGAGACTTGGTGCACTACGATGGAACAAGGGAGGGTATTGAGTCGGTTCCCTTGTTAGCGCGGGAGGCATGATGCAAGTTGCGAACTGCTCCGCCAGGTCGACCTCCACAACGAAGGTGGTGATTTTCGCCTCGACGTCCTTGATCCTTTCGGACTAGCTTGTTGATAACCCTGTCGAAGCCGCCCCGTTGCTGGGCCTGGGACTCGATGAGCTCGAGCGCGTGGTCGAGGGTGGCCTTCAGCCTCTACAGCAAGGTCACCCTCATCATCATCGTGTAGCCGCCGCTGCTGCTTCTGCCTTCGTCACCGTGTGGCCCTCGCCGGTTGGGCGACTGGTCGAGCGGCAAATGGCGGCGCGACGATCGTCTGACATGGCGTGACGGTGGCTTGCAGACGAGACGGGAGAGGAGAGTTGGACGAGAGGAGGGGAACGGCCGGAGAAAGGCGTCGAGGCCTTACCGGCGCGGCCTGCGACAACAAGGGCGCATCGGGGTCAACCTGCGAGGGAAACACACGGCGGCATATTGAGGCATCGAGGCTGGATTGGGGTTGGGCAACTAGACTAGTGGATTTTTTTAAAATGAGAAGACACGTGGGTCCCACATGTCATAACGCTCAACTTAACATTCAATCTAAAAGAGTTGACTACTCTGCTACGTTAGCCCTGACGTATGGGCAACCCCTATCATAATCGTGTTTAATTTCACCCAGTCGATCACTAATCCGAAGTGGTAGGTAAATTAGAACAAATTTGGTAGGTTTTTGGCGATAAAAAATGGTAGTTTTGGGGGACACATACATGTAAATGTGGTAGTCATTGGAAATTTTGGAGTAAACTATAAAACGGCCACTTTTCGGGTTAGGGTTCCAAAAAACTATAAGAAATTTGTTTGTCGCTGATACCTATCAAAAATGTGTTCGGCTGTTTCAAAAAAAATCAAACCATCCATTGCTAACATTTTATCATTACTTCTTTCCCTCTGCGCCGGCCACGGGCGTCGCTGTCATCAAGGAGCAGCAGCAGGGCTGGCAAGCCAAGGAGCAGCAGCAACGGCGGCCGGAACGAGCAGCAGCAAGGCCGACAAGGCAAGGGGCAGCAGCAGCGGCCGGCAAGGAGCGCCGCCTGGCTGGGCAAGGCTATCGGCTTGCCCGAGCTGGGGGACTACCTCGCCGGGCGCAGGAGCTTCCACCCGGCCATCATCCATGCATTGACTAGTCATTGTGGACAGATGACCACGGTGGAAACTGATGGAAAACATGGGAGATATCTTTTGCTTGGGATCTCAGTATCACGAGTTGGAAAGTTGGAACAACAGCTAATTCCTGAATAATTGTTCGCAGTGGAACTAGTAGAAAATGATGTTCAGAGAACTTCACTTTGATTGTTCTATCAGCTGCTGTCACCGTCGTTACTACTCGAAATCTTGGGAAGTTTTGACTTTTGAGAACCCAAGAACGAGGTTGGTCAAGCACGGTCTCAGAGGTTTTTTTTTTCTTATGACATCTACTGTCTCAAAAGCTAAAAAAGTGTTCTCTTTGAATTTTCTGAAATGTTTCAAGCAGAAAAAAGTTGATAAAATTTTAAAACGGTTCACACAGTTTCGATAAAATGTTCGTGACATTTAAAAATGCATACAATAATAAACAAATCAGTACCATTTAACATAAATGTTCACCTGTTTAAAAATGGTTCTTGACATCTTCAACAATTGTTCATGAAATGTAAAAATTTGTTAACATCATTTTTATAAATTTTCATAACGTACACAAAAAAGTTTGTTCCAATTTAAATAGTTGTTCATAACACTTAAAATATGTTCATATGTTTAAAAATGACTTATGAAAATGTAAAAAATTGTTCAGCCAATTTTTTAAAATGCCTATGACATATAAAAAACGTCCGTGCAATAAAACTTGGCGAATTTTAAAAGTTCATGAATTTGGAAAAGGAAAAATAAAAAAGGAAAAAGAACCTGAAAAAGACAAAAACAACTAAAAACATGAAAAATAGAAAAACATAAAAATCTAAGAAAATAGAAACAAACCAACAAAGAACCAGAAAAAATAAAGGGAAAAAACCCCGAACGAAACCTTAACAGAAGTATCCAAACCGGAGAAGGATCCTGAAACTGGAGCAAATCGGGCCAGCTTGGGTGTGCAATAAGAAAGATACAATATTTTTGAAAGAAATAATTTACTGGAAAGCAAATAAACATGAAAACAGTGGATGCTCTCTGATGGTGGGCCATGACAGTAAGCTAATTTAGTTGTCTATTTGGGGTGTGAGCTCGACGTAACTCGCTTAGAGTATCTACAGCCGGACTTAACAAATCTACGGGCCACATGAGAACAGTGGAACCTTCCAACGGTTTTGGTCGGTTTAATGAAGGTTTCACGCATTCTCTTTCCTTTTTCTGTTTGTATTTACGGTTTTCATTGATTTAATTCCTGTTTACTTTTTCTGTTTTTCTATGTTTCTTTATCAGTTTTCTTCTTTGTTTTCATTTTTTTTCTAAAATACATGCCTAATTTTTTAATACACATTTTTAATTCTTTCTATACAGGTGGAGCATTTTTCAAAAATACTATGAACATTTTTTCAAATACATGTTTGAATATATTATTCAAATATGAGTTAAATATTTTTTTGAAAGACACTTTTAACCTTCTATAAACATTAATAAAATGTCACAAATATTTTTTTGAATGTGAGAACATTTTTCAGAAATGCCACGAATTTATTATTTGAATGCTACAAAACATTTTTCTTAAATTATGCAAAAAAACAATTTACGTTGTACAATTTTTTTAGAAACGTTTGAACAGTTTTTTTAAATGTCATGTACAATTTTTGAATTGTTGTAAAGATTTTTCAAAAATTAATTAAAAAATTTCTAGACTAAAAATCTTTTTATTAAGAATATCATGAAATTGTTTCCAAAATGCATGAACATTCATAAAATATCACAAACATTTTCTTTGAATGGTACGGACATTATTTTAAAATGGCGCAAAGAAATGTTTTACACTGCATTAACAATTTTCAAGCTTACGGTGGACGTTTTTGAAGTTTTTAAGTAAATAAATTTTGAAATAGATTTATTTAGAATATTTCGAAAATATAAACACAATAAAAAAAGAACAAACGAGAAGCAAAGAAAAAAGAACGAACAAGCGAAGGACGAAGCTACTTGGGCAGGCCAATAGCAACAACCCCAGGGCGCCCTTCTATCTCACGGCGGGCTAAACAAAGCGATTCATCCTCGGCCAAGCCCACTAGTGATGCCTGGAGCGTTTTTTTTTCTGTCTGTTTTCCCGGGCTAGCGGGTTTGTCAGTATGATTCTAAAAAAAGCACGTTTGTCAGTATTTGCAGCAATTTATCCAAAAGCTGTTTTTATCCTGTTTTCAATGTTTTCCTTTGGCTTTTTTTCAGCTAGTTTGATTTTTTTTTATTCTATTTTATTTTTCAATCTTTATTTATTTATTGTTTTTATTTTTCTCTGATCTATTTTCCTACTTTAACCTCTCTTCTTATTTATTTTTACTTCTATTTTTTTTATTCTTTGGGGTAGAATACACCAATTTGTCTTTAGAGCTATATCAAAATTGTTTTACACATATAAACATTTTTCCTTTTTTAAAAGGATATGAACAATTTTCTTTAAGTGGAATAACCTTTTTTAATAGCATAAAATCTTTATTTACAGTAAGAGAGATACTTATTAAACAGTAAGAACATGTTTTGTAAATACCATGATATTTTGTTTATGGTGTGAACATTTTATTTAAACCACGTGAACATTTTTTCACTATGTTAACTTCATGTTAATAGTATGTGAACAATTTTTTAAACAATGTTAACATTTTCTGTTTGATAATATGAAAAAATCTTTTACAAAATGTGATCATTTTAATGGAATAGACAGTTATTATTTCAACTGGGTACATAATTATTTTTTCTTTTGCGGAAAACATAATTTGTTTGCTGAAAATATACCGATTCACTTTTACAAAATCACATGGACATTTTTATATATATTTTTAGAATACGAAGACACTTATTTTTGTATGTACAAAATTTGAATATCAGAAACACGTGAACACTTATTTTCATCTACTTTCTTAAATTGGATATGAAAAAAATCTTTTACACAAAGATTTGCTTAGATGAATAATTGATAAACAAATAAAATTAACTAGATTTTATCCAATGAACAGAGGAGAGGTGGAAAGAATTGAAAATGCACTCGGTACGAGCAATATGATGACAACGACACAAATGTGAATTGAGTGTAGCTCAGATGGTTAGGTCCCTTGTGGTGGAACCAACCCACCAAAGTTCAAGTTCTAGACTTGGCACTTGTGGTCGCATTTTCTTGGATTGGCCTTTTCGGTGACGTGCGCTCAATGGGAGAAGATGTTCCCGTCAACAACGAAGACGTCTATGGTGACTTCGTCAATCTCAAGATGTTGTGCCGGGTCAGTACTCGGAGGTGCTCTAGCGTGAGCGTGTCTACGTTCATAGGTTAAGTGTATGTGCGTGTATGTAAGCATCTGCGATTGTACTGTGTTAAAAAAAATAAAGACAGCGACACAAACAATAACAAACTTGTCGGTTACAATATTGCTTGCAACAGGTGACATATAGACGCACCCCATGAGCTCTGCGACGCAGTGATCCAGGCGTCGATCAAGAGGAAATTGCCAAAAAAACCACCACAATTATGTCCCGCATTGTCAAAAACCACCGTTTTCATAATTTTTTTTGCTAAAAACATCGATTTTGAGTAATTGTTTACTAAAAGCACTAAACGCTCAACTGAGAGTCGTTTGATGCAAAATATGACAGGTTGGGACTGCTGTCAAGGCTGACGTGGCAACAAAATGTAACGTCGTCTGCTGGAACGTTAAGCTAACACAGGGCTCACCTGTCAGCACGTAGACTTCACACGTGCATTTTATCGAGCATGTTGTGTGCAGCATGTCCACTACCGCCCACGCTCGCTCGCTCGCAGCGCACTCGACCGCCAGAGTTGCTCCAGCCGGCGAGCTCGCCACCGGAGCGCCGCCCCACCGCTGACCCTCCCTCCTCTCCTTGCTCGGCTCGCCCTAGCCCTCCTCTACTCGATCTGGTTGCCAACCCGGCCGCCGCCGCAACTCCTAGCGCGGATGGTGCCGAAGACCGCCGCCGCCGTCGCGAGCTTCCGGTCATGCTCTGCCCGCGGCTGTTCCTCCGTCCTACCAACGCACCACGTCGGTGGCCGATCTCCTGGCGTGCACGCTCCATCGACTACGGTAGCACCAGGAGGAGCCTCGCCGGCAGGTGGGCGCACGCCTCCAACCGCCGGAGCTCGTTGCCAGCCTCGTGGACGTGGACGTCATGAGCCGCCGCCACAGCCCACTTCTTTTGGAAAACTTCCAATCTATTCATCAAACATCGTAGCAATACAAAAGAACATTAGAAGTAATATAAATTACATCCAATTCATAGACCATCTAGCGACGACTATAAGCACTGGAGCAAGCTAAAGGAGCGGCGCTGTCATCGCCCCTCCCACGCTGGAGCTGCGCAAACTTTTTGTCGTAGACAGTCGAGAAGTCATCGTGCTAAGGCCCCAAAGGACTAGCACACCAGAACAGCAACCACAGCCGATGAAGAGAAGAGTAGATCAGAAGGTTCCAACGTGTAGACACAAGACCACAGACGAACGAAGGTTGGATCCACGCAGATCCATCAAAGACAAACACCGGCCGAATCCCGCTAGGTCTGCCGGAGACACACCTCCACACGCCCTCCGACGGCGCGACACGCATCGCCGGGATAGGGGCTAGGCGGGAAGAACATTATTGCATCTTCAGGGAACCGCCGCAAAACCTGGGTCTATGTTTTGTGACTTCACAGCGTCTTCGCGAAAATCTAAATCTCATTCCTCAAAAAAGAAACAAAAAGCGCCCAAGAAGGCGAAGGTTTCCACTTCAACCCGAGTTTTCACATGTGAGGCATGTTTTGGAATAGCAGAGGTCTTTTATACTTGGCTAAATATAAACACGTCAGTGATTGTGTGCGAGAACAAGGGTTAGATTTTGTGGCAATTTCCGAGGCTGGTAAATGTAATTTCCGTGCTCATGTCTTCGATCACCTACCAGGTGGTTTTGACTACACATGGCACTGTTTACCACCACGAGGAAGATCCGGAGGAATCTTACTTGGGATATAGACAATGACCATGGAATTATTAGCCTTCTCGGTTGGTGAATCACTAGTACAGCGAGCTGCTATACAAACGGTTTTTACCCCCTTTCCGCGACAGAGTTTTAAACCGTCGCCTTGCCTGTGTGTGCGATAGGGGGGTCCTTCCCACACGATCCAGAAACCGTCCGCGATAGGGCCTCCGGTCACACACGTGGGGCAAAAAGAGCTCGTGTGTGATCGGGCGAGCCATCGCAGACAATTATACTGTCCCAATTGTTTCCGTTCGTATGTACATCCCACACAGTGAATCCCAGACAAACGTTTGCGTTCGTATGTACATCTCACACAGTGAATCCCAGACAAACGTTTCCGTTCATATGTACATCACACACAATTTTCCACATCACATCGTCTGTGATAGTGTTGCCATTGCAGACGATAGTAAAAAAATTATCGTTTGTGTTATTGAATGCATCACCCACGGTGCCTAGAAGAAACTGTGTGGCATAGGCTGTCCATCACACACGCTTTTTATGTGGAAAACGATTGTGCAAGGTGGTCTAATGCAAACAGTTGTCCAGAGGAAGTCGTGTGTGATTGTTCATTGATCCAACACGTTTACTTCCTAGAAACTGAGTGGGTTGTCCGAGATCATCGCCCACGGTGTTCCCTCAATAACCGTTTGAACTAGAAAAACCCAATAAGCAGGCTAATTGGCCTATTATTATTAATCCATTTAGTAATCAAATTTAAATTTCATATTAAACACACAATATATTTCATTTTCGTATTATGGAACCAGGATTTCATAATTGAAATACATCAGAGTACAACATCATATAGCTTCAGCACTCACTCACACCATATAGGCATATAGCTAGCTACCCCATTACACAACAGAACCAAATTTCACATGCAACATCTAAAACCTTTGAAAATTAGCATCATAGACGGTAGATAGACAAATGAGTCTCATCTGGAAAACTGTTGAAGCGGAAGGCGAATATTGAGCCTTCAATGATGTTGAAGGTCCTTGCAACTTTAGGCCAGTGCATGTGGCTGATTGACCGCCCATCCTTCGTCCTCTTGAGGAAGATTTCAATATTATACCGTAGGTGTTGTATGAACACCTTCCTCGCCTCTTGACCATACAGGTGGTTTGAGAGGTAACCATCTATGAACTGCTTTGGAAAGGCCTGAAAACAAAGATATGCATAAATATCGTCTCTGAATTTTGAAATGGCGCAAAGGAATAAAAAAAAAGGTACTCCCTCCGATCCTTTTTACTCCGCGCATTAGATTTGTATCAAGTCAAACTTTGTAAAGTTTCACCAAATTTATTTTAAAAAATATCAACATCCACGATACCAAATATGTATACTTGTGACACCCCCGACTCGACCGTGCACTAATCATACACGCAAATGCACACGATCAAGCCTAGGGACTCACTTGAAGATATCACAACACAACTCTAAACACAAATAAAACAATACAAGCTTTATATTACAAGCCAGGGGCCTCGAGGGCTTGAATACATAAGCTCGAGATCAAGCGTTAGCGGAAGCAAACACAATATCTGAGTACAGACATAAAAGGGAAACAAGTTTGCCTTAAGAAGGCTAGCATAACAACGACACTGATCGAAAAGGCGCAGGCCTCTTGCCTGGGAGCCTCCTAATCTACTCCTGGTCGTCGGCGGTCTCCACGTAGTAGTAGGATCCACCGGAAGTGTAGTAGCAGTCGTCGGCGGTAGCAGCTGACTCCTGGGATCCATCATCTGGTCGCAGCAATCGGGTATGGGGGAAAAGAATAGCAAACCAACCGTGAGTACTCATCCAAAGTACTCGCAAGACTGATAGCCGAACTATACTAAATATGCATCGGTATCAAAGGAATGGGGCTATATCTTTGGACTAACTGCAGAAATGCTGGAAGAGAGGGGGAGAGCCTAGCCTATCGAAGACTAGCATCTTCAGCGTCTTGCAGCATTAGAAGAGTGTAGATTAGCATAATATAAAGTAGCAAGCATGTAATAGCAAAATTCAGAGATCCTTCCTCGACTCCCTGCGAGAAAACGATCCCGGAGCTTACAATTAATTAATATGTATCCAGTTCAAGTTGTAGTAGATCGGGATACAACACTGAGCGTCCTGTTACCGTGGACACGGCTATTCGAATAGATAACTTTCCTGCAGGGGTGCACTACTGTTACCCAACACGCTCGATTAACTCTGGCCGGAAACACTTTTCTGGGGTCATGCCCGGCCTCGGCTGATCGACACGACGTAGTCCTACCTAGGCTCAACAGAGAGGTCCCCGCCGGTCTACATCCTAAGTGCCCAGGGGTCTTGGGCCATCGCCCTTAGCACTCCGGGTCGTTGTGTGCAGGGTGAAGCCAGGCACCACCCGTGTGCTGGATGGCGCCGGTCCGTCCCGGCCGCAATGCTGAACTGGACGTCTGGCAGAGCTTTCGGCTGATACATACGGCGCCGAGAGCCCCATAAACCATTATCCCGCGTGGTGATATTGCGTATATGGCCAGCGACCAACTCAGATCAATACCCAAATCCGTTAGTGCATTGGGAGCTCGCGGTGATGATCAGTACTCCTGTCGCCCCGTCTCGAGGAAGTGCAACAAGGGCCAGGCCCATCCCTCTCTAGGGCGGTCTCTGCCTGCCCGGCCGCGCCTCGTAATTATCTCGCGGGTACCCTCCTGGTCAACCCGACTTCACATCTCTCGCGGGTACCCCTCGGGGTCGACCCGTCTTTACCCGGGGACTGAAGTAAAAGTAGGGTATCCGTGTGTTCATCACATCAAGGGGGAATCCGAGGAATCACCCTCGATGGATTCCTACTCGATGTAATCCGTCAAGGAGAACCAGGAGGAATCACCCTCGATGGTCCACACTTGAGGGGTTGCACGACAGAGTCATCACCGGGAGGGGAGAGCGAGGAATCACCCTCTGCAATCACCATCGATGTGCTTTACTACAGGGATATCATCAGAAGTGCAGTACGAGGTATCACCCCCGGCACTCGATAGTAGCCCTGCAGATTCGTACAACTAAGGGGGGGGGGGGTATGTGCAGTGATGTGACGGTAACTGCACATTGATCACAATGATCGAGGCACTGGTAACAATGCGGGGCAACAGGGACAAGGGTGAGGGGGTCACTGGTGGATCACTAACCAAGCTATTCTAAGCAGTTTAGGATGACAGGTAAGGTATCAATAGCAGGTTACAAAAGTCAGGTTATGCATCAGAATAGGAGCAAGCAATTACAGTAGCAAAATCTAATGCAAGCATGAGGGAGAAGGAATAGGCGATATAGGAATGATCAAGGGGGTTTTGCTTGCCTGGAAGCTCTGCTGAAAGGGGCTGGTCGTCGACGACGTAGTTGTACTCAGGAGGGTCGTCGGCAGTCTCAGGGTCTATCGGGAGAGAAGGTGGGGGAAGAAACAATAAATACAAGCAACAAATGCAATCACATATGCATGGCATGGCAGCACGCTATTCGAGGAGTGCCCTAACGCAGTACTACGCAAGTTAGTCGGAGCGGGAAACATCTGGAGGTGTTTTACCAGCTCCGGGCATTTATCGGACAGATGAAACGGAGGGGAATGTTCCATGTTCATCATGTTAGAGAGGGCTGACAGGTATGTGGGTGGCATATTCGAATTCTTCATATTTTTCTGATCGTTTTTCATATATAAATTATTTTTATCCAAGTTACGGTTTATTTTATATGATTTTTCAAACTTTTAATCATTTTCTGGAATTTCAGATTTAATTTAATTTGAATTATTTAAATACTAAATTGCTATGGGTACACAGAGGTGTACCCAGAGATGTGCACCTGTGGCTGATAGGTGGGTCCAGTTGACCCAGTCAAAGTTTGACTGGTCAACGGCTACTGTTCATGAGGCCCACCTGTCAGTGCCTCATTTTTTTTACTTTACTTTTTTTAATCATTTTCTTTTTTTTTTACTATTTGGGCTGGCCCCACTGGACAGTGGCCCAGCCGGCCACTGGGGAGGGGAACTGCGCGCGCGCGAGCCCAGGCAGAGGCCGGCCTCGGCATGGCCGGCAGCGGCGACCGGCGCGGCGAGCAGGGGCAGGCGGAGGCGAGGCCAGGGGCGGGCGGCAGCAGCAGGAGCCAGTGGCGGCGGCGCTAAGCAGCAGCGGTGGCAGCGAGGGCGAGCAGTAGCAGCGGGCGAACGCGGCCGGCAGCAGGGCGTAGCGGAAACAACGGCAACAACAGCGGGAGGCGAGCGGGGGGGGGGGGGGGGGCACAGCCACGCGCGCGCGGGGCGCGGCCATGGCGCGGCGGGCACAGCCAGGCCGCGGCCAGAGGCGAGGCAGGGCGAGGCCGGAGGCACGCGAGCGCGGCCAGGGGCGCGGCGAGCGGAGCTCAGGCCACGGCGACCTACGGTGACCGAAACGAGGGGGAAGCGGGGGGATCCGGAGGAGGGGGCTCACAACGAGCTCGGGGCCATGGTTGAGGAAGCCGAAGGGGGTCGGGACGCGGGGAATCTGACGACGACCGGCGGTGGCCGTAGCGAGGAAGACGAGCCAAGGACGACGTCGTGGGTGCTCCCCGATCCAAACCATCGCGTGTAGTCGACGAAGGCGAGGTAGCGGTGCTGCTGGACATCTCCGCGCGGCCGGGGGAAGATGTTGGGGAACGGAGCATGTAATTTCAAAACAAATTCCTACGCTCACGCAAGATCTATCCATGGAGATGCATCGCTACGAGAGGGGGGGAGTGTGTCTACGTACCCTGGTAGACCGTTAGCGGAAGCGTCTCACAACGCGGTTGATGTAGTCGAACAATCCTTCGAGCTCCACCGATCGAGTACCGAACGTACGGCACCTCCGAGTTCTACACACGTGCAGCTCGGTGACGTTCCTCGCCTTCTTGATCCAGTAAGACGTCGAGGTAGTAGATGAGTTCCGTCAGCACGACGGCGTGGCGACGGTGACGGTGAAGTGATTCCGGCAGGGCTTCGCCTAAGCTCTCCGAAAATATGACCGAGGTGGAAAACGGAGATCGGGGCACCGCACACGGCTATGGGACAATTGTGTGTCTCCAAGGGGTGCCCCTCCTCCGTATATAAAGGAGGGAGGGGGAAGGAGGCAGCCAAGGGGCTGCGCACCAAGGGGGGGAGGAGTCCTACTAGGACTCCCCTTGGTGGTGGCGCCTCCCTCCCCCCAATCCTACTCCTACTAGGAGTGGGGAGAGAGGGAGAGAGAGGGAAGGAAAGGGGGGGCTGGCCCCCAAACCCCCAGCCCAATTCGGACCCCTCATGGGGGGGGGGGGGGGGGGGCGCCAGCCCCCTGGTGGGCTGGTGTTCCTCCCCTATGAAGCCCATGTGGCCCATGCTACTCCCCGGGCGGTTCCGGTAACCCCTCCGGTACTCCGATAAATATCCGGAACCTTCCGGAACTTTTCCGGAGGCCAAATACTATCTTCCAATATATCAATCTTTACCTCTCGGACATTCCGAGACTCCTCGTCATGTTCGTGATCTCATCCGGGACTCCGAACAACATTCGGTCACCAATCACATAACTCATATAATACTATATCGTCATCAAACCTTAAGTGTGCGGACCCTACGGGTTCGGGAATGATGTAGACATGACCGAGACGACTCTCTGGTCAATAACCAACAGCGGAACCTGGATGCTCATATTGGTTCCTACATATTCCACGAAGATCTTTATAGGTGAACCTCATATGACAACATACGTTGTTCCCTTTGTCCGGCGGTATGTTACTTGCCCGAGATTCGATCGTCGGTATCCAATACCTAGTTCAATCTCGTTACCGGCAAGTCTCTTTACTCGTTCCATAATACATCATCTTGCAACTAACTCTTTAGTCACGGTGCTTGCAAGGCTTCTGTGATGCTGTATTACCGAGAGGGCCCAGAGATACCTCTCCGATAGTCGGAGTGACAAATCCCAATCTTGATCCATGCCAACTCAACAAACACTTTCGGAGATACCTGTAGTGCACCTTTATAATCACCCAGTTACGTTGTGACGTTTGATACACCCAAAGTATTCCTATGGTATCCGGGAGTTGCATGATCTCATGGTCAGAGGAACGTGTATTTGACATAGTGAAAGCAATAGCATTAAACTGAACGATCATATGCTATGCTGACGGTTGGGTCAAGTCCATCACATCATTCTCCTAATGATGTGATCCCGTTATCAAATGACAACTCATGTCCATGGTCAAGAAATCTTGACCATCTTTTGATCAACGAGCTAGTTTAGTAGAGGCTTACTAGGTACTCAGTATTTGTTTATCTATTCACACATGTATTAAGTTTCCGGTCAATACAATTCTAGCATGAATAATAAACCATTATCATGAACGGGGAAATATGATAATAATAAACACTTTATTAATTGCCTCTAGGGCATATTTCCAACAGAAGACGCCGGCTGCGAGAACGAGGACGGCGCGGCTACGGTGGAGCTCGGACAAGTGCGGGGCAAGAGCAACGGTGCGCGGGGGGGGGGGGGGGGAGAAGGGAGGCTAGGGTTTCGTCCAGGGCATCGGTGGCATCCTTATCCACCGCGGGGAGACGACAGATGGCCGACGCATGGCTCCTTCGCGGCATGGACGTCGCACGCGCGTCCAGCGCGCCTCTGTTGAACAGAGGAAGAAGAGGGCAGGGGAGGTTGGGCTGGGCCTGCACTGTAACAAGTGCAGCCCAAGTGCACAGAAAGTTCTTCCCATTTTTCTTTAATATTTTTCTATTTTTGCCTTAGTTACTGTTTTGCAATTAATTAGTGCACCAATTGATTTTTGTAAAATGTGTAATTGGTCCTAATAATAAATATGTATTATACCTCACTGCCACAAAAAGTTTGGGAGTGATTTGAATTCATTTGTATTTTTCAAAAATGAAAATGGTTTTAATTATGCCGTTTTGGGTACTGTTTTGGTTGCTAGGGTCAACTTGGGATTCCAAATAATGTTGTTTTTATTTTTATAACTGCTTTGGAATTATTTGCAATATTATGAACATTTTTATTCAATTAATTGAAGAAGTAATAATTTGACTTGCATTTGAATTTGGAATTTGAATTTGTATTATTTCCTAAATGCAATTTAATTAGGATGATCATGATGACATGGCAATTTAATTAGCTTAATGACAGGGTTAAGATCTGGGGACGTTACAATACTATAAAATTGTATTTCATAATGCATCTAAAAATAATGATTTTGTAGTTTGAATGTTGATACTTTTTTCTATAACTTTGGTCAAAATAGAGATACTTTGACTTCAGACAAAACTTATATGCAGACTAAAAAGGACCGGAGGGAGTATAAGAGTTAGTACCATCCTGTAGTTCACTGGTGTCTTCTTTATTGTGCAGACAAAGATCTTGTTGTTTTTTGTCGTTAGTTTCTTTATCCTAACAATCTTTCTGAGTTTCTTGACTTGCCTGATATTCATGGACATCTCATTTTCCCATATGCAAAATTGGTCGAATAGTGGGTCAAAACCTCTGACAGCAGGACCTACATGTGCAAGACCAAATTGTTAAAAACCTAAATACTAGAATGGTTACTACAATTGCACAATAATGCGCTATTAGACAAAGGACCATGCATGTGCGAACCTCGATGGTAAACCTCAGTGCCTCCCATTGTTTCCCTGCAACACATAAAAGGTAGTTATTGATCAGGTTAAGTGAGGGTTGGCATACTATCAGTAAAATATGTTGATGAAAAATAAACACATTGCAGATTCAGCAGATTAATTCGAGCCACATGAAAAAGTCATTTATCCAAACCAAGCATGCTTAAGAACTAGGAAATATAGCAATTGTATATGTTTCTCATATATTTAGTACAGCCAAATTTGATTTATTTCTCACATGCATAACAATACAAAATTGTACCCACGACAATTGAATATCGCATTGCAGAATTGAACCAAACAGTTAACTAAGCACCACAACAAATGAACCAAACAGTTAACTGAGCACCACATTGCACAATAGAACATACTAGAAGATCAGACAGTTAACCAAACCTAGTATGCTTAACAACTTAGAAATATAGCAATTATATTTGTATCTCATGTATTTTGTATAGCCAAATTCGATTATTTCTTGCATCCAAGAGAATACAAAATTGCACCCACAAGAATTGAGCATCACATTGCAGAATTGAACTAAACAATTAACTGAACATGACAAAAAATTAACCAAACAGTTAACTGAGCACCACATGGCACAATATATAGAACATATATAATAGAGGATCAGATTTGCATAGTAACAGTACATAGGACAATTCACTAGAATTTATAAAGGAAGGCAGGAGCAGCACATGAAACAGGTAAACCGAACATGCTTAACCGGCGTAGCTAGCTAGCTGAACATTGGTCCTTGTAGTGAGCTAAAAAGACAAGCTACTCCTCATCGTCGGAGATATCGATGACGATGGGCTCCTTAGACTTGGAAGAGGGCAAGGCCTCCACATCGTGGGTGCCCTCCTCGTAGTGGTGCGTCGCCTGAGCCGCTCCGGGCACCAACCTGCTGGCTCTGGAGTTGAGGTAAGCACGGGCACGGTGAGAAAACACCTCGTAGTCTTCGTCGAAGGCACCGGCGGTGGCCTCGAGAAAATGCCACGAACTGTCGTTTAAAGCAGCCAACCGCATGGCGGCGTCCACGCGCGAGGCATCGACGGTGGCCTCGACGGCGATGTGCTCCTCCTAGATCTGGGGGTCGGCACGCATGGCAGCCATCGCGACCTCATCCGCGTGTGCGGCCGCGATTTGCTTCTCCGCTGCCAAATGCTCCTTGAGCTCCTGGCTATACTGCGTGCACCATGGCTTACGACGGCGCTTATTTGGAGGATGGGTCGGTGATTTGGGTGGAAAGTGTCGCGCCGGCGGTCGGGGCATGTGGGATGTAGAAGGAGGTGGAGGATGGGGGTCGAGTGTGGATTACCTGACTAGATCGACGAGGTCGAGCAACAGGAAGGAGCGTCGCCGGCGATGCGGCAGCACTGCAAGCAAGCAATGAAGGTTTGAACTTGGAATGGAAGGCGAAAATGGGGGAAATGTGGCTTTTGGTAAGGAGGAGGGAGGCATGGGAGGTAGATATTTCCGCGGATGCCGAAATTTTTCGCTCCGTGCAGCGAAAAACTGGCGCGCGAAGTGTCATCAGACACGGTCCCTTATTCATCACTGTGTACGATATCTGAACATCACAAACGATTCATATGGCTTAACCCATGTGTGATGAGTTTGGACGTGCAAATTTTGGTTCGAATTTCCCTGGTTACAGTGGTCACCCACGTCATTGCATAATTTGGGTACACAAAAGAGCCTACAGCACACCCATGCTACTTGTGAGTTGCGTTGGGATTTCCCCGAAGAGGAGGAGATATTGCAGTACAGTAAAGATAAGTATTTCCCTCAGTTATGAAACCAAGATTATCAATCCAGTAAGAGAATCACGCAACAACTCGTTAGCAGTACATGCACACAAAACAACAAATCCTCGCACCCAACGCAAACAAGGGGTTGTCAATCCCTTGGCGGTTAATTGCAATATTAAATTGTATGGTGATAGATAAATAGATCGAACAAAAATACAAAATAAAATAAATAAAGAAAAATTACGGCAAGGTATTTTTAGGATTTTTAATATATGATTAAGGTAGACCCGGGGGCCATAGTTTTCACTAGAGGCTTCTCTCTTCAAAATAACATACGGTGGGTGAACAAATTACTGTTGGACAATTGATAGAAAAGCAAATAATCATGACGATATCCAAGGCAATGATCATGTATATAGGCATCAAGTCCGAGACAAGTAGACCGACTCCTACCTGCATCTACTACTATTACTCCACACATCGACCGCTATGCAGCATGCATCTAGTGTATTATGTTCATAAAGAACGGAGTAACGCCTTAAGCAAGATGACATGATGTAGACAAAGTAAACTCACGCATGAATAAACCCCATATTTTTACCCTTAATAGCAATGATACATATGTGTCATGTCCCTTTCTGTCACTGGGATTGAGCACCGCAAGATCGAACCCATTACAAAGCACCTCTCCCATTGCAAGATAAATCAATCTAGTTGGCCAAACCAAATCAATAGATCAGAGAGAAATACGAAGCTATAATAATCATGCATAAAAGAGTTCAGAGAAAACTCAAATAATATTCATGGATAATCTGATCATAAACTCGCAATTCATCGGATCCCAACAAACACACCGCAAAAAGTGATTACATCGGATAGAACTCCAATAACATCGAGGAGAACATTGTATTGAAGATCAAAAAGAGATAAGAAGCCATCTAGCTACTAACTATGGACCCGAAGGTCGGTGGTAAACTACTCACGCATCATCGGAAGGGCAGCAAGGTTGATGTAGAGCCCCTCCGTGATCGAATCCCCCTCCGGCAGGGTGCCGGAAAAGGCCCCCAGATGGGATCTCTCGAGAACAGGAACTTGCGGCGGCGGAAAAAGTATTTTGTGGACTCCTCTGTTGGTTTCCCGATTTTAGAGAATTTATAGAGGTGGAATTAGGTCAAACGGAGCAGAGGTGGGCCCATGAGGCACCAGGGCGCGCCACCCCCTGGGGCGCGCCCTAGTGGCTCGTGGCCACCTCCTCTGTCTTCTGGCCCTCTCCCGAAGCTTCTAGTGTCTCTTATGTCCAGAAAAAAATCTCCAAAAAATTTCGTGGCATTTGGACTTCGTTTGGTACTGATATTCTGGAAAACCAAAAACAAGCAAAAAACAGCAACTAGCACTGGGCACTAAGTTAATAGGTTAGTCCCAAAAAATGATATATAATTGCTTGTAAATGTATATAAAGCATCCAAGATTGATACTATAATAGCATGGAACAAACAAAAATTATAGATACGTTGGAGACGTATCAACCCACAATTCTTAATCGAGCAAGTTCAGCAATTAAACAGAGCTAGCTGACCTAAACATTACTCTAACAAAAGACTGGCGCTCTAAACAAAGACTACAACTCTGCCTGGCGCTCGTCGATCTCCGCTGCCTCCTCCATGTCCAGCTCGCGCCTGATGATCTCCTGGGGAAGGGGCTTCATGGCATCCATCGCACCATACTTGGCAAGCATCTCGTCATCCGCGTCCGCCATCTATTTGGAAAAGGCCGCCACGAGCTGGGCGTGGGCGGCCGCGGTCTGGGCTTGGACGGGCTCCATCGCAACAAGGTATGCCACGAACGAACGGCCGGCTGGTCGAACGCTCTCGGCGATTGCCAACTCTTCGGCCGTGGGTTGCCGACCGTTATCGGAGAAGTTTCGTGTGATTTGTGCGGTGACCGCCAGGAGCTGGGCGTGGGCGGCCTCGACATGGGCGCGGGTGGCCTCCATCAGGGCTAAGGTGGCCGCCGCGGAATGGACAGCTACTGTCCCACTCTTGCCATTTGCTATCCCCGTCGCAGATGTTGCTGCCACCATCTGAGCTGCAGTAGCGGCCGTTTCGGCTGCCGTAGCCGCCCGGTCGCAGATTGCGGCCGCGCTCATGCAGGTTGTGAGCACGCTCATGGAGGTTGCGGCCGCGCTCTCGCCGGAGTGGACCGTCGAAGTTTCCCTCACGACGCGGGTCCACGTTCCCATCTTTGACCGGCGACGATTGAACAGTGAAATGATATTTGGGGAGCTAGTTTGCTTGACGCGCCGGCTGTTGACTGTAGCCGACGAACCTTCTCACGTAAGCCATATATGACGGTGCTCCAAGATATTTTGTACTGCATCTCACACGGTTGGTGATAATAAACTGTGTGTGATGTACTTGATTTTTTGTCTTGATTTGAAATACAGAATGGGGTCACATCGGTAAAGGACGGCGTTTGATTGCTAGGACATTTATCTGCAGTGAACATAAAACTATACGAGTGTCATGTTAAATTTTGAAATTATTTGGGTTTCGTTTGGACATTTTATACATTAACTAAGTTTTCTAGGCATTTTATGTGCATAATTCAAATTTGAACTACAGGCACATGCTCCGGTGCACCAAAATGGGTTGAGAAATCATATAGGTGTCCTTGGGTGCATGCTTAGGTCACATGCAAGAAATGGGAATGAATTTCAAACACCTCGGCATCGTGGCTCCACCGCAAACGTTGAGATACTTGGTTTGGAAATTCTAGTAAATCCAAAACTCGTCTGAAATTCATGAAACTTGGCATGCTATCATGGAATGGCACCAACATGCTGTGGTAAAATTTTTGTCCCATTTGGGGCAGGTTTTGGTATAAGCTTCTCACAAACCAGAGCATCTCACCAGAAGCCCTCATGGTTCCGGTAGGGAACGTGTGTCACCTTTGTGGACGAAATGACATTCGTTGCCTCTTCTCGCCTTGATTTTTTTTCTAGATGCAACAGAGACCAATAGGAGTGTCGTGTTAAATTTTGGAATTATTCGGCGTTCGTTTGGACATTTTTATACATTAACTGAGTATTCTAGGCATTTTGTGTGTATAATTCAAATTTGAACTACATGCACATGCTTCAGTGCATCAAAATGGGTTGAAAATCATATATGTGTCCTTGGGTGCAGGCTTAGGTCCCATGCAAGAAATGGGAATGAATTTCAAAAACCTCGGCATCGTGGCTCCACCACAAACGTTGAGATACTTGGTTTTGAAATTCTAGTAAATCCAAAACTCGTCTAAAATTCATGAAACTTGGCATGCTATCATGGAATGGCACCAACATGCTGTGGTAAAGTTTTTGTCCCATTTGGGGCAGGTTTTGGTATAAGCTTCTCACAAACCAGAGCTTCTCACAAGAAGCCTCATGGTTCTGGTGGGGAACGTGTCACCTTTGTGGACGAAACGACATTCGTTGCCTCTTCTTGCCTTCATTTTTTCTAGAGACAACATACACCAACAGGAGTGTCGTGTTAAAATTTGGAATTATTCGGGGTTCGTTTGGAAATTTTTATACATTAACTGAGTTTTCTAGGCATTTTATGTGCATAATTCAAATTTGAACTACATGCACATGCTCCTGTGCACCAAAATGGGTTGAAAAATCATATATGTGTCCTTGGTTGCATGTTTAGGTCCCATCCAAGAAATGGGGATAAATTTCAAACACCTAGGCTCTTCGTGGCTCGGCTACAAACTTGAGAACTTGGTTTTGAAATTCTAGTAAATCAAAACTCGTCCGAAATTCATGAGACTTGGCATGGTGTCATGGAATGGCACCAACATGCTGTGGTAAAAAAATTGTCCCATTTGGGGCAGGTTTTGGTATAAGCTTCTCACAAACCAGAGCTTGTCACAAGAAGCCTCGTATTTCTGCTAGGGAACGTGTACACCTTTGTGGACGAAATGGCATTCCTTGCCTCTTCTCGCCTTGATTTTTTTCTAGATGCAACATAGACCAATAGGAGTGTCGTGTTAAAATTTGAATTATTCGGGGTTCGTTTGGATATTTTTATACATTAACTGAGTTTTCTAGCCATTTTATGTGCATAATTCAAATTTGAACTGCATGCACATGCTCCTGTGAACCAAAATGGGTTGAAAAATCATATATGTGTCCTTGGGTGCATGTTTAGGTACCATACAAGAAATAGGAATGAATTTCAAACACCCAGCCTTCGTGGCTCGGCCGCAAACATTGAGAAACTTGGTTTTTAAATTCCTTTAAATCCAAAACTCCTCTAAAATTCATGAGACTTGGCATATGGTGTCATGAAATGGCACCAACATGCTGTGGTAAAAAAATTGTCCAACATGAGAGAAGGCACACACATTAACAGCCAACAAATAGTTGTCACGTTATCATCACAAATGGTTGTACAATATTATTTAAATCATGGGCGTTCTACTGACCATTTACGTGCCGCCACGCGTCCCACTTTTTTAATGGCAAGGAGGTGCTGTTCGGGCAGCTGTTTGAGTAGACGGGAGGCGTGCGAGCGAAGTCCATGGCGCAGGCTGACTGGGAGGCTTGCGACCAGTCCTGCGCTGCGCAGGCTGACCGGGAGGCGTGCGACCAGTCCTCCGCTACGCAGGCTCACCGGGAGGCATGCGAGCAGTACGCCGCGTAAGCTCACCGGGAAGCGAGCTATTTGATCTCCATCGCCGCTCGCCTCGCTCTCAACTTCTCCATTAATGGCGCCAGAGCCGCTGTTTAATAGGCTGCCTTACTGATCTCTCTTCGCCTACCATTCCCCTCTCGCCCGAATCCTATCTTCCAGAGCTCCACCTACGCCATGGCGCACGAGGATCATCTGCCACTAGTCTTCCGATTTGGTGAAGTCGACTCTAAGTTGGAGGAGATAGAAAATAAGGAGGAATGGGACCTCATGGACATGGCCCTGAACGAGCTGGCCGCGGGGGATGCTGCGTCCGCGCCCGTCCCAGCTCCCATCTTCGCGCCTGCGCCAGCGACCATCCCCGTGGCATTGATGGGCTGGTCGCCGAGCACCATCGCAGCGGTGGAAGCCGTGGGCGTCAGCGAGGTCCCCGCGGACCCACGCGAGCTCGTGTACGTGCCAGCGCCAGCACCACCGGCTGTGCTCGTGTGCGCCCCAGCACCCACCGCGCCGCCGGTCACCGTGCGCTTGCCTGCACCCGCCACGCCCATGCCCGTGCGCGCGCCTGCACCCGCCGTGGCCCCCTCAGCGTCATGGGACGCCGCCATCGACCGCTACCTCGCAGCGCCGCGAGTCGCCGTCCCCCCGTGCCCCGTCCGTCGATCGCACGATGAACGGCTCTTGGATTTGGAAGTCCAGAACATTCTGGGATGGCTTGAAGACTTGAACAACGGCGCGACGGACGACGACAACGCCGGCGCAGCACGCTGCCGCCATTGCAATTAGTTTTTTTATTTATTATTGTATCCCGATCGTATGAATGTAAAACCACAGTGTCACTGAATGAAATCTATGGTTTTGATCAACTTAGCGTTTTTTCTCTGAATGTACAGACTTATCAAAGTAAAAAAAAACATCAATGTTTTTCTCTGAATAAAACACTCATCGCAAACGTTCCAGACTGAACACCCGTATGCAAAGCGAGAGCTGGGTTCCTTCGCAGCTAAGCCAAGGGAAAATGTGGCGCGCCGGTTTTGTGCATCTCTTCATCGCAAACGATTTTGCATGATGACCCCTGTGCAGTGACGTACAAACAATGTGGTAAGATTTGCATCTGTCATATTGGGTATATTTGGCATTTGTCAAATTGGAAAATTTGGCATTTGTCAATCTAGTAACATTGCCATTTGTCAACCTTGTAACACTGCCATTTGTGATTCTAAAAAAAAACACTGTCATTTGTCAAATTTTGCAGCTAAAAATCAGTAGTACTGTCTAATTTTTGCAAATGAAATTCAGTAAGCAGAGATTTCATTCATAGATTAAGCAGTCCTTCTTTATACAAAAAGTTCAACTCAACAGCTGAACCGAACAAACTTTTACCAAATTGTTGCCAACCACATACTGAAATTGCTAGTTCAACTCTATATACTAGCTAATTTTAAGTAAGTAGTACAGTTTAACCATATCTATAGTCAGATGAACTGAATAAAATAGCCCCTAAATACTACTACTACAGAGGGGCTTTGTACTACTTCCAGTAGCCTCTCCTCTGCCAAGCGCGCTCAATAAGAGGCAGAGGAGGAGGAGCCTACCGACGAGCTGGAGAAGAGGAATCCGGTGCCTGCCGCTGCTGCACCTTTAGCGACGCCCAGCTCGAACGCCCTCTGCCGCTCCAGACGATCCCTCTCGAAGCACCAGAATTCCTTGTAGATCTCCGCATTCCGCGCCACTTCGGCGGCATCTGTTGCGGCCACGGCGGCGGTAAGACTCTTTGCGTGCTCGACCAGGCGCTCCTCCTCCTCCCGCAGGAACTCGATGTAGCGCGCGGCAAGGTCGCTGAGGCACATGCGGGCCTTCCCCCTCCCGCCTTCGGGCCGCGGTGGCGGAGCGGGTGATGACCCCGGAGGTCGATGGTGGGGTGGTGGCCGCGGCGGCCGACGGTGGGGTGGCGGTCAAGATGGCAACGGGGACGAAACCCACCGGGTTTTTCCTGCCCAAACCCATCCCCACGAGAAAATCGCAAACCCGTCCCCGTCCCCATAACCATGCGTGGGGCTAGCTTTTTTCCCGTCCCCTAAACCCATCGGGTTTTCTAAACCCACGGGGAAATTGGCATATTTAAGGAAACATAGTAGCAACACATAATAACATTTTAGCAGCAAAAAGAGCATATTTCAGCAGCATAACTGTAACATCCCCAGATCTTAACCCTGTCATTTTGCTAATTAATTAGCCATGTCATCATGATCATCCTAAATAAATTGCATTTAGAGAACAATCCAACTTCAAATTCAAATTTAAAATAAAGTCAAAATTAAAAGTTATCCAAACAGTAGAACAAAAGTGTTCATAATATTTCAAATAATCTCAAAGCAATTGTAAAAATAAAACCAACATTAATTGACCCCAACATTCAAAAACAGTGACTAAAACAGCCACTTTAATCCATTTGCATTTAATCAAAAATCAAATGATTTCAAATATTACCCCAACCATTTTGTAGCAATACCAAATATTGCATGGTATTTATTGAGCTAAGTCTCATATTTTACAAAAGTAATATTGTGGCCAAACGTTTTGCAAAACAGAGAAGAAGTAAATAAACAGAAAAAGAAAAAGAGAAAAGCTAGAAACCTACTGCTACGCTGGGCCCTAAGTGGCTATAGTGTGCGACCCAGCCCACTCCCCCCTATTTTCTCCCTCCTCCCGCCTTTCTCTCTCCTCGCTGTCATCCGCTGCCGCGCGCACGCGCCCGCAGCCGGGGCCCCCTCCTCGCCGTTCGACAGCGCGGCCCTGCCGCTCGCCATGGGTGGTTAAGGGCTACACCCCGCACCCCCTGACCTCTCTGGTCTCTCTTCTCCCCTCTCCATCGCCTCTCCTCTCCCTCCCGAACGCAACCATGGCCGCGCCACCGTGAACAACGCGGCCACCGACCTCGGCTCGCTGTTCCAAGGTGTCCGGCGGCTTCCCCGTGGTCGCCTCCGTCGTCCTGGTGCTCTGGTTCGTCTCGGGGAGCAGCACAACGACCACATCGTGCCCCTTCCCCCACCACGGCCACCGTGACACCGCCGCTCGATCCCCGCCTCTCCGAGCTCCTCCGGCCTCCCCGAGCCCTCCTCTGCAACGCTGTGAGCGCCGCCTCGCAACCCCTCTCTCTCTGCCATCTCTTGTCGTTGTAGACGCCGTGGCCGAGCTTGCATGCTCCGGCCGCCCCCGCACCAACCCACGCCACCATCCGATGCGCGGCGGCGCCCGCAGCCGAACGAGCCTAGCCGCGCTAGATTTGGCCCTCTGTGGCGCATTTCCGCGAAACCCCGTGCTCCGGCTGCCGGGGCAGCTCGACGCCGGTGCCGTTTCCGACCTCCCCAGCTACTGCCACTTGCCCCATTTGATGCGCGCGAGCGTCCGCGTTCGAACGCGCCTAGCCACGCTCCAAATGGACGTGCGTAGCGCGTTTTCGGCCATCACCGCCGCCGTGTGGCCTCGTCGCCGGCGTGCTCTGCTCGCCGGCGTGATGTCGCTGTCGTGGCCGTAGTTAGCCACTAATTACCCCCCCTGTGCCAATGACAAGTGGGTCCCGCTTGCTTAATTAACCGGCTAATTAAAATGATTAGACTAATATAATTACCCCTGAACCCATGTGTCAGCTTTGACCTGTCCCAGTCAGCGTTGACCGGCCCCACATGTCAGTGACTGTGGCTGACTGACTTGCGGGTCCCGCTGGACTCGCTGACCAGTCAACGTTGACCCAGTCAACTGCTGACTGTGCAGTTGACTGGGCCCACTGTCAGCCTCTGGGTGCATTTCTGTGGGCACTCAGCTCGGTACCCGTAGCAATTAATATTTAAATGATTTTCGAATTAAATAAATTCTAGAAAATCCAGAAAATGATTAAAACTTTGAAAAATCATATAAAATAAACCGTAACTCGGATGAAAATAATTTATATATGAAAAATGATCAGAAAAATATGAAGAATTCGAATATGCCCTCCACATACCTGTCACATGCCTCTAACATAATGAACGTTGAACATTTGCTACCGAAACCGCTAAATGAATAGTGTTCGGAGCTGGGAAGGAATATTTTCCCGCTCCGTTTAAAATACCTAGCTCTGCGTTAGGGCACCCCTAGCACAGCCTATTGCCATGCCAAGCATCTGTGTGCATTTGTTTGCTTCATATTTATTGTTTCTTTCCCCTCTTCTCTCCAGTAGCCCCGAGACCGACGCTGCCCCTGTGATCGACTAAGTCACCGACGACCCTGCTTCCTTTTCAGCAGAGCTTCCAGGCAAGCAAAACCCCCTTGATCATTCCTATATCACCTATTCCTTCTTCCCCATGCTTGCATTAGATTTTGCTACTATAATTGATTGCTCCTATTCTGATGCATGGCCTGATGTTGTAACCTGCTGTTGATTCTTTACCTGTTGTCCTATATGCTTAGTATAGGCTGGTTAGCGATCCGTCAGTGGCCCTACACCCTTGTCCGTATTGCCTTGCTTTACTACCGATGACTCGATCAGTGTGATCGATGTGCAGAGACCGACACAGCACCGCACACCCCCTTAAGTTGTATGACTCTGCAGAGCTACTATCGAGTGCCGAGGGTGATACCTCCTACCTCACTACTGATGATATCTCTGTAGCATAGCTAGTCGGTTGTGGGTTACCAAGGGTGATTCTATTCCACCACCTCCGATGATGCCTCTGTCGTGCAGCCCCTCAAGTGTGAGCCCCTCGAGGGTGATTCCTCCAAGTTCACCTTGATGGATACATCGAGTGGGAATCCATCGAGGGTGATTCCTCGGACTTCCCCCTTGATGACAAGAACACACTGTTACCTTTAACTGTTGCCCCTTTTAACTGTTACTATGGGACTGAAGGGACAGGCGGTACCACCCCGGTAGAGGTGGACCTGAGTTCCCGACAGTCCCTTGTGTAGTCGGGTTGACCTGGAGGGTACCCGCGAGATAATTACGAGGCAAGGACGGGCAGGCAGAGACCGTCCCAGGAGAGGGATGGGCCTGGCCCTTGCCGCAAGTCCTCGAGACGGGGCGACAGGAGCACTGATCGTCACCGCGAGCTCCCAACACACTAACAGATTAGGGTATTTGATCTGAGTTGGCCACTGGCCTATACGCACTACCACCACGCGGGATAATGGTTTAATGGGGCCCTCGGCGCCGTATGTATCGACCGAAAGCTCTGTCAGATGTCTAGTTCAGCATTGTGGGCCTGTCGGGCCTGTGCCATCCAAGATGAGGTGGTGCTCGTCCCGGCTCGTCGCATAACGACCCGGAGTGCAAAGGGCGATGGGCCCAAGACCCCTGAGCACTTAGGATGTAGACCGGCGGGGACCTCTCTGCGGAGCCTAGGTAGGACTACGTCGTGTCGATCAGCCGAGGCCGGGCATGACCGAGAAAAGTGTGTCCGACTAGAGTTAATCGAGTGTGTTGGGTAACAGTAGTGCACCCCTGCAGGGAAGTTATCTATTCGAATAGCCGTGTCCACGGTAATAGGACGCTCAGTGTTGTATCCCGATCTACTACAACTTGAACTGAATACACGTTAATTTAATTGTAAGCTACGGGATCGCTTTCTCGCAGGGAGTCGAGGAAGGATCTCTAGGCTTTGCTACCACATGCTTGTTACTTTATGTTATGCTACTAATCTGCACTCTCCTAATGCTGCAAGACGCTGAAGATGCTAGTCTTCGATAGGCTAGGCTTTCCCCTCTATTCTGGCATTTCTGCAGTCTAGTCCACAGATACAGCCATTCCCTTTGATACCGATGCATACTTAGCATAGTTCTGATGTAAGTCTTGCGAGTACTTTGGATGAGTACTCACGGTTGCTTTGCTACCTCTTTTTCCCCATACCCGATTGCTGCGATCAGATGACGGAGCCCCGGTGGCAGCTGATCCCGCCGATGACTACTACCACCCCGGCGGAGCCTACTTCAACGTGGAGTCCGACGACCAGGAGTAGATAGGAGGCTCCCAGGCAGGAGGCCTGCGCCTTTTTGATCTAGTTGTCATTGTTTTGCTCAGCCTTCTTAAGGTACTCTTGTCTAATTATGTCTGTTCCCAGACATTGTTGCTTTCGCTGACGCTTGTGTAACTCGAGCATATGTATTCGAGCCCTCGAGGCCCCTGGCTTGTAATATAAAGCTTGTATTATTTTATATTTTGTGTCTAGAGTTGTGTTGTGATATCTTCCTGTGAGTCCCTGGGCTTGATCGTGTGCATTTGCGTGTATGATTAGTGCACGGTCGGGCCGGGGGCGTCACAATAACTTGAGCAAATTTCAACACAATACAATAGTATATGGTTCAGCAGCTACAAGGAGCATATTTCAACAGCATAACTTGAGCAAAAAAGAGCAATAACAGCAGCTACAAGGAGCATATTTCAGCACAATACAGTACCCCATTTGAGCAAGAAAGATAAGCATATTTCGGCAACAAACAATAGCATATTTCAGCCATACATGGTTCAACAAGATGTCCAATTACACAGTTCTGAAATAGAATTCATGGTTCACAAATCACGAGCACAAATGCAACGAAATGGTCCAATACATAGTATTTTGACGGGGATGGCGGGTTTCGGATTTGGGTATTGCTGAAACGGGTTTGAACCCGCGAAACGTGTCGAGTTTTATTCTTTACCCAGCAGCAGCCCTGCGGGGTTAAAAAGACGCCCATCCCCGTCCCCTAATAGGGTAAAAACCCGCGGGGACGCGGGTTTCGGGGCCCCATTGCCATCTTGAGCTGGCGGCCACCTCCCGCCTTCGGGCCGCGGTGGCGGAGTGGGTGATGGCCACGGCGGCCGACGCGGGGGGGGGGGGGGGGGTGGCGGCCACGATGGCCAGCACCCGCCTGCGGGCCGCGGTGGCGGAGCGGGCGATGGCCCTGGCGGGCGACGGTGGGGTGGCGGCAACGGTGGCCGGCAAGAGCTGCCGTCGGGCAGCGGCGGCGGAGCGTGTGGCGAGTATTGTGCGCACACCCAACAGGGACGCCATGCCCAGTACATGCCGCCGGGGACTGCGCCGCCGCCGCGGTGTAGCCTCCCAGCTGGAGCTGTCCTTAGATGACGGCGGATTGGCTGAGCAACGACGACGGACCAGTGCCATTGGCGATGGTGGGAGAAGAAGACGAGATAAGCTACGGGGAGGGAGGGGAAAATGCGATGCCGACTCGCCGGCCATGACTGTTTATATAGCAGGCCGGTAAGCACAGGGGTTTTTTGGGATTTCGCCGAGTCGGGCGGGAAGCTTGCACGGTTCCGCGCGGGAACCTGCACGGTTGCGCGGGAACGGGCTCACCGACTATTCATGGGCGCCTCTTCGAGCGAACGTTTGGCCAAAAGAACGCCTGTGCGGTGCTCAAGCTTGCGCTCTAAGCCTTCTGCGGTAGCGCAGTGACAAGACGTGCGAGAGAAGGATGAAATGACACGTACACAAACGGTTAATAAAACAAACGTTTACGATTTAATTACCTAGCACACGGCTGCTCTCTATGCAGCGTCGCGAACGATTGTTCGCCCACTGTGTGATGTGGAACGCGACGTAGTTTCACATCACGCCGCCGGCTCGCAACTGACGGCCGGCTTGTAGACGGCCATTCGCTGCGTGTTTAACTGCTCTATGCGTGTGGTTGCTCGCGGTTGGGGCGGTCGCGGCGCGCTCTGCTCGCGTCCCGCCGCACGCGCTCTACTCGCGTCCCTCCACGCGCTCTGCCCGCGTCCCTCCGCGCGCGCTGCAAGCGTTTCGGGCCGGCGCATGATCACGTACGTTCTGGGTGCCATATGCATGCGGTTACGCCGGACGCGGTGCGGCAAAAACTGCCATGCGGACGTGCCGAGAATCCCGGCCGCCCGGCCCTCATTTATTCCCGTGGCCATTTACCTTCATCTCTCGCCCTGCACGACACAATAAGCACATCCACGATGACACATACAGAGAGGATATCCAGCGGCTCCAATGGCGCTCCTAGCGGCTGACGACGATGACGGGTGGCAGTTCACCACGCCTCACGTAGTGGACACCCACGTGAGGGAGAAGGACCTCTCGGTGGTGTACACCAGCTAGCCGGCCTCGGTGGAGAGCTCCATCCACACTATGGAGCAGTTGCTTGCTGAGGACAAGTACCAAGTGGTCGGCTTCGACCTCGAGTTCACCGGCGGTCGTGCCGGGTAATGATCAGAAGGTTGTCGTCGCCCAGTTGTGCGTGCGCCATCACGTCCTCGTCTACCACTACTCCCTGGCCACAAGGCCTTGCGAGCGTTTCGCCAGGTTTATCAACAGCCCCGACTACAGGTTCGGTGCGGTGGACACCTTCAACGATCTAAAGGTGCTCGAGACTACGGGCTTGGCCTGCCAGAAGCTTGTCGACATCCAACGCCAGTACAGGGTCTGGGGTAGAAAGAAGGGGAAGGAGAAGGACTCCCTGGTTGACCTCGCTGTGGCCATCATCGACTCCTACTACAGAGGCATGAAGGATGAGTGCAACAAGAACAAGGATGCCTGGCATGAGGCCTGGGAGCGGAGACTGGATGAAGAACACGTCAAGTACGCGGCCAACGACGCGTACACATGCTACGAGATGTACAGGCGAATCGTTGACATGAGGAAGTGACTCCTTCCTGTGGACGACGAGGGATCACAAGAAGTAGATGATTAGATGATCGTTTCTGCTAGTTTAGAATGCATGTAATTGTTTATTGAGGTGTGTGCGAATGTTTTGTATAGTCACCAATGTAATTGGATGTTTAATTTGGTTATATATGTTGTTATTCTGTAGACTGAGCAAATCACATCGGCCACGGGCTAAACTAGGGAACCCGTCGGTGATGATTTCATCAATGGCTGATAATTGTATATCATCAAGCGTTTGCCCACAACACACATGGGTTATTAGCAGGAATCGTCCATGTTGTTATCCGTCTTCCCACACATTTCGGATTACTGACCTGTTTATCGTGTATCACACACATCTTGTTAAGTTGAACCGTTTCTGTTGTGCTGGATTATCGCAAATGGTTCATCTGAGTGAACTGTATACCGTGTATCGCACACACCTTAATCTGTCTGACCGTTTCTGTTGTGCTGGCTAATTGCAAACAATTCATCCGAGTGAAATGTATGCCGTGTATCGCACACACCTCGAACTGGCTGACCGTTTCTGTTGTTCTGGCTCATCGCAAACAGTTCGTATGGATCAACTGTATGCCACGTATCGCACACGCGTCTGTAATCTGAATCGTGCTTGATGTCTCAGCCATCGCAAACAGTTCGTCTTATTGGTGACGGTTTTGTTACGACACCGTTTGCGATTTATGCAGCGCACACAGTTTGGTCGCGGGGTCTTTAATTCATGTGTCGCGTTAGCGGTCGCCTGCAGTAGTGAATTTCACATCAAATTCCACCTTCAAAATAAAGCTGATAATTTTACATGGAGTTTGGTTGCAGTCTATGGGGCTGCCCAAGATAAGTATAAATCTGCTTTCCTTTGAGAATTAGTGGACCTGGCTAAGGATAACCCTCAGCCAATGCTTATTGGGGGGGGGGGGACTTCAATATCCTTAGGTATCAGGAAGAAAAAAATAACGATCGCTTTGACACAGACTGGCCTTTCCTATTCAATGATCTAATTGACAGTTTGAATCTTCGGGAAGCCAGTTTCTCGGGGCAGCAATTTACTTGGGCCAATAATCGTCCGGTGCCAACATACGAAAAGATTGATAGGGTACTCATGGATACCGAATGGGAGTCAACATTTCCTCTGGTAACCGTGAGGGCCCTAGAGCGCATCGAATCAGTTTCGGACCATGCACCCATCATTATTGATTCAAATTCTATAACCACACCTACTCGCCGCCCTTTCAAATTTGAATTGGGTTGGTTGACATGGGATGGTTTTGCAGAATTGATCAAGATTGTATGGGAGAGGCCACCGTTGGGAGTACACCAATTCAGAGATGAAACTTTAAAATAAAAGCCACAAGGCAGTTCCTATCTGGATTGGCCAAACACACCATTGGCATATACAAAAAAGAAAAACAACGCCTTGCTACCATTATTGATGACCTCGACAAAATCGCAGAAACCAGAATCTTGTCTCAACAAGAGATTGACATGAAAAATCAATCCAATGAGAAGATCGCACGTCTTTTGCGAGAAGAGGAAATCAAATGGGATCAACGATCCAATTCCGACTTCATCTTGGAGGGAGACAACAATACACGATACTTCCAGTTGATTGCCAATGGTAGGCATAGGAAGAAGTGTATTTTTAGTCTCCAACAAGAAGAGGGTAGGATTGAAGGTCAGGCGGAGCTTAAAAGTTATATCACCAAATATTATAAATCTCTGTTCGGGGCACCAGATGAAGGGAACTTCTCCCTTGACGAGACACGAACAGATGATATTCCACAAGTCACGGCAGAAGAAAATGATTTCCTCATGGCACCATTCTCAGAAGAGGAGGTGAGAGCCGCGGTGTTCCAAATGTAACATAACAAAGCTCCAGGACCAGATGGTTTCCCCGCAGAATTCTATCAGAATTTCTAGGATATCATCAAGACTGACCTTTTGGAATTGTTCAATTGTCTTCATGCCGACCGACTTGACCTATTCAGACTTAATTTTGGTGAGATTGTCTTGTTGCCGAAGATTAAGGAAGCAGAACGGATCCAACAGTTTAGACCCATGTGCCTCCTTAATGTCAGCTTCAAGATTTTCACCAAAGTGGCTACAAATAGGTTAAACTTGGTAGCTGACCATGTTGTCCGGCCATCTCAAACGGCTTTCATGCAAGGTAGGAATATACTCGATGGCGTAGTAATCCTGCATGAGACCGTCCACGAGATGCACCAGAAAAACATGAGTGGAGTACTATTAAAAATCGACTTTGAAAAAACCTATGACAAAGTCAAATGGTCTTTCCTCCAACAGGCCCTAAGGATGAAAGGTTTCTCCGATAAATGGCGCCAGTGGATCCATAATTTTGTAACTGGAGATAGTGTGGTCTTCAAAGTCAATGATGATGTAGGCCATTACTTTCAGACAAAAAAAGGACTACGACAGGGTGACACCATGTCCCCAATGTTATCTAACATTGTTGCTGACATGTTGGCTATTCTGATTGAGCGCGCCAAGCAGGACGGCCAGATTGCAGGATTAGTGCCACACCTTGTGGATGGTGGCCTCTCTATTCTGCAATACGCCGATGACACAATTCTCTTCATGGAACATGACCTGGAAAAGGATCAAAACCTGAAACTCTTGTTGTCAGCGTTTGAGCAAATGTCGGGTCTTAAAATTAACTTCCATAAAAGCAAACTTTTCTGCTTTGGAGAAGCTGCTGAGGCGGCGGCCGATTACGCTGACCTGTTTGGTTGTGCACATGGCCAATTCTTGATTAAATATCTGGGAATACTGATTCATTATCGGCGTCTCACCATTGCGGAGTGGAAGCATGTAGAGGAGCGGCTAAAGAAACGATTGAGCAGTTGGAAAGGCAAGCTGCTCTCAGTTGGAGGACGACTGGTTTTGATTAACTCCGTCCTCACAAATATGATTCTCTATATGCTTTCTTTCTTCCAACTCCCAAAAGGGGTCCTGCAAAGACTGGACTATTTTAGATCCAGATTCTTTTGGCAAGGAGACGGTGAAAAGAAAAAATATAGGATGGCCAAATAGAACGTGGTTTGTAGGCCGAAAGACTAAGGTGGCCTTGGAATTCATGACCTACAGGTCAAGAATGAGGCCCTACTTAGTAAATGGTTGTTCAAACTACTTACTAAGGATGGTGTTTGGCAAACCATGATGCGCAACAAGTATCTAGGCCAAAAGGCGGTGTCTCAGGTATATTGGAAACCTGGCGACTCGCATTTTTGTGCTGGCCTAATGGCGACAAAGAAACATCTCTTTCGTTTTGGGTCTTTCGCGATAAAGGACGGGTCGGAGATTCGTTTTTGGGAAGACATATGGCTAGGCAATGCCAGTCTCCGAGAACAATATCCAGCCTTATACAACATTGCTCGCGATAAGAATAATACTATTGTGCAGGTGCTCGGTTCATCCCCGCCGAATATTTCGTTCAGGCGGGATTTGATTGGCCCCTGACTTACGTCATGGCATAATCTTTTATCCCGTCTTGATTCGATTAATCTGACACAAGACCGGGATGTGTTTCGTTGAAACCTTACTACATGGGGGTCTTTCACAGTAGACTCTATGTACCGTGCACTCACGCATTCTAAGGTACCGGTGAGTAATAACAAAAAAAATACTGGTCAAAGATTCCACTAAAAGATTCCACTAAAAGTTAAAATTTTCACTAGAAGTCAAAGATTCCACTAAAAGTTAAAATTTTCATGTGGTATTTTCGTAGGGGAGTTGTTCTAACCAAAGACAACCTCGCACGGCGCAACTGGCAAGGGAGTAAGAAGTGTTGTTTTTGTACTCATGACGAGACAATCAAACACCTATTTTTCCAATGCAAGTTTGCACGTCCTACGTGGTCAGTCATCCAAATAGCATCAAATTTGTATCCGCCTATAAGTGTTGCCAATATTTTTGGTCATTGGTTGGACGGTATCCTAAATAGGTTCAAAACGCTAATAAGGGTGGGAGCGTATGTCTTACTATGGCCACTTTGACTATGTAGAAATGATTTGGTTTTTAATGACAAAAATGATTTTCCTCTGCAGGTTATTTTTCATTGTACGCACTTGTTTCGTACGTGGTCTACGCTACGACGAGCGGAGTACCAACCGCTGTTCAAGGCGGTGTGTACGCGGTTGGAGCAGGTGGCTACGGAGGTTTTTACCCAACATGGGTGGCAGCATAATCTCCGGGTCGGTCCACCACCCCTTTCGACATAGGCATAGTGTCAGTCTATCGGACTCTACTATTGTCGATTTGTCGGTTTTTTCCTTTCTTATTATTAGACTTTTGGAGTTTAGCTGTGTGCATCCTAATTATGCAGAGACCGGATGTTACTCATAATGCTATGTATTCGCTTGATGCTACATTTTGAGGTAATAAAAGCGCCCTTTATCAAAAAAAAAAGGGAGCCGTCGGCATCTCACCTTTCTGAGCAGGACACAAACCCTACTCAGACTCAAAAGAACACCTAAAAATGAAACCGTTGTTTTTAGTGTTTTCAGCAAACAATTACTCAAAATTTGTGTTTTCGGCAACTTTTATAAAAACGGTGGTATTTGACCTGCGCGACGCAATTGTGGTGGCTTTTTGGCAATTTATTCGATCGATCCAGCAAACAAAAGAAACAAAAGATGAACACAACTAAAAAATCACACGAAGACAACACGAGCTGGGCGCATAAAACATAGCGGCTAACGGCCGACGCGGGACAGCAACGAGCAAGCTCACGGGGTCCACACAAACCAGGCCACGGCCGCGGAGTCCTGGGGAACACCGGTGCAGGCAATAGCGTCATGGCGTTGTCGGTGGTTATTATGCTTAGTATCACACACACAAAACAATAGTGTAGTCTGTATTGGTAGAGTATATGGGCAATTTGAATTCGTATCAAATTTTCTTAGGACACTGCTACGCGCCCGTGGGCCTCGCCATCTCAGAATGTGCCTTTTCTGGGTCGTCTGATCTGACAGCTGTCGATTCCCTTCTTCCACCTCACAACACGCATCTCCCCCTGTGCTCGTGGCTCCCGCATCTCTCGCCGGCTCCCCGCATGCAGCAACACACACTATCGGGTGCAGCTCCCGCCGCCGACGATCACATCTCTGGTGGAGCAGCGGGGCGACCATCTAGCTTGTAGCGACCCCAACCGCTGTTGCTAGCAATGTCGCGCTGGGTTTGCAACATCTCCATAGGCCGGTTCCAAGAACGCAAACCACCGTTCCAAAGACTGTCGCCGGCTCGCCGCCGCTATTCCAACATTGTTGTTGGCCGGTTCCAGTAATGCCGATCCAGCGTTCCAACATTCCCACTGGCCGGTTCCAGCAACGCCCTGCCACCGTTCTAACATTGCCGCCGATCCCAGTTCCCGCACTATCACTGCCTGGTCCCAGCATGTCGCACTGTCGGTTCCAACATGCTGCGGACGCGGTCGCATCAACGCCCGCTGTCGGTTCCAGCAAGCTGCGGACATTGATGCAGCGTCGCTCGCAGCCGGTTCCAGCACACGACAGCCCGGGATGCAGGATTGCGCACAGCTGGTTCCAGCACGCGGCGGCATGGATGCAGCATCACTGGCAGCCGATTCCGGCATCTCGCGACACCTGCCAACAGCAGACATAACACCGCCGTGTTTGGGCATAACACCACCCCTGCGCCGTTGTACCCGCCTTGCACACAGACGTTGCAGGCGTTGGTCTAATGGCAGCTCCGGCGACCGACCCTTCCAGCACCCCGCGGCGTCCTTGCAGCAAAGAAGGGAAACAGCAACAGCAGGTGGTGGTTTGCCCACGCTAGAGATGGCGAGGAGGCCCGCCGCCTGGCCTCCGGTTGAAGCACCCCCCGATAGCGGTACTAGTCGTGGCCGCCAACTGCTAGATGAGGGGAAAGGGCCTTTGTCATGGACTGACCGGGTAACGAACCGCACAGCCCTGATAACGACTCTGCACCGCATGTAGGTATGGCCTCCTCCTCTAGCCACTCGGATCTCACTCATCGGTGAACCGCCGACAAAGACACGCCCTCGGCACTGGTCCAACAGCTCGTCGGCTCCTCGTTGCCGGTCATCAAGTGCGACGACTACCCGCGACAGGTGGTGCCCCGAGTTTCGACCATGCCGGAACATCCCGGATGGATGTTCTTCAAGTGCAAAAAAGATAGGGTGAGTGCTTGTTTTTATCCGGTTATTCATCACATTCAGCGCAATTTGTAGCTCATTGTTTGCTTAAATTTGTGTGTAGGATGGATGCAAGTTTTGGTATTGGGAAGAAGATTACATTGATCTATTGATAGCGAGAAATTTGATAGATGTTGGTGCACTCCTTGCAAGAGTAGAGACTACAGGCGACGCAATGTCGAATTGTGTGGAATCGAAGAAGAAAGAAGTGTGCAAACTCGATAAACCAACACTAGTAGAAAAACGACTTTACGTTCGCATCATTAGTCCTGGTTTCACTACGGCCCGGGACTAATGTGACCATTAGTCCCGGTTCCAACGGCTAGGGGCAGGGGAATCATTAGTTCCGGTTCGTGTTGAACCTTTAGTCCCGGTTTGTGACACAAACCGGGACTAAAGGGGTGGTGGCAGGCTGGTGTCAGGCTGGGGCCCCACGAGCCCCTTTAGTCCCGGTTCGTGTCACAAACCGGGACTAGCGGTTAACCTTTAGTCCCGATTTGTTACATGAACCGGGACTAAAGGTGTCACTATATAAACCCTTCGTCCAGCCCGAGCCGAAGCGCTCTGTTTTTCCCCTTTCCTCTCCTCTCTGTTCTTCCCCTCTTGCTCGAGCTCATCCTCCATTTTTGTCAAAATTTGTCAAGATTTGAAGGCACCCCATCAATCCAAGTGTTCACAAAGGTTAGCAACTTTGTTCTTTCATCTCTCATTGCTAGATTACCTCTTGCAATGCTCTATAAGTATAGTGATTTGTGGGTTTTAGGGAGTAATTATATGTGGGAGTTTATTTGATTTATATGCAATTTGAGCTCAAATTAACTTCTTAGTTTGCATGTGTAGGTGTGGTTTACTTAGTGCCTTCCCGTCCCCGTCCTAACCACCGTCGATCGCCCGCACCGTCCCGTCGCCGGCACCACCTTGGTGAGCCTCTTGTTCTTATCCTTTTTATAAAAAAAATCATGTTTGTTTGATTTAGATAGTTACTTGTATAGTTTCTTACCTGTATGGTTGTTTGTTATACATAGTGGCATGGTTTTGATATCCGTCCCCGTTGGCCCTCGTCCGGTTTATGATTCGGATGTGGTATATACTCTCTTTTATAACTATTTGTTGCATTTCGTGTTTATGACAATTATGCCCATCAAGTTGACATAGATATTTTTATCTAGGAGGTATGTGAACCGGAAATTGCAACCGACCCTCTTGTCGAGAAGTTAAATTTAGTTGAAAAAGAAAACGAGTATTTGAAAGAAAAATTGAAAAGAATTGAAGAAGATAAGATGAAACTGGAGTTGTATGTTGCCGATATCGTCGATGATCACAAGATCAAGATGGATGCAATGCGCTTGAAGATTAGAAAATTTAAAAAATATGCCGTTAATCAAGAGGCTTGGTATCACTATGCTGTTGGATCAATTGTTACCTTAGTTGCGATCTTGATCGCATTTGTTGTTGCATTTAAATGCTTTAGCTAGAGAGTTTGTATGTTGTTTTATGAGAATAAGTATGTATGAACTATATGTATGAACTTGTATTAATTTGGTCTTTTCGGTGTTGTGTAATGAAGATGAGCCGGCAATGGATGTACGATGACCGATGCTCTCCCCAGTTCATTAATTGCGTGCGTACTTTTCTGGTTGCGGCTGAGGCAAACAAGCGGGCGGATGGTTTTATGTGTTGTCCATGTGCTGTCTGTAAGAATGATCACAATTACTCTAACTCAAGAACCATTCACGTCCACCTGTTTACGTCCGGTTTCATGTCCGGCTATAACTGTTGGACCAAGCACGGAGAAAGAGGGGTCCTAATGGAAGAGAATGAAGAAGAAGAGGATGATGACAGCTATCCTAGCCATGGGTTCCCTGAATACGATGGTACAACAATGGGGAAAGAAGCTGAGCCGGCAATGGGGGAAGAAGCTGAAGAAGAGGCATCAGATGAGCCCGCTGATGATCTTGGTCGGGTCATTGCCGATGCAAAGAGAAACTGCGCAAGTGAAAAGGAGAAGCTGAAGTTGCAGCGCATGTTAGAGGATCACAAGAAATTGTTGTACCCAAATTGTGAAGATGACAAGAAAACGCTGGGTACCACACTGAAATTGCTGCAATGGAAGGCAGAGAATGGTGTATCTGACAAGGGATTTGAAAAGTTGCTGATAATGTTAAAGAAGATGCTTTCAAAGGACAACGAATTGCCCGACAGTACGTACGAAGCAAAGAAGGCTGTCTACCCTCTAGGATTAGAGGTGCAGAAGATACATGCATGCCCTAATGACTGCATCCTCTACCACGGTGGCACTACAAGAAAATTGGGCTACTGTGACGAAAATCGTCGTGATGATGGTTGACAACGTCACACAAATACCTAATGTGTGACATTTTGGAGGCCGTGTCACCGATTATCGGAAATCAGTGACGATTAATGTCACTCAATCAACTGGCACGCCGAGCGCCACCTGGATGCCAATTTTTATGACATATTATTATGAATGTGTGATGCTCTTTTTCTTGTCATATAATGACTAGCAGTAGGACTTGCCATAGCTTCTTCATACCAGTTATTGAGCGGTAGGACCCACACTTCAGTATTATGTTTACGAGACCCATGCGTCAATGTTGGCAATGGCAACCCCCATAATTTCTTCACATGTTATTTTGCGATATAATTATTCCGTTCAATGGCCAAAAGGAGTTTATTGGTGGAGTTCATGAGCTAATGAATATGGCAATGTACTTGTTTCGTTCTATCTAAAAAAGGACATTGGAGGGGAAAAAGTATGGTAGGAGTTTTTTTTATGGGACTCATTCGTTAATAGTTTATGGGGCGCATATGCTAATGTTGGTAGTGGGAGCTACCATAGTTTCTTCCAGGTTATTGTGCGATGTTGTTATTTTGTTCAATCTAATATATAAATAAGTAGTGACAAGAAAAGCTTATTGGCTATGTCTGTGAGCTCACGGCATTGTAGTATGGTGGTGTACTTGTTTTGTTCTTTCTGTCAAAAAAAAGAAAATAAGTGATTGAAGGATTTTAAACCCGCAACCTCCATGGTATTTCCTAACTTGGTTGTCATTAGGCTAGATCTCACGGGTCAATAAAGAGATGTGCTAACATATAATGGTCTAACACCTATACAACCTACAGTATCAAATTAGTAGTAATTTCTTTTCGGAGGCATGCATGACTTGATATATTACACGAACTATACGGAGATTTGGAAATATATTGAAAAACAAAAATGTTTTACTAGTAAACCATCCCAAAATATAAGTATATAGATGCCGTGTATGCACGATACGATCGTATCTAACCCATATTACTCTTTTTTAAATCCTATCCATGTTACTCTTGACTATATGTGAAAAAACGTAACACGGACTAGAATATACTTTAGTGTTCACGTACCAGGTTGCACTATTTTTGTATAGCAATGTAAACGCTTCAAATCACCATGACGAGTCCCCTCAAAAGTGTGTTAAAAAAAAAAGAGTCCCCTCAAAAGAAAAAGAAAAAAATTACCCTGACGATCAGGATCTCGAACTTCATTTTTTTTCAGCCGCGTGAAACCACCTCCCTTGATTTCTACCTTATCTCCCCACCCCCTCTCCCCCAGAACCGCATCTAGAGGCGAGCCGAGATTGGAGGATACCGGCGGCGCACCCTGCCTGTAGCCGCCGCCGCGCTCTCGAGCGCCAGCGCCCTGCGCCCCCCGCCTCCTCCCACACAGCTGCTCGCCCGCGCTCCCTCAAGCCATGGATGCCGCGCTCGCTGCCAGAAGGACCAGTCGCCACGCCTGGCCGGCAGACATCGGAGCCACGAGCTTCTACAGGCAACATTAAGATCTCGTCTCATCCTCGCTGACTGTGGTCAGAGGCCCACGCGTCGACCCGACCGTAGCGCCGGCACCGCCACAATTTTCTCCAAGTCGGGCTCCCACGACCATGCGAGGTTCTTCTGGTTGCCAATGGCGTTGGGAGGCTATGACTGACGACCCAAGGACGGTGGCATTGAGTCCTATGTACGTGACTTGTTGTTCGGGCAGCTCGCCGTCGCCGTGGAGGTGGATCGGGAGGCTCTGGATAAGGACGGTGGTGGTCGCAGATTCTTTCCTTTCTGCTACGTATAACCTTCCTTTTTTGTACTGGGTATTTTCTGAAAATTCCACCTGGTGTGGGCAAAACTGACTAGACCATCTTAATTTCTGGGTGTCATTTTACCTTTTCCCATGTTAATAGTTGAGGTCATCTTTGCAGGTTGCCGGGGCATATACTCAGATTTAAACTAGAAGACTAGGTAAGCTAGATCAAAGATGTGATTCATTGCGAGTGAAGAAACAATTCGCATTGCCTTTTTTATTACCCTTTCAATGTATTAGTTGCACAATTATGCATGAAGTTTATTTCCATTTACTCTCTTAGCCCCTGTCAATTATATGCGACGCAACACCATGTACTAATAACACTGTTATGAATGTAGATTTTACTCCTTCACTCTTCCAAACATTTGAAAACTGTACTCTCCCAAGCAGATGGTATAGGTCGTGAAGAACTCATGCTAAAGATTTTTTTAGGAGACCTCTATTTTTTTTGTTAGTCCCCTGTTATAACCTGAAACTGGATTTTGGCTGACTGTTTTTACTACTCAGTATTCACATTATAGATCTATTTCTATTTTTCCAATCTAACATCATCATAGTTACAACATTTAGTTGGACATAAATTTGATCTTTTTATCATCCATATTGTTTGTTATTTATTGAGCCATTATTTATCTTCATGAGAGAAAAACATGGAGGCTTGACATTACTATTCTCGTGCAAGAACTCCCAAGTAATCACTTCTTCCAAGCTAAAATTCTTATTTCATGATTAAATATATATTTGAGAGATGAAGAGGAGGCTGCTTTTGCTATGTCCAACACAATGCTAATATATTGTGCGAACCTACATCTTAAATAATATGTACATTAGGGTGGATTCATTCACTTTAATTCCGCCTTCCTTATGTCATGTGTATGTCAGTGTGCACTATAAGTATTATAAATATTTGACTAATTACCTACAGATCGATTCTCAATTTATGTCCCTTCGCTCTTTTACTCGTACTAATTAATCTAGCTGATGCTTTCTATGCTTGGTATGTGTTCTATACGTTTTTGAACTGGTGCTGACTTGCATAAGGCAATGTTGATTCACTCCCTTCTTTTTCTATGACTTGTTTAAACCAGGAACATGAAGGTTCTAACATGCCAAATACACAAATCTGGGAGACCGCTTCATCAGCACAGATCTGAGATCTAGAAGAAAGAATTGAAAGAAAGGGTACCCATGAAAGAAATGCAAATGACATGCACTTCTAGTTTTTCTCTTTAAGTTCTTCTTGTTTCTTATTTTTCTTTATTTGTGTGTACAGTGCACTCATGATAGTGCAGATGAAACCACAATTGGGTTACTAGTTACTTTCTTGTTTATGAAGCTTGCTGCTTTTCAAGATTGATAGATGGTATATTTCTCTTCCTTATACATGTTCTATAACCACTATAACTTATTATTGCATTTTTGTTGTTTCATTGGCCCATCTGCATGTTTCCCTATATATTTAATAAGGTACTTCTCATTTCAGATTCATAATTTAATAGATTGTAAGCTTCTTAGTGATACTCTTGTACCATGTAGTCTTGTCTTTTTTCATCTCACGAACATGCAACACTCTTGTGTTTCGTCAAATTATAGCCATCGGGAGGAGTTAGCTGCAAGACTTGAAACACATGATAGAGCACTTGAAGAGATGGAGATGAAGAATCAAGAAAACTTGAAGTTATGAAGATGAGCCAGCAAGACAAGAGTGAAACCTTGGAAAACAAGCAACAAGAAATGGAGAACCTGTTTACTTTACTCTCAAGGGCATGGGAAACTTAGTAGTCCTGGTCCAAGCTGATGGTGCATGAGGTTCATCCTTTTGTCATGGAAGATAGATGTTGAATGATACATAACAATCATCAGAACAACACTTTTTTTGGTCTTTAGTTATCTAAATATTCGTTTCCAACTTGTATATTGTCGTGATTGTCAAACTTGTGAATCAATGTTCTTTTTTACTGTCATTTCTATTTGGAGGATGATTTGGCTGAGATGATTGAACTTATAATAAGATTTGGTTGTCAAATATGTTTTGTAGTGGTGGGATAGTTTGGTTGTTGATGACATGTCATCAAGTCAGTGACGTTTCTTCGTCACTGGATATGGGAGATTATGCCATACTTGCTCCTAACATGTGACATTTATTGGGCGTCACAGAAATGCCAAGTCGATGACGTTCTAGAAAACATCACTGAAGATCACATTTTCAGTGACACTTTCTTCGCGCGCCGTCACTACGAGTAATCTATGACGGGGATTCTATGACGATGCTTGTGACGCCGATATAATGTCACTAGGTAGTAATTTGTGACATTATTGGCTATTCGATGACATTTATTGGCTCGTCACAGTAGGTTCGATCTCTTGTAGTGTGATTACGAGGATTTGAATGCATGCCCGGTATGCGGTGTATTGCGCTATAAGATCAGCCGCGATAACCCTGGTGATGTTGAGGGCGAGCGCCCCAGGAAGAAGATTCCTGCCAACTTGATGTGGTATGCTCCTATAATACCACGGTTGAAACGTTTGTTCCAAAACAAAGAGCATGCCAAGTTGATGCGATGGCACAAAGAAGACCGTAAGAAAGACGGGAAGTTGAGAGTACCCGCTGACGGATCGCAGTGGAGAAAAATCGAGAGAAAGTGGAAGGACTTTGCAGATGACGCAAGGAACGTATGGTTTGGTTTAAGTGCAGATGGCATTAATCCTTTTGGGGAGCAGAGCAGCAATCATAGCATCTGGCCTGTGACTCTATGTATCTATAACCTTCCTCCTTGGTTGTGCATGAAGCGGAAGTTCATTATGATGCCAGTGCTCATCCAAGGCCCCAAGCAACCCGGCAACGACATGTACCTAAGGCCATTGGTTGAAGAACTTTTACAGCTGTGGAGTATAGAAGGTGTACGTGTGTGGGATGAGCACAAACATCAGGAATTTGACCTGCGAGCGTTGCTGTTTGTAACCATCAATGATTGGCCCGCTCTTAGTAACCTTTCAGGACAGATAAAACAAGGGATACCACGCATGCACGCACTGTTTAGATGATACCGACAGTATATATTTGGATAAATGTAAGAAGAATGTGTACCTGGGACATCGTCGATTTCTTCAGATCAATCATGTCTTAAGAAAGAAAGGCAAGCATTTCAAAGGTGAGGCAGATCACCGGAAGAAGCCTCGCCACCGTACTGGTCATGATATACTTGATATGGTCAAGGATTTAAAAGTAATCTTTGGAAAGGGTCCTGGCGGACAATCTGTTCCGAATGACGCTGACGGACACGCACCCATGTGGAAGAAGAAATCTATATTTTGGGACCTACCATATTGGAAAGAACTAGAGGTCCGCTCTGCAATTGACGTGATGCATGTGACGAAGAATCTTTGCGTGAACCTGCTAGGCTTCTTGGGCGTGTATGGGAAAACAAAAGATACACCGGAGGCACGGGAGGACCAGCAACGTATGCACGAAAAAGACGGCATGCATCCAAAGCAGTATCAGGGTCCTGCCAGCTACGCTCTTACCAAAGAAGAGAAGGAGATCTTCTTTCAATGCCTGCTCAGTATGAAGGTCCCGTCTGGCTTCTCGTCGAATATAAAGGGAATAATAAATATGGCAGAGAAAATGTTCCAGAACCTAAAGTCCCATGACTGCCATGTGATTATGATGCAACTGCTTCCGGTTGCATTGAGGGGGCTTCTACCGGACAACGTTCGATTAGCCATTGTGAAGCTATGTGCATTCCTCAATGCAATCTCTCAGAAGGTAATCGACCCAGAAATCCTACCAAGGTTACAGAATGATTTGGTGCAATGTCTTGTCAGTTTCGAGTTGGTGTTCCCACCATCCTTCTTCAATATCATGACGCACGTCCTAGTTCACCTAGTCGAAGAGATTGCCATTCTAGGTCCTGTATTTCTACACAATATGTTCCCCTTTGAGAGGTTCATGGGAGTCTTAAAGAAATATGTTCATAACCGTGCTAGGCCAGAAGGAAGCATCTCCAAGGGCCATGAAACAGAGGAGGTCATTGAGTTTTGTGTTGACTTTATTCCTGACCTTACGCCGATTGGTGTTCCCGAATCGCGGCATGAGGGCAGACTTGGTGGAAAAGGCACGCTAGGAAAGGACCAAGTAATATGTATGGACGGGCATTCTTGGGCGCAAGCACACTACACAGTTCTATAAAATTCCAGCTTGGTGGGTCCGTATATTGACGAACACTAGAATATTCTACGCTCCAAACACCCGGAGCAGTCTGACGACTGGATTACACGTGAACACACGGGGACTTTCGGCGGTTGGTTGCAGACACGTCTCATGCATGACGACAGTGTTGGAGATGAGCTGTACTTGCTGGCCAAGTTACCATCTTCGACTATATTGACTTTCAAAGGGTACGAGATAAATGGGAATACATTTTACACGATCGCCCAAGATAAAAAGAGCACCAACCAAAACAGTGGTGTCCGCTTTGATGCAGCAAATACCAATAGGCCAAAGGACACATATTATGGTTACATAGAGGAGATATGGGAACTTGACTATGGACGTGAATTGAAGGTCCCTTTGTTTCGCTGCAAATGGGTCAATCTGTCAGGAGGCGGCGTAAAGGAAGACCCGCGGTACGGAATGACAACAGTGGATCTCAACAATCTTGGGTACGCAGACGAACCATTCGTCCTAGCCAATGATGTGGCACAGGTTTTCTATGTGAAGGACATGTCTACCAAGCCGAGAAAAAGAAAAGATAAGGAAGCGAATACAACATACGATGAGCCAAAGCGCCACATAGTTCTTTCAGGGAAAAGAAATATCGTGGGAGTGGAGGACAAGACAGACATGTCAGAAGATTATGAAAAGTTTCATGAAATTGCTCCCTTCACAGTGAAGATTGACCCAAGCATCCTGTTAAATGATGAAGATTGTCCATGGTTACGGCGCAAAGGGACACACGTGAAGAAAAAGTTTTATACCCAAAGATCCCACTCTGGGATGTGACTGGCTTCACCATCATCACTTTCTTCTCTAGTGAGTTTCCGGACTTATCTCGAAAGTCCCACTTCGGACAAACCGGATGGAATCTTTGTAATAGTTAGGGTATATATGTGTTTTGGCAGTTGAAAGGCGAAGAAATATATCTTTAAGGACTGGATGCACTTCGTGTACAAAATGGACAATCTCTTTCGAAGTATCAGAGTTTCGGACAAAAACTCATCTATTACAAAGGCATTTCATTTTTTAACTTATTTCAACTCCAGACTTTTTGTGAGTTCAACATGCACCATTCAAAGCCACATCATCAATTTTCAACCCTTTCTGACTTCATTCGCTATTTTTCATGCAATTACATGAATTTTTTGAGCTAAATGACCCTGAAATTGAAAAGCACTACAAATGAACTCTGAAAAGGTTGAAAGTTTGCATGGTATCATCATTTCACCCACATAGCATGTGCTAAAAAGTTGAGAGGGTTACGGCAAAAACTGGATGCACTTCGTGTACAAAATGGACAATCTCTTTCGAAGTATCAGGGTTTCGGACGAAAACTCATCTGTTACAAAGGCATTTCATTTTTTTTAACTTATTTCAACTCTAGACTTTTTGTGAGTTCAACATGCACCATTCAAAGCCACATCATCAATTTTCAACCCTTTCTGACTTCATTCGCTATTTTTCATGCAATTACATGAATTTTTTGAGCTAAATGGCCCTGAAATTGAAAAGCACTACAAATGAACTCTGAAAAGGTTGAAAGTTTGCATGGTATCATCATTTCACCCACATAGCTTGTGCTAAAGAGTTGAGAGGGTTACGGCAAAAACTGGATGCACTTCGTGTATAAAATGGACAATCGCTTTCGAAGTATCAGGGTTTCGGACGAAAACTCATCTGTTACAAAGGCATTTCATTTTTCAAAATAACCTAAGAATTACCAAATTGAATATAATGATAAAACACACTAATATTAAACAGCAGAAAAAAGAATCACTCATAAATCTATTTTTAAAGTAAAGTTATTCACAAACTAATGATTCACACAAATTTCAAATAATTCAAATTTAAACTATTCAAATTTGAAAAGTACTGGCATTAACAGAAAGTTTATAATTTTTGTGACCTAAATCAAAAAGATTCACTCAGAAACTCTAAATATTTGGCTGTAAGTAGAAACAAAAGAAAATAAATAAAGCAAAAAAAATGGAAAAAAAAGCCCGCCAACTGGGCCGCCACGGCCTGCATACGACTAGAAACCCAACCTCCAGTTGGGCCAGGATGCAGGCCCGCACGGCCCCATAGGCCCCACAGGGCAGCACAGGTTCTGTAGGCCCACAAAGGCCTTCTTAGAGAGGAGCTCGACACGGTAGCCGCGGCAGGGCTTAAAAACCGCTGCGAGCTCCTCTCAACTAGCGAGGTGGGACTAAACATTCGACACGGGAAGCCAGGCCTTTAGTCCCGGTTGGTGCCACCAACCGGGACTAAAGGCTCCCCTTTAGTCGCGGTTGGATCCACCAACCGGGACTAAAGGCCTGGCTTCCCGCCGCTTGGCCTGGATGAATTTCACCTTTAGTCGCGGTTGGAGCCACCAACCGGGACTAAAGGCTTTCATATATAAGCGGCACTTACGAATTCCCCTCCGCCCATCCTCTCCATTCTCTCGACGCCAAACACAGAGACGCCGCCAGGCTGCTGCGCCGCCGTCTGCCGCGACGCCGGCCGCCCGCGCCTCCTCCCCGACACCGCCCGCGCCTCTTCCCCGACGCCGCCCGCGCCTCTCCTCTCCGACGCCGCCCCCGACGCCGGCCCGTTGACGCGCCGCCCACGCCGCCCGCGCCCACCGGCCTCGACCGTCGCCGGCCTCGACCTCGCCGTCGCCGGCCTCGACCTCGCCCGCTGTGAGCTCGCGCCGCCCCCTCCGGCGATTTTTTTTTCACTAGATATGTTTTAGATTATTATTAACTAGTATACAATGTATGTATATATGTATGTATGTTTTGATGTTTTAGATGTTTTAGATGATTATTTTTTCACTATATGTATGTATGTTTTAGTTTTTTTTCACTAGTTTTTTTTATACAATGTATGTATATATGTATATGTAGATGAACGGTGGAATTTGCATAGATTTTCTGTTTTTTAGTTTTTTATACTTATAGAAAAAAGTTGCATAGGAAAAAGTTGCATAGAAAAAAGTTGACCATGTATTAATAATATTTTAATGTTAATATATAACTTAATGTTGTATTTGCAAAAGTTTGTCATGTATTTGCAAAATCAAGCGAAAAAGAATTACAAAAATCACAATCAAGCATTTAAAAAATGTTAAATTTGCATAGAATTTGTTCTCGATGTCTACGATGCCCGGCCCGCATCCTCGTCGTCGACTCGGTGGCGAGAACCTGCTTGAGAGGCGCCATGTCCTGGACTGGGCTCCGCCGGGCTGGCACTGGGAGGTGCTACCTTCCGGGGCGCGCAGCTTGGTGAGGAACCGGGCTCCCGTCGTCGACCCAGAGCTTCTTTGGTGGCGGTCGCGTGGGCCACTTTCGGTGCGGAGGCAGCCGGCCCCCGCAGAGGTGGTACGTCGCCGTGTCAGGGAGGAGGACGAGCACGTCCGTCGCTACATGGTTGCGTTGGATGTCAGGTTCTCCAATACCTGGCAGGTTCTTCAGGGATGTCACCCGAGCTATGATCCTGTGATGGTTCCTTCTCTTTGGGTGTCCACCGCCCGTGCCTCAGGAACCGCGAGTGAACTAGATTCTTCGATAATATTCGATCTGTATTAGCTAGTGATGTTATATGATAATATTCGAGATGTATTAGTGATAATTAATACTCGAGATGTATTCAAGATTATATTCGATAATATTCGAGACGATGTATTCGAGATTATATTCGATGATGCATATTATCTGGATTATTCGAGATGCATATTATCTACTATGATTCAGTTTTTCCTTATTGATTGCATTATAATTTGAATACTAAATTGTTTTGTCTTTCTTCTGGATTAGTTAATATAAGCTATGGACAATACCGGCAGAGACGGAGAAGAGACCATGTTCGACATCATACGCTCCCCGAACCCAGATGAGAATGAACCCGAAGATGACGGCTCGCAATATCTGAACATTAATAATTTCGGTGAGGGAGTATTAATATTTGATGACGACGAACGAAGAGATGAAGGCCACAACAATGATGATGAAGGAAATGTTCTTCAAATAACAAAGACCGGCGAGGTATATATATATATAAGGCCTCTGGTGATCATTACATGTATTAATTGATTTATATATATTAACGAATCGATCTTTCTTCTTTTAGCCCTCCGGATCGAGCAAATTTTCTACAAGCAGGGCAGTACGAGGCCCGGCCAAAAGGTTGCAGGCTGGCATAAAGTACAACATCGATGCCATCAATAAAAATGGCGAACCGCTTGCTCCTAAAAAGAATGCGGACAAATTTACTCGTCAATGCGGATTTATTGTCAGGGACCAAATCCCGATCTCCGTTCAAGAATGGAATAAGCCAGCAAAGGGAGATCAAGGAGTTACTTTTGTCGACGGAAGAGCAAAAGATTTGCTTTGGGAATCGCTCATGGCACATTTCACCCTACCAGATCATTTGACAGATGAAGAATAGGAGAAAGTCAAGAAGAGTGCTCTTAAGAAGATGGTGATAGCATTCAACAACCACAAGAAAAGAATATGGGCCAAGTACCAAGCAGACGGAAAGAAGACTCCAGCATTCAAGGGAACACTGGAGAAGGCAAAAGATCACTGGGATGCTTTCGTGCAGTTCAAGGAATCGGAAGAAGCTAAGGAACGGTCGAGAATAAACAAGATTAATGCTGCGAAAAAAAAGTGGCACCATACTCTGGGGTCAGGTGGCTACCAGGTCGGCCGGCCTAAGTGGGATCTCGCTGAGGAACAGATGATTGCTGCAGGGGTCACTCCAGTTACATTGAGTTGTGATGGGGATACGTACCTAGGGTAGGGTTATAGGCCTGACCTACATATCCTACCTAAGGACACTGCCCCAGAAAGCTTAAGGGCCACAAGGAAGTCTCCGACTGAAATAGCGAAGAAGCATAAGTCACTCGACAATATACACTCGGAGATGCCTTTCACTCGGCGGTTATCTTTCACTCGGAAGAGTCTGAAGACAGTCGACCGCAGGAGTCCAGAAGTCACCCCAGGGAGGCTAACGGGCAAGCATTCATCAAGATCATTAACAGCATTTATGGTGTACGTTACCAGTAACGTACACCTCTTTATGACCACGATTAAACCCCTTAATGCCGGACGTTATGAGGGGTAGCACACTCTATATAAGCCACCCCTCCCCGCTGGTAGAAGGGTTCGCAACCTTTTGTAACACAACACACATATTTCACTCGACAGAGTAGAGAGCTCTCCGGAGCACTGAGACGTAGGGCTGTTACCTCCACGAGAGGGGCCTGAACTCATACATCTGTGTGTACAACCTCGCCGTAGCTAGGACTCTGCCCTCTCCATTCGTACCCCTACCTTCTACTGTCAGGCTTGTTCCCACGACAGTTGGCGCCCACCGTGGGACAGGCGTCTAAGCCACTTCCGGCGAGTTTGCATTTTTTCTCCTTCGTCATGTCTTCCGGTGGTGATTTGTTCCTGGGCCGCGAGATCCGTCTCGGAGCGCTCACCTTCATCGCCGACGATTCGGCATGGCTCCAGGAAGCGCCTTTGGATGTGGAAGCGCTCCCGATTCGCGGGGCGACGCACTTCTGTGCAAGCTCCTGCGGCGTTCTTCTCCTTCAGTCGTCGACTCCGTGTGTATCGGCCCTCCCTGCTGTTCATCGTCGCAAGCGATCCGGTCGCTCGCGGCTACAGCGTCGGGTGCGGCACGCGGCGGCACGCCAGGTTTCGTCCCCGCAGATTGCGGCCATCGAGCCCGCCGAGTCACTTCACCGCGTGTTCGACTCGGCGTCGGATCGGTCCGACATCCCTTCCGAGTGCGAGAGCTGCGACCCTGCGGCGGAAGTTTTCATGGCTGGCCCTCATCAGAGTCCGCCACCCGGCTTCAACCACTCCAGGCGTGAGATTGGTGGAACGTCGAATGATCAGCAGCGCCGGGATGAGGATGTTCTCCGTACTCCCATCGTCGGTACGACCGCTGAGGCCCAGGCCATGGAGGCTACACGCCTTCGGCTCATAGAGATGCAGGAGGCACTCGACGAGCGTGCTGGGCAGCGTCCACCACGTCCCAATCGACAGCAGCGACAGTTGTTTCCGAGTAGATCTCGAAATAACGTCAAGGTATTTCGTACTCCAGTTTTAAATGTTGCAGCAGCTGCTAGAATTGCAGAGTCTATTCAACCGTCACGATCAGAGGCTGGTAGAGGTCTGCAGCAGATCAAGACATTGCTTGAGGCGGCGCAGCACCAGAACGCAGCTGTTTCTCAGTCGCAGAACAGGTTACATGGCAATTCTACCAGGGCAGAAACAGTTCAGTCGGCTCACAGTCCTGGGTCACCTTCGCGTCGCAGAGGCGGAGAATACCGTGATGACCGGTACAGAGATCAGGGGCGAGATCAGTCTGCTCCCCGTTATCACCGTGATGACCGCCGTCGAATGTTTTCTCCTCCGCGGAATGGTTCTTATGTGTCCCGGCACAATGATGATAGGCGCCCGTTCGGTGATGAGCGGAATCCCGGATTTGACGCAAGGGATGTCCTTGCTCAAAGGAGGGTCGACAAAGGCAGAGCCCACAGAGATGGTCATAACAGAGATTATCCGAGTGGAAGCAGTGCTGTTGTTTCTGGGCCCGAGTGTTTTAGCAGAGCCATTCGCTCTGCAGAGATTCCCCCCAACTTCAGGTTGGCGGCCGGGATTGGCAAGTTTTCTGGTGAGTCAAAGCCTGAAACCTGGTTGGATGATTACCGAGTGGCTGTACAGATTGGTGGAGGTAACGACAACATAGCCATGAAGCATCTGTCCTTGATGTTGGATGGTTCGGCCAGAGCTTGGCTAAATCGTTTGGCTCCCTCTAGCATCTATTGCTGGGAAGATTTGGCCCGAGTGTTTAACGACAACAAAGTTCAACGCCCGGTCTATTATATTTCTGAAGTGTTGACTCCGTCGAAGCAAAGATATCCACATTACCAGAAGCTCGTATATGGTATATATCTGACTGCAAAGAAGGTAGCACACTATTTTCAGGATCACTCCATTTCAGTCGTCAGTGATGCTCCGTTGTCTGAAATTCTCAATAATCGAGACGCGACTGGTCGAGTGGCCAAATGGGCTATTGAGCTCCTTCATCTTGATATCAAGTTTGAGGCGAAGAAAGCAATCAAATCTCAAGCGCTGGCTGATTTCCTCGCCGAGTGGATTGAGCAACAGCAGCCAATCCAACTTCACTCGGCACACTGGACCATGTTCTTTGATGGTTCAAAGATGTTGAATGGGTCTGGTGCTGGCGTCGTTCTGGTATCCCCAAAAGGTGATAAGTTATGTCTTACAGATTCACTTTGATTCCTCCAACAATGAAGCTGAATATGAAGCACTTTTGTATGGATTGCGTATGGCCATTTCACTCGGCGTCCGTCGCCTGATGGTATATGGCGATTCTGATTTGGTGGTTAATCAAGTGATGAAAGAGTGGGATGTCAGGAACCCCGCTATGACTGGATATTGCAATGCAGTAAGAAAACTTGAGAAGAAATTTGAAGGTTTGGAACTCCATCATGTTCCCCGAGTGAAGAATCAAGCAGCTGATGAGTTGGCAAAGATTGGATCCACTCGGAAACCTGTCCCCAGCAATGTATTTCTCGAACACATTCATTCTCCTTCGGTGCAAGAAGATCCTTTCACTGAAGAGCCCCCGCAAGCAAAGAGTGCTTCTGATCCGACTGAAGTTGATGTCCCAGCTGTCATTGATCTGGTCATGGAGATTTTGGTAATCACGCCCGACTGGACTGTACCATATATTGCGTACATTCTCAGAAGAGAACTCCCAGTTGATGAAGATGAGGCTCGGCAGATAGTCCGCAGGTCCAAGGCTTTCACTGTGATCAATGAACAACTCTACAGAGAAAGTGTGACTGGCGTAGCTCAGCGGTGCATTTCTCCTGAAGAAGGTCGACTGATTCTGGAGGAGATTCACTCGGGAACTTGTGGCCATCATGCGTCCTCTAGGACGATTGTTGCCAAAGCTTATCGAGCTGGTTTCTTCTGGCCACGCGCCAATGAGATGGCTAAAGATATTGTCGATCACTGCGAAGGATGTCAGTTTTACTCGAATCTGTCACACAAACCTGCGTCTGCCTTGAAGACCATTCCACTCGTCTGGCCGTTTGCTGTGTGGGGCTTGGATATGGTTGGACCCCTTAGAACAGGTCAGAGTGGGTTTACTCATTTACTGGTTGCAGTCGACAAGTTCACTAAGTGGATCGAAGCTAAACCCATCAGGAAGCTGAACGCCCGCACTGCTATCAAATTAATAAAAGAGATAACGTTCCGGTATGGGGTCCCTCACAATATCATTACAGACAATGGTTCTAACTTTGACTCGGAAGAGTTCAGGTACTATTGCTCTTCTCAAGGCACTCGGGTGAATTACGCATCTGTTGCGCACCCCCAGTCAAACGGTCAAGCTGAGCGAGCGAATGGCCTTATCCTCCAAGGATTGAAGCCTCGGCTCATGCGAGATCTTGATCATGCTGCCGGAGCTTGGGTCACTGAGTTACCGTCTGTTCTGTGGGGCTTGAGGACAACTCCCAACCGGTCGACTGGACAAACTCCTTTCTTCCTTGTATATGGAGCCGAAGCCGTATTGCCAAGTGACATCCTTCACAATTCTCCTCGAGTGGATCTTTACTCTGAAGACGAGGCTGAACAAGCAAGACAGGACGGAGTGGATCTCCTGGAGGAGGAGCGTGAGATGGCCCTGATCCGATCAACTGCATATCAACAAGACCTTCGCCGCTTCCATGCAAGACATGTCAAGAGCCGTTCATTCCACGAAGGGGATTTGGTGCTCCGAGTGGATCAGCAGCGACCTCATAAATTGGCCCCAGCCTGGGAAGGCCCATTCGTCATTACCAAGGTGCTTAACAATGGGGCGTACCATCTTTTCAACTTGAAGAAGAATATTGACGAGCCACGCGCCTGGAATGCGGACCTACTTCGACGTTTTTATTCTTGATAACAGAGTTGTTTTGATATAATAAGAGTATCCCAGACGATGTTATGGATTGAATGAAGACTCCCGCAGTCTATTGTCGATTCCGATCGCACAGATTTACATTCAAAATTATTCCGAATGAAGAGCAATCCTCTCTCTCGGGGGCTTAGCTGCGAATCCGTTTCGCCTAAGTTCAAAACTTTTCCGAGTGTATTACATTCAATACACTCGGAGACTTAGCTGCGAGCCAGTCTCGTCTAAGTTCAAAAATTACTCCGAGTGAAGAGCAATCCTCTCTCTCGGGGGCTTAGCTGCGAATCCATTTCGCCTAAGTTCAAAACTTTTCCGAGTGTATTACATTCAATACACTCGGAGACTTAGCTGCGAGCCAGTCCTCGTCTAAGTTCAAAAATTACTCCGAGTGAAGAGCAGTCCTCTCTCTCGGGGGCTTAGCTGCGAATCCGTTTCGCCTAAGTTCAAAACTTTTCCGAGTGTATTACATTCAATACACTCGGAGACTTAGCTGCGAGCCAGTCTCGTCTAAGTTCAAAAATTACTCCGAGTGAAGAGCAATCCTCTCTCTCGGGGGCTTAGCTGCGAATCCGTTTCGCCTAAGTTCAAAACTTTTCCGAGTGTATTACATTCAATACACTCGGAGACTTAGCTGCGAGCCAGTCTCGTCTAAGTTCAAAAATTACTCCGAGTGAAGAGCAATCCTCTCTCTCTGGGGCTTAGCTGCGAATCCGTTTCGCCTAAGTTCAAAACTTTTCCGAGTGTATTACATTCAATACACTCGGAGACTTAGCTGCGAGCCAGTCCTCGTCTAAGTTCAAAAATTACTCCGAGTGAAGAGCAGTCCTCTCTCTCGGGGGCTTAGCTGCGAATCCGTTTCGCCTAAGTTCAAATTTTTTCCGAGTGTATTACATTCAATACACTCGGAGACTTAGCTGCGAGCCAGTCTCGTCTAAGTTCAAAAATTACTCCGAGTGAAGAGCAATCCTCTCTCTCGGGGGCTTAGCTGCGAATCCGTTTCGCCTAAGTTCAAAACTTTTCCGAGTGTATTACATTCAATACACTCGGAGACTTAGCTGCGAGCCAGTCTCGTCTAAGTTCAAAAATTACTCCGAGTGAAGAGCAATCCTCTCTCTCGGGGGCTTAGCTGCGAATCCGTTTCGCCTAAGTTCAAAACTTTTCCGAGTGTATTACATTCAATACACTCGGAGACTTAGCTGCGAGCCAGTCCTCGTCTAAGTTCAAAAATTACTCCGAGTGAAGAGCAGTCCTCTCTCTCGGGGGCTTAGCTGCGAATCCGTTTCGCCTAAGTTCAAAACTTCTCCGAGTGTTTTACATTCAATACACTCGGAGACTTAGCTGCGAGCCAGACCTCGTCTAAGTTCAAAAATTACTCCGAGTGAAGAGCAGTCCTCTCTCTCGGGGGCTTAGCTGCGAATCCGTTTCGCCTAAGATTAAAACCTTTCCGAGTGTATTACATACAATACACTCGGAAGCTTAGCTGCGAGCCAGTCCTCGTCTAAGTCCCAAATTCTTTCGAGTGCAGAACACCCGTTTCACTCGAGAATCAAATAAATTCGGCCAAGCTAAATGTCAGAAAGCGAAATGCGAGTAAGACTAAAATCTCCGGCGCAGCAGAAACTTGTTCGCGCAAAAGGGAAGTTCTCAGGCTTAAAGCCTGAACGAAGTTTACTCGGTTACACCAACACTCGGCATACCGAGGCAAATAAAGTTTTTACCATAAGCAAAATACCAATTTAAGCTCCAGCAGGACTTGAAGGCTCAACAAAGGTATCCAGGTCGATTCCGTCGGCGATCCGAGTGGCAGCATCGATGAAAGTCTCCATGAAATCTTCAAATTTGAGTTTCTTCGTGTTGGTCACTCGGAGATCCTTCAGTTTGTCCTCTCTAGCTTCCTTGCAATGAACCCTGACGAGTGAAAGTGCCACGTCAGCTCCACAGCGGGCAGCAGATTTCTTCCACGATTGCACTCGATTGGGAATCTCATTGAGCCGAGTCATCATTGACTCGAGGTCAGTCTGGAGAGGATCTTCAGGCCACAGTTCCTTGTCGACCTTCTCAAATGCAGCTCTCAGCCGAGTGATGAATCCTTGGACGCTCTTAAGACGAGCTTCGAGACGAAACATATCCATGGCCACGGCGTCTCCGACGAGAGACTTTGTGGGGTCCAGATTGGGTTCAATTTCTTCAGTTTCTTTTTCGAAGTCTCGACAGAATTCTACATGAAGAGAAAGTGAAAGGGTGATCATAATACCATTCTGGAAAAACCGGAGAAATTCATTCGACAAATGTGGGTTACCTTCGAGCATGCTGAACATTTTCTTCGTAAAGTCGCCCAAGTGTTTCTCCAGAGCGGTCCTACTCTTGGTCTGCTCTTCGAGTTTTTTGATCCACTCGGATCGTTCCTGCTTGAGCTTGGCGTTCTCCTCTTCCAGTTTACTGGCTGCTGCAAGTTTCTTCTCAGCAGCTGCAGTCTTCTCCTTCGCTTCCTTCTGAGCATCAGCAAGTGATTTGTCCTTGTCCTCGAGCGCTTTCTTCATGGTATCTAAAGAAATAGCATTGTTGAGGCGCACTCGGAGACGACGGTTTTCATCACGTACGTCTGTTCGAGTGGATTCACTCGGTTCAAAAGATGGAAATTGAAAGTGATAATACAATTGATCAACAAAGATTACCTCCCAAAGTCTTCAGTTCGGTCTGTGCACGGTCCAGGTTGTTGTTCGTCAGTTCCAGATCCAGCAGAAGTCGGTTCTTTTCCTTCTCCAGCTCGACGTACTTGGTCCCGAGCCCACAGGCTTTCTGAAATCAGCAGAAATAGGGGTTCAGTCGACATAACCATTTCTCTACTCCCGAGTGGAAAAGGTCAATTGCACTCGACTGAAAGACGGCCCGCCACCCCACCCCACAACCCTATACAAGCATCATACCATGGTTGATGGAAATGATGTCCATGAAACCTGCAGAATGGTTCTAAAGACTACTGCCCATCGTCAACGATCGACAGTAGTCTCGGGGACTACACCCAGTGGGTGCACTCAGCGTGCCCCCACTGGAAACGAAAATACTCGACCAGGTCTGGCCTGTCCGAGTATAAAAGAAAGAAGCAAGCAACCGAACATCGTCTCTATCAGACCACCGCCGAAGCAAGCACTCGACGGCGGCCTCGGGGACTACACCCAGTGGGTGCACTCAGCGTGCCCCCACTGCCCTGTCGAATGGAAACAATATTAAGACCCCCGCCGAAGCCTTCGTCATTCGACAGCGGTCTCGGGGACTACACCCAGTGGGTGCACTCAGCGTGCCCCCACTGGACCAGAAACTATTTGGTCTACTGGCGAAGAAAAACACCCCAGTGGGTGTAAAATCAAGACGGACAGGAATTCAATCGGAAATGAACTTACAATACCACTTACTCGGACGTTGGCCTGAAGCGCTGAGCTGGCATCATAGGCTAACTTGCTGGCTTCATACGCCTCCTTTGTTCGTAGCATCATCTGCCCAGCCTGGATCATGGCTTCCTTGGCAGCTCCGGTTTGGTCCTCCGGGACGTGGTACAAAGGGTATGCAGGCGTCGAGTGAATTGGTGTAGTCAATGGAGCAGCTGGAGGTGCTTGGGATTGTCCGATCTGCGTCGAAGCCACCAGAGTAGAAGTGGCCGGCGGAGCACTCGACAGCGGAGTTACAAGGCTTGGAGGCGTCGCAGCACTCGTCCCACGGGGCGTCTGGGCAGACGGTGGTCCCCGAGTGTCCACGCGTGGAGCCTCCGGAAGCACAGCTTCATCCTCCGCTCCCCGCCGCGGCTCCTCATCATCTTCCAGTTCGATGACTTCGTCAGCTGCATTCGACACTCGACAATTATTCTTCAGCAAGCAGAGTAAAGTGTGGGATTGTCATACCTCGTAGGGAGGTGGCCGCATCAGGAGTGTCTACTTCCATATGGTCTCCATCATCCCGATGGGGCGACGTTACGGAGGTAGCGGCTCTGGCAAATATATTTCACTCGGTCAACGTCAACATAAAGTTCTTCAACAGCAGAATAAGGAAAACGAACACTCACGTGGAGGCAACAGGCACGGCTATCTTGATTCGAGGCAGGGCCTTCCGAGGCTTTGGCACGTCTGGCTTGAGCTGTTTTGCAGCCTTTTCAGTCGACCCCGATGCCGCGACACGGTCACGTTTCGGGTTCCTTGTGCTCGACGCCACTGTTTTGCTCGGGGTGACTTCCGGGTCGTTCTGCTGCCTGGCTCGACGCTCGGTGCGCGAAGGGATAGGGGCCTCCACCTCATCCTCATCCAGGTCGTCATCACTGCTCTCGGTGTCGTCAGCATAGTCACCGTCTGCGCTGCCGTCGACGCTTCCTTCCTCTTCATCAGGATGTTCTCCATTGGGTATGGGCGAGTACATGTTCGTAAATTCCTGCGAGGTTCAAGCTTCAAATTCAGTCGACTGAAGATTCAGTTACTCGGCAAAGTATTAAAACAATCGACAAATATATAACTCACCAAGTTCTTTGGCGGGTTCAAAGCGGAGAAAGGCGGAATTCGTTTGGATCCTTCCGGGTTATCACAGGCTCCAGTGATGCTCCTGAGCCACTGAGAAACAGTCTGATCGGAAACTTCCTCAGGATGAGTCCGAGTGGTATCCTCAGGGCCCGAATAATGCCACATGGTGTGATCCCGAGCTTGGAGAGGCTGAATTCGCCGACTCAGAAACGTTTCAAGGAGGTCCAGACCAGTCACTCCACCGCGGATCAGTTCGGATATGGCGTTCACTAAGATCCCTACCTGGATTTTCTCTACCTTTGTCACGTACAGCGGTTTGGGAGTAACAGGTCGATCCAAGGTGAAGGGAGGAAGCCCAGTCGACATATTTGGCGATGCGGCATCTTTGCAGTAAAACCAGGTCGACTGCCATCCCCGAACAGAATCGGGAAAGGTCATAGAGGGGAACCCACTCCTACCTCTCTTCTGAATCCCTAAGCCACCACACAGTTGGATCACATTGGTTTTGCTATCTTTGGGATTGGCTTTCTTGACAGCTTGGGATCGGACAGAGAATATGTGCTTGAACAAACCCCAATGTGGGGGACAGCCCAGGAAACATTCGCACAAAGTTACGAAGCAGGAAAGATATGCAATCGCATTCGGAGGAAGGTGGTGGAGTTGCGCTCCAAAATAGTTCAAGAAAGCGCGGATGAACGGATGGGGAGGCATGGAGAAACCTCGCTCGATGTGGGTGAGAAGCAGAACTCGCTCGCCGTCGCGTGGATCCGGCTCGATCTCCCCCTTCGGCAACCGCCAGGAATCGGCAGCTATCAACCCGTCGACGACGAGTTTGTCCACATCTTCCGCAGTGACCGTCGATTGGAGAAAATCCCCCTGGATCCACCCCGGCGGCACCGTCGACCGGGCTCCCGACGGCTTCTTCGCCTTGGCGCCTCCCCTCTGGGCGCGCTCGAGCTTCTCCGTCTTGCCCTTCGTCATGGCGGCGGCGGTCAACGAAGCAGAGCAGGGCGGAGGAAGAAGAGGAGAGGAGTGGATTTGGGAGAAAAATACTGTGCCAGCACCGGCGTCGTCGCCTCTTATATGCACTCAAGTGAGCCACTGACCTACGGGCCCGCCGGATCTCTGAATATCCCGAAATCAGAGGAGGAGCGGTACGTGGCGATTTGGGCAGCGCGATAATCGAGGCGTCGTTCCCGCACTTGCCTTAGCAGTTACGCCATCTCCGCTGCGCGCGCGCGCGCTCTTATCCAAATTTCGAAGCCCGCGAGGCTCGGACCCGGTGGAGCAAACTATTTCGTCAGAAGGTTTTCCAGATCACTCGGACCTGTTTTCAAGTTCAGTTTTACTCGGACTCTCGAACCAGTTTTACTCGGACCGGTTTTCAAGCTCAGTTTTACTCGGATAACTTCAAGACGGAATTGATCAGGGCAAACGGTTAAGGTTTCAATCGACGCAGATTTCGAGGAAGCCTCAAAATACACTCGGAGTTTTGGTGTCTCGTTTGAACCTGCATTGACACCTTTTACCCTCGAACCCCTATCCATTCGGGGGCTAATGATGGGGATACGTACCTAGGGTAGGGTTATAGGCCTGACCTACATATCCTACCTAAGGACACTGCCCCAGAAAGCTTAAGGGCCACAAGGAAGTCTCCGACTGAAATAGCGAAGAAGCATAAGTCACTCGACAATATACACTCGGAGATGCCTTTCACTCGGCGGTTATCTTTCACTCGGAAGAGTCTGAAGACAGTCGACCGCAGGAGTCCAGAAGTCACCCCAGGGAGGCTAACGGGCAAGCATTCATCAAGATCATTAACAGCATTTATGGTGTACGTTACCAGTAACGTACACCTCTTTATGACCACGATTAAATCCCTTAATGCCGGACGTTATGAGGGGTAGCACACTCTATATAAGCCACCCCTCCCCGCTGGTAGAAGGGTTCGCAACCTTTTGTAACACAACACACATATTTCACTCGACAGAGTAGAGAGCTCTCCGGAGCACTGAGACGTAGGGCTGTTACCTCCACGAGAGGGGCCTGAACTCATACATCTGTGTGTACAACCTCGCCGTAGCTAGGACTCTGCCCTCTCCATTCGTACCCCTACCTTCTACTGTCAGGTTTGTTCCCACGACAAGTTGGCCCCCCAGGTGCAGGACTTGGTTTTATGCGCATGGGGGGAAGTTGGACCCAGAGACAGGGCTGGTTATGGAGCGGGCAAGTCTTAAAGAAGCCTCCAACGCTTTACTTGTTGCAATAGAAGATGCTCGAACGGGAAAGTACAAGCCCAACAGAGAGAATGATGAGCTTACGCGCGCCCTGAAGAATCCTGAACACCCGGGACGAACACGAGGCAAAGGCGTTGTTCCGTGGTTTGAGGGGTTTGCGGATTGGAACGCCACTTACAAAAGCCGTGCGAGAAAGAAGCAGCAGGAGGAGGAGCAGAGAAAGCAGGAGGAGGAGCAGAGGAAGCAGGAAGCAGACCGCCTTAAACTGGTAGAATCAAAGCACGCGGAGTTGGAACGCGCTTTCCTAAGGCAGCAGGAGCAGATCGACTCACTTAGCCAGGAAAGGGCGTCTCAGCCGCAGCAGCAAGCAGATCCAGCATTGGATACAACCATCCCATCTATGCCGAAAAGCCGTGTGGGTTCCACCCCGGCCGATGATGCACTGCTAGATAGATACCCTGTGGATGATATCAAAGATACGACACCTTGTGAGCTACACATGAAAGTGAAGAACATATCCATGAAGGTGGTGGACTGCTATACTTTAACAAATCCTCCTGAAGCAAACTTCCATTGCAATCCGATTCCAGCTGGCTATGCTCGTGTCGGGGTTGATGAAGTGATGTCAGGATATTACGAGCTAGAGCTTGACATTCCTGGAGGTGACGAGGAGCGCACACTGGGAGAGGCCATACATCGTATCATTCTATGGAGAAAGGATTGCATCATCTTTCCAAGGCCACCGACTCCTCCTCCAAGTCTGCCACCGCGTCAGCTGACTCCAACCCTGCCCGAGACGCAGCGCGGCGCTAGTCCGCCACCGCGTCAGCCGTCTCCACCACCCCACCCCGAGACGGAGCCCATCAGCGCGAGTCCGCCATATCGATCTCGGGCGCGTCAGCCTTCTCCAAAGCGGAAGAGAGCACCAAGAAAGAAAGCCTCTCCTCCTGCCAAAAAGAAGTTGCCTTACGAGATGACTATCGAGGAAAACAAGGCCGAAGTGGCTGCCCAAGTGAAGGCCCATTTTGCACGGAAACAGCCCCCGCCGAAGGAGAAAATATCTGATAAAGGCATACAACACTTTATTGATAATGCTCAACCGGCTGTGAAGAGGACGGACTCAGACTATGAGCGTTCTATTAAGAAGTTATATAAGGCACAAAAAGATAAGGAGTCGAGCTCGAGCCAAGCAGGGAGTAGTAAATGCGGGAAAACTGTTCCCCAGCTGGAAGAACAGGCAGAGCAATCGACCCCCCCGCTCATTGTACAATCACATGGTGTGAGTACCGCCGATCAGCCGGTAATAACCGACGCTCATAGACAGATGGCTAGAGAGGCCAGTGTCACTGTTGAACAAGTCCCAGGCATCGAGGAACTCCCCAAGATTCAAGATCACGAAGTAGCATGGAAATATATCCCCGGCCAAGATCTGGTCAGGGAGGTCGAGAATCTATCAACGAGAATGCGCAATTTGCATGACTGGTACCTGAGAGAAGTCAAGAAGGGGCGAGATTCCCTCATGGTGAAAGTCAAGGAAGAGCATTACTTCCATGCAAAAGATTTGTGGGTTGAGTTTGAAGAAATGTTTCAGTTATTCAATCAAGACGCACTCGACAAATCTCTCGTCAGTTGCTATTGTCTGTAAGTGATTTCTTTCTGTAATTTAAGTCTCTAGCTGTGCTCGTTCGTTGCCTGTAATTATCCTCACTATATTCTTTTCTGTGGTATTATGCAGAATGAAGATTTATGAAATGAAAAGAGATGGACGCTATGGCATTGGGTTCATTGACCCAAATACCATTAATGAAGAGGTGTGGTCACGTCACCCAAAAGAGACAGAGAAGTACTTGCTACAGTTTTTGAAGCAACTAAATACCGAACCAGAAATAGTATTTCCTTACAACTTCGGGTGAGTGTTACTGTCTTGTACTACAAATTCTATTTTGCTTACTAGATGTTAATAAGTGTAGTTGATGAGTTATGCACATGCCCGCTTAATTATACAAACGTGTGCGCATGCAGTTTCCACTGGATCCTGCTAATCATTGAAGTTGACGAGAGAAAAGTTAAAGTACCGGACTCACTACTTAAAGAACCTAAAGACTACTTAATCGTGAAGGGGATGGTCGACAGCTAATTTCAATCATTATCGCACTATGTCAGCCTCTTTAGTTCATTTCCTGATATCAACTAATTAATAACTCCTTTATTCATTTTCTTTGCCGGGTAGGGTTTGGCAAAGCTTCATCAAACAGGTCCCAGGCGCATGGAAACAAGAACTGAAATGGGTGCGACCCAGGGTACGTAATTAAGTAGTACTAGCTACGTGTCCGCGCATCTCTTTAATTCTAGTTTCAATATCATTATCATGCTTGATTAATTATTATCTGATTGAATTCTATTCTCGTAAAGTGCATGAGGCAGGCGCCGGGGAATAATTTATGTGCATACTACGTTTGCGAGAACATTCGCATTATGACGTCCGAAAGGAGCAGATCTAAAAGACAACTTTGGCTACGTTTGCCAGAACACTATCCACAATTTTTTTTATCATGATCTAATATATATACACACAACTAATATATTCATCTTGATCTCCTTCTTTAAAGCTGATGGAGATGCGGGAAAAGCTCCTACCAACGGACCGCATACGAGCACTTCAAGAGGAAATTGCAGGATTTTTGGTTGACCAGTTCATACATCCCAAGGGAGTATACCATTACTGCTAATGTGTCTGCATGTAATTATCTGTAAATTGTAGGAGATATTGTATATATGTACCAAATTGTATATATATATATATGTGTATGCGCATGCATATGGTCGTACGAGAAATTCTATGATATATATATGATTGGTTCTATGAGAAATTCTATTTATATATGCATGACGTGTACAATATGTATGTAGTAGCGTAAAATATGTTTGAAATGAAAAAGAATTAAATGAAAAACACAAAATTAAAAGGAAAAATAAAGCATAAACCCCTAAACCCCTATACCTTTTAGTCCCGGTTGGTGTTACCAACCGGGACTAAAGGCCACCAAGCCCCCGGCACGGGCTCGTGCCACGTGGTGGGCCTTTGGTCCCGGGCCGTGACGAACCGGGATTAGGGGGGGGGGGGGGGGGGGGGCTTTAGTCCCGACCCTTTAGTGCCGGTTGTTGAACCGGGACTAAAGGCCCTTACGAATCGGGACTAAAGGCTGATTCTGCACTAGTGCAATTGAGAGAATCAACAATGTTCAAAATGAAGACAGAGAGAACATATTAATCTAACTACCAGGAGCAATTATGGAAGTTGGATTTCTATTACAGTGTCTAATTGTTGTTCTTGTTTTTTTTGGTTTCGTTCTCTTAGCGAAGAATTGATGAATTATGTACTTCGATGTCGTTCAATAAAATAAAGAAGTAATGAAATTTGTTTCGATGGCCGAAAATGAAATGCAAATGACAAACTTTTTTTACTCCACTAAATTTTAGAGATCGGCTAGGTACGGCCCAAAAATAGTGAAGTAAAAATACTTCAATAAGCTTTACTCGGCGGGATAGTCATCTAATTTTTTTAAGGGATCGGCTATAGTTGCTGTCAGAGACGGCTAGCAGCAGCGGATGGAGGCTCCCTAGCATGGTGGTCGGGTCGGCGCACGGCAGCAAGCTTCAACAACAAGGGGACAGAGGGGAACAAGAAGAGCACGAGGGAGAGATGAGGGGCGAAGAAGAGAATAGAGGATATCACTGCGGATGGATCGGGTGGCTCCTGAAGCCGCGTGAGACCTACCAAGGAAGTAATGGCCAGGCCCACACAGACGTGGCATCCGCGCAGCACGCACGCGATCGACCGGCCGCGCCGCCCAATTAAATTTGTACTCCCTCTGTCTCTTAATATTAGACGTTTTATGAAGTTACGGATCACAAGCCAGTAAACTTTACATGCTATTTGAAGTTCCCAAATACTTATTCGTGCGCGCGCTATCTCGTCAAACCGAGCGGCCGCGGCTCGACCGCTTGATGCGAACGAATCATGCGGTCCAGCAGTTCAGGTGATATACATCTGGTCGGTGCAGACGTAAAGCGCACGCGCTAGGCGACACAGCGCTAGAAAAATCGCCGCTCGATCCCCTTCCTCTGTCCAACCTCGCCCCCGATCTGATGGCGTCCGGCGAAGACTAGGCCGCAACCGCGGCTCTGCTGGGTGGCGACTTGGTGGCGTTCGACGCGCTGCTCTCCCGTCGGCTCCAACGCCGAGCGCGCCGCCGCCAAGGCCGCCTTCCACCGCCTCCGCGGCTCCTACCCGGAGCCCCTCGCATTGCGCCTCGCCTCGTCGCTCGCGGCGACAGCCACCTCTGCCGAGCTCTGAGCCATGGCCGTCGTCCTCCTCCGCAAGCTCGTCTGCCCGACGTCCTCGTCCGACTCATCTATCGCCGCGCCACGACCTGTATGGCCCCTTCTCTCCCCCCGACGGCCAGGACACGCTCCAGTCCCCCCCCCCCCCACCCCCCACAAAAAAAAGCCCATCGGTAAGAAGGTAGCTCATCGGTAAGAAGGTCTGTAGATTCTCTGCACTATTACATTCATGACTGATAGTTTCTTCAATTCATTTAGTCAGCTTTCTACTGCCTCGAACTTAGAAGCAATACATCATTCAGAGTCGAGGTGTTGTGCATATGATTCAGAGAAACGTAGGAATGTTTGGTATGAGAGCGAGATGTCACATAGCCACCTGTGCTGATATTGGGCTCACTGAAGGAGATTAGAGGATCTGAGACAATGGCATGCATATATGTGCAGCTGTACCTGTAACGAAAGTTTTGTGCATAGAACACAATTGTAGAATGGAAGATAGTCCCTTTTCCTGGATGATGAATTGCTGCAGTAGTTGTACAACACGGACAGGTAGTTGGCATCCCCAGTAGATGTAGTTGCACGTATAATAGTTCTTAGTTGGATATGATCATTGAATAGTTGTATAACACGCGATACTAAGTGGCTAGATGATGTCTTGCTCTCACATTGCTTACTCAAATTTTGCTAGACGCGCGTGATCGTAAGCTACTAAGCTCGACCAACAACCAACAACTATTGTAAACCGGAAGCATGCACACTCGTCTCAGTATAGTCGCACACGCACGGCCATGGAGTTGGGCACTCTCGGCGGCATAGTCGCACACGCGCAACCGCGATGGGGGTGGTGCATACTCTCGTCGGCATTGTATCTCACGCACGTTTGCGGGAGTTACACATGTGCGGCGGCATAGTCGCACACGCATGATCACAGAGCTGCACACTCTCGTCGGCATAGTCGCACACGTGTGGCACCGGAGTTGGACACTCTCGTCCAAATAGTCGCACACGCACGGCCGCAGAGTTGCACACTCTCGTCGGCATAATCGCACACGCACGGCCGCGGAGGTGCGCACTCTTGTTGGCGTAGTAACTCACGCACGATTGTGGGAGTTGCACACGTGCGGCGGCATAGTCGCACACGCACGACCACGAAGCAGCACACTCTCGTCAATTTAGTAGCTCACACACAGCCACAGAGTTGCACACTCTCGTCAGCATAGTCGCACACGTGTGGCAGCGAAGTTGCATACTCTCGTCCATACAGTCGCAAACACACGGCTGCGGAGTTGCACACTCTTGTCGGCATAGTCGCACACGCGCGGCCGCGGAGGTGTACACTCTTGTCGGCATATTAGCTCACGCCCGACTGTGGGAGTTGCACACGCACGGTGGCATAGTCGCACACGCATGACCACGGAGTTGCACATTCTCGTCGCCGTAGTAGCTCACGCATGACCGTGGAGTTGCACACTCTCGTTGGTATTGTCGCACATGTGTGGCCGCGGAGATGCACACTCTTGTCCGCATAGTCGCACACGCGCGGCCGCGGAGGTGTACACTCTTGTCGGCATATTAGCTCACGCCCGACTGCGGGAGTTGCACACGCACGGTGGCATAGTCGCACACGCATGACCACGGAGTTGCACACTCTCGTCGCCGTAGTAGCTCACGCATGGCCGCGGAGTTGCACACTCTCGTTGGTATTGTCGCACATGTGTGGCCACGGAGCTGTACACTCTCGTCCGCATAGTCGCACACGTACTGCTTCGGCAGGTGCTCATGCACGGCCGTGGAGTTGCACACTCGACGGCATAGCGCACATGTGTGGCCACGGAGTTGCACAATCTCATCCGCATAGTCGCACATGAATTGTTGTGGGAGGTGCTCACGCCCGGCCGCGGAGTTGCACACTCTTGTCAGCATAGTCGCACATGCGTGGCCGCAGAGTTGTAACTCTCGTTCGCATAGTCGCACACGCACTGCTGCGGGAGTTGCACATACACAATGGGGTAGTTGCTCATGTGCGACTGCGGAGTTGCACACTCTGGCCGGCATAGCTGCTGACACACGAACTGCGGGTTGGCACACTCTTATAGGATAATCCCTCACGCGCGGCTGTGGGGGCTGCACACGCGCGGCGACTACGAGGCAGTTGGCCAGGGTATTTAACCGGGGCAGCAGACGAAATTGCACATTTCATTGTTAGGGAGTAGTATAGGGTGGTGCCATCAGTGAAAACTGCATGTCTACGGTTAGAGGGAAGAGTTGCACATCGACTGTCAGCTAGTTACACATCGATGGCTAAACATTTGCACCAAACGAAGACTAAATTGCACACAAAAACGTTTGTCGAAACATACCCATGCGGGATCTAGTTTCGAAGAGCACGTCACGAGAGTTCCAACAGGGAAAACGGATCTTAATTCTGACACGTGGTTTAAAAGTTATGACTTTTTAAAAATTTGAAAACTCAAATTAAATGCGTTCACACCTTTCACATGGATGCTTTTGCAATATTTTCTGTTTAGATGGTAGATTTTCTAATATATGGATTAGAATGCTTTTTTCTTATATCAATTAGAGGGGACATATTATTACCCTTTATAGATTAGAGAACCAAAAAATTTCATTTTAGGCTGGTCGCTCGGGAAGGCTAGCGAGCAGCCGGCCGCTCGCTAGACTTGTCCTTTGAAGTTACGGATCACAAGTCAGTAAACGTTATCACTGGAAAATTCGATTGTTACTGCTTTTGAAGTTTCTGACTTTTTTTGTTGGAGTTCAGTCGGTACAATCTTGAAAGAAGAAAAAGACTCTACCATGTATGTTGTATCATACCAGGCGATCGTTGTCAAAAAGGAATTTTTTTCCTTTTCCCAAACAGAAACGTCAGAGTCCGGCTCAATATAAGCCGCCGTACGTGTCTACGCGGTTCACGTCAGCGAGATCCGATGGATCACACGGAGGCGCTGCCCGACGACGCGCTCGCGGCGATCCTCGGCCGCCTACAGCCGCATGACCTCGCCGCGTCCCGGTGCGTGCGCAGGGCGTGGCGCGCCGTCGTGGACGCCCGGCGGCTGCTGCTCCCGCACCTCCTCCCGCACTCGGTGGAGGGCATCTTCGCCAACTACAACGACCACCACCGCCCGCAATTCCTCGCCCGCCCCTCCACTTCCTGCGTCGACCACGGCAACCTCCACTTCCTGCCCGACTACACCGAAGGCTACAGAAAGATCGCGGACCACTGCAATGGTCTCCTGCTCTACGGCGACACGAGGGAGTTTTTTTGTGGTCAACCCCGCCACGCGGCGGTGGGAGCGCCTACCTGGAACGCACAATGATGGGGAATGCCGTGAAGCGTATCTCGCGTTTGACCCTGCCGCGTCACCGCACTACGAGGTGTTCTTGATCCCTCCTAAGGATCTAGGGCTGTTCGATGTGACGGACTGCAAGTTGGCGAAGGTTCAGCCAGAACAGCTCGCCGAAGAAAACTTCACGATAAGTTCATGGTACTTGTCGGAACCACCATGGAGCACGCAGGTTCCGCAACACTCGACAGAATGGCCGCCGCCCGTGTTGACGCTGGACGTTTTCTCGTCAAGCATGGGACAATGGCAGGAGAGGTCGTTTGTCAGGGAAGGCAGTGCTACGAGGAGAGTCGTCAACGTGCGGGGTTCACTGATGTTCACGACCAATTGGGTGACAAGATGGCGCTACAGCGCCTACTGGCGTGGAGCATTACACGTGCTGCTTTGTTACGGCGCATTTGTCACTAGGTATACATCATTAAACTGAAATCGTAATGTTAAATTCCCTTGTATTCGTATTGTTTATTTGACATCACCATCAGAACCTGTAAAAATGATATTGACATCTTTATGGGCATCTTCGCAGGTTATCATCGTCTACTGGCAAATATCAAGTAATAAAAACACCAATAGATGCTAACGAACGCAAAGTTGGACAGCATTATCTTGGGAGCTCCGAGGCAGGTGTATACTTTGCAAATCTTCGTGATCGGATTCGGATTTGGTACCTGAGTGAATCAAATGGTGAGGTAGAATGGGTGTTCAAGAATAGCATTGGTCTTGTTAAACGACCGACAAATATATCTTCGCTCAACCCTAAGGGAATCTGCAGACCATGGATCTTTGATGACGATCCTGATCTTGACAAATATGGCAATAACAAAAGGCTAGAGAAAGTGATTTTTGATTGGAACTGCGATGATGATAATATTCTCGATGAGTGTGGACGCCGTCCTGGACACTGTCCGTTACTTGGATGTCAGTTACTTGGGTTTCACCCCTACAAAGAAATTGCCTTCTTCTTGGTGAAGGGGTTTGAAGCGGTGGCTTATCATTTTGATAGCTCAAAAGTTCAGTATATAGGCTATATGCGTACAACAATTGATAGTATGACATTGTCGGTTGATGAGTCCTTTATATACACCCCTTGTATGATCGGAGATCTTCCAGAGAAGGCTAAAAGACTTAAACGCGGACGCAGACGCAGCTGAAGATTGTAAACTTGTTTTATGACTCCCATCAAAATACTTGTTTTAAGACTATTGTATGGTTGCTCTAAGTTTTTACGTGTACAATCTTCTTCTTAGTTTATTTATTACGAGCCGATAGTTTGTGTTCTGCATCCTTATTTTCCTTGTCTTTTTTGCTCTCCCCCATGGCTCAGCCTAATGCCTCTCGGTTGTGTAAGTCCTTGGTATCTTCTTTTCTTTTTGGAATTACAAAGGTGGTGCATACAGGTAAACACACCACGACACGTGTCAGACATGCTTAAGATTGAACCACATTCGTGTGAGTAAAAGTGAGTACAATGATTTGAACTATGGTGGGTGAAGTCAGTTCCACGGTATCCATTAGATTTATTTGTCTCAAGTGTCAACGAGTTCCGCATTTTGCTTTTTTGAGATAATAATGTGACTAATACGCTTTGACTAGTGGTGAACTCAACTCATTATCTTATTCCTCCCTTTCCTGCTTTTTATTTTCTTTTTTTAATCTGAAAAAGGTAAAATTGTCCGATAATTGACTCGAGTTCACTGCGGATCGATTCCTCAAGCCGTGAAACTTGAAAAATCTGAAACTATACATGCATGTGTTAGCTAGCAATTGTGCACAGATGACCAAGGTGGAAACTACTTTCGAAAACAAGGTATCAACCCCCGTCAAAGACGTAATATTTCACCCATAGTGACCCACAACAGCCCCACCAAACCTTCGGGAGAAGGCCGGCCACACCAAAAGCCCCCACGGCAACCCTTGAAACCAGAAGGCCATGATCTCATGAGGAGGAGGAACTCATCGGCGACAACTCCAAAGAGGAGGGCACCACAACGCCATCGTCGTCGGTATCCTTCCACCCCAATCGAACCAAGGCTTTCGCCCTAACGGAGCCATGGGGAAGGAACCCAACCACTGCCGATAGAGAGCAAGCCGAGACCGCGCTATACCGGCAGTAGCAAACCATGACCGCCGGATCCGAGAGACCTCCGATCGAACCGCAATACCACCATGGAGGCGAGTAAATGCTGACGAATAGCACACCATAGCCGGGCCTCAGATTTGCTGCAAAGGCCGAAGCTCACGCAAGAAGCACAGCCCAGCCGCAGCCCAACCATGCCCAGATCGGGCCCGCCACCTCCACTAGGCGCACGCGCCGCCGCACTTGTTGTGTGCCTCCGCGCCGATCCTCCAACCGGACCATCGGCCGCGCCGTCGCAGTCCCTGGCGGCCAGCCCCATGGCCGAAGCAAACAGATCAGGACCGTCCCGATCTGGGCCTTCGAGCACGCTCCTGGGTAGCCGCCGAGCCACCATGCCTCCCAGGCCGCCCACCACACCACATCCACCTATGCAAGAGGCTCGACGCCGCGCTGGCTATCACCCTCTGCTCGCCGCCCGCCGCCATGAGCTCCCCAACTCGTGGAGGACGCTGCCGCGGGAGAAAAGGAACCAACCCCGCCGCCGCCCGCTCCACGCGAGCTTCGCCTGCGGGGGCACCGGTGACGGGGAGGGGAGGAGGAGGGTAGGGGTTGCCGGGCAGTCAGTGGTTGGGGTCACCGCTGGTGTCGCCCCTCGGGAGGGAGCGACGCGGAGGCAGGCGTCTTGGCTCGCTTCTCTCAAATATTGAATGTATTTCTACCACATTTATTATATACCAAAGAAGAAGTATGCTTACCATTAAAGTACAAATCTGTCAGTGGGGTAGCTAAGGAGTGGACAGGGTGGTCCAATTTCTGGTACCTATATAGCACCGAAAATGTGAATATTTTCATCGTTGGACCATCTTGACCCGTTGGGCTGGCGACACCGCTAAAATCCATCTACATTAACCTTGCGGCATTGTGGTGCCAACCATTTCCACTTCTACTCCATTAATGCAGGGGAGCCGTCCCCACACCAAGATATGCAGATGAACTGTACATGGACTGCCATGAGGCAATTACGGATCTGACCTTGAGAGTTGGCTACTCTTACACTAGTGCTGGTGTGCGCTTGTGTACTTTCACACGTCGAGCACCAGTACAAATACAGGCGTGCCGGCCAGTTTGTGGTATACACCAGTAGAAGCGTGTACATTCTGCCGTTGGAGTAGATCGGGAGCTGGGCAATTCAGAGCCGTAGGGTACGACAGGATGCCGGGGATGCGCGGCTCTGCGCCGGTGCTTGCACTGGTGCTGCTCGTCGGAGTCTTGATCGCCGATGTTCCTGCAGGTACGTGTGAATCTGGTGTAGGAGTTTGGAAGTGGATCTGTTTTGCTTTTCATTTGCCTTTTAACAAGAGAAGAAGTGGATCTGTAAGAATTGCTCGTCTTTCTTTTTTGTGATAGATTATAATCGTAGAACAAGCAGATCATGTATTACTACGTCTTGATTTGAATGAAGCCTTCTCTTATGAAGTAGCCCGTTCTCAGATAGATTTATCAGAGAAGGATCAGAGCATTTTTGTGAAGTAGTTGGATGTTTATATATTTTTAAATATGTGACCCCTTCTTGTCGGGTTCTACTATCAAAACGATAACGGATTTGTCGGATATGCATATCGGTATCGTTAAGGTTTCTTACCTATATTCATGAGAATAAGTTTCATAGCCACAACCTCCCCCAAAAAATCATTTCATAGCCACATGCCGAGTTCCACTGATGTATTGTGACAAGATCAATAAATTATTTCGTACTCGGCACTCGTATTAAACTCGCGACACTTATTTTGGATCGAAGTGAGTACTACCAATTTTCATGAATGTTGTTTGTCGGTATCCATATTTTTTTAGACATATTTGCTCAAGTATAACTGATGTATCCTAATAAATGTATGCATTTTTCTTTTTTTTTAGAATAGTCAGTATACGCTGTTTACAGTGGTATTCCCTCCGTTTGGATTTACAAGCCTTATTTGATTTGTCTTTAGTCAAATATTTTTAAGTCTGACTATTAATTATCAAGAAAAATATTAACATGTACAACTTCATATAAATGTCTTTCATTTATAGTAGTACTTGGTACCAATTTTCATGAATGTTTTTTGTCGGTGTCCATATTTTTTAGACATATCTGCTCAAGGATAACTGATGTATCCTAATAAATGTATGCATTTTTTTTCTTCGAATGGTCAGTATACGCCTGTTTACAGTGGTACTCCCTCCGTTTGGATTTACAAGGATTATTTGATTTGTCTTTAGTATTTTTGAAGTCTGACTAAACTTAATTATCAAGAAAAATATTAACATATACAACTTCATATAAATACAATATGAAAATATAAGTCATGGTACATCTAGTATGATATTTGATTTACTGATGCAGATGCCGATTTTATATAAATACGATATGAAAATACTCCCTCCGTCCTATAATGTAAGACGTTTTTTGGCACTATTTATTTGGATATTAATTTGCTTGAATTCATTCTTCGGTGCAGGTGTGCAGTCCATTGGCGTGTGCTACGGCATCATCGGAAACAACCTCCCGCCGCCGAGCGACGTGGTGCAGTTCTACCGATTCTTGGGGATCACCAACGTGCGCGTCTACTCCGTCCAGCTCCAGGCGCTCGACGCGCTCCGCGGCTCCGGCATCAGCCTCGTCCTGGGCACCACCAACAACGACGTGGCCGTCCTCGCCAGCAGCCTGTCCGCCGCCGCCGCCTGGGTGCAGGCCAACGTCAAGCCCTACTACCGCGCCGCCGTGGACGTACGCTACATCTCCGTCGGCAACGAGCTTGCCAGCGACACCGCGCAGAGCATCCTCGCAGCCATGCGGAACCTCAACGACGCCCTGGCGGCCGAGGGCCTCGGTGGCGCCGGCGCCGGCATCAAGGTGTCCACGGCGGTGAGGCTGGACGTGATCGCCAACTCCTTCCCGCCCTCCGCCGCCGTGTTCGCGCAGCCCTACATGGGTGACGTGGCCCGGCTCCTGGCCGCCACCGGCGCGCCGCTGCTGGCCAACGTGTACCCCTACATCGCCTACCGCAACAGCCCGCGGGACATCCAGCTCAACTACGCGACGTTCCAGCCGGGCGCCACATCGGTGAGGGACGCCGGAAATGGGCTGATGTACACCAACCTCTTCGACGCCATGGTCGACGCCATGTACGCGGCGCTCGAGAAGGCCGGGGCGCCAGGCGTGAGGGTGGTGGTGTCGGAGACCGGGTGGCCGTCCGCCGGCGGGTTCGCGGCGACGCCGGAGAACGCGCGGGCATACAACCAGGGCATGATCGACCATGTGGCCCGCGGCACACCCAAGAGGCCTGGGCCCATTGAGGCGTACGTGTTCGCCATGTTCAACGAGAACATGAAGCCCGGGGATGAGACGGAGAGGAACTTTGGGCTCTTCTACCCCAACAAATTGCCCGTGTACCCCATGAAATTCGCATGAAGAAGATAGGTGGCAGAGAACCACATTAACTCAATTGGGTTTGGTGGACATTAGATTGATGCGTATGTATGGATCTAAAATTTGAAATGACATTGAAATAATGACTTTTTGTGGGGAAAATAAAGACTTGTATGTGTTTGTGGCTTTGTGCATAGCTTGTTCCATTGGTTTCCGCCCTTGTTGCATGTACAATGCAAGGTGCCAAGATATGTGCTTAAAAAATAAATTGTCTTTTTCTTAAACTCCATGTTTTTTTTCTATAGGGGAGGTGGATATGCGCTTAGAAAAATAAATTGTCTTTTTCTTAAGCTCCATGTTTTTTTTCTATAGGGGAGGTGTTCAATTGTACATTTGATAACCTCCACATTTGCATAGCCAGTTCATAAAGGTAATGCATGCATGATACACATTTGTGTAGCTAGTTTAGAAGGTAATGCATGATGCAGATTGGTGTAACCATGTGCCTCAAATATGGAATCAATCAACCTCGTAGCAGAAAATGAATATGTAATCAATCATCGCCGCAAATGAAAAAGAAATAATATGGAATCAATCGAAGGAAATGAAAGGAAAGCTCTCATCAATTGAAAGGCATATGTAAACACTAAATTTGCATGGTATGGTCAGTATTGTTGTTCTTGACTCTATTCATAGTCATTAGTGAATTATTTTTGCTTCATGAATACAAGCTCCTAAACAGAGATGATATGTCATTACTGGATCTTAGATGTTACATTTTAGTTAATAGTTTACTAAATAGACCCAAAATCCCCCTTTATGAATTCCCCATCTAAATTTCAATGAAAGTGGCCAAAAGCCAACATTCGCTATTGTTTAAAAAAATATCTCAGTTATAATGAAGCACTGGCATCTTGTTCTCTCCGTCAGGCCTCTCTCTCAAGAGCCATCTATTTCAAGCTTCCACTAGACCCTCCCCGCTCACTTCGGCCTCACCAACAATGAGTAGGGCGAGGGACCCACCCCGTAGTATAGCCTAGTAGTAGCATAGCTCGTCTTGGGTGCCCCTCGTTAGATTGGATGCTCCGGCAAGATTTTCGTATGGTCGCCGTCGGCTCGGTCACCGCCACAATCCTTCTAGGTTTCGGCTTCGCTTTGTCTTGTCCTGGAAGTGCCCTTGAAAATAACCTCCCCTATTGTCATGTTCTCATCGGATTTAGCCTTTTCCACCCCCGGTGGCATGCTACTGGGATTTAAAGTATGGTCTTTGCTAACATATTGAGGTATATTTCTATGGTGTTTTGTTTCTCCTACACCCCTGGCATTTTCTGCCAGTTTCTCCTTCAAGCTTCGAGTCCTGATGCTTCTAAGATTGGGCATGGTGGTTTGAAGATGGTGCATGTTTTTCACTCCTTCTTAGCACTATCTTCTTATTTGTCTGGACTCACTGGTGGCAAGAACCTTGTTAGTAGGCGATGATGACACGTGGATCATTCCTGGAGTGTTTTTGCAGCACTCTCTCCCTCTAATTTTAGGCATCCGAAGATACACATGATATTTGTTGGGTGATTGCACACTTGTCAAGCTTATGCTTTATTATTTCAACTTTCAAGGGAAGCTTTTTATGTCCTAGGTTGTAAGTTTATTTGTGCTTTGTTTGATGCCAACATGCTAATAATATAAGCAAGGGTTTGTCAAAAACCAAAGTGGCAAAAATCCATGCGTGATGAACGAATCGACATTGTGGCCATCCAAGAAACCATGCGCACGGATTTCACCCTCCAAGAGTTGGAACGACTGAGCACCCACCTCTTTGCATGGCACTGGCTCCCTTCTAGTGGGAACGCCGGCCATTCGGGTGGCATCCTTCTAGGCATGAAGGACGCCACCTTCAAGGTGGGCAACATGGACCGCGGCGAGTTCTATGTTAGCATGGAGATCTTCGAGCCTGCTCTCAACTTCAAATGGGAAATCGTCATAGTCTATGGCCCCGCCGATCACCGTCGTTCCGAGGCTTTCCTGGACGAACTCACTAGGAAGGTCTCGGCGGCGCAACTACCTGTGGTAGTTGGAGGTGATTTCAACCTCATCTGTGTAGGAGATATGCCCTAGAGGTAATAATAAATGTTATTATTTATCCCCATGTTCGTAATTAAGTTTATGTTCCATGCTATAACTGCAATGATTCTCGAGTCTGCAATATCCACGAGGCTCGGAGGGAAACTCATGTGCACGTGTGGAATAATAAACGGTAAAATGTATTCCTAGTCATGCCTCTAAGACTAGCTCAAGTGTTGCATGATGGTCATGTTTTCCTGATCATAGGCATGTCTATGCCGGCAACTTTGAGGACACATTGTTGGGAGAACACTTGTGTTGAATCGACCCGAATTTATGTTATGCTATGAGATACATTCGTCACAAGTTAATGGTTAATAACACGGAGAAAGTTAACGTTTGCATAATTCCTTAGACCGTGAGAGTATCGAGTTTCTTCGTGCTTGCTTCATGAACTTTGGGGTTTGTTAAACGTCATCCATAACTGGGTGGCTATTACGGCGGCTTACGGGTTCATGGGAAAGTATGTCAAGGGACTTGATAGCTCAAGAATGGGATTTGCTCCTCCGACGATGGAGAGATATTCTTTGGGCCCTCTCGGTGTTACAGGATCCACCATCGTCTGGCCAGACACATTGTGATTTGATCACAGGGATGCCGGAACACAGGAACGAGAAAAGAGAACAAAACCGGTAACGAGGTAACTGTCATTGTGGACAAGTGTTGATCCACGGGGATGCCGATAAATCTCACCTCGGGTGTTTGTAACATATCGCGAAGCAACAGGAATAGCACACGGCAACTGGAGGTTCACTCGAATATTTCTTCGTGTGGGTATAGGGGTCAATATGGGTGTCCACGGCTCCGATGTTGATCATTGATCGGAAAGTGTTCCGGTCATGTCTATACTTCACCGAACCTATAGGGTCACATGCTTAAGGGTCATCTATCTGCTAAATACTAGATAGGGAGTCTGAGAGAAAGTCATCGGAAAAGTTTCGGAGAGAACGGAAGAGTTCCGGAGAGAGAACACCGAAATAGTTTCGGTAAAACCGAAAAGTTGTTTCGGAGTATACCATTAAGTCAAAATGGTTTCGGCACATGCCTGGAAATTCTTGGAGGGTGCCAGAATTGTTCTGGGAACTTCTGGGATTTTTCCGAAGAAAAAACCCGGAAATGTTCCGGAGCTGCCGGAACCGCTTTGGTTGCTTTTCGCTGATGAAAATCACTGATCCAGAATTGTTTCAGAACACGTCCAAAATTATTTTAGAGGGTACTGGAAATGTTCTAGGCCACATAAATATTTTCGGATTTAACGGTCATGAAAAAATGTTTTCGTGAATAGTGAAAAGCACTTTATGGTTGCTTTTTGGAAAGCCACCTTTTTGGGCTTTGTCCCAAAAGATCTAGGGGATGACATGGATGGATGGGAACCCCTTTTTTGGGGGGGACCCACATGGGGTGGGCAGCCAAGGGTGCTCCTCTTACCTCCCCATTATGCCCTTTATGTGTGACATAAAGCATGTGCATTTTGGGTTTTTCATGTGCCACCCTACCCCTTGATTTTTCCTATAAATAGAGGTGGAGAGGCACTCTCCACACTCACTTTTTCTCACATACAAATGCCATGCATGATCTGGCCTTCTCTCTCCCTCCCCACGAAATAGTTTCGTAGAGCCGAAAGGCTGTCTGGGTTCCGGTGGGAACTAGTTCTGGACGGCGAAGCCCTGCTGGATAGATGACACCGTATGTGTGCAACCCCGTAGAGAGGTCGTAGGTTCAATCTTTTTGCCCGAGGAGCTGTTCGAGAGTGCCTCCCGAAGGGCTGTCCGAGTGACCGTCCAAGATTTTGTGAGTGCCTCCCGAAGGGCTGTCCGAGTGACCGTCGGGGGACTGTCCGACCGCCTCCCGAAGGGCTGTCCGAGGGACTGTCCGAGGGACAGACGAGGGAGTACATCCTCGCGGTTGGGAGGTTGTAAATCCTAGATGCGGGGATCTACACCGACGATCAACATCGACTCTACTTCCGCTGCGCTACGAGTCGGTAACGATCAGATCAAACCTTGTATGCATCTCCATAGTGATCCTGGGCGTGCTCGCTGTACCGATTTTTTTTGTTTTCTGTCGCGTTCCCCAACAGTGGCATCATGAGCCGTGCTATGCATAGATGCAGGTTACGATCTAGAATACATAGAGATGTATGAGTGTTGCACAATATAATTTGTAGTAGATGAGTTCTATTACTGAAAATTATTTGTGCGGGTAGCAGATGAAATCTGTTTCCCGATGTTCTTGTTGTTTCCCAGAAATTTGCGTATTTCTGATCTTGATAACGGCATGGTGGAGTTTCAAAGTTCTGGCAATCCGCGATCCTGATTGATCAACGAAGTGCTAACAGTTCGTTGAATTCCACCATAGTTAAAAGAAAGATGAAATTTCACACACAAAAGGGCAATGCAGACATGATCTGCACGGGGGTCATGCGTATGACGAAGTTCAGTATGGGGCTCGAGATTTTATTACCTTGTGTTTCATACGCCCCGCAAAGTTAGTCTAGCGACTTGAATAATCATGCTTGATGATAAACGTTGGTAGCTGCGGTTTGGTTGAAACCTTAGAAGCCACGTAAAATAAAATTTTGCATAAACCGATTAGAGGCGTCTAACTTGGTTTTGCAGGATGACATGAGATGTGCATATGATGTGGTATAGCAGTGCTCATATTTAATTTGATTATGTATGAGATGACTATATAATGTAAATTAACATGACCTGCGTGTCATGATTCGGCATGATGGCTGGAGCCGTATGATTGTCACTTTAATGACCTGCGTGTCAACCTTAAGTAATGCACTTATTTTATTAGCTATAGAGATAGCAATATTATCTGGTGCATCGACAAGGTGGTGGTAAACTTCACGAAGGTGAACACCGACGCGAATGCCGAAGACGAAGAAAATAAAGACTTCTCTGTCAGAAAGGGCTATACCATATCATGCTATTATGAATTGCCTGAGATATTTATCCCTTATGATGCACCCTTTTTTAGATTGCGCGGTAGTCGCTTTTATTAGGGTGATCTCTCACAAAAATATCAAGTAGTTAGTGTTCTCCCAAGTGTAGCACCGTCACAGCATCTTTCCTTCCAGGGTGCGCCATGGATGCATGGGTACGAACGATTGTATGGGTGTAAGGCGGGTGAGGTCAGACCTCGCAGCAAGATCACTTGGTTGTCTTGACGTTCATGGCAGGATCATCCTAAGCTCGGAACACACGCATCGAAAGATGAACAAGAGTCACATAGAGATGTGATCGGCAAGTTGGCCGACCGATTAAAATTCCCGTCATGAGATGATGATTCTATGGCGATGAATTGAAGTCTGGATCTTGTATCACTCAAAATCAATTATGAGAGATATTGATTTGAGTGGGAGCGCACTTTAGAATTAATTATTTTAATTCTTAGTGCAATTAATTATGGACACTGTCTAAGTGTTATATGCATAATAGTTGTACAATAATGGCTAGCGTTTCCACCTTCCCTATTAAAATTGAATAGCTGTTAAATATCTGGTTAAAACTTTATGGTTGGTAACGTAATGTGAGGATTGTCCTCAAGAGTGCTAAGAAGGACTTTGTCCTATTGCATGCTTTCGGTATTCTCCCGCTGTTGGGGATATAACCCCTGGATATAACCCGCCTGGATATAACCCGCCCGTTTAGAGCCGGGTCATTATACGGCGACTCAGAGGAAGGCTTCTACAGATGGGCCGCGGCGATCTAGAAGACCAGAGTCCAGAGGATAAGCCGCCCGGTGGAGGCCGGCTCACGGCCCAGGGCTTTTCCATCTGAGGCGCCTAAGGAGTTTTCTTGTGAAACAAGATGAGTAGGAATTAGAGTATGGCACGGCTCGTCTCTTTGACCCGGACTATGTTGTAAACCCGGGGCCTCGACCTGTATATAAAGGCGAGCCCCTGAGGCGGAAAAGACTAAGTTACAAGCTCTCGAGTACTAGGTTAGCCAAGACGCACCCTTGTAATCGAGATCATCATCAATACAACCAAAGCAGGACGTAGGCTATTACCTCCACCGTGAGGGGCCAAACCTGGGTAAACCTTTGTTTCTCGATTCCGATCAACCCCGTTCGAGTTACCACCTAGCTGCGATGGCCTCACGACTAAGTCCTTTCACGAGGACATCTGCCGTGACAAAACCACGACAGTTGGCGCCCACCGGGGCTCTCGCTCGGTGGTGTTGAGTACTTGAAGGGAACTCCCGCAGGGATCGAGGGGTACGCGATCGGCCGCATGACAAAGAGTCGCCGCGGCAAGCTCTACATCGACGATTCAGGCTGGGGCCCCGAGGCCGACTCAATCGAGTACGGGTACCGGGTCCCCTTCGGCAAAATCCACGTCTTCATCGGCAAAGCCGGCGGATCTGAACCCGAGCCGGACATCTGCACCGACATCGTCGAGCCGGCTCGGCACGCGCAACCCGCCCAGGCTCAAGCTGGTCGGAAACATGTCTTCGTCGGCTTCACCCAGGGGGTGGACCTCGCAGATAACTCTGCGTCCGGCAGCGATACCCTCGTCTATTCTGATGGCGAGTCCTCGGTAGGCGAGACCGAGTCGATCTTCCTGCTTTACGTTGGCGGGCTTGGGGTCTACTCCGAGGACTATCCGGTGGCTCAGGACTCCTTCGACACGCCCCCCCGGGCTGTTGTTTATATGGCCGGCTCAGCCCTAGCCCTTAACTCCACGGTGGCTGGCGCAGCGACGGGAACCGGCACCTCGGGGGCCGGCTCAGCCGTACCGCCGGTTCAGGCCTTGACAGAATTGGCAACCGCCCTGGCGACGTTCCTGGCGACACCGGTGACCGTAGAGAACCAGGCGGAACGCAACACGAAGGTAACTAAGCTCCGCGAGCAGATGGCTAAGGTACAGGCAGATATCAACGCTGAAAACACTCGCACGGCGGAGTTGCAGTCTCAAGTCCAGGCCGAGGTAGAGCGCCTGAAAGCCGAAGCCTGGCGCATGGGGCTCCGTCAGAGTGCCTCAGAGGCGGTTCATCAGAGGCGCCGTATGAGCTGTCTACCACCCAACTATGAGCCCATGCGTCTGTTTAACACGCCGCAGGATGCGCCTGTTCAGGGGGTTACGGCAGGCACCCCGGAAGCACCGTTTGTGCCCCCAAACGGAGGCAGGCAGCCGTCGCCGGGTCAACCACGTCAACCGGCTCAGCAACGCCCGCAAGAGCCGGCCCATCGGCTCCCACCGGTTCAGACGCCTTCCCATCGCTTCCTCACGCCGGCGGGTCACTTCACCAATCCTTTAGACAACTTGGTGGCAGCAGCGACCAACCTGACCGCGCTCCCAATCACGGGAAACTCGCCGGTTGAGATCGAAGCCCGGAATTCCATTGAGATGTTAAAAACTGCGGTCGCCTAGCAGGCGAACTACTCCTACAGTCGACAGCGAATCCACTCTACCCCGCATCCGAGCCGTAGCAGGAGCCGCCATGATGAGTCGCCGGCCGTCTCTTGCAGTGCTCGTCGACATCGTGAGCAGCCTCATGACCCGCCGCGCCATGAGCCCCTTAACGCCCAGGAGATCGTTGACACGGCTCGGGCTCAGCGAGCAGCGGAGGCGGCGAATACGGCGGCTCAAGCGCCACTTGTCACAACCCAATTGACTTCCAGTAGCAGGACCATCGGGATACCGTGTTTGGTGCCAGCCTTGCGCAACGAGCGCATGCCCAAGGACTTCAAAGGCCCTCGTAAGGTGCCGAATTACACGGCTGACCTTGAGCCGGCTGCTTGGATTGAGAGCTACAAGATAGCCATGGACATGCTGGATGTCAGCGACGCTGTCTGCGCCAAGTACCTGACGATGATGTTGGAAGGGCCGACTCGTACATGGTTGAAAAACTTGCCCCCTAACTCTATTAACACCTGGGCGGAGTTGAAGGACCGTTTCATCAAGAACTTCCAGGGAACCTGCAAGCGCCCAATGACGATCGTCTTTCTTCAGCACTGCATCCAACGTGAGGGTGAGTCGGCCCATCACTGGACGCACCGGGTCGCAGAAATTATTCATGCCTCCGACAGCATCACGACGGCTCAGGCGGTTCTGATCTTGGAGAAAAACTGCCACTTTGAGCCGCTCGTGCAGAAACTGGGCCGGCTCAAGCGGAAGGTTCAGGATATGGGCGAGCTGATGGATGTCCTCACTAGGTATGCCGAGTCAGACACCACGAAGGATCCCAGCCCAGACGATGACCAGACTGGGAAGGGAAAGAAGAACAATGGTGGCAAGGGTAACTAGCAGAACAATTCAGGGAACAATGGAAATCATGGTAATGGAGGGAAGCGTAAGAATCAGGAAGGAGGATCAGATTTGGTTGCTAATACCAACACTGGTTACAAATACCCGAAGGGGAATAATTTGGGAAGATCCTATAGTGGCAACAAGCCCCGTAATTTTGCGGAAGCCCTCAAAGGCCCATGCCCAAAGCACAGCCTCCCTAATAAGCCGTCAACCCACTCTTGGGAGAACTGTCACATAATGAAGGCTTTGGGCGAGCAGTTCTTTCAGAACCATCAAGGTGGCGGCGGAGGCGACCTGGGGCAGCCTGGAGCCGTCTCGTCCGGTGGTTTTCATGGCCCGGGCGGCTCAGGTGCAGGTTACCAGGGTTCTGGCAACAACGGTGGCAATCAACATTCGGGGCAAGGAAGTCAACAGCAGGGCAATCACCAACATGGCAATCAGTCTGGTTTTCAGAGCAATCCCAAGCAGTTGAACAGTGGGCAGTACCATGTGTTCACGACTCATACCGACAAACGAGATCGCAAAATCCGGAAATGAGCCGGCAATCCCGGAATATCTACGTTGGTCAGAACAGCCTATTATGTGGAGCAAAGAGGATCACCCTCCCCGGGTTGAGAATCCGGGTTGTCTGGCCCTGGTGGTGGCACCTCAAGTGGGCGGTTATTCACTCACCAAGGTGCTCATGGACGGAGGAAGCAGCATAAACATCTTATACTATGACACTTTCCGACGGATGAATCTGTCTGAAAAACAGCTCCAGTCGTCTTCCACCGTGTTTCACGGGATTGTTCCCGGAAAGTCTGCATATCCCATCGGGCAGATCAAGCTGGACGTCGCGTTTGGCACTGATGATAACTACAGGTGTGAGTCATTGACCTTTGAGGTGGTCAAAATCAAGAGCCCTTATCACGCTCTGTTTGGCCAGCCGGCTTATGCTCGCTTTATGGCTCGACCTTGCTACGTCTACCTCAAACTCAAGATGCCTGGACCAGCAGGCACCATCACAGTTAATGGAGACCGCAAGATTGCCCTCGAGTGCGATGAAGGGGATGCCGCCTATGCCGAGACGGCTTGCGCTGCGGAAGAGTTGAAATTTTATACCTCAAATGTTGACCCGGCCGATATGACGCCCTTGAAGAAACCCACCGCAGAGTCTGACCCGCCCCTCAAGTTTAAGTCGGCCGAGGACACCAAGCAGGTTGAGTTTGTCCCGGGCGACTCGTCCAAGACATTCACTATTGGGACTGGTATGGATCCCAAATAGGAAAGCGCGCTCATCGAGTCAATCCGTGAGAATCGGGACATCTTCGCGTGGAAACCTTCTGACATGCCAGGTGTACTGAGAGAACTTGTTGAGCACCACCTTAATGTGGATCCAAAAATGAAGCATGTTCGACAATTCCTCCGTCGTTTTAACGAGGAGAGACGCAAGGTTATTGGGGAAGAAGTGGCCCGGCTCCTAGCTGCCGGGTTTATCGTTGAAGTTTTTCACCCTCAGTGGTTGGCAAATCCAGTGCTTGTTCTAAAGAAAAACGGTACTTGGTGCATGTGTGTTGACTGCACAGATCTCAACAAGGCTTGTCCCAAAGACCCGTTTGCTCTCCCTCGCATTGATCAGATCATTGATGCCACGGCGGGTTGTGAGAGTTTGTGTTTCCTGGATGCTTACTCCGGCTATCATCAGATAAAGATGGCTGTCGAGGATCAGGAGAAAACGGCTTTCATCACACCCGTTGGGGCCTTCTGCTATGTCTCTATGCCTTTCGGGCTCAAAAGTGCAGGGGCGACTTATCAGCGGTGTATCCAGAATTGCTTTCATAAGCAGATTGGGCGCAACGTTCATGCTTATGTGGATGATATCGTGGTCAAGTCATTGAAGAAGGAGACCCTGCTGGATGATCTCAAGGAAACTTTCGCTAATCTTCGGACTTACCAGACGAAACTTAACCCAGATAAGTGTGTTTTTGGTGTTCCTGCAGGCAAATTGCTGGGTTTCCTAGTATCAGAGCGAGGCATTGAAGCCAACCCGGATAAAATTAAGGCAATCACCTCACTTGCGAAGCCAGAGAATATCAATGACGTTCAGCGCATGGCGGGTCGTATTGCAGCTCTAAGCCGGTTCATAAGCCGCCTTGGCGAGAAGGCTATCCCCTTGTACCAGATGCTGAAAAAGACTGACGACTTTGTCTAGAGCGATGCTGCTGATGCTGCCTTCGAAGCCCTTAAGAAGAAGCTGGCTGAGCCACCTGTGCTCGCTGCTCCCATCGCCAAAGAGCCTATGCTCTTGTACATTGCTGCCAATAACAAAGCAGTAAGTGTTGCAGTTGTCGTCGAGTGGAAAGAGGCAGGGAAAGAATATCCCGTGCAGCGGCCAGTCTATTATGTCAGTGAAGTTCTATCTGAGTCCAAGCAGAGGTACCCACATTGGCAGAAACTGGTGTTTGGCGTTTTCATGGCTAGTCGCAAGCTCAGGCATTATTTCTTGGAGCATCCCATTACTGTGGTCAGTTCAGCACCCTTGGGAGACATCATCCAGAACAGGGAAGCTACCGGCCGGGTTGCCAAGTGGGCAATTGAGCTTGGCCCACAAAATCTTAAATATGTCCCTCGCACAGCCATCAAGTCCCAGGCACTTGTCGATTTCATCAATGATTGGACTGAACTCCAAGCTCCGGAAGAGAAGCCTGATAATACGTATTGGTGTTGGTGCAATAATTTGCCTCCTTATGTTTTGGAGATTGTTGACAAACAGTGAGGGACTGATGTGTTTGCTAGTGCACACAGAGTAACAGGTCCCTGGAGTCAAGAGGAGTTTGGTTTCAAACTCCGAAGAATATCCCCTGCGCAGTAGTGAAGGTTATCACCGAAGATTATGACGACAAGAGTGACCCCTCAAAAATTGTTGACGTGAAGCAATTGGTTCGGTGCTGATCCGAAGGAAGTGACTGCAGTCGAGAAGATTGAAAACGAAGAAGAAGACGTAGCATTCTTTTCGTTGTTTCTTTTTCTCTTATTGAGTCATAGGACCACCGTACTATTATGAGGGGTGTAGCGTTCGAAGATTTGATTCGCTGATGCTTAACCCAAATCCTATGAAAGCTGCGAGAGAAATCTCTTTGTGTTCCCAGCAAATACTTGCTAGCAAGAGACTGTGATATTCTTCGCTGCGAGAGATTTGTCTCTGACCGAGGAGTTAGCATTACTTGCTCTTCAAGTAATGTTACCGTTGCTCCCAAAATCCGACCGTTGTGAACGTGTCGGTTGGCCATTGGCTGGACCGCGTGTCCAAAATGGTCATTTCCCATCCGGGAAGGTGGCGGCTATAAATAGCCACCCCGCACCGGCGTTGTCCGGTGGCTGCTCCGTTTGATTCTGAGAAGATTGTTGAGCAACCCCCTCTCCGATTGATTTGAGTTTAAAATCCACCGAGAGAAAACCCTAGAGCTGAAAAATTAGATAGTGATTCAGCATCACTTGAATCTAAGTCCAGTACGCTCCGCCTATTACTCTTGAGAGCTGCGAACTCTCTAGACGGTTAGGTGTCAATTTCTTCAGAGACCAAGAGTAATTGTGGTTCTCGAAGAAGAAGTCTGTAAAGGTTCGGAGATCACCTCAAGCATCTACCACGAGTAATCGGCATTGGTTGACACACCAATTGTCGAGGAGAATAGGGCGAAGAGAGTTTATCTTCTGTGTTAAATCACAACCCCTCCAACCAGTCGTAGTCCTTTTGCAGAAGGGCGAACTGGTCTACCAAACACCTTGTCGCCATCGAGCATCACTGGTCATCTCTGCTACTCTCTTTTACATTCGAACGATGTCATGTGATCTGTTTTAGTTATGAGATTTACCTCGATGCATGTTTTAAGTTTCCACTCGGTAGTTTATATTCGCTCACTGTTTACTGTTTTCATTCATTCCACTGCTGGGTTCCGAGAGTTTTGATATTTCTGAAGAAAATTTAAAACTCCCATTCACCCCCCCTCTGGTAGACATACTTCGTTCCTACAATTGGTATCAGAGCAAGGTACTCCTTGACTCTGCTCATTTTGGTCTAACCACCTTGGAGTTTAAGTATGTCTTCAGTGAGCTACAAGTCGCACCTCAAGATTCCCATCTTTGATGGGACAGACTATCCCTTCTGGAAGGAGAAGATGAAGATCCGTCTCCGAGCTATTGATGATGATATGTGGAATGTGGTGCAGAATGGATTCACGGTTGAAGTGCCCCAGGTGCCCACTGACCACGAGAAGAAACTCATTCAGATGGATGCTCAAGCCAAAGATGAAATTGGTGGCCATCTCTCTCGTGCTCAATTTCTTCGCTATCGTCAGTGTGAAACTGCAAAGGAATTGTGGGACATTCTCGAAAAGATAAACGAGGGTGTTTCAACTCAGAAAGAAGCTCGCATTGATACTCTTCGGGCCAAGTTCAATCGGTTCAAGCGAATTGGAAATGAAAGCTGCCAGCAAACCTTCGATCGTCTGAGTGACATCGCAAACGAGCTACAAGGTCTCGGCGCCAAAGACATCACTGATCACAAAGTTGTGAAGAAACTACTCCGATCCCTTGACAGTTCGTTCGACACTCTAGTTCTGATGATTCGGGAACGAGCTGATTTCAAAGTTCTCGACTCTGCTGATATCATGGAAAGGCTAAACACTCACGAAGAACAAGAAGAAGAAAAGAGAGATCTCTATGGATCAAATCACCGAAAAAGTCATGCTCTCAAGGCTATGGCTGATTCTTCCTCAGAAGGAAATGCCGATGAAGATTCAGATGACCCAGAAAGAATTAGCAAGGACCTCGCATTGATCACGAAAAGATTCCAACGCTTTCAGAAGAAAAATTAGCTTCAGAAGAAAGGATCCAGCAACTCAGGCGGCTCCAAATCATCATCAAAACCCACTGGAGATTACACCTGCTTCAAGTGCAAAAAGCCAGGATATTTCATCTCGGACTACCCTCTCTGGGAAGCTGAAATCCGTGCCAGTGGAAGATTTGATTCAGGACACAAAAGCAAGAGCAAAAGCTACGACTCTGATGATGAGAAGAAAACGAAGAAGTTCTTCAAGAAGAAGGATAGCTCCTCCAAGTCCTCGTCAAGATCTTCCTCAAGGAATCCCTCCGAGTCCTCATCCAACCGCAAGAACACTTCTCGCAAGGCCAAGGCGTGCATTGGAAAGGAGATTGATTCCAATGAAGAAGCATCATCTGACTCCGAAGAAGTTGATGAATCCGATGAGGATTCCGATTCCGGCATGGCTGGCATAGCGTGTGCTTCTACTCCTGCATCGAACTTCTTCGAGAATCATTCGAGCGACAACGAGTCTCCTGCTTACTGCTTCATGGCCAAAGCTTCGAAAGAAAAGGTATCCTCTAAACATCACAAGGTTCACTCTAGTGATCAATATTCTTCTGAAGAGGATGATCATGCTAAACTGATCAAAATTGCTAATATGCAACAAAATTCTTTCGAGAAAAATGAGAAAACCCTCAGGAAATCTGAAGGGTTGTTGGTTGAGGAGATGGAGAAAAATCAATCATTGACTGAAGAGCATTCCGCCCTCGAGTCTCGAATGAAAGAACTATCAGATCGTCATGATTTTCTCTCAACTGACCACGAAAGATTGACTTATGATTACCTGAAACGGAAACATGAACTTGAGTCGCTGAGAGAGGCTCATGATGACTTGATCAGAGAAAATTCTCTTCTCACCCAACAACTCAAAGATAAACCTGAAGTGTTTGTACCTCCTTGCTTAAAATGCCTTGAACGCATTAACGCTGAATCAAATGCTGAATCTTCTGTGAATGCTAACCCCTCGGTCGAGGAAAATGGTTCTGTTTCTGATGAAAATGCCAGGTTGAAGAATCTTCTTCCGACAAGAATGTTCAAGTCTCTCAAAGGGCATCAAACCCTGTGTGATGTTCTGAAGAAATCCATTCTTCACAAAAATCCCAGAAAGGAAGGTGTCGGTTTCGAAAGGAAACTGAATGAAAATGGCTCCTACTGGGAACCTAATCAATATCCTCGCACTGTGTGGGTACCTGCTAAAAGCAAAACGCTTGATCCAGCTTTACCTTCGGGATATGACTCTCCTATCCCTGAGTACTCATATGATGACTCCTTGGACAACTATAAGTTGTTCAAAAACCAACGTGGTGAGGCTGTTGCTCGCTATGTTGGTCCAAACAGCAGGAATGGCCCCCCGAAGGAATCTATCTGGGTGCCCAGGAAAACTATCGAAGCATTACCTGTTACTAGACTACTAACAATGCAGGAAGAAAATGCTCGATATATCCTTGAAAAGATTCGACAAAATGAGTACATACTTGCCTCACCCAACCGCTATACTCATTCGTCAGGAAGGAATTTCAATGCATACTCTTTCGATTATGCTCGTACTCACACTACTAGAAAAACGCTTATTAGTGGCGCACTGGTTTTGGCTAGTAATGGCGCACCTATAGTGCGCCATTACTAGCACGCCACTACTAACTTATAGTAATGGCGCACCAAATGTGCGCCATTACTATCTCAGGTAATAGTGGCGCACCAGGAAGTGCGCCATTACTAGGACAGGTAGTGCGCCATTACTATCCCTGTCTATAGTGGCGCACCTAGAAGTGCGCCATTACTAGTCCAAAATGAGCGCTACTACTATGCCTCCTACGGGCCATATACACTTGTGCTCTGGAATACTAATGGCGCACTCTCTGTATAATGCGCCACTGCTATTTGTATATGTGCGCCACTAATGTTCATTATAGTGCGCCACTACTGTGATATTATGATTATTTATTTATTTTTCTTTTCTGGTATTTGCACAGGTTACTAAATACATTATCAGCACGGAATATACACAGCACAGATTATACACAGCACATTTAAGTCTCGAGATAGCTAACACAATACAATCCATCATATTGATCAAGATAGAAGATACAGACATACTCCTGGACATGTTTTACACTACAAAGCATGAACACGGCTGGAAGTGCCGTATTGCCGTCCTAGTATGGCGGGACACGGGGACACGGCCGGACACTGCAAAATTCGCGTATCCCGCAATATCCCACTCTTTTCAATTTTAAAAAAAGAAAATAAATACGGGATATGGCCCAGATACGGTTTGGACACGGCTGGGACTCGGGAGCCCAGTAACGGCCCGATAGAAAACCTAAGATCGCGAGGGTTCCAGCCTCCAGGGACCGAGCCGCCGCCTCCTGGACTTGACTCCGCCGCCGCCGGGACTCGACGCCGCTGCCGGCACTCGAGGCCACCACTGCCTGGACAAATCCCTGCACAGATTCATAAAAAGGTTTACAGCACAACACTTGCACGATTGATACTCCAACATCATAAACGAATGGAGTAGGTCAGATAGCAAACTGGAGTTAATTACAGCACAACACTTGCACTTGACAAGCTCAGCAGTGACCTAAGCTGGCAATATTATCAACTCCAGATACATCACCAGGAAACTGAACATCATTATGTTATTCAATGGATCATATATTATACATATAAAAATGTCTGCAAAGCAACTAGTTTTACCCCAGATAGAGTTTCATAGGTTAACATTTCATCCACACCTTATCTGCAGCCGTGACGACAGATGCAACCTTGGACCTGTCGAAATTCTGAAGCCCCGAAATGATCTGCAGGTGCAAAAGGCCAATCACTATCATGAGAGTCCAGCAGGCACATTCCATCGTATCAAAGCAATGAAATTTTTATTGCTCTACGCTTCAACCCAGAGATGACTTCTACACTTGCACTATCCATCCAGTCTGAGGAGAACAAACAACTACATCTATCAGAACTAGTGACAGATATAACACACTACTACATCTATCATCAGAATCCATTTAGACATGCATGCAAGCAATTCCTGTACAGAGGACAGAGATGTGTATGGGAACTTGTTCCAACAATCTGAATATATACTACTACCAAAGTGTATCTATATCTCTAACAGGGGAAAAAATGTTAGTTTCTTGCTGATCTCCAAACAGTAAGGTTCAGTTTCTTGCTGTTATTTGCACTTTATTCAGATAAGTATGCAGACAAAGCATTCATTCAGAAGAAAAACATGCCTGTTCTAAGCTAATCAGGAATAGGATCTTAAGTATATTCTCAGTTCAGAGATGTGCATGCATATGCTTAGTTAGCAACCACAAAAATATACTACAAGCTGTCATCTTAGATGAGACATTAATTGGTAACTCTTGGCTGCAAATCACACCATTACCAGTTCACTTCGGTGGTAACTGCAAGAAGACGTGCCTTGTTGACCTGTAACTTAAAACATGAAAAACTCACTGTACCTTTCTCTCTCTCTGATTGGAAATTACAGAACTAAACATGGTAATTAGGTCCCTGCTTGCTGCTCTGGTGCAGTATGGTTCAGTTATTACTGGACTTTGCACTTTATTCAGACAAGCATGCAAGCAAAACTTCAAAACCAAAGAAGTATGACTAGTGACCTCCAAGCATCCTAACTGATCAGTCATAGAGTGGGGTTTCCCGCTTAACTTCCAGCAAGTGGTATTGTGTGCTAATTAAAACCTACAGTTCTTATAGTGCAGCAGAGAACCTCACATAAGTAGCATCACCACATAGAAATTACATCTAGTACAGAAGAGTACACAATTGTTCTTGACATATCAGCGACCTCCAAAGCAAATTAACTTGTCCATCTTTGTATATACATGAGAAGAAAAGAGACACATCTTTGTATATACATGAGAGGGAGACAGAGGGGCAGTCGGGCGCGGATGTGCTCACCAGCAGCGGGCGTGGCGGAGACGGGGGCAACTGGGCGCGGTGAAGATGGAGCAGCCGGACGAGACGGGGCGGGCGGGCGCGGCAGGCTGCCGGACGGACAGGAGACGTCCGGGGCGGGCGGACGGAGAGGAGACTGGGCGGAGAGGAGATGGGCCGGGCGGGCGCGGTGAAGACGTCCAGCCGGACGGGACCCCGGGGGGGGGGGGCGGAGTAGGGTGACGGCCACCGGCGGATCTGGAAGCACCGTGGCGGAGCGGATCTGGCCGCTGCCTGACCTGCTGCTGGATTGGGGCCCTGGGAATGCAGAGAAGGCGAGGGAGGGAGAGAGTGTGGGAGGGAGCGAGGTCGCCGGGACCCAGCGGCCGGCGGTGGCGTCGGAGGGGGCGGCGCCGCAGGGGATGGGGGGCTGTGGCGGCGGCAGGGGAGGGGAAGAGGAGAGGAAGAAGAGGGACAAGTGCGGGGGAGTGAGGAGAGGGAGGCGCGGCCGGGGAGGAGAAGCAGGGGATGGCAGCGGCTAACAATGGCGCACCCCTCACAGGTGCGCCATAAAAGATGCATTTCAATGGCGCATCTCCTCGTAGTGCGCCATTACTACTAGTAGTAATAGCTTAAAAGAGTCCGCGTCTGGTTATGGACAGAACTACTGCCATGGCCTAGTGGTTGGACCCTTGATGCATAACCCAGCCAGCGAGGGTTCGAATCCTGGCGGCCCCATTTTTTTGCATCTTTTTTAAAAAAATGTTTTTGATGTATATATGTCTATTGGTTGCACTAGTCCGGTCTTTAAACATTTTTTACCTTTTTCTGTGTTTTTTCTTTACTGTTTTTGTCAGTTCTTTTTTAGTTTTCTTAGGTTTTTATTTTTATTTTTTGTTTGTTCTTTCTTTGATTTTCACCAGATTTCTTTGTTTATTTATGTTTCTCCCTGGTTTTCTTTGGTTTTTTCTTTGCCCTTTTGTGAACACATGACTACATTTCCACACACATGTGAGCAGAGGATACATCCTCTACGAGTCCACATTATAATTATGCAAAATTTGAAATGAATTCAAAAAGGGACAGTAAAACTTAAAAAGAAAAGTGGGCTTTAATGAACAGTGGGCTTTAATTTAAGATTTGAATCATTGTGATAATTTAAGATTTGAGATAAAAGAAAAGGAAAATGCAAATGGAGTGATAAAACCAGGCATACTAGTGGCGCACCAGTGAAGAGGTGCGCCACTGTTTTTTTTTTGGACCACCCTGCCCAGGTTACCAGTGGCGCACCCCTTCACTGGTGCGCCACTAGTAGCCAGGCATACTAGTGGCGCACCAGTGAAGAGGTGCGCCACTGCTATTTTTTTTTGGACCACCCTGCCCAGGCTTACCAGTGGCGCACCAGGTCCACGTGCGCCACTACTATTAAAATAGTAGTGGCGCACCTGGACCTGGTGCGCCACTGGTAAGCCTGGGCAGGGCTGGTTACTGCCAAAAAAAATAGTAGTGGCGCACCCCACCCCTGGTGCGCCACTAGTAATGTCACTATTAGTGGAGCACCTGTTTATGGTGCGCCACTGCTATATAGTAGTGGCGCACCACATCTCTGGTGCGCCACTAATAGTGATATTATCTATAGCCGTTTTTCTAGTAGTGTCATTCAAGTTACAATTCGCATAATTATCGAAAGAAATCATATCCTGCTCGCTCATATGTTTCGAAGCCACCTACAAAGATGTGGGTGGTTAAGAAAGCCTAATTTCTCTGCAGGACTATGTCTCCAGGTGTACAGAATGGATAATGGATAGTGGATGCACTAGTCATATGACCGGAGACATGTCGTTGTTTGTCGACCCCAACTTAACTACATCTGAGAAGTACATTACTTTCGGCGACAACAACAAAGGAAAGGTAATTGGGTTAGGTAAAATTGCTATATCCAAGGACAAGAACATTGACGATATTTTACTTGTTCAGTATCTTGGATTCAATCTCCTGTCAGTTGGCAAGCTTTGTGATCTTGGCATGCTCGTTCTATTTTCTAAATCCAAATGCATCGTCTTTATGGCCACTGACAATTCCTTTGTTTTCGAGGGAAATAGAAAATGTGATTTATATATTGTGGATTTCTCTAAGGGTCCCTCAGTCCGAACTTGTTTGCTTGCAAAAGCAACCGAAGGATGGCTGTGGCACCGAAGACTTGGTCATGCAGGTATGAGAAATTTGCAGACTCTCGTGAAGAAAAATCGTCTCCATGGTATTCCTGATGTGAAATTCGACAAGGATCGTCTCTGTGCTGCATGTGAAGCCGGTAAATTAGCAAAGAAGCACCATTCATCAAAAACAGTCATGACCACAACAAGACCACTAGAAATTCTTCATATGGATTTATTCGGGCCTCAAAACTATGCAAGCTTCAGGGGCAGTCATTATGGTCTGGTTATTGTTGATGATTTCTCTCGATACACTTGGGTATTCTTTCTCGAAGACAAAACCTGCACCCAAGACATCTTCAAAAGATTGGCTAAGAAGGCCCAAAATGAATATGATGTGCGAATTAAGCACGTCAGAAGCGATAATCGCACTGAGTTCAAAAATACTCATATCGAAGATTTTCTTGATGAAAATGGTATCACTCATGAATTCTCTGCTGCATACACTCCCCAACAGAATGGAGTTGTTGAGCGAAAGAACAGAATTCTCATTTAAATAGCGAGAACAATGCTCAGTGAGTATAAAACTCCCATTCGTTTCTGGGCTGATGCTATTAACACTGCTTGCCATGTTGTGAATTGTGTTTATCTTCATAAGTTCCTTAAGAAAACTTCATATGAGCTTATCACTGGCAAGAAACCGAATGTTTCTTATCTACGTGTTTTTGGTGCACCTTGCTATATTCGTGACATGAATCATAATTCTAAGTTTGCACCCAAAGCACATGAAGGTTTTCTTCTTGGTTATGGCTCGAACTCGCATACTTATCGTGTCTATAACTCTCACCACAGAAAAGTTATGGAAACGGTAAATGTGCAGTTTGATGAATCTAATGGCTCTCAAAAGGAGCACCTGCCTAATGTGATAGATGAACCTCCGATTTCGGATGCTATTCGGCAAATGGCAATTGGGGACGTCAGGCCAGTCGAAGGAAATTTACCAGACTCGTCTGATGATGATGCTCCTATTGCTCGACGCACACGCCAATCTACTGCCGAAGAAAATGCCGCACCAAACACAAATGGCAACCCCAATGCAAATGCCGATCAAAATGGCAATCAACATGAAAATGGCGATTCTAATGCCAATCCTGATGCTGATACTGAGGAAAATGAAAATGATCATCAAGAAGGAAATCCTCTCCCATGAGTGGCAAATCGAGTTGATCCTGCATTAATCCTCAAAGATCTCGAGAATCCAGGTTACAGACCCACAACTCACTCTCTCACTCGATTGGCTAACTATTGTGGAAGTTTCTCTTTTGTCTCATTGACAGAACCTACCAAGTATGAAGAAGCCATGAATGATCCCGATTGGATGAATGCCATGCAAGAAGAGTTGGTGCAATTCGAATTGAACGATGTGTGGGAATTGGTTGACAAACCGAATCCTAAGAAGCACAATATCATCGGCACAAAATGGACTTTTCAAAACAAGCAAGATGAAAATGCCATTGTTGTGAGAAACAAAGCACGTCTTGTCGCTCAAGGGTATACACAGGTAGAAGGTATTGATTTCGGTGAAACATATGCTCCTGTTGCTCGCCTTGAGGCAATTCATATTCTTCTCGCTTATGCAAATTACAATGATATTCTGCTTTATCAAATGGATGTGAAAAGTGCTTTCCTCAATGGTGAAATTGATGAGGAAGTATATGTTAGGCAGTCACCTGGCTTTGAAAACCCTCAGTTTCCTAACAAAGTTTTCAGGTTGAAAAAGGCGCTATATGGGCTAAAGCAAGCCCCTCGAGCTTGGTATGACACTCTCAAGAGGTTTTTGCTCGATAAAGGGTTCAAGCTAGGATCCACTGATTCCACTCTTTTCACTCGTGCTATTAATGGTGATCTATTCGTGTGTCAAATTTATGTGGATGGTATTATTTTCGGCTGTACTAACAATGCTTGCAGCATGGAATTCGGGCGAATGAAGTCCGAGAAGTATCAAATGTCAATGATGGGTGAACTTAAGTTCTTTCTCGGACTACAAATTCGTCAACAGGACAATGGAATTTTCATATCTCAGGAGAAATATCTGAGAGGCTGTCTTAAGAAGTTCAAAATGCAAGATTGCAAACAGAAGGGTTACAAAACTCCCATGCCAACAAATGGCCAGCTGGACGCAGATGTGTACAGTAAAGATTACGATCAGAAAGCTTATCGTTCGATGATTGGTTCTTTGCTTTACCTATGTGCATCCAGACCTGATATTATATTGAGTGTTTGTATGTGTGCTCGTTTTCAAGCTGCACCGAAAGAATCGCATCACCAAGCGGTCAAGCGTATTCTGAGATATTTCTCTCACACCCCACCTTAGGTTTATGGTATCCTATGGGAGCACAATTTGACCTCATTGGATATTCAGACTCAGATTATGCAGGTGATCGGGTTGACAGGAAATCTACTTCGGGGACATGCCATTTCCTCGGTAGATCATTGGTATGTTGGTCGTCAAGGAAGCAGAATTGTGTCTCGCTCTCTACAGCTGAGGCCGAATATATTGCTGCTGGCGCTTGTTGTACTCAGTTATTATGGATGAAGTAGACTCTGAAGGATTATGGCATCAAGGTCAAGAAGATCCCTCTATTGTGCGACAATGAGAGTGCGATAAAAATTGCACACAATCCTGTGCAGCACTCTCGCACCAAGCATATTGATATCAGACATCATTTTCTATGCGATCATGTTGCTCGAGAAGATATTGTTATCAGTCATGTCAATACCGAAGAAAATCTCGCTGATATCTTCACCAAGCCTCTCGATGAGAAAAGATTCTGTGCGTTACGGTGTGAGCTAAATATCCTAGATTCCGCAAACGTGTAGTAAGCTGGACTCAGCATCCCTACCAACACTTCCACGTCTTAGAAGGAATGGGTGCATAACACTCGAAGAGTTTGAAAATTTCGACAAAGTGAAATTTTCTTTCTGAGAATGAATACATTAACAAAGAACTAGACTAACCGGGTGCCACGATAATGGTGCGATGCTCAGGGTCATACAGTTCTTATAAGGTGGGTAACGCCACCACAATTTCTCTTCGTTGAGTTGCATTTGAAACCTTTTGTGTTTGTCTGAATGTTTTTCACTCATAGCTTGTTTTTCGGGTGTTTGTGTTTTCTTCGTCTGAGTGAAAAGCCTAGGACCCTGTTTTCCCTCTATTCTATCTCTTCCAGTCTATGCTGCTCCGTTATGAATGCACAAATTTCATTTGGGAACGCAACTTTATCTGGTGTCCTTGACCACACTAAAGTTTCGGTCCGAACTTAATCTGTTTTGGCGAAAGCCATCCAAAATTTGGGATTTTCCCGCCCAAGTCTGGACCACGTTCTTTGGTGACGGTTGCCACGTGCTGATCATCAACTGCCAGCTTATCTGATCCATTGAATCGCAATAGTCCATTGACTCTAGCCGTCCGATCAGATTCACCAGGGTGCGGTTATTTCCTCCTCGCATATAAATGCTCAGCCGCCACCCTCCTCGTTTTCACTTCGCATCTTCTCCATCGCCACCTTCCAAAGCCCTACCACACTGCTCCTCTCGAGCTCGACGAAGTCGACCTTCCTCGCCGCTTCGCTGCCGAAAGGAGGTCGCCGGAGTCATTCGTCGCCGTCGCGGATCATCTTCATCTCCGCACCGCCGTAGTTGCTGCACATCACCAAGTTAGGGTATGTGTAGTGCGAACTCGTTCTTCCTCTCTTCCTATTCGAGTTCGTCCGCAGTAAAAATTACATAATTTTTTACTGTAATTCTCATATCCTTACTGATAAGTAAATTGTGCGGATGTGGTTTGTAGTTGTCCCTCACATCCGAAACATTTCAGATCTAGGGTTTGTGTTATGTCTCGAACGAACGGAATGCTTAGCACGTTTACTAGTATTTTCTTCGAACCTACTAGTTCGTTCTACACATTTCTTTCGCCCGAAACATTTCTCAAAGTCTGCATCTACTTCTTCATCAAAAACTTGTTTTTTTTAAATCTTCGTTGTGTGCATTCGTAACCCTGTCCCCATTTTCCCTCGCATCTATCTATGTTCATAGGTAAATGCAGTCAGTTGAGGATTCAGCTAAACTAGAAGGTCGGACTGACAGAGATGATGTTATTCTGGGCACCGCTGATGAATCCAAAGCTCTGAATGCTATGGGCCCAACGGTAGGCCCATCAACCAAGAGAAAAAGGACCGAACAAAATGCAGATGAGCAAGAACAAAATGATCCGAAGAAGAAGAGGGGTGTCAGACAGGCTTACACTAACACAGCTGAATATATTTCTCATGATCGGTATAACACGGTTCCAGGCGAAACAAAACACCAAAGAGATAAATGTAAACAATGGATTCGACGTCACTGGGTGCGCAAATGGTTCAACTATGAATTTGTTCATCCTCGGTTTGCTTAGAACTATGCATTTCATCCACCATGGGGTGACTGTCGAGAAATTTCTCTCATCAAGCCCAATGGTCCCCAAGAGAGACCACCTCCTCCGCCAAACGCTGATGAATCATCCCTTCGCACACCAGCTTCTTATCCTAAAGAGCTTGCTAAGCGTCAGCGAAATGCCCTCAAGCAAGCTCAAAGGGCCGAAAAGCAAAAGGCTCGTGAACAGGAAAACCTTCGCCTTCTCAAAGATGATGTGGAGAAGAAAAAGGCCGAAGGAAAATCTGAAGGCCGAACTAAAAACAAGCATGATCCCAGCGCTGCTACGAAAAGAAAACGCGCCCCAAAGAAGAAAAAGGCTGACCCTGCTGCTGATTCTCACAAGGATGATTCTTCTTCTTCTTCTGATGATCCTCCGCTCACTAAAGAAGAAATTGCTGCTACTCTCAGCGAGGAAGTAAATATCACCACATCAACTGTGCTGCCTGATCTTCGGGTCCATTTGGCTCCACCGAAGACAATGCCTGCTAGAAAAACACCTGCTACCACTGTCACAATGAAATAGCACGTGAACACAACTCCTCATCCAGATGCAATCAACTTGAAGGATTTGGTAGTTGATGTTCCAGTAAGTTCTGCGAAGCCTGGTGAAAACATTCCCAAACCTGAAGTGAAGAAAATCAAGGCGCCTACCGAGCAAGATGCTCCCCAAGCTGCTGCTCCAAAGGAAAAGGTTGCTAAATTTGTGCCTACCCTGACACAACCTCTAGCCTCACAACCTCCTACCGAGCAAGTTCCTGTCCAGACTGCTCCCTCTGTCAAGTCTGATGCTCCTCATTACTATAATCACATATTCATCATGGAACAGGTTGATAAATTTGTGGACAATCCTTTCGATGGAGAAGTGGCCGCGCTACCTATTCCTGCCGAAGTTATTGCTCAAGCCACTTCTGTAGTACAAGAATTGAGAGAAGATGCAGTTGAGATCACCTCTCTTTCGTCCGAGCTAATGGACATTGATGCACGCATGAAAATTGCCTCGTCCAAATTTGTCATCAAAGCACTCGAAGACTCCTACAAGGATATCAATCGTGACATGACTCTTCTTCTCCACCGAAGGTTACGCTTTCACACGGATCTGGATGAAATTGTTCGGAAGATCTGTGATGCCCATCAAGCCAAAGTAACCGGATACAATGATCTGGTCAAGGGGCATATTGATCAAGTTGCTCAGGAAAAGAAAAAGCAACGAAAGAAAATGGCGAAGAAAAATGTGCCTCCTGCTCCGAAGGAACCATCGCCTGTTTCTCAAGCTGCTCAGTCTCCTGCTCCGCAAGCAAAGTCTCCTGAGCCAGCAATTCCTTCACCACCACCTGTTAAGGACTCAGATGCTCCTCCCTCGCCAAGGCCCACTGAATCAGTGCATGTGGCCTCCCCTACTCGAGATGATATTCCCTTGCCAAAATTTGTCTCTGAGGAAGGTGAAATCCCTCGCTCCGAGCCCCAAAAGTCTCATGCAGCTCCAAAAGTCTCGGTCGAGGAACAACAGATTCCAGTGGAGCAACAACCTTCAGTGGATGTCTCGGCCTCAGTGCCTCCTGTGCATGAACCTGCTCTGCTGCCTTCTACTCAGCACCTCCAACATTTGCAACACCTACTCCGTCTCCACCCAAGATTTCCATCTACTCAGCTATTCAAAAGCCAGATGTTGGTCCTTCCGAACGGAAATCTGTCTCTGCCCGCCGATCTGAGTCAGTTGTTTATGGTGATGAAGTTCTTTCTCCTGAAGAAGAACTAAAATATCCATACCCTCGTGAAGAACTTCCCTTGTTCTCGTCGGGTGCTGGCGCAAAAGGTCCTCTTTTCAATCGGAATGCGCATCCCAAATTCTTTCAGGCCAGTCTGTATGATGGGCCGCGCACTTCAGAATCGCCTCGTTTCTGGACGAAGGAACATGCCATTTATTATTCTCGGGTCCTCTATGAGAGCAGAAAGATATTTCCTCACGAATATCTGGACATCCCTGCTATGCGCAACATTGGCTCTTTCAATCAATTGCTTCAGGATCTGGATGATTTCTGCCTCACCAAAGTCTTCGAGTTCGAGCACCCTTGGAACAGAGAGATTATTCTTCAATTCTATGCTACCCTATATACCTCTGGCGATGAATCTGATAGCTCCAAATGGGTTATGGAATGGATGACCGAAGGGAAACGCATCAAATGCACTTCAACAGATTTTGTCTCACACTTCCATTTCCGTTGCTTTGAGCACGGAAACACTGAGATTCGGGTTCATAATATTGATGTTATATCAGATGAAAACTTTCGATGTACAATGGATCCTGAAAAGATTCGTGACTACTCTGGTCCTCCTCGTCCTGAGCATTTAACCTTCGATAATCAGACGCTATTCCACATGCTCTCCTATACCATTTGCCCTTTGGCTGGTATGAATCCAAACAAGTCCATCTCAGATGTTCTTCGCAATGCTATATATGCCATATCTGAGCGATACATTTTCGATGTGGAAGACATGTTCCTACGCATTCTGAAGGATTCTGCTCAATATCCCTTCTGCATCAAAGTGTTTGCGCCATGGATCCAGAAAGTTGTTGATCATGCAATGCGCACAGTGTATGTTGCGAAGGAAAGTCATAAGAGCTTCATTCCTCCTGTTTGCGATACTTTGAAAGTAATGGATGATATCTCTTCGGGCAAATCACCCGCATCAAGCTCTCAAGTCTATCACCAGCAATTTGATGGACCTCGTCTGCCTCAGCATGATCGAAAGATTTCGACTCAACCTCCATCGCAACTCGAAGTTAGTTTGCGTACTCAACAGCTGCTACTGCAACATATCGCTGAGGATCGTCGCGAGCAAGAACATCTCGCCTCCGAGCTGAATGCACCTAACAATCGCACGAGGATAATGCATCTGATCGCTGATGAAAACAAGAAGAGACTCTGGAAATTGCTTCGCAAATTCTTCACCGAGAAACAATTACTCAATGTCAATCTCCAAGAGCTTTATGACTATATTGACAAAGGCTTCACTGTCGAAGATTTTCAAGAACGGAGTACTCCCTTGCCTGCTCGTGAGCCTACGACAGATCTTCTTCATCTCAAGCTTCGCAAACTGCTTGACGAATCTGAAACCACCTCACCGACTGAGAAACCTATCGAAGGCAATATGCATTCCCATGTTCCTCCTGTGGCCACTCCAGCTATTCCCTCGTCTGCTCAGCCCCAAGCTCTTATTCTTGAAGGAAAATCTGTTGCTGCTGAAGGCGAAGACAATCCCGTCACTTCCGAAGAAGAACTCTCCTCGGACAGCTCGTCTGGAGATGCCACCGATTGAGCCAAGCTCTATGTTTCTTTACTCCTGTTATTCCTCACATTTTTGACACTTGTTGACAAAAAGGGGGAGAATTACATCGAGTCTTGATAGATTTGCTTTTGGTGTTCGGTTGATTTTGGTTTCGTACGAGTTTGAAACTTCTAGTCTACATCTTATCCGTACTATGTTGTAAAACTCGTTAACTTCTGTGTTGTAATGATTATTACCCCTGCTGCTGCACTATTTCTATTTCTCTCGAAGAATTTGTCTTGCAGGTGGAATTATTATCAGAAGTTAAAATTGATTGCACTACGATCTCGATGGATTATATATCATCAGTGCGAATCAATGGCTCGAATGATTGAAATTTCCTCCATATACTTCAATTATTGCAGGAGAATTTATCTCATATCTTTCTTCCCTTCATACATTTAGGGGGAGTCTATTTCATCTTCGAGCAAAGTAACACTCACTCACTCTTGTTGGAATTGCTTTTTACTTATCTATCTTCACTTCGATGATTATCTGTTTTGTCATCAATCGTCCAAAAAGGGGGAGATTGTTGGTACAATAATTTGCCTCCTTATGTTTTGGAGATTGTTGACAAACAGTGAGAGACTGATGTGTTTGCTAGTGCACACAGAGTAACAGGTCCCTGGAGTCAAGAGGAGTTTGGTTTCAAACTCCGAAGAATATCCCCTGCGCAGCAGTGAAGGTTATGACCGAAGATTATGACAACAAGAGTGACCCCTCAAAAATTGCTGACGTGAAGCAATTGGTTCGGTGCTGATTCGAAGGAAGTGACTGCAGTCGAGAAGATTGAAAACGAAGAAGAAGACGTAGCATTCTTTTCGTTGTTTCTTTTCACTTATTGAGTCATAGGACCACCGTACTATTAAGAGGCACAACTGGAATCAGCTTCTTTGCCGTCTGCCATAATAGACGGCAAAGGCCTGCCTGGCGGACGGCAAAGCCATTGTCGTCCGCCAGCAGACGGCGAACAGTCCGGCCGAACGGGTGCCGGTAAAGGCCACTTTGCCGTCTGCTGGCAGACGGCAAAGAAGCCAAGCTCTTTGCCGTCTGCTGGCAGACGGCAAAGCCCCTGGACGGCAGACAAAAGGTGCCAGCCCCGTTAGGGGGCTAATGGCGCTCTTTGCCGTCTGCCAGCAGACGGCAAAGAGCTGCAACTGACGTCAGGCGTCAGCTGGGCCAGCGCAGGATCTTTGCCGTCTGCTAGCAGACGGCAAAGAAGAAAGCTCTTTGCCGTCTGCTCGCAGACGGCAAATAGGACAAATAGGCCAGCCCAGCTTGCACAGGCTGCTGCCACGTGGCCTATTTGCCGTCTGCTAGCAGACGGCAAACCTCTTTGCCGTCTGCTAGCAGACGGCAAAGTGGCTATATAGCCCCTGTTTTTACTGTTTTCTCTTATATCAATTCATTTGCACATAAATTCACACACATATATATATATTCAGAATCACATAATAAGGCAAACATTATGTCTAGTCCATCACATAAAATGTCTCATCCACCACATAATAAACAACACATATGCAAATAATATGCAAGCCATATGGATATGATCATCCAACACATACCAAATCAAAACATATGCAAGTCTCATCCATACATATGCAAGTTTCATTCATCTATACATACATATGCCAGTGTCAATTGTTGATCCTACAAAATCAAAACAAAATGGAAGGACAAGGACTCCATGAATGCAAGCTTCCGTGAAGTGAATCAAATCTGCAAAATCGGAAAGAAGGAAGTTAGAAGAAGAAGAAGACTAGAAGAAGAAGAAGAAAAAGAAGAAGAAGAAGACTAGAAGAAGAAGAAGAAGAAGAAGAAGAATTTTTCTTCTCTTTCTTTTTCTTCTTCTTATTGCTTACTTGTGTCATTTTAGAGCTAACCTAGTTAAATAGGCCATTTTTGACCTAAATATGCTAAGTATGTCATAAATGAACTAAATAAGCTAAGTATAGGTCATTTCAGAGCTAACCTAAGTAATTATGCCATTTTTGAGCTAATTAAGCATATTAAGTCATTTTGGAGCTAAATAGGTCATTTCTTAAGCATATTATGTCATTTTTGAGCTAGCTAAGCATATTGAGTCATTTTGGAGGAATAAATGCTAAGTATAGGTAACTTTAGAGCTATCCTAGGTTAAATAGGTCATTTTTGAGCTAATTAAGGTTATTATGTCATTTTTGAGCTAGCTAACCATATAAATTCATTTTTGGAGGAATAAATGCTAAGTATATGTCATTTTAGAGCTTTCCTAGGTTAAATAGGTCATTTTGGAGCTAAATAGGTGATTTCTTAAGCTAAGCTAAGTATAGGTCATTTGAGAGCTATCCGTGGTAAAATAGGTCATTTTGGAGCTAATTAAGGTTATTATGTCATTTTGGAGGAAATAATGCTAAGTACAGGTCATTTTAGAGCTAAATATGTCATTTCTTAAGCTAAGCTAAGTATAGGTCATTTGAGAGCTATCCATGGTAAAATTGGTCATTTTGGAGCTAAGTAAGGTTATAGTGTCATTTTCGAGGAAACTAAGCTAAGTATACGGCATTTTGGAGATAAATAGGTCATTTCTTAAGCTAAGTACGCATTTGTTATGCTAAACACTTGCGAAAACTTACCGTCATCACGGAGGTGTAGTTGTAGGTGTAGTTGTAGGACCGGTCGCGCCAGTGGCTGACGGAGGAGGATCGGTCGATGCTTGTCGGGAGTTATGCTGCACGAAAGATCATTTCCAATGTATCGTTAGCATGATGCAACTCAAATGTGAAGACTAGTAAATAATGACCATTCAAATGAAACTCACCGTGCCCGCCGGAGCAATGACTGGCATCGGCGGAGCGGTCGTGCCGCTCTTCTCGCACAGGGTCTGCACATTTGGTTTTGACGAGTCAGTCATATTAGATACTACTGTAAGGAACATTACGTGCATGATTTGGCTAATATGCAGAAGAAACTTACCGCGAACATCTCGTATAGGGCCCGGTTAGCCATCATGTTCCGGTTCCTCTCCTCCTCCAACGCATTAGCCGTCCTGTCCTCAAGCTCCCTCTCCCTCTCCGCCCGCCTACCGGTCCCTCTCCTCTAGAATCGCCTGGGTCTTCGCTCTCTCTTCCTCAATAGCAGCCTGGGTCTTCGCTCTCTCTGCCTCAATAGCAGCCTGCAACACCACTCGTTAGCATTGTAATCATCGACGGCCGCACACACAATCTAATGAAGGAAAGGTATCTGAGTCCGTATAACTAACCTTGAATTCGAGCTCCACTGGCCGTGCACGAGGCAATATCTCAGGATTGGAGCCGGTCTGGCGCTTCTTGATCTGCGGGAGAGTGCTACTACAACGTATCAGTCCATCCCCAATGGCTAACGAGCCATGGGGCCTCCCGCCACCAGATATCATCACCAGCTCTGGATCAAGAGGTTGCTGGCTCGGGTTAAAGTCTGGCCCTTTCCTCGCCTTCCCCTCGTCTCTGTACCTCACAAGCTTGTGGTGGGAGGCGCGGTTGGTGAATTTCTTTGGATCATCGAGGTCAGACTCAGAGAATGCCTTGGCCTTCTTGTACGAGGCAGTATTGGACATGGCATAGAGGTCGAACAGCTGTGGCACTGGAGCCTTGTTCTCTCGCGCCTAAAAGAGAGGAACCGAGTATTAGTTGAGGGCTCAAGCTAGCATGAAGAATAAATTTGCATGAATCATGAAGCAAACCACATACCCAGTTTTCCCCATACTGATGTAGGTTGACGCTGCCTAGATGGTGTGGGACACCTTTCATTTTGCCACGCTTGTCCTTTGCAGTGTCGTGGGTGGAGCGCCATTGGGGAGAGCACCACTCATCCACCAACGCCACCCAACAGTCCATCCTATCCGCACACCATCTCGGGGGCACCTAAGTTAAGCAAGAGAAATTTGAGCGCTACGCCTACGAATCAAATCAAGGAAACTAAGTACAAGGCCTTAAGAATAGGTAATTACCTTCATGTACTTCTCCTTACTCAGAAACTTCTCGCGGCACTTCTCTCTTTTCCTCCTAATACCAGCCGAGGCGAAGTAGTCTCGAATAGCCTGCGTCCGAGCCTCGTGCCGAAAGTTTTGAAGTAGGCGCCTGCACTCGTTGCCGATAACCAGAGACGCGGCCTCCTCCTGTCCCTCAGCACACCTGTAGAAGGTCTGCAATAAAACAAGAAAACATGAATTAGTACAATCACTAGGGTTGCCAATCAAAGAAGGAAACACAACGTAGACGGCAAAGGAGAAATTACCCAAAACGTCTGGATCACAATGTCGGCCACCTTGTGGCACTCGACATCGCCGATCCTATGCCCCGGCGGGGCCGGGGCAGCCAAGTAGTGCTCCCAGGTCATTCCTAACTCGGGAACCCGGCCCTCACCGGGCAACGTGACCCACCCCGGGAAGCTCTGGCGACAAATCACACCAAGGACACTGTTGGGCCTGCGGACATGAGGCTCGTGTGTCCAAGACCTGCAGTATGACAAGCCCAATGCATTAGATATTCGAAGAAACGTGAAGGAAAAAGGTTAAAAAAGAGTAAATGCACTTACTTGGCCCCGTTAGGCGCAATCAACCACCTCTGGTCGGGGGTCGCCGGGGTGGGCGGTAGCTTTGTACCACCACGCTGGTAGACTTTGCGCCCCTCAACCCACTCACCCTCGCTATAGCTATCAGAACTATAGCCACCCTCAGCACGGCCACTCGACTCCGTCGAGTTCCGCTGCGACTCAGCGTGATCCCTGCTGAGCTCCGGAGTCTCGTGGGACGGAGTCTCGTGGGACGAAGGCTCGTCGGCCGTAGGCGCGTCTGCCATAGGCTCGTCGGCCCGAGGCTCGTGGACCGGAGTCCGAGACGGGTCCACCTCAGGCGGCTCCATCTCAGACGGAACACTCCTGTGGTCGGTTGAATCGGCTGGGGGTGGCGGCGAGGAAGGCGTAGTAGCAGCCTTCCTACCTCTCCCTCCGCCACGTCCACCTCTACCAGACTTCTTCCCCCCCCGACCTCTCCCGGCCGAAGAAGAAGCGACCGCCGGTGGTGTCTGCATACTGAGATCCAGCGCTCTCCGGAGGCTATGGGGTGGAATGGAACTACCCCTCCCACCACGCACCGAGGTAGGAGCCTCGGAGCGCTCTCGACCCGCGCCCACCATCTGTCAACACCTGCAATGACAAAGAGTAAATGAAATTAGTACAACATAAAAAGAATGAATACCTGACATGAATAATATGTATATAATTTAAGTGTATCATCATCATGAACATAATAAAAAATTGAATACCTAAAAAAGTGAATATATACCTAATTTAAGTGTCGGGGTGTCGTGTTGGGGTCGGGGTGTCGGGGTGTCATGTCGGGGTCGGGGTGTTGTGTCGGGGTCGGGGTGTCGGGGTGTCGGGGGTGTCGGGGGTGTCGTGTCTGGTTGTCGTGGTGTCGGGGTGTCAGGGGTGTCGGGGTGTCGGGGTCGGGGTGCCGTGTCGGTGTCGGGGTGTCGGGTCGGGGTCGGGGTCGGGGTGCCGTGTCGAGGTCGGGGTGTCGGGTCGGGGTCGGGGTGTCGGGGTCGGGGTGTCGGGGTCGGGGTGTCGGGTCGGGGTCGGGGTCGGGGTGTCGGGTCGGGGTCGGGGTTTTTCCTCTTTTTTTTCTTTTCTTCTTCTTCCTCTTCTTCCTTTTCTTCATTTTCTTCCTTTTTTTTCCTTCTTCTTCTTCTTCTTCCTCCTTTCCTTTTTCCTCTTCTTCTTCTCCTCCTCTCCTCTTTTTTCTTCTTCTCCTCCTCCTAACCTAATTAACCTAATTGATGTCGAAACCAGTAGCATCTAACTAATTAACCTACTCAAAAAACCTAATTAACAACATCTAACTAATTAACCTAATTGATGCATCTACTATCTACTAACAGTAGCATCTATATATATCTATAATCATGATATTAAAAAAAAGGAAAAAAAACAGAAAAACAGAAAAAAAAAGGGCAGAGGTGGGGGAGCTCACCGGAGGGGGTGCCACCGGGGGGCTCGTCGGGGGGGGTGCCGTCGGGGGGGCTCGCCGGGGGGTGCCACCGGGGAGGGCTCGCCGGGGGGGCTCGACGGGGCGGCGGCGCGTGGCCGCTGCGGCAGACTGCGGGGCGGCGGCGCGGGGTAGCGGAGGTGCGGGGCGGCGGCGCGGGGCAGGGCGGGGCGGCGGCGGGGGCAGGGCAGGGCAGGGCGGGGTGGCAGTGGAGGCGGCGGGGGCAGGGCAGGGCAGGGCGGGGCGGCGGCGCTGAGACAGAGAGAGAGAGAGATGTGTGTGTGAGAGAGAGAGGCTTTGGGCGCGGGGGCGAAAATTAAGCCCCCCTCTTTGCCGTCTGCCAGCAGACGGCAAAGATGGTGACCGTTAGCCCGCCCCCGCCGTGACATTGTGGGCCCCACCCTCACCTCGTTGCCGTCTGCTGGCAGACGGCAAAGAAATTTTTGCCATCTGCCAGCAGACGGCAAAGAAGTGGCAGATGGAAAAGAGCTTGACCTAGCCAGTGCCGTGCCCCGTGGGGCCCACTTTGGTCTTTGCTGTCTGCTGGCTGACGGCAAAGAACTCTTTGCCATCTGCCAGCAGACGGCAAAGAAGTGCAGATGGCAAAGACCCTCTTTGCCATCAGATGGTTCTTTGCCGTCTGCTTTGGCAAGACAGACGGCAAACAGCCTCTTTGCCATCAGCTGGCAGACGGCAAAGAGCTGGCAGATGGCAAATAACTGAATTCCAGTAGTGAGGGGTGTAGCGTTCGAAGATTTGATTCACTGATGCTTAACCCAAATCCTATGAAAGCTGCGAGAGAAATCTCTTTGTGTTCCGAGCAAATACTTGCTAGCAAGAGACTGTGATCTTCTTCGCTGCGAGAGATTTGTCTCTGACCGAGGAGTTAGCAATACTTGCTCTTCAAGTAATGTTACCGTTGCTCCCAAAATCCGACCGTTGTGAACGTGTCAGTTGGCCATTGGCTGGACCACGTGTCCAAAATGGTCATTTCCCATCTGGGAAGGTTGCGGCTATAAATAGCCACCCCGCACCGGCGTTGTCCTGTGGCTGCTCCGTTTGATTCTGAGAAGATTGTTGAGCAACCCCCTCTCCGATTGATTTGAGTTTAAAATCCACCGAGAGAAAACCCTAGAGCCAAAAAATTAGATAGTGATTCAGCATCACTCAAATCTAAGTCCAGTACGCTCCGCCTATTACTCTTGAGAGATGCGAACTCTCTAGACGGTTAGGTGTCAATTTCTTCAGAGACCAAGAGTAATTGTGGTTCTCGAAGAAGAAGTCTGTAAAGGTTCGGAGATCGCCTCAAGCATCTACCACGAGTAATTGGCATTGGTTGACGAACCAATTGTCGAGGAGAATAGGGCGAAGAGAGTTTATCTTCTATGTTAAATCACAACCCCTCCAACCAGACGTAGTCCTTTTGCAGAAAGGCGAACTGGTCTACCAAACACCTTGTCGCCATCGAGCATCACTGGTCATCTCTACTACTCTCTTTTACATTCGAACGATGCCATGTGATCTGTTTTAGTTATGAGATTTACCTCGATGCATGTTTTAAGTTTCCATTCGGTAGTTTATATTCGCTCACTGTTTACTGTTTTCATTCATTCCGCTGCTGGGTTCCGAGAGTTTTGATATTTCTGAAGAAAATTTAAAACTCCCATTCACCCCCCCCCTCTGGTAGACATACTTCGTTCCTACAATTGGACTATACATTTTGATGGTTCCATATAGCTAGAAGGCTCGGGGGCTGGAGTCGTCCTATCTTCCCCTCGAGTCGAGGTGATAAATTTTGTTATGTCCTGAGGATTCTGTTTACTTGTACTAACAATGCAGCTGAATATGAGGCTCTCCTCCACGGTCTTCGGATAGCTAAGGAGATGAATCTCAGACGGGTCAGGTGCTTGGGCAACTCAGATTTGGTTGCTCAACAAAGTTTCAGGAAAGTGGGATTCCAAGGACCCGCTTATGGCGGCTTATCGACAAGAAGTAACCAATGTGGCTAGACACTTCAAAGGGTATCAAGTTGATCACATTGATCGGCGGCTCAACGAGGCGGCTGATGCATTGTCGTGACTCGGCTCTCAACGTAAGCCGGTCCCTCCCAATGTTTTCCTTGACGTGCTCCATCATCCTTCTGTCAAGCTACCTTCCGAGGAAGATCTCGCCGTTCCTGACCCGGGGGCACTGTTGGTGGCGGCTCTTCACGCTATTCCGGACTGGACCGTTCCTTATCTGGATTATCTGACTCAAGGCGAGCTTCCTGCCGATGAACTCATGGCCCGTCAGATCGTCCGCCGCTCCAAGTCTATGACAATCGTCAATGGCGAGTTACACAGAAGAAGCATCACAGGGGTTTTTCAGCGTTGTGTCTCCCCTAATGAAGGGCGAGAGATTCTCAATGAGATTCATGCTGGTGATTGTGGTCATCATGCCGGCTCAAGATCCTTGGTGGCAAAAGCTTTTCGACATGGTTTTTACTGGCTTACAGCTCACGCAGATGCTGAGGATATCGTACAAAAGTGTGATGGTTGCCAGAAGTTTGGATGCCAGGCTCATGTTCCGGCTCAAGAGCTCTGGATGATTCCTATCACATGGCCTTTTGTAGTCTGGGGGCTCGACATGGTCGGTCCGTTTAAACCGTCCAAGGACAAGAAGACCCATCTTTTGGTCGTTGTTGATAAATTTACCAAGTGGGTTGAAGCCGAGACAATCAGCAATTGTGATGCGGCCACAGCAGTCAAGTTTTTGAAAAAGTTGATTTTTCGCTTTGGTTATCCGCATAGCATCATCACTGATAATGGCACAAATTTGTCAAAAGGAGCTATGAACCAGTTTTGTCAGAGAGAGCATATCCGGCTTGACGTGGCATCAGTTGCCCACCCTCAGTCCAATGGCCAGGCAGAACGTGCTAACCAGGAGATTTTGCGAGGTATCAAGCCTAGGCTCATGGTCCCACTCGAGCGCACGCCAGGTTGATGGGTCGAAGAGCTCCCTTCTATCCTTTGGAGCATACGGACTAAGCCTAACAGATCAACAGGCTATACGCCTTTCTTCATGGTCTATGGTGCAAAAGCTATTTTACCCAGCGATATTCGTCATGATTCCCCCCGGGTCACTGCCTATGTCGAAGCAGACAACGAGAAGGCTCGTCAAGATTCTCTGGATGCATTGGAGGAGGAACGGGACTTAGCAGCAGCACGCTCTGCAATCTATCAGCAAGACCTACGTCGCTATCACAGCCGTCGGGTTCGCAGCCGTGCTTTCCAAGAGGGCGACTTAGTACTCCGTCTGATTCAAGAATAGGCGGGTATGTACAAGCTCTCCCCTCCCTGGGAAGGGCCTTTTGTCATCAGCAAGAATCTTAACAATGGTTCATATTACCTGATGGATATACGTGAGCACAATAAATCACGTACGTCGGAGGAGGAGAACAACAGGCCTTGGAATATTGCTCATCTCCGTCCTTATTACACTTAGAGCCACCGGCTCAAGTTGCTTGTACATATCTTTGTATATATTATGATCAATAAACATAAGCCGGCACCCTCGAAACTTGGGGCCTCTGTCGTTTCATCTCCACTATTGTGCATGAGTCTTTTTGTTTTTTGATCATTGGTCACTTGGGGGCTTCCAACTCACCGAGTTTAGCTATCTCACCCTCTTGACCCAGCAATTAACGCCACATTATTTTGGTTAAACCTGCATGTCTGCTTGATGCTACTCCAATTAGGTGAACCGGTGTACTCTTGACAAGTCAATCATCTCTATGACCCTGAACTTGTCTTGGTTAAAACATCGGATGTCACGTGATAGCCGGCTTACAGAGAGCGAGGATAAACCATGGGCTATCACGCCAGCTTCATTGAAGCAAGACTCGCGCCTCGAAAGCCGGTCTATTGTCGTGCCTCGAAAGCCAACTCAACATTGATATCTATTCATGATTTCTGTTCAATTTTTACGGGGGTTATCTTTGTTTCCCTTTGGCCATGAGCCGCCGGATCATGGATGAATCCGGGTTAAACAAACATCCTAAACAGGTTATTTCAGCCGTGCTAACCACGAGCCTGACAGCTATTAAGCGACTCGGATTTTTCTACGCCTGTTTTCTGCAGCAAGGATAAGCTATTGCTGGTTCATACAAACATAACTCGCCATACTGTTACTCCACGAAGCATGGATTCCTTCAAAGGAGACTGGGTGGGTTAACATACAATCGCACCAGTGCCGCTGTTTCATACAAAATACTGCCCAAAATTCACATGCGCGAAGGCACACTCAGGAACCAAGTGTTTTTCAACTATCCTATTACAGAGCCACAACTGGGCTCCATGATATCAAAGTTCTTTGACGACATCTACTCATGGGCACCAGTTCCTATGCCTGCCGGGTCACCATGTTCCAGGTTAGCTCCTTCTTGGTGTTCGTCGGCGGCTTGGGCTTCCGGGTCATCCTGCACCGGCTCAGCTCTTCTTCCAATCTGAAGATTGTCCAGGTTCCAGTCGATTGTTGTCAAGGCTTGAAAGACGGCATCCTCTTGCATGATAATTGACGGGTCAACATCAGGAGCAAAGATATGCTTACGCCGTGCTGGAGTTAAGTCGATGGGCGTGTAAGATGGCGGGGTAACCCGCACATTCTCTTTGTTGTAAGCCGGCTGGTACCTCTTCAAGTCCAACTCTTCAACAAGTTGACTAGCCAAAACACGAGTTTCCTTCATGCACCGGGTGTAGTCTTCTGAAGAAAATTCGCTGCCATCTGTGTTGAACTCTGGAAACCCACCGGCCATCTCGGAAGGATCCATATCTGGCACATATGCTTTGGCCCGGCTCAAGGACAACATGGCGCCCGCTCGGGCGGTTGATTTCTTTAACTCTTCAATTTGACCAGGAATGGTTGAAAGTTGCTTCAACACGTCCCTTATGAAACGTGGCGGCTCTTTGTGACCCATAACAGACATAATGGTGAACAGGCTCCCTGCATACAGTTGCTCCTAGAATGTGTAAACCGCCTTGAGTTTGACACGGAGGTCTTGACGCAGATTGATGCTTCTGCTACCTGCAAAATTCGAACGCATTCGATTACAGAAATCCCCTACAGATATAACAGAATATTGGGCAAGTTATTCATGCTTGCTTGGCAGGTCACTTACCAAAGATGGCCTGGGTCATGTCGGTAATATACCGCTTCAAGCCATTTAATTCATCAGTAATGGGCTTGGGCTGGTTTTCTGCCTCTTCAGCCCGTTTCAACAACGCTGTTTTCTCTTCCTCGTGCGAGGTCTTCACAGATTTCAAGTTTTCAGTAGCTGTTGATACAGTTTGTTGCAAGGTGGCAACGGATGACTCGGCGTCCATACGAAGCTTCTTCTCAGCTTCAAGTTGTTCTTGTAGGCCGGCCACCTTTGACTCGGCGTCATTGAGCATATCCTGTCATAACCAGATCTTGTCAGTGGAATGCTACACACTATTGAGACAGCTACAATTTCTTACTGAAAGTCCCAAGCAGTTTGCTAGCAATCTACATGGCACTTGGGGGCTAATGCCGGTCATTTTTTCTCATCTGTTGATCACTAGGGGAATAAGATCCGGCTCATCTTATCAAAATGAGTCAGCCCTTGGGGGCTACACGTCACTTTTAACAGACAATTGTTGAAGATCCGGCTCATCTTATCAAAATGAGTCGGCCCTTGGGGGCTACATGTCACTTTTAAAGGACAGATGTTAAAGAACCGGTTTTGTTATATATATAACAACCCGGCCCTTGGGGGCTACAGTCTCGAAGCGAGTATATCATACTGAAAGTCTTACACATCTTCATTCTCACCTATGCCTAAGACTTGGCGGCTACACAAGATATATACAGCATGGAAAGAAGGGACATTTCTGATCTCATATTTCTTCTTCAGCATATTGACCAGGCTAACTTCCATTTCCCGGCTTACAGATAGCCGGGTCAAGGACGCCTTATGGAGATCAGCCGCGCTGAGAACTTCAACGTTTGGGAGCTCAAGCTTCCCCTTTCCAGACGCGACCGGCTCATCTTTTGATACAAGCTTGGTCAGAACACTTGACGTCTCTGGAGTCCTGAAGGATACCCCTGTGATGCCAATATCATCATCGGCTTGGGGAGATGATAAGACCGCATCTTCAGTCGCCTTCCTCGGACTAAAAGGGCGAGTTGGACTTGGCGGGTTAAGATCCTCCACCATGTCAGCCACGTCGACTTGCGTATCCACCTTTTCAGTTGTTGGCGTTTCGTTTTGCTTGGGCGGATCAACATTTTCAACAGGCTGATCCTTTGCCGTCTCACGTTGACCTTCAGGGATCTCCAAATTTGGGTTTTCTGTTTCAAAGTTCTCTGGGGTCGAAGATGACTCGCCAGTTTTCCTCTTCTTAGCCTTTGCCCTATGAATTCATGAGTAGACTCAAACAAGTGACATAATGGTTACAATGAAGCACGGTTTAGACAGAAGCACTTACCCGTGCTTAATGACCAAGGGTGGCAGTTGAGTAGCAGATGAGTCACCAGATGATGGTGGCGACTCCTGGTAATTTGAATCAAATGGGTTAAGGGGATGCTTAGAAAGGCCGGCTCATGGAAGAGATGGGGTTGGACTATGAGGCACCTCATTGCGTCGTTTACGGGCGACTGAAGCATCAGGTAAGCCAGTCAAGAGTTCTCCAGAGCCACTTCGAGTCTGGCGTCTTGCAGAGCCGGCATGCTGTGATTTCTTTAGAGAAAATTGTGGGTCTAAATAAGCGTGTGGATGTGAAAATGGCACTTTTCTGACGGTTTTTCTGACTCTTTGGGGAATAAAATTTTCTGAGTCAGAGGAGATGGAAATTACCTCAACATCATCAGCCCGGCTATTTTCAGTATCGCCCTGAGAATTACAGGCGTTAGCCAGTTCAATAAAAAGATAGCTAAAGGGAGTCAAGTCCTACCTCTGATTCATCATCAGCTGCTGGTGACCTGCCTCTAGCTACCGTCTCACTTTCAATAGCCGTTTTATTCTTCTTTGCGGCCGGTGCAGCTTTAGCCGCCCTAGGCTTGGATGCGGGTACCTTCTTCGTCTTCCTGTTCCAGAATGAAGAGTTGACCTGTAGTTTAACGAGATCAACAAGTAAGTTTAAGATATGGCTTAATAAGTCGGATAAAACAAAATACAAAGAATGCTTACTGGAGGAGCTTGGTTGAGGGCATAGAACGGTTTCAGACCGGTCTTGTTGCATATTTCTTGAGTTTCCCCGAGTAGCTTCTTCGTAACCTTATTTATATCATCAGCTGACATATCAATGGGACTGAACCGTTGTGGGTGGGTTGACTCGCTAGAATAATTACACATTAAGTCGCCTCGGCGGCTTAAGGGCAGGATCTTCCAGGTAAGCCAGCACCGGGTCAAGTCAACACCAGTCAGACCGTTGGCTAGCAGAGCCCTCAACCTTGGATATACGTGGGTGACTTGCGCACGTTCTTCTTGAGAAGTCCAGCCAGGAAGTTCAAAGGTTGGGGGAAGGCGTTCAGTTCTATAACCCGGCAGAGGGTTTTCATCAGCTGGAGCTGTGTTCTTGCAGTAGAACCACGTTTTGTTCCAACCTTTAGGGTGACTCGGCAGAACAGCTGAAGGAAAAGGGACGTCTCTTCGTCTTTGAATTGAGACCCCGCCAAGTTCAAGGCAGGGGCCATCAGCGCACTCAGTTTGGCGGTTGAGATAGAAGAACTCTCTGAAGAGAGGAACGGTGGGTTCTATTTGCAGATACATCTCACACAAGACTTGAAGTTGGCACAGGTTGGATACAGAGTTTGGACCAATGTCTTGAGGATGAAGGTTGAAGAAGTGTAGAACATCCCGGAAGAATTTTGACCCGGGTGGAGAGAAACCTCTAAGGAGATGGTCTGTAAAAATCATGACTTCCCCTTCGCGGGGGTGAGGGATGTCTTCTGCTGCTTGAGGGGCTCGATAGCCAATTACTTCTTGAACCGGCAGGAAGACTTGCTCTTTAAAATCGTTCAGTACAAGGTCAGAGACATGAGAACACACCCAGTTGCAGACTGTGGTCTTCGCCATAGCAAGTCGCCTGAATATGAACGTGGGATGCAAAAACATAAACATAAATGGAAGGTTTACTCATGTTCATGATAAGCTCGCATCATGCGATCAAAGGTACAGGGGCGAGTCACCATGTTCAGTAAGTCGCCAAGAGTAAGGGCGGCTCATCCTAAGACCAAGGTTCTTGGATTTATCCTAAGTGTTACAGAAACAAGTTTCGAGCGAGAACAACTACTATTATGGATCTACAAAACAGCTTAAAAAGAGAAATATTTACTATACCTAGTTCATACAGTGGAAGCAGAGTTCGATCTACTGCGGATTTCCAGTAAAGGTCTGAGGCTCCTAGATGCAAAATGGCACTGTGGATAGCGGAGGAGTATCTCTATGAAGAAGGCATTTAGAAATGGATCTAAACAGTGGCAATGGCGATGCGGCTCGTACAAGAACACCGACGAACTAGGGTGAGCTACTGCTACAGATCTAAAGGAGCAGTGGAGCGTACCTGGATGCGGTAAATGGCTTCGAGACGATCCTGCGCGGCTTCGATGACGGCGCGTGCGAAGAAAATAATGCGGTTGAGGTCGCCGGCGTGCGTCGGGGTCGTGCAGCGGCGGAGTTCCTGACACGGGCAAATGCATCGCGAGGAAGGAGAAGCAGTGGGCGGTCAAAGTGGTAAATAGGAAAGGAAGACACCTTCGGGAATATTTATAAGGGAACAAAAGAAGAGGAAACGGCAAGCGCGAGAATCAAGGCGACGCAGTGATAAAAGGTGCCTCGATTATCGGGCCTGTCAGATCCACTCAAGATTTGGAATGACGTCACGCAAAATTTGCGGATATCAGTTAAATGGAGTCATGGACTTCCAAGAGAAGGTATGACAAGTGTGAAGCATGCTATAAGCCGGCCACGACGCAAAAGATCAGTCCGGGTTATCCTAATTTTGAAGGCTGACATGAATAATTTCAAATCAACCTGGGGGCTAATGTTGGGGATATAACCCCTGGATATAACCTGCCTAGATATAACCCACCCGTTTAGAGCCGGGTCATTATACGGCGACTCAGAAGAAGGCTTCTACAGATGGGCCGCGGTGATCCACAAGACCAGAGTCCAGAGGATAAGCCGCCCGGTGGAGGCCGGCTCACGGCCCAGGGCTTTTCCATCTGAGGCGCCTAAGGAGTTTTCTTGTGAAACAACATGAGTAGGAATTAGAGTATGGCACGGGTCGTCTCTTCGACCCGGACTATGTTGTAAACCCGGGGCCTCGACCTGTATATAAAGGCGAGCCCCTGAGGCGGAAAAGACTAAGTTACAAGCTCTCGAGTACTAGGTTAGCCAAGTCGCACCCTTTTAATCGAGATCATCATCAATACAACCAAAGCAGGACGTAGGCTATTACCTCCACCGTGAGGGGCCGAACCTGGGTAAACCTTTGTTTCTCGATTCTGATCAACCCCGTTCGAGTTACCACCTAGCTGCGATGGCCTCACGACTAAGTCCTTTCATGAGGACATCTGCCGTGACAAAACCACGACACCCGCTAATGCTATGGATGATGTGACTCTCGTCCTTCGATCCAAAAGCTAGAATTCCGTTACGGTCAAGTGCAATATGTTTGTTTCCATAAGACCCGAACATCACAAGTTTGGGATAGTTATGTGATATTCATGGAACTGAAAATTATTTTCAGATGCAGACAAAGGCTAAAAGATATGAGATATCCAAAGCAATGTTTGTTTGCAAAGTATTAGTAAAATGTTTACTGTGCATTAGACTAATAAGAGAGGGATCCAGAAGAACGCCGGTCATATGATGATGGTGAATAAAACAACAACTTAAAGAGAAAGGAAATGTCCAAAGGGTGTTAGTGTGACTTACACGCCTATGAAGTCTGGGGCTAACGCCACTCTTAAAAGTTGGGTGCTTCTTCTGAGAGTAGGAGAAATACTGAAAGTAAAACTGTTAGAAGTATAAAGGCAAATAGAAAGAAGATTGAAATATCCAGCTCATGTATGAATGTCATACAAGTTATTGATGTATAGAAGGCTGATCAAAGAAATAGTTCTTGGGAATTATGATTAAACATGTTAATCACTGATTCTTGGGTATTGTGATTAAAAGTTGAACACCGGAATACCTGCTCGATTGCTTTCCATTGCAATTCGATGCAAGAACTACTACGGCCTAAAAGACTTGCGCCGGGAATGAGGTTTAGATACGCGCTGGGAACATAGTAAATGTTACTATACCTTCCATCGGTGTATTACCATTTGTATTTATTTTCATAATTCATTTAGAGTTTTATACACTCTAGCCGATTGCATAAAGTATGTTGCAAGAAGGTTGTTCATAAGAGAACTTTTGATGTTCGTTGTTATGAATAACATAAGGGACATACTTTCATTATGAATGAAAAGTATGTTATGAATATTGATAATAATATATTACCTCTGTGTTTACTTTCATAATTCATTTTAGAGTTTTATACACTCTAGCCCATTGCACAATGTTTGTTGCAAGAGGGTTGTTCATAAAAGAACAATTGTTGTTCGGTATCATGAATAACATAAGGGCCATGCTTCCATCATGGATGGGATGTATGTTATGAATATTGATGGTAATATGATACATCCATAACACTGACGCTAAATGTCGCAAGACTAAAAGAATACCACATATGTGTGGCACTGCATTTGGTCACATTGGAGAAACCCGCATGGAGAAATTCCATTATGATGGATTTTGAAGTCATTTGATTATGAATCATCTGACACTTGCAACTTTCGTCCGAAAAGTGAAGTGATTGAAATACCGTTCACAGGCCATAAGGAATGAGCAACAAACTTATTGGTGATCATACATTTTGATGTGTGTAGTCCGATAAATGTTGTTGCTAGTAGTGGATTTATCTATCTTCAGAAATGACTCAAATAGATATATGGATATTTACTTGATGAGACGTAAGTCTGGATCTTTTGAAATCATTCAAAAGGTTTTCAAAAATGAAGTAGAAATTATTGTAACAAGAAAATTGTGTTTCTACAATTAGATAGCGGAAAGGAATATTTGAGTTACAAGTTTAGCGAATGTCTGATGAGTTGTGAAAACAGTTTTATAACTTACACCTCCCGGAACACCACAGTAAGTGGAATGTCCGTGATGATGTAATCAAACCATTTATGACATGGTAAGACCAAAGATGACATAAATCAATTTGCCATTATCCCTTTTAAAGTAATGCTTTAGAGACTGCGGCTTTTACACTGAAAAGAGCACCATCAGATATGTTGAAATGACGCCATGGTATGGTATGCCCAACCATGTTTTATCTTTTCTTAACATTTGGAATATGGGGCTTGTGTAAAATGTATACAAACCTATTCCAAATAAGACAAGTGCTACTTTGTAGGTTATCCCAAATTATTGGGAATTCCTCCACCACTATACCGAAGCAAAAGGTTTTGCCACAAAGAACGGTATGCTTTTAAAGAGAATGGTTCTTGCAAAAAGGTGAGTGGGAGGACAGTGCAACTCGACGAGATAACAGTATCGTTGTCATCAGATCAAAGGAAAGGAACCTTGGAAGTGATTCCAGAGTTTCCTACTGCGATTGATACGGAAGCCTCTACATGAGATGTATGGACTTCGGTCTAACTTGCAGCTAAACCACGTAGGCAAAACTCGTGCAAACCTCTCAGGTGCGCAAACGAGATATTGTTGTTAGACAACAGTAAACCTACGATAATCAAGGAAGCGATGATGGGCCCTGACTCCGGAATTGGCTAAATGCCAATACAATCCGAGATAGTTTCCATATAAATGATTCGAGATTAAATCTTGATAAACCCTTCAGAAGTCTTGAAGTCTAACGAATATTTATGGAACTATAAACTGATACGGATAAAAATGTTTTATCCATAAAGGTCGACTTGTTGCTTATAACAAATTCAAGGAATTAACTACGGCGAGATTGTCTCTCCGTAGGGATGCTTAAAGTCGGTTCGGGTTAAACTAGCAATTAATACATATTTCAATCATGAGATATGATACATGGATGCCAAAAGGATTTCCATGAGATGGAAATACTACTGATACGTCCATTTTGCATCATGTTTTACTACTGTTATTTATAGTGTTTTTAATCAATATAACACTTTGTGGAGCAATTCTAATGCCTTTTCTCTCTTAATATGCAAGATTTACACAAGGAGGGAGATTGCCGGCAGCTGGAATTCTGGACCTGAAAAAGCTATGTCAGAGATACCTATTCTACACATCTCCAAATGAGCTGAAATTTTATGAAGATTTATTTTGGAATAAATAAAAATAACTGGAGCAAAGAAGTACCAGAGGGGGCCGCCCAGGTGCCCACGAGGCACCAGGGCGCGCCACCCCCCCCCCCCAGGCACGCCCTGGTGGCTCGTGGGGCCCCTGGCCAGCCTCCGGTCCCCATATTCTGGTATATAAGCCCATTTGCCCTAGAAAAATTATAGATAGGAATTTCGGGACGGTGCGCCGCCATCTCGAGGCGGAACTTGGGCAGGAGCACTTTTGCTCTCCGGCGGTGAGATTTCGCCGGGGATACTTCCCTCCGGGAGGGGGAAATCGTCGCCATCGACATCACCAATGATCCTCTCATCGTGGGACAACTAATCTTCATCAACATCTTCAACAGCACCAACTCATCTCAAACTCTAGTTCATCTCTTGTATTCAATCTTTGTCTCAAAACCTCAGATTGGTACCTGTGGGTTGCTAGTAGTGTTGATTACATCTTGTAGTTGATGCTAGTTGGTTTATTTGGTGGAAGATTATATGTTCAGATCCATTATGCTATTCAATACCCCTCTGATCTTGGACATGAATATGATTTGTGAGTAGTAAATTTTGTTCTTGAGGACATGGGAGAAGTCTTGTCATAAGTAATCATGTGAATATGGTATTCGTTCGATATTTTGATGATATGTATGTTGTTGATTCTCTTAGTGGTGTCATGTGAATGTCGACTACATGACACTTCACCATCTTTGGGCTTAAGGGAATGCATTGTGGAGTAGTAATTAGATGATGGGTTGCTAGAGTGACAGAAGCTTAAACCCTAGTTTATGCGCTATTCCGTAAGGGGCTGATTTGGATCCACATGTTTAATGCTATCGTTAGATTTATCTTAATTCTTCTTTCGTAGTTGCGGATGCTTGCGAGAGGGGTTAATCATAAGTGGGAGACTTGTTCAAGTAAGAACAGCACCCAAGCACCGGTCCACCCACATATCAAATTATCAAAGTAGCGAACGCGAATCAAACCAACATGATGAAAGTGACTAGATGAAATTCCCATGTGTCCTCGAGAATGCTTTGCTTATTATAAGAGATCGTTCCGGCTTGTCCTTTGCTATAAAAAGGATTGGGCCACCTTGCTGCACTCTTTGTTACTATTGCTACTTGTCACTTGTTACAAATTATCTTGCTATCAAACTACTCGTTACCGATAATTTCAGTGCTTGCAGAAAATACCTTGCTGAAAACTGCTTGTCATTTCCTTCTGCTCCTCGTTGGGTTCGACACTCTTACTTATCGAAAGGACTACGATTGATCCCCTATACTTGTGGGTCATCAAGACTCTTTTCTGGCGCCGTTGCCGGGGAGTGAAGCGCCTTTGGTGAGTGGAATTTGGTAAGGAAACATTTATATTTCGTGCTGAAATTTATTGCCACTTGTTACTATGGAAAGTAATCCTTTGAGGGGTTTGTTCGGGGTATCTTCACCTCGACCGGAAGCACAAAAAGTTGCTCCTCAACCTACTGCACCTACTGAAAATATTTCATATGAAATTCCTTCGGGTATGATAGAGAAACTGCTAGCTAATCCTTATGCAGGAGATGGAACGGTACATCCCGATTTGCACTTGATCTATGTGGATGAAATTTGTGGATTGTTCAAACTTGCAGGTTTATCCGGAGATGGAGTTAAGAAGAAAGTATTCCCTTTATCTTTGGAGGGAAAGGCATTGACATGGTATAGGCTATGTGATGATACTGACACATGGGATTGGAACCGGTTGAAGCTGGAATTCCACCAGAAATTTTATCCTATGCATTTGGTTCATCGTGATCAGAATTATATATATATATATATATATATATATATATATATATATATATATATATAAATATATATATATTGGCCTCGTGAAGGAGAAAGTATCGCTCAAGCTTGGGGGAGTCTTAAGTATATGTTGCGTACATGCCCCAATCATGAGCTCTCAAGAGAAATTATCTTACAGAATTTTTATGCTCGGCTTTCTCATGATGATCAAACCATGCTCGATTCTTCTTCAACTGGCTCCTTTATGAAGAAAACTATTGAATTCAGATGGGATATTCTGGAAAGAATTAAACGCAACTCTGAAGATTGGGAACTCGACAAAGGTAAGGAGTCAGGTATAATACTTGAGTTCGATTGTGTTAAATCTTTTATGAATACCGATGCTTTTCATAAGTTTAGCACTAAATATGGACTTGACTCTGAGATAGTAGCCTCCTTTTGTGAATCCTTTGCTACTCATGTTGATCTCCCTAAGGAGAAGTGGTTTAAATATCATCCCCCTATTAAAGAAAAGATAGAGGAACCCGTCAGTGTTAAAGAAGAAACAATTGTTTACCATGTTGATCTAGTTGTGCCTACTGCTTATATTGAGAAACCACCTTTTCCTGTTAGGATTAAGGAACATGCTAAAGTTTCAACTGTGGTTAACAAAAGTACTATTAGAACACCTAGACCCTCTGAACATATTAAAGTTGAACCTAATGTTGCTATGGTTAAAGATCTCTTGGTCGATAATATAGATGGGCATGTTATTTACTTCTGTGATGAAGCAGCTAGAATTGCTAAACCAGATCCTAAAGATAAAAACAGACCTGTAGTAGGCATGCATGTTGCCTCTGTTAAAATAGGAGATCATTGTTATCATGGCTTATGTGATTTGGGTGCTAGTGTGAGTGCTATTCCGTTTACCTTATATCAAGAAATTATGAATGATATTGCACCTATTGAAATAGAGGACATTGATGTTATTATTAAGCTTGCAAACAGAGATACCATTACGCCACTTGGGATCGTTAAAGATGTTGAAGTCCTGTGTGGAAAAATAAAATACCCTACTGATTTTCTAGTCTCGGTTCTCCACAAGATAATTTTTGTCCCATTATATTTGGTAGACCCTTCTTGAACACTGTTAATGCTAAGATTGATTGTGCTAGAGAAGCTGTCAGTGTTAATTTTGGTGGTACATCTCATGAGTTTTATTTCTCTAAGTTTCGTAGACAACCTCATGATAAACAATTGCCTAGTAAATATGAAATTATTGGTCTTGCTTCTATTGTCGTACCTCCTACTGATCCGTTAGAACAATATTTACTAGACCATGAAAATGATATGCATATGAATGAGAGAAATGAAATAGATAAGATGTTCTTTGATCAACCACCTATACTTAAGCATAATTTGCCTGTTGAAACTCTTGGAGGTTCTCCTCCACCTAAGGGTGACCCTGTATTTGAATTGAAACAATTGCCTGATACATTGAAATATGCTTGTCTAGATGAAAAGAAGATATATCCTGTTATTATTAGTGCTAACCTTTCAGAGCATGAAGAAAAGAGATTACTAAAAACTCTGAGGAAGCACCATGCTACTATTGGATATACTCTTGATGATCTTAAGGGCATTAGTCCCACTCTATGTCAGCACAAAATTAATATGGAGCCTGATGCTAAACCAGTTGTCGACCACCAACGACGATTAAATCCTAAGATGAAAGAGTTGGTAAGAACTGAAATATTAAAGCTTCTGGAAGCAGGTATTATCTATCCCATAGCTGATAGTAGATGGGTAAGTCCCGTTCATTGTGTCCCTAACAAAGGAGGTATTACCGTTGTTCCTAATGATAAAAATGAACTCATTCCACAAAGAATTGTAACTGGTTATAGGATGGTAATTGATTTTAGAAAATTAAACAAAGCCACTAGAAAATATCATTACCCCTTACCTTTTATTGATCAAATGTTAGAAAGATTGTCTAAGCATACACACTTTTGCTTTCTTGATGGATATTTTGGTTTCTCTCAAATACCTGTATCACAAGCCGACCAAGAGAAAACCACCTTTTCTTGTCCTTTTGGAACTTATGCTTATAGACGTATGCCTTTTGGTTTATGCAATGCACTTGCTACCTTTCAAAGATGTATGACTGCTATATTCTCTGACTTTTGTGAAAAGATTGTTGAGGTTTTCATGGATGATTTTTCCGTTTACGGAACTTCTTTTGATGATTGCTTAAGCAACCTTGATCGAGTTTTGCAGAGATGTGAACAAACTAATCTTGTCTTGAATTGGGAAAAGTGCCACTTCATGGTGAACGAAGGTATTGTCTTGGGGCATAAAATTTCTGAAAGAGGTATTGAAGTAGATAAAGCTAAAGTTGATGCAACTGAGAAAATGCCATGTCCTAAAGATATTCGAGGTATAAGAAGTTTCCTTGGTCATGCTGGTTTCTATAGAAGGTTCATTAAAGACTTCTCTAAAATTTATAGGCCTCTTACTAATCTCTTGCAAAAAGATGTTCCATTTGTTTTTGATGATGATTGTGTAGAAGCCTTTGAAACAATTAAGAAAGCCTTAACCACAGCACCTATTGTTCAACCACCTGATTGGAACTTGCCTTTTGAAATTATGTGTGATGCTAGTGATTATGCTGTTGGTGCTGTTCTAGGACAGATAGTTGATAAGAAACTAAATGTTATCCATTATGCTAGTAAAACTCTAGACAGTGCTCAAAGAAACTATGCTACTACTGAGAAAGAATTTCTAGCAGTTGTGTTTGCGTGTGATAAATTCAGATCTTACATAGTTGATTCTAAAGTAACTGTTCACACTGATCATGCTGCTATTAAATACCTTATGGAAAAGAAAGATGCTAAACCTAGACTCATTAGGTGGGTTCTATTGCTACAAGAATTTGACTTGCATATTATTGATAGAAAGGGAGCTGAGAATCCCGTAGCTGATAATTTGTCTAGAATGGAAAATGTTCTTGATGACCCACTTCCTGTAAATGATGATTTTCCTGATGAACAATTAGCTGTCATAAATGCTTCTAGTAATAGCCCTTGGTATGCAGACTATGCTAATTATATTGTTGCTAAATTTATACCACCTAGTTTCACATACCAACAAAAGAAAAAGTTCTTCTTTGATTTAAGACATTACTTCTGGGATGACCCACATCTTTCTAAAGAAGGAGTAGATGGTATTATTAGACGTTGTATACCTGAGCATGAACAGGAACAAATCTTATGAAAGTGTCACTCCGAGGCTTACGGAGGACCCCATGCGGGAGACAGAACTGCACACAAGGTATTACAATCAGGTTTTTATTGGCCTACTCTTTTCAAGGATGCTCGTAAGTTTGTCTTATCTTGTGATGAATTTCAAAGAATTGGTAATGTGGGTAGATGTCAAGAAATGCCTATGAATTATTCACTTGTTATTGAACCATTTGATGTTTGGGGATTTGATTACATGGGGCCTTTTCCTAAATCCAATGGGTATACACATATTTTAGTTGTTGTTGATTACGTTACTAAGTGGGTAGAAGCTATTCCAGCTAGTAGTGCTGATCATAACACTTCTATTAAAATGCTTAAAGAAGTTATTTTCCTGAGGTTCGGAGTCCCTAGATATTTAATGACTGATGGTGGTTCACATTTTATTCATGGTGCATTCCGTAAACTTCTTGCTAAATATGATGTCAACCATAGAATTGCATCCCCTATCATCCTCAATCTAGTGGTCAACTTGAATTGAGCAATAGAGAAATAAAGTTGATTTTGCAAAAGACAGTCAATAGATCTAGAAAGAATTGGTCTAAGAAACTTGATGATGCATTATGGGCTTACAGAACTGCATATAAAAATCCTATGGGTATGTCTCCGTATAAAATGCTTTATGGAAAAGCATGTCATTTACCTCTTGAGTTAGAACATAAAGCATATTGGGCAATTAAAGAACTCAATTATGATTTTAACCTTGCCGGTGAAAAGAGGTTATTTGATATTAGCTCGTTGGATGAATGGAGAACCCAAGCCTATGATAATGCCAAATTGTTTAAAGAAAAAGTTAAAAGATGGCATGACAAAAGAATTCAAAAACGGGAAATTAAAGTAGGTGATCATGTTCTATTATACAATTCTCGTTTGAGATTCTTTGCAGGAAAACTTCTCTCTAAATGGGAAGGACCGTATATCATCGAAGAAGTTTATCGCTCCGGAGCCATCAAAATAAACAACTCCGAAGGCAATAATCCGAGAGTGGTGAATGGGCAAAGAATTAAGCACTATATTTTAGGTACTCCTATTAATGTTGAAACTAATATTATTGAAACAATTACACCAGAGGAATACATAAGAGAGACCTTCCAGAACAATCCAGAACACTGAAAAGGAAGAGGTACGTGATACGGTAAGTAAACCGACTCCAAAAATTCCATAAAAATATTTTCTGTCAGTTTTGGAATATTAGAAAAAAATACAAAAATAAGAAACAGTAGAGGGGGCAACCCAAGTGCCCACGAGGCACCAGGGCGCGCCACCCCCCGGGCGCGCCCTGGTGGCTCGTGGGCCCCTCGTGAGCCTTCCCGACTCCGTTTTCTCCTGGATTACTTGTTTTGCAAGATAAAAATTATTTATATATACTCCCGGACGTTTTGACCACCGTATCGCAGAAATCTCCTCTGTTGTTTCGTGCTATTTTCCTGACAGATCTAGATTGCCATGGCTCCCCAAAAGCTCCGTACCAAGCACCGTATTGTACAACCATCGCCGAGCAAACACCCTTATAGCAAGGTTTACTACGAGTGGTCGTCGGGAGAGGAAGACGATGTCAAGGAGGACAAGATCGAGGAAGTTGCGGGAACCCAGGCTCTAGAAGGAGGGCAAGCAATTCCCATGGAAGAGACCGCAGAGAAGGAAGATATCCTTCAACCCCTTTATGATCATCTCTCCCCATCTGTAATTGAAGCCCTAAGAGTCTTTGAAACAGTTTGTGCTCAGAATAAATCTCTCACTCGTGAAGTTATTTTGTTGGAAGAACAAAACATCGCCCTTCGGAGTATCAATCGTAAATTGGAGTATCTGCAGAAGCCGGAGGACAAGCCCATCACTTCATCATCACCATCATCACCGAAGAGACAAACTTGAGCACATGGGTATGGGCACTCCCCTTGGCTTGTGCCAAGCTTGGGGGAGGTGCCCCGGTATCATATCACCATCACTTTTATCATCTTTACCTATTTTTAGTTCGACCCTTAGTTATTTCGTGAGTTATTTGAATAAAAGTTTAGTATGATCTATTTTTGAGTGCTAGTTTCGTGATCTATCTATCTATGTAATTGAGTTGAGAGTTATATAATAAAGAGTAGTTTGAGTTTTTGCTTCCTTACTTTTATGTTTCAATCCTAGCAATGAAAATAATGAAAAAGATCATATGCTAATCTTATGGAAAGTAATGACATTACATAAAGAAAAGTTTAAGTGGTAAAATTTATTGAAAGTTAACAAGCATAGCATGGGTCAATGATGCAATTCATGAAAGAATTAATAAGGGAAGAGAAGATTCACATGCAAATATACTATCTTGGGACATCTTTTATGATTGTGAGCCCCCATTATGTATTTTATGTCAAATTGTTAACGTTGGACAAGGAAGACAACGTAATGAATTATGTTTGCTTATATTCACATAGAAGCTATATTGTCATAGATCCTCTAACATGTGGTGCTTGCTCAATATCTTTGCTAGCCAAAAATTCGCACCAAGTAGAGATACTACTTGTGCATCCAAAACCCTTAAACCCAGTTTCATGTCATGAGAGTCCACTATATCTACCTATGGATTGAATAAGATCCTCAAGTAAGTTGTCATCGGTGCAAAAAGCAATAAAAATTGCCTCTAAATATGTATGAACTTTTATTGTAAGGGAAAATAAGCTTTGTACGAACTTGTGATGGTAAAGAAATAAAAGCGACGGACTGCATAATAAAGGTTGCTGCAATATAAAGTGACGTTCCTTTGCATTAAGAGATTGTGCATCCAACAATAAAAAGCGCATGACAACCTCTGCTCCCCTCTGCGAAGGGCCTATCTTTTACTTTTATGTATTTACTTTTTATGCAAGAGTCAATAGTGTTCTCCTCTATTCCTTACTTTTCCCTTTTGCAAGCATCATGTGGTGGGGAAAGATCTAGGCACATATATCCAGTTGGATATGAGTGATCATGAGTTATTATTGTTGACATTGCCCTTGAGGTGAATAAGTTGGGAGACGAAATTATAAGCCCCTATATTTCTATGTGTCTGGCTGAAACTTTTTGCTCCATATATATGTCATGAGTGTTAGCAATCATAGAAGACTAAATGATGGTTGAGTATGTGGACTTGCTAAAAAGCTCCTACATGAGACCCTTCCTGAAAATATGATGAATTGCAATTGCATTGTTGACTGAGAACATAGTTTGTTAGTTTTCAAGAAAGTTTATGCCTTATACTTCGTTGTTGTGATGAATTGTTACTTGCTCATGAGAAGTTCTATGATAATGAATATTGCTGTTATAATAATGATCATGATGCTACTATGTCCGTATTTTGTTTTTATCGACACCTCTCTCTCTAAACATGTGGACATGATTATCGATATCGGCTTTCGCTTGAGGACAAGCGAGGTCTAAGCTTGGGGGAGTTGATACGTCCATTTTGCATCATGTTTTACTACTGTTATTTATAGTGTTTTTAATCAATATAACACTTTGTGGAGCAATTCTAATGCCTTTTCTCTCTTAATATGCAAGATTTACACAAGGAGGGAGATTGCCGGCAGCTGGAATTCTGGACCTGAAAAAGCTATGTCAGAGATACCTATTCTGCACATCTCCAAATGAGCTGAAATTTTACGGAGATTTATTTTGGAATAAATAAAAAATACTGGAGCAAGGAAGTACCAGAGGGGGCCACCCAGGTGCCCACGAGGCACCAGGGCGCGCCACCCCCCCAGGCGCGCCCTGGTGGCTCGTGGGGCCCCTGGCCAGCCTCCGGTCCCCATTTTCTGGTATATAAGCCCATTTGCCCAATAAAAATTATAGAGAAGACTTTTGGGACGGTGCGCCACCGGTGGAGAGATTTCGCCGGGGAGACTTCCCTCCGGGAGGGGAAATCCTCGCCATCGACATCACCAACGATCCTCTCATCGTGGGAGGACCAATATTCATCAACATCTTCAACAGCACCATCTCATCTCGAACCCTAGTTCATCTCTTGTATTCAATCTTTGTCTCAAAACCTCAGATTGGTACCTGTGGGTTGCTAGTAGTGTTGATTACATCTTGTAGTTGATGCTAGTTGGTTTATTTGGTGGAAGATTATATGTTCAGATCCATTATGCTATTCAATACCCCTCTGATCTTGGACATGAATATGATTTGTGAGTAGTTACTTTTGTTCTTGAGGACATGGGAGAAGTCTTGTCATAAGTAATCATGTGAATTTGGTATTCGTTCGATATTTTGATGATATGTATGTTGTTGATTCTCTTAGTGGTGTCATGTGAACATCGACTACATGACACTTCACCATCTTTGCGCCTAAGGGAATGCATTCTGGAGTAGTAATTAGATGATGGGTTGCTAGAGTGACAGAAGCTTAAACCCTAGTTTATGCGCTATTTCGTAAGGGGCTGATTTGGATCCACATGTTTAATGCTATGGTTAGATTTATCTTAATTCTTCTTTCGTAGATGCAGATGCTTGCGAGAGGGGTTAATCATAAGTGGGAGGCTTGTTCATGTAAGAACAACACCCAAGCACCGGTCCACCCACATATCAAATTATCAAAGTAGTGAACGCGAATCAAACCAACATGATGAAAGTGACTAGATGAAATTCCCATGTGTCCTCGAGAACGCTTTGCTAATTATAAGAGATTGTTCCAGCTTGTCCTTTGCTATAAAAAGGATTGGGCCACCTTGCTGCACTCTTTGTTACTATTGCTACTTGTCACTTGTTACAAATTATCTTGCTATCAAACTACTCGTTACCGATAATTTCAGTGCTTGCAGAAAATACCTTGCTGAAAACCGCTTGTCATTTCCTTCTGCTCCTCGTTGGGTTCGACACTCTTACTTATCGAAAGGACTACGATTGATCCCCTATGCTTGTGGGTCATCAACTACCTAGGACTTGCATGTGATACAGTCCAAAGTATTTTGTCAATCCAGAGGATGCTAGTGAATGTGCAAACTTCAGAGTTCCAGCAATGGACAGAAGAGAGTAAAATGGAGTTGGAATCTTCGTTTTTAATGGTCAAAAGAGTTTGATTTCATCAATGGATAACGAAGATGCGTGTGGTTACCAGAAAGTAAGTGGGAGCATAATAATATTTCTAAAAACCTTGTGTGCTTGACACATTGTTAATTGGAAATAATGTAAATTTCTTGACACGAATTAGGACTTCGTTGAAAATAGTTTTTTGATGAAGTGCTTGGGCTAAGTAGCCTTGATGTTAGGCATAATTATCTACGAGATAGAATTGCCTAATAGGGCTAAGCCAAAATACATATTGACAAGATGCTAAAACAGTCTAGCATTAAAAACGCCAAGGAGTGATTCTTGCCGAAGTCACATGGAAAGAGTTTTTGCAAGACTCGGTGTTCCAAAACACTGATGAGAAAAATACATGATGGAGATTCCACACACTTTTGTGTTTGGATTAATCATGTATTCCATGGTATGTAAAACAACCAGATATGTCCGATACTCTCAAACTGTTGCGAGTATAGATACCAAAGTGATCAAAGTACTGATCATGGGACAACAGTGAAAAATGTTGTTGAGTACTAAAGTAGCACTGATGACATGTTTTATCGCAAGCAGATATTATGAAGTGCTCGTTGTAAGTGGTTACATCGATACATTCTTCATCAATGCTCCATGCAATTTTTGTTTTAAGTTAAGGGTTTTTGTGTAATACACGATATGGTGACACAGTAAGTTGGAATTATTCCGAATAGGTTACTGTGGCGAATTCTATAACAAAGGCTAAGTATGTTGACGCTTTAGAAGTGACAAAGAAGGATGTTGAATCATATAGTTCATTCATGAACTTAGTATGGTTCCAAGAAGACTTTGGTCAATGGAACACTATTGTAGATAGTTGCTCCATAGCTCAGTCTGAGGAATCAAGGTTCGACCAGTGATTCACATATATACAAAGCCAAGTCCACACAAAATATGAATTTTGTGAAAGCGTGAAAATGCAAGGATATGCAAAGATACACACGGAGCTGAAGTTGTCAGATCCGTTGGACATCCGGCTATACCACAAGCGAAGCATATTTTACACCAGTATGCCATAGGTGTAAAGTGCATTAGCATTGACTAGATTATTGACTCTAGTGCAAGTGAGAGTCTGTAGGAGATATGCCCTAGAGGCAATAATAAATGTTATTATTTATCCCCACGTTCGTAATTAAGTTTATGTTCCATGCTATAACTGCAATGATTCTCGAGTCTGCAATATCCACGAGGCTCGGAGGGAAACTCATGTGCACGTGTGGAATAATAAACGGTAAAATGTATTCCTAGTCATGCCTCTAAGACTAGCTGAAGTGTTGCATGATGGTCCTGTTTTCCTGATCATAGGCATGTCTATGCCAGCAACTTTGAGGACACATTGTTAGGAGAACACTTGTGTTGAATCGACCCGGATTGATGTTATGCTATGAGATACATTCGTCACAAGTTAATGGTTAATAACACAGAGAAAGTTAACGTTTGCATAATTCCTTAGACCATGAGAATATCAAGTTTCTTCATGCTTGCTTCATGAACTTTGGGGTTTGTTAAACGTCATCCGTAACTGGGTGGCTATTACGGCGGCTTACGGGTTCATGGGAAAGTATGTCAAGGGACTTGATAGCTCAAGATTGTGATTTGCTCCTCCGACGATGGAGAGATATTCTTTGGGCTATCTCGGTGTTACGGTATCCACCATCGTCTGGCCAGACACATTGTGATTTGATCACAGGGATGCCGGAACACGGGAACGAGAAAAGAGAACAAAACCGGTATCCAAATGCCACGAAACTTTTTGGATATTTTTTATTGGGCAATACCAACACTAGAGGCTTCGGGAGAAGACCAGATGCCAGAGGGGGTGGCCACGAGCCACCAGGGCGCGCCTGGGGGGGCAGGCGCGCCCTGGTGCCTCATGGGCCCCCTCATGGCTCCGCTGTCCCCTCGCCTCCCTCCGTGCCATCACCAGGATTGGGTCTGACCACGTCCCTCTCCTCCTGACCTCGGAGAGTGATAGCCCCCCTCCTCCCCTGCGTTTCAGCTTCGAGACCTTCTGGCTCAACCAGGAAGGTTTCGTCGCGGCCGTCCGGGACAGGTGGATTGCGGCCCGGGGAGAGCCTCATCGATCCCTCTCGGTTGCCGATTCCTGGCACTTCGGGGCTAAACGCACGCGCCAGTTCATGAAGGGATGGGGGGCAAACCTCGGCCAGAATCTTCAGGATCGCAAGAAGGCCCTTCTGTCCTCCATCCAAGAATTAGTTCTTCGGGCTTGTCTCCCGATGAGTGGTTGTTGCGTTATGATCTCGAGGACCAGCTCACGATAATCTACACCGACGAGGAGGCCTATTTGCGCCTTCAAGGAACCCAGAGATGGGTCCTCCAGGGAGACGCTAATATGACATATTTCCAGCCATTGCCAATGGTCAGAGACGCTGTGGGACGGAGACAACCTCCTGCAGCAGCCGGCCGACATTCGCTCGCACGTCGATGGCTTTTATAAAGCTCTTTTCTCCGCCTCCCCTAGGGGAGGGGTAGCCCTCGCTCCTGATATTTGGTCTGCGCATCAGTGTCTCTCGGATGCCGAGAATGCGTCCCTCATGGTCTGCGCATCACGAGGCACCAGGGCGCGCCCCAGGGGGGGTGGCGCGCCCTGGTACCTTCTGGGACCCACACAGCTCCGTTTGACCTAATTCCTCCACTATAAATTCAGAAAAAATCAGAAACCCTCAGGGGAGTCCACGAAATACATTTTCCGTCGCCGCAAGTTTCTGTTCCAGAGAGATCCCATCTGGGGTCCTTCTCCGGTGATCTGCCGGAGGGGGAATCGATCACGGAGGGGTTCTACATCAACCTTGCTACCTCTTTGATGATGCGTGAGTAGTTTACCACAGACCTTCGGGTCCATATGCAGTAGCTAGATGGCTTCTTCTCTCTTTTTGATCTTCAATACAATGTTCTCCTCGATGTTCTTGGAGTTCTATCCGATGTAATCACTTTTTGTGGTGTGTTTGTTGGGATCCGATGAATTGTGAGTTTATGATCAGATTATCCATGAATATTATTTGAGTCTTTGTTGCACTCTTTTATGCATGATTATTATAGCCTCGTATTTCTTCTCCGATCTATTGATTTGGTTTGGCCAACTAGATTGATTTATCTTGCCATGGGAAGAGGTGTTTTGTAATGGGTTTGATCTTGCGGTGCTCAATCCCAGTGACAGAAAGGGACATGACACGTATGTATCATTGCTATTAAGGGTAAAAAGATGGGGTTTATTCATACATGAGTTTATCTTGTCCACATCATGTCATCGTTCTTAAGGCGTTACTCCGTTCTTTATGGACTTAATACACTAGATGCATGCTGGATAGTGGTCGATGTGTGGAGTAATAGTAGTAGATGCAGGCAGGAGTCAGTCTACTTATCTTGGATGTGATGCCTATATACATGATCATTGCCTTGGATATCGTCATGATTATTTGCTTTTCTATCAATTGCCCAACAGTAATTTGTCTACCCACCGTATGTTATTTTCTTGAGAGAAGCCTCTAGTGAAATCTATGGCCCCCGGGTCTATCTAAATCATATTACTAAAACCCTAAAAATATTGCTGCCATTTTCTTTTATTTATTTTATTTTGTATTTTTGTTTCAATATATCTATCTATCATATACAATTTAATCTTGCAATTGACCGCCGAGAGATTGACAACCTCTCGTTTGCGTTGGGTGCAAGGATTTGTTGTTTGTGTGCACATGCTGCTAACGAGGTGTTGTGTGATTCTCCTACTGGTTCGATAACCTTGGTTTCATAACTGAGGGAAATACTTATCTCTATTGTGCTGCATCATCCCTTCCTCTTCGAGGATAATACCAATGCAAGCTACAAGTAACAGCTCCTTTCTCCGAAGAGGAGGTATTGATGGCCATCAAGGGCATGATTCCGGCATCCGCCCCGGGCCCTAATGGCCTCCCAGTCAAGTTATTCCAAACCTTCTGGGATGTCATCAAGCCAGAAGTGATGGCACTCTTCACGGAGTTCTATGTCGGCTCCATTGACCTGGCCCAACTGAACTATGGGATTATTAGTCTCATCCCTAAGGTGTTGGGCGCCTTGGACATCTGTCAATTCCGTCTGATCATGGTGATCGATGTGATCTTCTGCATTCTGGCAAAGGGGTACGCCAATAGGGTGACCGCCCTCGCCGACCACATCACCCACCCCAACCAGTCGGCCTTCATCCAAGGCCGATATATTCTAGATGGGGTTCTGGTGTTCCATGAAGTCCTCCATGAGGTCCGCACCACGCAGATGAAGGCGGTCTTCCTCAAGATTAACTTCCATAAAGCCTATGACACTGTGCACTGGCCCTTCCTTCGGAAAGTTTTGCTCCGAAAGGGATTTGATGACCGCTGGGTCACCCGTGTCATGCAGATGGTCTCTTGCGGACGTACCGCGGTGAACATTAATGGGGAGATCTGCCCCTTCTTCCCCACCCATTGTGGGGTTAGACAGGCGACCCTTTTTCCCCCTTTTTGTTCAATATGGTGGTCGATGCCCTCGCTTCTATTCTCAACAAGGCCAAGGCCGCGGGCCATATCCGCGGAGTTGTTCCGCACCTTGTGGGTGGGGGAGGGGTCTCCCTCCTACAATACATCGATGACACCATTATCATGGTGGAAGGGTTCGCGGCTGACATTGCAAATGTGAAATTCTTGCTCCTTTGCTTTCAGCAGATGTCGGGTCTCGCGATCAACTTCGACAAGAGCAAAGTGATGGTGCTAGGGTATTCGCCCCCCGAGTGCCAGAGTATCGCGGACCGGCTCAATTGCCAGCTGGGGTCCTTCCCAACATCTTACCTTGGGATTCCCATTAGTGACTCCCGGCTCTCCGTAACGGAGCTGCGTCCCTCAGTGACTAAGCTCCAACATCGTGTCGAACCTTGGCAGGGCCGCTGGCTTTCCAAAGCGGCCCGGACTATGCTCATCAACTCTTCCCTCTCCTGCCTGCTCCTGTTCATAATGAGCTTCTACAGTCTCCACGAGACCCTCCACCACGAGATTGCCAAATATCAGCCTCGCTTTTTCTAGGCTGGTGATGGAGATAAGCAAAAGTACCATATGGTTCACTGGCCCAACATTTGCAAGCCCCGTGACCAAGGCGGGCTCGGGACCATGTCGTCCAAACGCATGAACATTGCCCTGCTGATGTGCTGGCTATGGCGGATTGCAAAGGGGGAGGGCGGCCTGTGGCTTGAAATCATCCGGAACAAACACCTCCATGGCCAACCGCTCGCCTTTTGTCAGCGGACTGGTGGATCACAGTTCTAGCAGTCCATCATCCAGCTGCTCCCGGTCCTTCGCATCAGAACCTCCATCGCGGTAGGGTCCGGGGCGTCCACCTTGTTCTGGTTTGATAGGTGGGTTGGGGATCGCCCCTTCGCTGCCCATTTCCCTGACCTGTTCGCCATAGCGTTCGAACCTAGACTCTCCGTTAAGACGGCCCTTATTTTGTTAGGGCGTCTTGCATTCTGGAGGCCATTTGGTCCCCTGATACGTCTCCAACGTATCTATAATTTTTTATTGTTCCATGCTATTATAGTATCAATCTTGGATGTTTTATATGCAATTATATGCCTTTATATATCATTTTTTTGGGACTAACCTATTAACCCAGTGCCGAGTGCCAGTTGTTGTTTTCTGCTTGTTTTTGCCTTTTTAGAAAATCATTATCAAAAAGTGTCCAAACAAGAAAAAAACTTTGGATTAATTTTTTCTGGACCAGAAGAGACCCACAAAGCTTCGGGAGAAGACCAGAAGAGCCACGAGGAGGCGACAAGCCTGGAGGGCGCGCCCCCCAGGCTTGTGGGCCCCTCGTTGCCCCTCCTGACCTAATTCCAGCGCTATAAATTCCCAAATATTCCCAATATACCAGAGAGACAGAAGAGAAAACCTTTCCGCCGCCGCAAGCCTCTGTTCTTCCGCGATCCCATCTGGAGGCCTTTTCCGGTACTCTGCCGGAGGGGGAATCGATCACGGAGGGCTTCTTCATCAACCTTGCTGCCCTTCCGATGATGTGTGAGTAGTTTACCAGAGACCTACGGGTCCACAGCTAGTAGCTAGATGGCTTCTTCTCTCTCTTTGATCTTCAATACCATGTTCTCCTCGATGTTCTTGGAGTTCTATCCGATGTAATCTTCTTTTGCGGTGTGTTTATTGGGATCCGATGAATTGTGAGTTTATGATCAGATTATTCATGAGAAATATTTGAGTCTTCTCTGAACTCTTTTATGCATGATTATTATAGCTTTGTATTCCTCTCCGATCTATCGATTTGGTTTGGCCTACTAGATTGATTTGTCTTGCAATGGGAGAGGTGCTTTGTGATGGGTTCAATCTTGCGGTGCTCAATCCCAGTGACAGAAGGGGACATGACACGTATTTGTATTGTTGCCATTAAGGATAAAAATATGGGGTTTAATCATATTTCTTGAGTTTACTTTGTCTACAAAATGTCATCCTTCTTAAGGTGTTACTCTGTTTCATACTTAATACCCTAGATGCATGTTGGATAGCAGTTGATGGGTGGAGTAATAGTAGTAGATGCAGGCAGGAGTCGGTCTACTTGTCTCGGACGTGATGCCTATATACATGATCATTGCCATGAATCTGTCATAATTATTTGCTTTTCTATCAATTGCCCAACAGTAATTTGTCTACCCACCGTATGCTATGTGTTCGAGAGAGAAGCCTCTAGTGAAAACTATGCCCCCCGGGTCTACTTTATCATATATAAAAAACCTAAAAATACCTTGCTGCAATTTATTTACTTTTATTTTAATTAGTATTTTAGTTTATCTATTTATCTCTATAATATTTAATCCTTGCAAATAACCGCTAAGAGGATTGACAACCCTCTTATTTGCGTTGGGTGCAAGTGTTTGCTCTTGTGTGTGCAGGTGCGTTTAACGGAATTTTGCTTGGTTCTCCTACTGGATTGATAACCTTGGTTCTTATCTGAGGGAAATACTTATCTCTACTATAATGCATCATCCTCTCCTCTTCGGGGAAATACCAACGCAGTCTACAAGTAGCAGGAAGAATTTTGGCGCCGTTGCCGGGGAGACATCATCAAAATTACCAAGTACCTTCGCACAAACTATCATCCACTTGCATTTATTTTATTTGCCTTTTATTTGCATTTGCCTCTCGTTTTCATCTCCCCCACTTCTAATTTTTTTTTACAAAAACACAAAAATATTTTTATTTGCTTGTTTGCTAGTTTGCTTGCTTCGCCACGATGTCTCAAGAAAATACAAAATTGTGTGACTTTTCCAATACTAATAATAATAATTTTATTAGTACTCCTATTGCTCCTCTCGCCACTAGTGAGGAGTCGTGTGATATTAATGCTGCTTTGCTTAATCTTATTATGAAAGAACAATTTTCTGGTAGTCCTAATGAAGATACTGCATCCCATCTAAATACTTTCGTTGAGCTTTGTGATATGCAAAAGAAAAAAGATGTGGACAATTATATTGTCAAATTAAAATTATTTCCGTTCTCACTACGAGACCGTGCTAAAACTTGGTTTTCATCCTTGCCTAGAAATAGTATTGATTCTTGGGATAAGTGTAAGGATGCTTTTATTACCAAGTATTTTCCTCCCGCTAAGATTATTTCTTTAAGAAATCAAATTATGAATTTTAAGCAACTTGAGCATGAACATGTTGCACAATCTTGGGAGAGAATGAAATTAATGATAAGAAATTGCCCAACTCCTGGCTTAAATTTATGGATGATCATACAAAAAATTTATGCGGGACTAAACTTTGTCTCTAGAAATTTGCTAGACTCTGCCGCAGGTGGTACTTTTATGGAAATTACATTGGGAGAAGCTACAAAACTTCTTGATAATATCATGACAAATTATCCTCAATTGCACACTGAACGAACTCCAACTGGTAAGAAGGTAAATTTTGTTGAAGAAATTAATACTTTGAGTGATAAGATGGATGCTTTATTGAAATTGGTTGCTAGTAAAAATGCTCAAATTGATCCCAATGATGTGTTATTGTCTACCTTGATTGAGCAAAATAATGATGCTATTGATGTGAATTTTGTCTCTAGAAATAATTTCAACAACAATGCTTATAGGGGTAATTTCAATCCTATACCGTTTCCTGAAAATTCCTCTAATAATTATGGTAATCCTTATGGTAATTCTTATAATAATAATAATAGGATACCTACTGATCTTGAAATTAATGTTAAAGAATTTATTAATTCACAAAAGTATTTCAATGCTATGATAGAAGAAAAATTGAATAGAGTTGATGAATTGGCTAGGAACATGGATAGAATTGCTCATGATGTGGAAAATCTCAAAACTAAAATTTTGCCACCCAAGCATGGTATAAATGAGTCAATTAAAACTACCTATGTCTCCATTAATGAAAGTAAAGAAAGGACCGCTAGGTTGAGAGCTAAGCGAGAATTTCTAGAAAAAGCAATTCCACCCGGTTTCTATCGTAGTAATGATGAAGATATTAAAATGATTGGTGTAACTCCTATTGAATCATTATTTAGTAACATAAAACTTGATGAAAAAGGGACTGAAGAAGAGTCAACTTTAGATAGAAGGAGTCCCACTTGCTTGGAGGGTGGTAATCTTAATGATAAAAATGAAAAAAAGTGGGTTTGGAGAGGTCAAAACTTTAAATAGTAATGCACCCACTATTTTGGATTACAAGGACTTTAATTATGATGGTTGTTCTTTAATTGAGTGTATTTCCTTGTTGCAATCCATGATTAATTCACCGAATGCATATGAACAAAATAAAGCTTTCACGAAACATATTGTAGAAGCCATGATGAAAGCGCATGAAGAAAAACTTGAGTTGGAAGTCTCAATTCCTAGAAAATTACAAGATGAATGGGAACCTACTATTAAAGTAAAAATATTATGAATGTAATGCCCTTTGTGATCTTGGTGCTAGCATTTCCACTATACCAAAGTCCTTGTGTGATGTGCTAGGTTTCACCGACATGGATCCTTGTTCCCTTAATTTGCATCTTGCGGATTCCACTATTAAAAAGCGATTTGGTAGAATAAATGATGTGCTTATTCTTGCAAATAGAAATTATGTGCCCGTGGATTTTATTGTTCTTGATATTGAATGCAATCCTTCTTGCCCCATAATACTTGGTAGGCCTTTTCTACGAACAATAGGTGTTATTATTGATATGAAAGAAGGTAATATAAGATTTCAATTTCTATTAAAGAAAGGGATGGAACATTTCCCTAGAAAGAGAATTAAAGCACCTTAGGAATCTATTATGAGGGCTACTTATGGAATTAACATGAAAGATGACAACACTTGAAACTATGCATTATGCCTAGCTAGGGGCATAAAACAATAGCGCTTGTTGGGAGGCAACCCAATGAATAAAATATTTTTTGCTTTTACTTTATGTTCTTGACTGTTTACACAATTATAGCCTCTGTTATGATTGTATTTTTATGTTTTAATTAGTGTTTGTGCCAAGTAATGCCTTTGCGATGATGTTGATGATAGTATAATTGATGTTGTTTGGAAAACAGAAAGTTTTGCGTCCAGTGCTGGAATTTTAATTCTGTACTGGAGTGTCATAAAAATGTGAAATTTTACACAGTATTGGTATTTTAATTTTTACGTTTTCCTAAATTTTCAGAATTTTTGGAGTTACATAAGTATGGTTTTTAAATAGATCTTTACAGACTGTTCTGTTTTAGACAGATTCTGTTTTTGTTGCATAGTTTGCTTGTTTCAATGAATCTATGGATCGTATCGGGGGGTATGGGTGATGGAGAAGTTGGAGTACAGTAGAATTACGCCAATATTAAATATGAATCAATTTACAACAGTACCTAAAGTTTAAGATTTGTTTGTTATACTAACGGATCTCACGAAGTTTCTATTAAGTTTTGTGTGCTGAAGTTTTCAAGTTTTGGGTGAGACTACGATGGATAAAGGAATAAGGAGCGGCAAGAGCCTAAGCTTGGGGATGCCCAGGGCACCCCAAGGTAATATTCAAGGAAGACTCAAGCGTCTAAGCTTGGGGATGCCCCGGAAGGCATCCCCTCTTTCGTCTACAATCTATCGGTAACTCACTTGGAGCGATATTTTTATTCATCACATGATATGTGTTTTACTTGGAGCGTCTTGTGATATAGTTTGTTTGCTTTTGTTTGCTTTTTAGCTTGTCACAATCATCTTTGCTGAACACACCTTTTTGAGAGGGACACACATTATTCGTGATTTGTTAGAATACTCTATGTGCTTCACTTATATCTTTTGAGCTAGGCAGTTGCTCTAGTGCTTCACTTATATATTTTAGAGCACGGCGGTGGTTATATTTTAAAGAAATAGTTGCACTCTCATGCTTCACTTATATCTTTTTGAGAGTCTAATGATTAGCAATGGTAATATGCACGGGTTATGAATTTGGTCCTGATATGATAGGTATTCAAGAGGGATATAATAAAAACTTTCATGTAGATCACTGAATATGATAAGTTTGATTCCTTGAAATAGTTTTGCGATATTAAGATGGTAATATGTGGGAGGTATTAGTAGATAATTGTGGTTTAGTAAGAATATTGGTGCTAAGGTTTGTGATTCCTGAAGCATGCACGTATGATCTGTCGTTATGCTAAGAATTCAGAGCATGATTTATTGTTGATTGTCTTCCTTTGTGTGGCGGTCGGGGGCGCGCGATGGTTAACTCCTACCAACCTCCCCCCTAGGGGCATGCGCAGTAGTACTTTACTTCGAGGGCTAATAAACTTTCGCAATAAGTATGTGAGTTCTTTATGACTAATGTGAGTCCATGGATTATACGCACTCTCACCCTTCCGCAATTTGCTAGCCTCTTCGGTACCGTGCATTGCCCTTTCTCATATTGAGAGTTGGTGCAAACTTCGCCGGTGCATCCAAACCCCGTGATATGATACGCTCTATCACACATAAGCCTCTTTATATCTTCCTCAAAACAGCCACCATACCAACCTATCATGGCATTTCCATAGCCATTCCGAGATATATTGCCATGCAACTTCCACCATTCCATTTTTATGACACACATCGTCATTGTCATATTGCTTTGCATGATCATATAGCTGACATAGTATTTGTGGCTCAGCCACCATTCATCATTTTTATACATGTTACGCTAGCATCATTGCACATCCTGGTATATATACTGCCAAAGGCATTCATACACAGTCATATTTTTGTTCTAATATCGAGTTGTAATATTGAGTTGTAAGTAAATAAAAGTGTGATGATCATCATTATTAGAGCATTGTCCCAGTGAGGAAAGGATGATGGAGACTATGATTCCCCCACAAGTCGGGATGAGATTCCGGACGAAAGAAAAAAGAGGCCAAAAAGAGCCACGAAAAAAAAATGAGAGAAAAAGAGAGAAGGGGCAATGTTACTATCCTTTTCCACACTTGTGCTTCAGAGTAGCACCATGTTTTTCATATAGAGAGTCTCCTATTTTGTCACTTTCATATACTAGTGGGAATTTTTCATTATAGAACTTGGCTTGTATATTCCGATGATGGCCTTCCTCAAATGCCCGAGGTCTTCATGAGCAAGCAAGTTGGGTGCACACCCACTTAGTTTTCATGTTGAGCTTTCATAAACTTATAGCTCTTAGTGCATCCGTTGCATGGCAATCCCTACTCCTCGCATTGACATCACTTGATGGGCATCTCCATAGCCCGTTGATTAGCCTCGTTGATGCGAGACTATCTTCTTATTTTTGACTTATCTTATTTATCTCTACCACCACACTCTATTCCACCCATAGTGCTATATCCATGACTTGCGCTCATGTATTGCGTGGGGGTTGAAAAATCTAAAGCGCGTTAAAAAGTATGAACCAATTGCTTGGCTAAAACTGGGGTTGTTCATGATAAATATTTTGTGTTAAGAAGATGGAGCATGACAGGATTATATGATTTTGTAGGGATAACGTTCTTTAGCATTTTTATTTTGAAAGACATGATTGTTTATTAGTATGCCTGAGTATTGATGTCTTTATATCAAATTATAGACTATTGCTTTGAATCATTCGGATCTTATTATTCATACCGTAAGAGAGAGATTACATGATGAAACATGATAGGTAGCATTCCACATCAAAAATTCTGTTTTTATCATTTACCTACTCGAGGACGAGCAGGAATTAAGCTTGGGGATACTTGATACGTCTCCAACGTATCTATAATTTTTTTATTGTTCCATGCTATTATAGTATCAATCTTGGATGTTTTATATGCAACTACATGCCTTTATATATCATTTTTTGGGACTAACCTATTAACCCAGTGCCTAGTGCCAGTTGCTATTTTCTGCTTGTTTTTGCCTTTTCAGAAAATCATTATCAAAAAGTGTCCAAATGAAGAAAAAAACTTTGGATTAATTTTTTCTGGACCAGAAGAGACCCACGAAGCTTCGGGAGAAGAACAGAAGAGCCACGAGGAGGCGACAAGCATGGAGGGCGCGCCCAGGGGGGTAGGGCATGCCCCCCAGGCTTGTGGGCCCCTCGTTGCCCCTCCTGACCTAATTACAGCGCTATAAATTCCCAAATATTCCCTATATACCAGAGAGACAGAAGAGAAAACCTTTCCGCCGCCGCAAGCCTCTATTCTTCCCGATCCCATCTGGAGGCCTTTTCCAGTACTCTGCTGGAGGGGGAATCGATCATGGAGGGCTTCTTCATCAACCTTGCTGCCCTTCTGATGATGTGTGAGTAGTTTACCACAGACCTACTGGTCCATAGCTAGTAGCTAGATGGCTTCTTCTCTCTCTTTGATCTTCAATACCATATTCTCCTCGATGTTCTTGGAGTTCTATCTGATGTAATCTTCTTTTGCGGTGTGTTTGTTGGGATCCGATGAATTGTGAGTTTATGATCAGATTATTCATGAGAAATATTTGAGTCTTGTTTGAGCTCTTTTATGCATGATTATTATAGCTTTGTATTTCTCTCCGATCTATCGATTTGGTTTGGCCTACTAGATTGATTTGTCTTGCAATGGGAGAGGTGCTTTGTGATGGGTTCAATCTTGCGGTGCTCAATCCCAGTGACAGAAGGGGACATGACACGTATTTGTATTGTTGCCATTAAGGATAAAAAGATGGGGTTTAATCATATTGCTTGAGTTTACTTTGTCTACATCATGTAATCTTGCTTAAGGCGTTACTCTGTTTCATACATAATACCCTAGATGCATGCTGGATAGCGGTCGATGGGTGGAGTAATAGTAGTAGATACAGGCAGGAGTCGGTCTACTTGTCTCGGACGTGATGCCTATATACATGATCATTGCCATCAATCCGTCATAATTATTTGCTTTTCTATCAATTGCCCAACAGTAATTTGTTTACCCACCGTATGCTATGTGTTCGAGAGAGAAGCCTCTGGTGAAAACTATGGCCCCCGGGTCTACTTTATCATATATAAAAAACCTAAAAATACCTTGCTGCAATTTATTTATTTTTATTTTAATTAGTATTTTAGTTTATCTATTTATCTCTATAAGATTTAATCCTTGCAAATAACCGCTAAGAGGATTGACAACCCTCTTATTTGCGTTGGGTGCAAGTGTTTGCTCTTGTGTGTGCAGGTACGTTTAACGGAATTTTGCTTGGTTCTCCTACTGGATTGATAACCTTGGTTCTTAACAGAGGGAAATACTTATCTCTACTATACTGCATCATCCTCTCCTCTTCGGGGAAATACCAACGCAGTCTACAAGTAGCACCCCCTGGAACTTGCCGGATGGGAGGAGCTTCTGGAGTGCATCACACTGCAGCCTCAGGACGTGGATCAACCGCATGATTGCGTCTCCTGGTACCTTGAGCCCTCGAGATGGTTCTCCACCAAATCCCTCTACCTGGCCATTGCGGCTGCCCCGGCCCCCGCGCCACTTGTCCAGTTCTGGGCGATTAGACTTCCCCTGAAGATTCGGATATTTCTCTGGCAATGGATCCATGGCCACACCCCCTCTGGCGTTGAGGTGCTCAAGCGGAATGGCCCTAGTGATGGTCTTTGCCCCCTATGTGGGACGGAGGAGGACTCAAACCACATCTTCTTTACATGTGTGCCAGCACAATTCCTTTGGAGTTGTTTCCGCGAAGTAGTTGGTGGTAGTTGGTGCCACACTAACTTTCCGGACCTCTTTGCGGAGATCCAGGCTTCCCAACAGCGTGTCCGCCTCATTAGGTGGCTGGGTGTCGGCTGATAATCCCCAAGTGCAAGGAATCATCATAGCAATTTCCAAAGATGGAAGTGGTAAGTATAGCTTGTCGAACCCACAAGGAGCTAAAGGTAAGATCAATATTCTCTCAAGTCCTGCCTGCCACTAATACGACTCTACATACACCGAGTGTTTGCTTTTATCTAGAAACGAGAAATAAAACTACGTTGTGGGTATAAAGAGGATAGCTTTGCATGATAACGGAGAACTAAAATATAAAAATAGGTGCTGCTTAAATAAAGTAAGAATATATTATAATATATTACAAATAGCGAGTGTGGAATAATGATGGATCGGTGTGCGGAATTGTCCTAGGCAATTGATAACAAGATCGGTAATCATTATTGCGATTTTATATGAGGGAGAGGCATGAGCTAACATACTTTCCGTACATGGATCATATGAACTTATGATTGGACTTCTAGCAAGCATCCGCAACTACTAGAAATCATTAAGGTAAACCCAACCATAGCATTAAGTGTCAAGTCCCCTTTACTCCCATACGCAACAATCCCCTTACACGGGTTTGTGTTTTAGTCACTCACGCAACCCATTATAAGCGAATCATGAAAGTATTGCAACACACTACAGCGGGAATCCCCCACGTGTGTGCCGCACGGAGGGCACGATAGGATAGCACCAAAATAAAACATACAACTCAAACCAATCAAGATCATCAATCAACCCAAAGGACAAAAGAAATCTACTCGAACATCATAGGATGGCAACACATCATTGGAAAATAATATGTGGCATAAAGCACCATGTTCAAGTAGGGGATTACAGCGGGGTGCGGGAGAGTGGACCGCTGAAAAGAGATGAGGGAGGTGATGGACGGTGATGTTGATGAAGGCGATCACCGTGGCGATGGTTCCCCCGGCGGCACTCCGGCGCCACCGAGAGAGGGGGGAAGAGAGGCTCCCCCTCCGGCTTGCTCCTCCATGGCCTCCCCCCTAGATGGGGAGAGGTTCTCCCTCTGGTCCTTGGCCTCCATGGTGCCCGGAGGGGCGGGAGCCCCTCCGAGATTCGATCTCTCTCTCTCTCTCTGTTCTCTTCTGTTTCTCCACTCCTGTTTCTGGCCGAAAACCGTTTCTTATATTCCCAGAGATCCGTAACTCTGATTGAGCTGAAATTTTAAGGGGATTTTTATCTGAAAATTATCTTTCTTGTGGCGAAAGAAGGGCATCAACTGACCTACGAGGCGCCCACAAGGCAACAGGGCACGGCCCCAGGGGGCGCGCCGTGTTGCCTTGTGGAGCCCTCGGGCACCATCTTGTGTTGATTCATCTTCCCAAAAATCACATATATTTGAAAATAAATCTCCGTAAAGTTTTATTGCGTTTGGACTTCGTTTGGTATGGTTTTTCTGCGAAACAAAAAACAAGCAGAAAACAGGAACTGGCACTGGGCACTAGATTAATAAGTTAGTCTGTGAAAATAATATAAAAGTGCACCAAAACCATATAAACTATTGTAAACATGGCATGAATACTTCATAAATTATAGATACGTTGGAGACGTATCATCGGCGTCCTAGCATGGACGCTCTGGACTGTCCGTAATAAACTTGTGATTCAGCGTGTGCCCCTTCGACGTGCTACTAACGCGATTTTTAAAATGTGTGGATATTTGCAACTTTGGCGGCCGCTTAGCCACCCTCAGGATCGTGACGCCATCAACTCCATCATTGCTGATCTTCGTGCGATGGCTCTCCGCTTGGTGCCGCCGCTTCCTCCGCCACCTCCGGAGCTGGATTAGCCCTTCGTGGCTTGTTTCCCGCCTAGTGTTTATTTTGTTTTAGGGCTTGTTGAGTTGTGCCCTCAGCGGAACCCTTGTACTTTTTGTCTGTATGCTACCTTTGTGTGTGCGTGTGGCGTGAACTCTTGTTGGATTTGTGGCTCTGGTGGTTTGCTTTATTTATAAAGTGGGGCGAAAGCCTTTTTCGGTAAAATCCATGATTTTACAACATATGACAGGGGTACAAATTAGAGAAAACATTGGGGCAGGGCAACTCATAAAGCTATATTGCGTCAACGTCGAGGCGAGTGAGACTCACATCACATCACATTGACAATAGGCGGGGGTCGCTAGCACGTCGAAGCTTGGCATCATCCCGATAGTCCCATCAATAGGAGCCTAGGGGGACTGATGTCTCCAAAAAATTTGAGGCCATGTCATCACGATGCTTTTAGGGCATCTCCAACAGTTGTAAGATAGGTGTTGGTAAATTTGCCACCTAGGACATAGTGATAATGTGGCATGTAATAAATGTGAAGAGAGAGCAATGTTGTATGTAGATTAACCAACAACCTTTGCACAAGCTCCAAGGTGAAATAGAGAGCAATCACATTTATTTTCTCACCATCTATTAGATAACTTAGATACAACCTATTGAAGTAGTTGTATGATAGCTTGTTGGTTGATGACATGGACATTTTACCAATAAGACTTACATACAACCTGTTGGAGATGCCCTTAGAGGTCGGCGACTTGTAGGCATGGAAGAGATGAACATTAGCATTCTAGGGGAATCTTCCACTAGCCGTCACACACAACCAGAGAGCGAAACGACAACGGAAGATGACGTGGTTGACCGACTTAGAGTTCACATTGTAGACATGCAGATCGCCTTAGCCATGATGGGCCCCTTCCTCAAAGAGAGAGGTGGCTAGATGGGAGACTGGGAGAGGAGCCAACTGAAGAACTCCTTTGACGAAGTGTAGTTTCCCCAAACGAAATCATCGAAGAGGGAATCAATGTCTCATAGCCGAGCAAGATATTATGGTGGAGATGCAATAATGGACCCACAACAGGGCACCCTTGCTGTCAGAACGATGACTAGGGAGTCCCACTACGTGAGCCGAAGAACGTGGGCGTGCAGTAACTAGTTGCTAACTAGCAAGAAGAGAATGTATTGGCATTCATAGCATGGGTGAACGTGCCTGGCCTGTGGTGACCGATGAGTGATGGCATGGTCATTGAGCCAATATTCGATCTATGACGTCGTTTGTCACCCGTCAACGAACTGGACAAATGATATGTCACGGTAGGTGGGAATTAAGTAGATATGCTACAATGGATTTTCTAGGCAGCATTAAGGTGAAACCATTGGCCAAATGTAATTGGCACATTAACCTCTGCAATTAAACTCCCATATTCCTCCTCCATGAAAAAGGCTTACCAGTGCATGCAATCCTTGCGGAATTAATTCCCTTCTTTCATCCCCACGAAAAAGGCTCGTCCGGTGCATGCAATCCTCGGCAATTAACACACCGATTTCATCGAGATTAATCACAACATTAAAGGCCTGTCTTTGTCACAATGCACCACATAGGATCCAACACGCCCGAATGGAGGGGGTAAGGATAGTCCCAATGATCCAAAGTGTACTATATCTAAAGCATGCCTCCTAGGTGCAAATCCGATATGGTCCATATCAGATTTGTACCTAGGAGGCAATCCTTGCGGAATTAACTCCCCTCTTTCACCCCCAATAATCCTACATCTACGAACCTGTTACGAAGATGCTACGTAACTTGCCTATTAATCCTCTCGGCCCCCCTGATTTTCATCGGGGGTGGGCCCCTCCTCCCCCTTCTCTCCAATTAAAACTTGCCAAGTGTTCTGCCTTTCGTAAACGTTCGTAAAAACCCGTGGATGTAGCATTGCTCCTTTCACCCCCACGAAAAAGGCTCGACCGGAATTAACTCCCCTCTTTCACCCCCACGAAAAAGGATCGACCGGTGCATGCAATCCTTGGCAATTAACACACCGATTTCGTCAAGATTAATCACCGCATTAATGGCTTGTCTTGATCACAGTGCGCCGCATAGCATCCAACACACCCGAATGGAGGGGGTAAGGATAGTCCCAATGATCCAAGGTACTATCTAAAGCATGCCTCTTAGGTACAAATCTGATATGGCACCATGTTTAATGATGAAAGAAAGTACCATTTTATCTTTATCGTGAGATAGCTCTTAGCACTAAAACCAAGAAAACTAATGCTTTTCTCTCACAAATGTTTTAAATGAGAGTACTTTTAGATACACATCTAAGATATAGTCCATTGGAGAAGTTGTGTCTAAACACACAATTAATGTATATGATATAGCTTAAGATATAGTGCATTGGTAGTGCCCTAATAATTATTTGTATTCAATGTTCTACTGAGTTGTCAGTCTCAAAATTTGCAAAATATATTTCCACTACATTTATATTCCAGAGAAAAGATGTGACTACGATTAAATAACAAATCTGTCGACACTAGCCCAGGGGCGTATATGAATGTAGTGCAACCATTTGTCACTTTCATTCCATTAATGTAGAAGGGTCATGCCCTCCTGAAGATAGGTAGATCAATTGCACATGAATGAGGGAAGAGCTCGCCAAGAAACAATTACAAATCCGACCATGAAAATATATTTTCACTACAATTATATGCCAGAGAAGAGGATCTGACAATGATTAAAGAACAAATATGTTGAAATTATACAGATGCTTTCCATTCCATTAATGCAAAAGGTACCCCCCCCCCCCCCCCCCACACACACACACACAAAGATATGTACTCCCTTTGTTCCTAAATATATGCCGTTTTGGTAGTTCAAATGAACTAATGTACATGAATAGGAGAAGAGACCGCCAAGAAACAATTACAAATCTAACCTTTATAATATGGCGCCCTTACACTAATGTCAGTGTGCACTTGTGTAATTTCACACACCGAGAATCCATATATATTCTATATACCAATATAGAAAGACCCAACGAGGCACATGCAACTAATCTTGGCCATCAAACCAGATCAATCCAACGACTTAAGCCTCTCCAATGATGAGCGGTCAACATGTTTAGCATGCAATTAATACCATATCAAATATCAAATCCAGCATTAATCATATTAACGCGCAAATAATATCCTACCTAAGATATGCGTACAATTAATATACTACCTAATATCAAAGACATTTACTAGCGAGTATAAATACATGGTTGCCCCAGCCAGTTTGTGATATGCACCAGTACACTCGTAGTACATTGCATTGTTAGAGTAGAGAGCAGAGTACATCAGGGCTGTTGGATACGATGCTGAGAACGCGAGGCTTTTATCCGTTGCTTGTACTGGCGTTGCTTGCCGGAGTCTTCCTCGCTTCCCTTCCTTCAGGTATGTTTGTGTATCTAGGTGGTTTTTTATGTACATGTATTTAGATGTTTTTGTATGTACGTATTCAGAGGTATGAAGTGGACCTGTGAGATCATTTTTTAGGTAGAAGTAGAGCATGTATTACTGCATTTTGATTTAAATGACCCCTTCTTGTTGGGTTCTGCTATAGGCGTGTTTGTAAATCTGTTGTATTTCCATACTGTTTTTTATATACGAATCATTCTTGTCGGGTTCTACAATCAAGGCGGTAATAAAATTGCCGGATATGTATATTGATGCCATTATGGTTTCATAGCTACATCCACGGGAAAAAGGTTTCATGGCCATATCCCACGAGAAACAAAGGTTTCATATCTACATGTAGAGTTCCATCAAAGTATTGTGACACAGACCAATCAATCTCTTTCACTTAGTTTGCTGGTTTAATCTGTGGTCAAAATTATGTTTAAATTATAGTGGATTTTAGCTATCTTTTGGGATAGATTTATTAGAGAAGGAGCAGAGCATGTTTTCTAACGTAGTTGGGTATGTATATCTTTTTAAATATGTGACCCCTTTTTTGTGAGGTTCTACTACCAAATCGATAACGGATTTGTCGGATATGTATATTGGTATCGTTAAGGTTTCATATATAGATTCACGAGAAAGAGTTGCATAGCCACACCCCCACAAAAATAATGTTTCATAGCCACAACCTCCCTAAAAAAATTGTATCATAGCCACATGTCGGGTTCCACCGAAGTATTAATTGTCTTTCACTTATAGTGCCGGATATCAATTTTGATGAATGTCTTTTTGTAAGTATCCATACTTTTTTAGACATCTTTGCTCAAGATTAACTGATGTATCCTAATCAATGTACTTCCTCCGTTTGATTTTACAAGGATTATTTGATTTGTCTTTAGTAAAATATTTTTAAGTCTGACTAAATATATCAAGAAAATATTAACATCAACAACTTCATATAAATACAATATATGAAAATATAAGTCATGGTTACATCTAGCTAGTGATCTTGATTTACTCATGTAGATGTGGATATTTTTTTAATAAACTCATTCAAACTGTAAAAGGTTTGACTTTAAGACAACCAAAATGAGCCTCGTAAAACGGAGGGAGTATGATTTTTTTTTTTTGATATTATTAATTTGCCTGATTTCATTCTTCGGTGCAGGCGTGCAATCCATCGGCGTGTGCTACGGCATCATCGCAAACAACCTCCCGCCGCCGAGGGAAGTGGTGCAGCTCTACAGGTCCAAGGGCATCACCAACATGCGGATCTACTCCGTCCAGCTCCAGGCGCTCGACGCGCTCCGTGGCTCCGGCATCAGCCTCATGCTCGGCACCACCAATAACGACGTCGCCGTCCTCGCCGGCAGCCTGTCCGCCGCCACCTCCTGGGTGCAGGCCAACGTAAAGCCCTACCACAGCGCCGGGGTGACAATCCGGTACATCGCCGTCGGCAACGAGGTCACAGGCGGTGCCGTGCAGCGCATCCTCGCGGCCATGCGGAACCTAAACAAGGCCCTGGCAGCGGCCAGCCTCGGCGGCGGCATCAAGGTGTCCACGGCGGTGAGGTTCGACGTGCTCACCAACTCCTTCCCGCCCTCCGCCGCGGTGTTCGTTCAGCCCTACATGGTCGACATCGCCCGGCACCTGGCCAGCATCAGGGCGCCGCTGCTCGCCAACGTGTACCCGTACTTTGCCTACAGCAGCAACCCGAGGGACATCAAGCTCAACTACGCGACGTTCCAGCCGGGCGCGACACCGGTGAGGGACGCCCGCAGCGGGCTCGTCTACACGAACCTCTTCAGCGCCATGGTCGACGCCATGTACGCGGCGCTGGAAAAGGCCGGGGCGCCGAGCGTGAGGGTGGTAGTGTCGGAGAGCGGGTGGCCGTCGGCCGGCGGGCTCGCGGCGACGCCGGAGAACGCGCGGGCGTACAACCAGGGCCTCATCAACCACGTGGCACACGGCACGCCCAAGAAGCCTGGGCCCATGGAGGCGTACGTGTTCGCCATGTTCAACGAGAACCAGAAGCCCGGGGTTGAGACAGAGAGGCACTTTGGGCTCTTCTACCCGGACAAAACGCCGGTGTACCCCATCAATTTCGCAGGAGGAAGATCGGCGCCGGCCAACCACACTAACTCGCATGGGTTTGGTGGACACTAGATTGATGCATATTTCCTAACATAATAATGTCCTCATAGACAAATATAAAATTAATATCAAATCAATCATGCATACTGGCGAACATCTTCTGAACCTAATCTCTTCTCTATCGCTATATCTCTCTTTAGGTCGAGCAATGCTAGACACACGGAGGTTTATAGGGGGATTACGGGGTGGTTGGAATTTGATTGGCTGAGATTTGGTTAAGTGAGGCGGGCCCACCAGTTAAAATCAGGGGGGCCAATTAGAATAGAGCATGCAGTCCAGTCCGTGAAAGCCCGTTGCTTTTGTCCGTGGGTGTAGTATTATCGGTGTCATGATACATCATGACACCATGGTTTTACATTGTTCTCACTTCATTTTCATTCTTTCAAATTTCAAAACCGAAAAACTCCAAGTAGGTGTTTAATTTTTCCCATTGAAATGTTTGGATTGTAAAAAAAAATATTGGATAAGATCTACAAATAAACTCTAGAACTTAACTGTGATCTATAACACCTTTTGAGCAATTTTTCGTGACCTCGTAGTTTCAAATCTGGCTTATACACATTAAATATCCAGAAATCTATTTAATGACTGAATAATAACAAATGAATTTAGAAAAAAAAACACAAAATTGACATTAACAATATAATTAAGATGTTACCTGTAGAAAAGTTTGGGCCATTTTAGATTGGTATTTTTTGAAGTATTTACACATGGTACCTACAATTGTAACTTCTCCTGGGGAAGGGCATAACCCTTTTCTTGCCGACATTTTTCTCCGTGGGGTGCGGGTGGTGGAGCCCCTTTCTTGAAAAATACCTGGTAACCATTACCACTGTAGGGTGCACTGACTAACTCGCCACTGGTAACTCGATTACCAGTGGCAAGCACACTCTGCGCCCTATCACTAGTACTTGGGTGATCCGACATTGTCAAAACGGTGCATTCTAATTGGTCCATCTCACCCTCCCACAGACTGCCCTTGGTCTTTTCCTTGTCCTCTTCTCTTCTCTTCCCCTCCTTCGCCGCCACCGGCTAGTACTGGTGCTCGGCCCGCCTGCCGCCAGCTTCTCTCACCCGCTTGTCGATGGTGGACTATCTCAATGGTAGGTTGCAACGCCGAACTATGGTTTGGCTAGGCTCTGGTCCGGAAGATGTTTTGGCACTTGTGGGACGAGATGTAATTTCTGATCCTTGAGTAATGCAAGAATTTATTTCGCCAAAAAAAAAAAGATTGGGTTTTGTGTGGAATCTTTGCTATAGTTCGATTGGATGCTGCGTTAGTCCAGTGGAATCTTCCCCTTTCCAGATTGAAGACCACGAGTCAGTCACATCCATTAGCCGGAGTATGTGAGAATAAAAATCCATCACTGGTTCCATTGCAGTACTTGGAGTATTAGCTACTCCCTCCGTAAGGAAATATAAGAGCGTTTAGTAGTGATTTATCAGAGGGAGTACTTAGGATTGGTTAACATTTGAGAATATGAGAAGCAATAATAATTTATCATGCTATTTTCCTCTGATGTGATGTGAGCATCCAATTTTTATAACATTCTGTATTCTATTCAGCATATCATGTTCAGTTAATCAGTTGGACGCTGGATTATAGTAGCTGTTGTGTTAATGTCGCTATTTTCACATTTACTGTCAGCACTTTGTCCACATGGTTTTCATTAGCTTAATGGAGGGTAAACTTCTGGAATTGGCTCTGACCATCTCTTGCTGGTTACTAATGGTTGCATAATTCAGAATTCAGATGACCTGATCAACAATGAAACATGTCAAAGCTATATACAGTGAACTAATTTTGAGATTACTTCATACTAGAGCCAGACTCATCTGAAATGGGTTAGAATAAATGACTAAAAGGCGTGCATTGATACATGCAGAGGTCAGAGGTTTAATCGCTTTTTCGGAAGAAAAACAAACAAACGGAAATGGGTTAGAAGACGCCTGCAATATCCGCCTTTTTAATCTGAATTTACGGCATGAAGTTTTCAGGTTCAGGCTCTGATTTAAAAGTAGCAATATGTAGAAAATAGACAAGAAATATTTTACTTGCAAATTTTCCACGTGTGAACAAACTAGTACTCCATTTTTAGTTCAAGCTCTGACGTAAAAGTCACCGGAGTATCTTTCTCTCTTTTATTTGAGCTGTATTGTTGGTGTTGGGAGTTATACTCTCCAAAAAAAAATTGGTAAATAAATCATGGTAAATAAGAATGTTGACCATGACATGGAAATGTTATTAATACTCCAATCTCGGGAAGAAGAGAGAGACTCTTCAGATTAATGCCTCGGGAATCTGAGAAGTCTGCATCCAATGCACGCTTAAATGACTACACTTTTGACCTGGACGCTCCTTCATAAGTACACAGATTAAGACCGAACCACCATTCCCTTGATACATTCTGCTACAGCTCACCAACCTTCAGCACCGCGGTGAGCTTCTTCTCCCAAGCTTCTTCCGGTTTGCAATTTATTTACTCTTCTACACCTGCATCGAGCATCTGTATTTGTTTTTTAGTTTTATCGTTGTTTTGCTTTCCTTTTATTTCTGCTGATTGACAGAAACTGGTATGATACACAGTGATAGGAATTTCAGAAACTGAATGTTCTACTTCATGGTGTTTAACCATCAGTGATTTCAGAAAAAATATTGCACGCATCAGAAAATTATGGTTGACACAGTTTCTTCTGCCAAGTTGCTCTAAACACCTGCATAGAGCAGCAGTATTTGTTTTTTTAATCTTATTAGTTGTTTTGCTTTGTTTTTATTTCTGCTGAAGTCCAGAAACTGATATAAAAGCAGTCATGTTGTACAATGATAGGAATTTCAGAAACTGATTGTTCTATGGTTATTAATCAGTGTTTTATTTCCCTTGATACATTCTGCTACAGCACAGCAAACCTTCTTGTATTCCCAAGGCATTAATGGCTTTCGAGTTCTTCACGATCTTGCTCTCAAATTCGTTGAAGAAATTGGTACCAAAATACATCCTAATCGCACAATCTAATCTATTTCTACGCATTTATCGTTGATCTGTTTGGCTGCTTGAACACTTGCTTTCAACCACTGCTTAATCTTCGTCGCAGAGGCTGCCAGGCAAGTTCGCGAGGGTGCTCGACGGCCATGAGCCCTTTGAAGTGAAGTTGCGGGAGGCCGGGCGCTGGCGCCGCTTGTGGGACGTGGAAGTACTGTTTGACGCCGAGGGCCACATTTACCTGGGACGCGGCTGGGAGCAGTTCGCCGGCGCTCATGATCTGCGGCTCGGGCACTTCCTCGTCTTAAGCTACGACAGTCGCCACGCCATGCTCACCGTGAAGGTGTTCGACGGGAGCATGTGCCGCAGGCACTACCAGCATGACAACGATGCCAGTATGCGGCTCTTCTTTGCCTCCCTCTCAATACAGTGGTTGTAGCTTCTAAGAAATCTTTATTGCATTTTGGCAGGCAGTGGGAGCAGCAGCGACAGTGGCAACACCTTGGTAAGCATCTGCCCTGTTTCACTCTTTGCTTGAAATTTAGTCTTGCGTCTTCTCTTCTTCAATACTGTAGTGTTGACACTTATTTTTTCCTCTATGGACGCTCCCCTTTGACCATGTAGCCCACTTTACTTTGACATGGATCTTCTTGCCTCACTTTCTTTGCATTCTTGATTATATTGCATTTTCAATTAGTTCAATTATTTTCGAATCCTTTGCCTAGTTTCCCACATGTAAAGACTGTATTACTATGGCAAATTTGCATGTTTGTACATAGTTCGATCTCTGGCACAGCAGGGAGCAGAGGGGGAAGGGGAAGTACCACCGCAGACAGGGGCAGATGGAAACGACGGGGAGCAGGTAACCAAGTTCTCTAAAGTCTTCACCTCAAGCAAGTTGCGCACTGTCCAATTAATGCTGCTGCCCAAATCAAGGATGAAGTGTTTATAAGTGTATATATGCGGCCAAAATCAAACTCTGATGCATAGCGTAGATATTAGATGCCTGAATTACATAGATTTTTTTTACAAACACCTAACGAATGTATTAGGAATCATATAGCAGTGCATATGTAGATGCCTGAAGTATCAACTTTGCATATATCCAGTCGGGGGCACATAATTGCCAGTTGCATAGCTGTCACTTGCAGACATCCAACATACATGCTTTGAGTACATTGCATAATTTTCAATTACTCTCTCTGTTTCAAATTAATTGAATTTCTAGGTTGGTTATAAGTCAAATTTTCTTAAGTTTGACCAAGTTTATTGGAAAATGGGCTAAGATCGACTTACAAACAAAATTGGGGCATATGATCAAATCCCACCAAAAGGTCTTAGGGCATCATTTGGACCGCAAACGGCATGAGCTCTGCTTTTGCATTTGGAAGAGGGCATCATACTGATCTTGAATAATTTCAGGGTATCAAATTAGTTATGCAAACACCTTTGAAAAATTTCACCTGATATAATATATGATTGGTTTTACAGGGCTTATCCAAGATGAGTAATCCATGTCATTCAGATGGAAGCCAGAAGGGAAGATCTTATTGTTCTGAGAAATTGTCAGGTTAAGTTGTGTACTCAGATTATTCAGTTACCCTCCAGCACATGTTTTCTTATTGTTGAAACATTTTTACAGCAGAAGACAGTCTGTCTGTAGACAATTCTGTGGAGTCAGCTAATCTACAGATGCTTTCCAGTAACTATGTCTTATCAACGCAGTGCTATCTTACAAAAGCACAGAAGGTGAAAATAGATGCGCTTATAGAGAAAATTCAACCTAAATTCACAGTGCTAGTTGTACAGATGAAGAAGTCGAATGTAAAACGGCATGCTACTCTGGTACGTAAGGTTTGGCATCTGCATTTTGTATGAAAATTGCTCACTGTCTGTACCTACACACATTATCTTGTTATGATACTATTGAAGTCAGTCAGTGTTCTGGTTCTAACTCAAAACTCTGAACGATATGCAACAAATACATATGCATTACTAAATCAACATTATCGATGCCTTTGTGACAGTATTAGCTTCTTAACTCTTTGCTACTTCAGGTATCAGATATAACAAGCATAACAGTACCACTATCACATTTTGTCCTTTTTCCCAATTAGATAATACATAAGGATTATGCACTCGAGCACTTTCCATGTGAAGATACAACTGTCATACTCCAGCTGCCTGGGAAGAACAAGGATTGGAAATGCACATTCCGCATCAGGCCATCCGGCACATCTGATGCAGGTCGGCGCAACCTCTTTTTGTACAACTTTGCCTATGACAATCATATTAGAGAGGGTGATATCTGCCTCTTTCAACCAATCACAAATGTGAAGCAGAGAAGGTTCATAGTGACAGTCCATGTCCTGCACAAAGTGAGCATTGATCATTCCCCTGCTGGAAGAACTGACATTGGCTCAAATCACGGAAGGAAAAGGGCCAAGATGGGCGCCGTTAAGGACAAACCACGCACCGATGGTAAGTCAGAACGACACTAAGCTGTTCCCACTGCTAGGATGCATGTGTCACACTTGGGTTCATATTATATATATCTGATTCATATGAAAACTTTTCTAGGTGAAGAGCATGAAATCTCTGAGGGTTCCGAGGGAGCTTCTGAGGGTCTCTTCATGCTGTCAAACGGAGCCTGTCTAACACCAGCACAGCGGATGAAATTGTCGGAGAAAGCTAAGGAGATTAAGTTCAAACCGCCCTTTTATGTTGCTATCATGAGCAAGGGCACTGTCTGTCACCGTGGAAGCCGAAACAATCCCATGCTAGTAAGTTCAAGGAGAACATTTTCTTTTGCTTTCTATCAGTTCCTGGATTGCATCCGTATCCTTTGATAAGATAAAGAGGAACAAATTTCCCAAGTGTCTCTGCATCTGTGTCATTCTAATATTTGCCCTGTGTTATGTATATAAACAGCGCTTTGGCTCGCAGTAGACGGCCAGGTATCTTGTTGAGAAGTTTGCCGTTGGCCATCATCGTGGAAAGCGTAGTGGAATCAATTTGGTGCTTCAGCAGGAGGGGAAGAGCAGATCATGGCCTACTAAGCTGCGACATAGCTCGCGAGGCTCGAGGGTTCTCAAAGGATGGCCATCTTTCGCCCGCGACAACCGGCTGCGGGAGGGGGACCTCTGCCTCTTCAAGATGATGAAGAACGAGGAGCCACTGACGATGATGGTCTACATCGTTCGCCGCTAGAAATGTTATCCTGAAACATGTCTTGCATGCTGCTACTACGATGATCTTAAACTCTGGGAGTGGAAAACTATGTGGCTCGTCTCCAAAACGAGGGAGTCGTTGAGCAGGAAACTCTTATATCTATAACAATAGACGATTATCTTGTTGTTTTCTTAGTTCTGTGAGATCTTTGTTAATTTGAGCGTAATTTGGACGGGTCAAGTTTGAACAACCTGTGATGTGCTTGAGGGCACTGTTTTTGCATGTGGGTTCTCTGCAGCACACTAGAGCGCACTGCATATACGGCTCAACCAATTTAGCCATGATGACGCAGGAAAAAAACAAATGTTTTTGAGCCACGCTGCAGGTAATCCACGGTCCAATAAGTGAGAGCATCTCCAACGGAAGGCCAAAACAGTTTTTATTGGAGATAACAAAATGAGACCCAAATGGAGTCCCTATTAGATCTTCCAAAATGGGCAGGACATTTTTCCACCCTTTTCCTCCCGTCCTGACCCAGCGGCAGCCGAATCCATGCCGCTTCCCCATCTCGGACCTTCCCTCTGCCGTATCCACCCACTCCCAAGGTCTTTCTGCCCGCGGGAGGGGGACTTTTGCCTCTTCAAGCTGATGAGGAACGAGGAGTCGTTGACGACAATTGTCTACATCATTCGCCGCTAGAAATGTGTCCTGAAGCATGTCATGCACATGCTGTCGCTAGAAAGAGGTCCCCGAAACTGTTTATATGGACTTGGGGCAAGAGAAAAACATAATAGAGGCTGACCTCCCCCTTTCGAATCAGCGGGAGGGTCGGCGGCTCTGCGGCGTTCGAATCCGCCTCGATGCCCTGATGTCCTGCCAGTGCACAAGACTAGTTATAGCACTCTCGTGTAAGTATCCCGGTGAGATCTCAATTACCAACCCTGCAACTGCACTGCACGGTCATGTACGCAGCTACGTTGGCACCCAAACCCTGGTTTGAAAATAGTTACTCTAGGAGATTAAACTAAGTATTACTAGAACGTAAATAATATTAAAACTAAAACAAAGAAACAAACTGAGGAGAAATTAATGTGATGTTTTACTAAGTAAAAGTGTTGTCTAGGTATGCGTCTCTAGTACATCGGCCGCGTTGAATGGAGTTAATCTATCGACCCCAAGTAGTACTAGTTGGGTCACTGCCACGATTTTTATAGGATAGAGTAATTTACTATGGTGATGGTCCCTCGTATAACATAGTCTCTCTAGCAGCGCCTTACTAAGACAACTCAATTGTTCTACTTCCTGTCGCATACATGTAGCAGCTAGGGAAGACATAGATGATGGCTTGGACGGGGGAGAGATGGGATGAATATATCGCTGGCGGCTAGGGTTGAAGGGGTATAAATAGCCGGCCTCCACAAGTCTCCCTCGGTCGATCTAAGGGCTCTAGATGAGCCTTATCCTCTCTTAATACTTACCTTGACGTACAAGGATCCTTAGAAGTGAAACGGGGACGATATCAGTGAAAATTCGCGGAAGTTGTGCGTGGATCACCTGGTACGAGCGTCGTCCACCATCTTCTGTTTTGGAAGTTGTGCGTGGAGTTCCATAATTTGGTCGCCATTTCCTCATAAGAACTCCGATTTGGACATTCTTGGACTCGTTGGATTTGTATCGAAAAGCCTGATAACTTCCTGGTATTGGATCTTTAATTTGGGCTTGTTGAGAAAACTCATTTTGGCAAACTACACGGTAGGCTTGCATCTGGTGCTTGCAATTCCTTCAGATTGATTCCAACCTTGGTTCTTTCATCGCGCTAAGTTCGTGGAACTATCAAGAGGATGACAATGTGGGAACACTTCAAAATATAAACACAAGCTATACTACACCTAATACCAAAGGGAAGCCCTTAAAATTTCTTAACCACATCCTTTTGTGTCCATGGAGTAGTGTACAAGCCTCTGGACAACCCTCTTCGCTTCGATTCCTAATATTCCGGCTCATCATAATGAGCTTCGAAGCCCACTTGTAGTCTGAGCGCAGTAGCATCACACCGTCTTCTTCCCCCAATTCCTCCGGGAGAGCCCCTAGTCGCTGCTTGTGTGTGGCAAATAGCCGTGGCTCCTCTTGTGTGTGGCAAAAATTGTTTGGAATTTCAAAAAATGTTCACATTTTTTAAAAAATTGTTGAGTATTCACGATCTTGTCTCAAAATTCATGATTTTTTTAAATTTATGAAAATTTTCAAATTCGTGATTTTTTAAAAATACCGAATAAATTTAAAACGCCAAATTTTTTTGAATACATGAATAGTTTGTTTTAAATACGATGAACATTTTATAATACACCTTACCATATTGAACATTTTTATAGTACGCGATGAACATTTTTAAAACATGTATTTTTTTATAATATAGGATGAACATTTTTAAAATATATATTAATCATTTTTATAATATAGGATGAACATTTTTTAAATACATAGTGAACATTTTTATTGAATAGGATGAACATTTTTTATAATACATGATGAACATTTTTCGAAAACATAAAGCATAGTCTAAGAAAAAACCGAAAGAAAAGAAACGAATTTTTTATAAAAAAAATTGTGAAAATTTTGAATTAAAAAGAGAAAAAATGCGAAAAAGAAACAGGGGAAGGAAAAAAAAGCGAAACAGAAACAGTTGGCCGGCCCACGCAGATGAACCTTGAGCGAAGGCTCGTCTATTTACGGCAGACGGGCTTCGCCTTCCTTCGGCTCGCTCGCCGGATGCTGCACACGACCGCACGGAGCTCCTGCTCTGCTCGCCGCCGCAACAAGTACATCCAAGCTGTGACCATTTCCGTTCCTCCTATGCCTCCCAGCCCCACCGCCACGGTCGCGCCACCAGGTCGCCGGCCAAACCCATCAGGCCTCCCGCCGCTTGGAGCTGCCGCCCTTCGACGGGCGTGTCCTCGATCTCGCTTCTCGAGGGACCACACGGCCGACGGCGGTGGGCACGCTCCCTCCGTCCTGCCTCCGCTGGGCCGTGTCGAAGCTGGCCACGGGAGTCCTGAACGCGCCGTCCTCCGCGACCCCGCCCGCCTCGGATGCATCGGCCGCCAGGATCCCGCTCCCACCGACCCACCCCAACCCCGCGCTCTCTCCTCGTGCCTACCTGTGGCCTCGCCACCCCAGTGACAGAGCTGTCGTGATTCAGCTTGGTGAGTATGTTCTTTTCAGCATATCATGTTCAAATTTTCAGTTGGACGCTGGATTGTTGCTTCTGGTAAGCTCCAGTACCGCATTGAGCCCTAGCAAGGCAGATGGTTGTCCAAGGCGGCTCGGACGGTGCTCATCAACTCTTCACTCTCCAGCTTGCTTTTGTACATCATGAGCTTCTACAGCCTCCACGAGACCCTCCACCACGAGATTGCTAAGTATCAGGCCAGGTTCTTCTGGGCTGTGGAGGGTGGCAAGCAGAAGTATCATATGGTGCGCTGGCCCGATATCTGCAAACCCCGTGACCAAGGTGGGCTCGGTATTATGTCGTCCAAACGCATGAACCTTGCCCTGCTGACTCGGTGGCTGTGGCGCATCGCGAATGTGGAGGGCGGTCTGTGGCTTGATATCATCCGGAGCAAATATCTCCGAGGCCAACCACTTGCCTTCTGCAACCGGATGGGTGGTTCCCAGTTCTGGCAGTCCCTTATCCAGCTGCTTCCGGTCCTCCGCATTGGGACGTCTATCTCTATTGGGTCTGGAGCCTCCACCCTCTTCTGGTTCGATAGGTGGGTTGGGGATCATCCCCTCGCGGCCCGGTATCCGGACCTCTTCTCCATTGCGGTGGAGCCTAGGATTTTCGTCAAGACGGCCCTTATTGACTTAAGGCGCATCGCGTTCCGGCGGCCATTTGGGCCACCGGAGCTTGTTGCCTGGCATGAGCTCCGCGAGACCATCACCTTGCACGAGCTGGACTTGGCTGACGAGGTCGATCGCGTATCTTGCTATCTGGAGAACTCGGGTCGGTTCTCCACCGGGTCCCTCTATCAGGCCATTGCTGTGGTCCCGGTCCGGAGCCCCTTCTGGCTATCTGGGCAATCAGACTGCCACTAAAGATTCGGATCTTCCTCTGGCAGTGGATTCGGGGACGGGTGCCCTCAGGCGTGGAAGTTCTCAAGCGGAATGGGCCAGGTGATGGGATGTGCCCCCTCTGTGGGACGGCCGAAGATTCAAACCACATCTTCTTCACCTGCGTGTCTGCCCAATTCCTTTGGAGCTGCTTCTGAGAGTTGGTCGGCGGTCGTTGGTGCAACAACAACTTCCCCGACCTCTTCGAGGAAGTCCAGGCCTACTCGCAGGGCAGGCGCCATATTGTGTGGTTGGGTATTGGGGTGTTAGCTTGGATGTTGTGGACGATTCGCAACAAGCTTGTAATCCAGCGGGTGCCCCTTCAACGTGCGACTGATTCGGTTTTCAAAATGTGTGGTTACTTGCAGCTTTGGCGGCCGATTAGCCGCCACCTGGACAGAGACGCCATCAACATCCTCATCGCAGACCTCCGAGCGATGGCGCTACGTCTTGCGCCACCACTTCCGCCACCTCCGCCCGAGCCAGATTAGCCCTGCGTGGCTGCCGCTTCCTTTCTGTTTGCGTTTTCTTAGGGCTTGTTGAGCTGTGCCCTCAGCTGTACCCTTGTGGATCCTATGTTTGTTGGTGTGTGTCGCTTCTGTGTGAGGCTGTGTGTGTGTTGGCACGTGTGAACCTTGTTCGTATGTGTGGCTGTGGCGGTTTGCTTTATATATAAAGTGGGGCGAAAGCCTTTTTCGGTATTGTTGCTGCTGGTATTGTTGCTGCTGGTATTGTCTTGCATCATGAGAATGACCTAGGTTTTCCATCTATTGTTAGCACTTTGTCCACAGTGATTTTTATATTAGCTTAATGGGTGTAAACTTCTGAATTTTGTCCTTACCATGCTGCTTTCTGGTTACTACAGGTAGTATTCGAATTTAGAATTCAGATGACCTGGATACATCAGTTCTCATGGCACCAATTAAACCTGTCAAAGCTATACAATGAAATAATTTTGAAATTGCTTAATATGGACCTAAAGCTAAACACATCTCCTGAACGAGTTAGAATAAATGATTAAACGGTTTGCATTGATTTATGCAGAGGCCAGCGGTTTAATCTACTTTTCGGGGGGGAAAATCCAACATGGGTTAGAAGACACAATATCCTTTCAATCTGAGAATATGGCATGACATTTTCCAGTTCAAGCTCTGATTTGAAAGTAGCATTATCAAGAAAATAGGTAAGAAATTTTTTGCTTGCAAATTTTCCACCCGTGAGCAAACTACTTTGAGTTTTGGGAATATAAGAAGTCTCCATGCAGTGTTGCCTCTTTGATTTGAGTCGTGCTGTTGGGAAATAGTCTCTCTGGGTTTTTTTTTACCAAATCATGGTATTTAAGGAGATTAACCATATCATTAATATAGGGAAGAATAGGTAACTGTAATACTACTCAGATTTATGTCTTGGGAATGTGAGAAGACTGCATGCTGTGGACGTTTGATGCAGTTCCCTTCATAAATGACTTTTGGCCTGTGTATGCCCTTCCAGTTCCTGGACGCCCCCTGTCGTGGATTTGTCACGGCAGATGTCCGAAGACTTAGGTTCGAGGCCATCGCTAAAGAGGTGGACTCAAAGGGGTTAAACGGGACAAGGGACACGAGTTTACCCAGGTTCGGCCCCTCACCATGGAGGTAAAAGCCTACGTCCTGCTTATATTGTATTGACTGGTGTATCGGTTACAAGAGGCGGCTTGCTTGCCCTAGCTCTCGATACTTGGTTTCTGTCTTACTTAACTTGTCTAACACGCCGCAGGAGCTCACCTTTATATACATAGGTCGAGGCCCTGGGCTTACACGAGTCCGGGTCGGGTTATACAACGTAACCGATCCTGGTTCCAACTCCTTAGTCTTACAGAACAAGTCATCTTATGGCGGCTTACATCTTCTGGCCCATGAGTCGCCTCATGCCTCTTGGGCCTTGACCTCAGCCCATCTGGCAAGCCGCCATATGGCCTGGTCTTCATGTCTTGTCTTCCTCTTGGCCCACTTGGTAACCCGCCATGTGGCTTGGTCTCCGTCTTCTGGCCCACCTTATGGGTCTTGACTATGAATCGCCAAGCTGGTGACCGGGTCTTCAGTGAATCGCCAAGTCCTGGCCGGGTTATACTCCGGCCGGGTTATATCGCGGGGTTATATCCCTGACATTAGCCCCCAGGTTAGCTTGAATTTATTCATGCTAAGCTCGAGCCGTCTTCTCAATCGTCTTGCTTGTCAGTGTCCTTCGAAGTAAATTTCTGGGAATATAACACCCATATGCCATTGAGTCGGCCTCCAATACTCTCGGCGGGTTATCACCGCCGGGTTATAATATTTGAATCGCCGGGTCATGTAATGTTGGTGACGCCGGGTCAGATAACCAGACTCCAGCTGACTTTGATAACTCTTTTCAACTTTTTTGATATATCCATATTACCTGTAGCCCCCAAGCTCCAAGTGTATCCATGATGACTTGGCGCTTTGCAATACTATCTTTGACTGTGCAGCCCCCAAGTACCAGGTTGTCTCGCCTGCAGCAGCCTGGGACTTATAACTGTCTTATACCTTATAAAGCTTCAACTGGTGTAGCCCCCAAGAGCCGGCTCTTCAGCATGTGATGGGCCGGGTCTTCAATGAGAACCTTATAATCTGCTTGAACAGCTGAATACTGTAGCCCCCAAGTGCCGGGTCGCATGCCTGCGGCGACTTGGGACTTCCGAGAATTTGATCTGAGCGGTGTAGCCCCCAAGTGCCGGGTCAGTAATATGTACTGGGCCGGGACTTAGAAGGATCGCAGAAAACCGGCTCATCTCCTTGAGATAACAGGGTCTTGTTGACAATGTACTGACTTGAAAACCGGCTTGCATTAGCCCCCAAGTGCCGTGACGCATGCTTGCAGCGACATGGGACTTGCGTACTTGATATAAACCGGATTTGAATAATATAGCCCCCAAGAGCCGGGTTGCCTGCCTGCGGTGACTCGGGACTCTATAAGAATATTGTGATTCCTTGACCGTGGTTGTAACCCGGTATTAATAATGAAATCCCTGCTCGTGGTTGCGATGCAACCCGGCAAATATGTGCTTGAGAAATCCATGAGTGATGTAGTATACTACAGGGCACTGTTTGAAGAAATCCAAGAGCCGGTCAATTAGATGACCCGGCATTATAATTAATAGGGCGACTCAAGAATATCCAGCCAGGTCGGCTATTTAGAGTCTTCATTATGCTTGTAGAGGTTACGATGTAACCCGGTTCGGTGACCGGCTTGTCTTAAGAGATGAGACCTGCAAAAATAAACAATACAGAGCATGCTCTGCATTGCTGTGAGGGCGGCTTGAAGAAGCATAACCCGGAACTGTTAAGTCTTTCATCTTTGCGAGGGTAGCTGAAGAGCCTGATCGAGAGGGTTGAAGCCCCCAAACGACCTTTTATAGTCTGACTTCGGGTCTTACTTCAATGAAACTAGCGTGATAGCCACTGGTTTGTCCATGCTTCGGTAAGCCGGCTCTCACATGACCCATCATGTTTTAACCTGGATAAGTTCATGACTTATCAAGAGTACAGGGGATCGGAGTAGCATCTTGGCGAACAGGCAGGTTTAACCAAGTTTCAACGAAGGCGGCTTAATAGCCCATGGAGTATCCTCGCTTTCTGTAAGCCGGCTCTCACATGACCCATCATGTTTTAACCTGGATAAGGTCATGACTTATCAAGAGTACAGGGGATCGGAGTAGCATCTTGGCGAACAGGCAGGTTTAACCAAGTTTCAACGAAGGCGGCTTAATAGCCCATGGAGTATCCTCGCTTTCTGTAAGCCGGCTCTCACATGACCCATCATGTTTTAACCTGGATAAGTTCATGACTTATCAAGAGTACAGGGGATCGGAGTAGCATCTTGGCGAACAGGCAGGATTACTCTAGTCTGGTTATGGCTTAAAAGCCGGTCAAGAGGGTATGAAAGCTAAACCCGGTGGGTTTGGAAGCCCCCTAATGACTTTATGATTATCCAATGAACCAGGGTACCCATATTTGAATGGTACATCATGGCGGCTCGTCCTCTTGGGTGACTTTACAATATTCTTGAAAACTCGAACTTGCGAGAGATGAATTCCTTTGAACCGGATGCTGAGCCGGCTATCAAGGTCTCAAAGCTTTGTGAGAGACGGTCTTCTCTTGAGCCGGGTTTTAAGCATGGTACTAACCCTGGCCGAGCTGTTTCGGGTTAATCAGATACCCCGACTGGTTATTCTGCTGTTGGCTTCCATCACCAAACTGTTGGTTATGACCTCCATGATCGCTCTGATCTTGGTAACCGGTTCCTGAGCCGCCAGCACCAAAGCCGGCCCCTGAGCCGCCCGGTGCTGAGCCGCCTGATGGACCATTACTGTTATCACGATGTTGTTGAAGGCTGTAATCCCGGAACTGTTGCATAATGTAGCAATCTCCCCAGGTATGTTGTGCCGGCTTATCGGGCCGGCTGTGCTCTGGGCAAGGCTTATTGAGCATCTCTTCCAGGTTTATAGGAGCTTTACCCTTAGCACGGGTGTTCCTGGTGTTGGTGTTTGCCACCAGTTCTGATCCGCCGTCCGGGTGCTTTCGCTTGCCCGGGTTGCTTCCAGCCATACTTTGCTATTGGCCCTTGCCATTGTTGCCTTTCTTCCCCTGACCTGATTTCTCATCATCAGAGCCCGGGTCTTTCGTGTTGTCGGAGTCTGCATATTTGGTGAGAGCCGTCATGAGCTCCCCCATGTCTTGACATGCCCGTTTGAGCCGGCCAAGCTTCTGCTTCAAAGGCGTGAAGTGACAATTCTTTTCTAGAATCAAAACCGCCTGAGACGCCGTAATCTGCTCAGAAGAGTGGATGATTTCGGAGACCCGCCGGACCCAGTGATGAGCCGACTCATCAGTACGTTGTACACAATGGTCCAAATCCACAATCGTCATGGGCTGCTTGCACGTTCCTTGGAATTTTTTGATGAATTTCGCCCTTAACTCAGCCCAGGAAGTAATGGTGTTGGGTGGTAAACCCTTCAACCATGTGCGAGCCGGCCCTTCCAGCATCATGATGAAATACTTTGCGCAGACTGCATCACTGACGTCTAACATCTCCATGGCTAGCTCATAGCTTTCAACCCAAGCCTCGGGAGGTAAGTCAGCCGTGTAATTGGGCACCTTTCGAGGACCATTAAAATCTTTCGGCAAACGCTCATTCCGCAGAGTCAGCACCAAACAGGGCACTCCCACAGCCCTGGAGGTTATTCCTGCTCCTAATGAGACGGAGGGTGCAACTGTGGGTTCTTGATGAGCCGCCGCCGTCGCCTGAGCCGCCGCTTCTTGTTGTGCTTTTGCCCGTTCCACCCGTGCTTGAACATCTAGAGCCGCCCGATCAGCTTGAGGCGGGTTACTGCTAGAGACCGCCGGCGACTCATAACGCCGGCTGTAGCTACGGATGTGGATGGGGGTTGAGTGCACGCGACTCCGGCTGTAATTATATTTCTCCTGTTGGGCCATCGCCGTTCGCAGGTATCTGATGGCATTCCGCACCTCTTCTGCATAAGGCGCCTCATCGGGGATTGGGATTGTATCAAGCCTGGTTGCCGCTGCCACCATGTTCTCCGCCGGGTTAGCATAATGACCCGGCGGTGTTGCATAAAGTGGTAGCGGGTTTTGGTTCCGTCGGGGCGGGTCTAGCTGCGGACGCTGAGCCGCCGCCCGGTTTCCAGGTATTTCCGCCGTCCGGGTTACGGTCAAAGGTATGTTCCGTCCCGTTCCTGGCGTGTTAAAAAGATTCCTAGCTTCATATTGCTCCGGCAAGCGGGATTGATGTCTCATGCGATAAACCGCCGCTGCTGACTGTTGTTCTAACTCAAGGCGAAAAGCGTCCGCCTTAAGGCGTTCCGCCTCAGCATCCATCTGAGCCTTCAGCTCATTGATTTCCTGTTGGACTCCGGCCATCTGATTCTTTAACCTCGCGATCTCCGCATTACGGGCCGCTTGGTTTTCAGTAGTGACCTCAGTCTCCATTAAGGTTGTAAACTTGTTCATCAGATCCAGAAGAACCTGAACCGGGGGCCTGCCTGACCCAGACCCGGTCGCACCGGCGGCTGTACCGCACAGAGCCGCCGCGGAACCCGCCATAAAAACGGCAGCGCGGTTTGGCGGCTCATCCTCCTCCGGCTCATGATACTCTGACTCGGGGTAAGGCTCGTCGTAGCCCCCAAGTCCACCATTATGAAGCTGATAGATCGATTCCGTCTCTCCACTCGAGGATCCTTCCTCTGAGTAGACCGGAGTTTCCTCCTGTGACATAGAACCTTCAAGATCCATGCCTTGAGTAAAGCCAACGAAGACGTGCTCCCTGCCCGGGTCAACACAGGCGGGTTGCATGCTTTGGGCGCTTTGCTCATGCCGGGTCGGCTCGACGATGTCGGTGCAGATGTCCGGCCCGGGTTCAGATCTGCCGATCTTGCCGATGAAGATGTTGTCTCCACCGAAGGGGACCCGAAAACCATGCTCGATTGAGTCGGCCTCAGGACCCCAGCCGGCGTCGTCGAGGTAGAGTCTCCCATGGCGACTCTTGGTTATCTCACCATTGACGTACCCTTCGCTCCCAGAGAGAGAACCCTTTGAGAACTCAACACCACCGAGCGCTTGCCCCACGGTGGGCGCCCCCTGTCGTGGATTTGTCACGGCAGATGTCCGAAGACTTAGGTTCGAGGCCATCGCTAAAGAGGTGGACTCAAAGGGGTTAAACGGGACAAGGGACACGAGTTTACCCAGGTTCGGCCCCTCACCGTGGAGGTAAAAGCCTACGTCCTGCTTATATTGTATTGACTGGTGTATCGATTACAAGAGGCGGCTTGCTTGCCCTAGCTCTCGATACTTGGTTTCTGTCTTACTTCACTTGTCTAACACGCCGCAGGGGCTCACCTTTATATACATAGGTCGAGGCCCTGGGCTTACACGAGTCCGGGTCGGGTTATACAACGTAACCGATCCTGGTTCCAACTCCTTAGTCTTACAGAACAAGTCATCTTATGGCGGCTTACATCTTCTGGCCCATGAGTCGCCTCATGCCTCTTGGGCCTTGACCTCAGCCCATCTGGCAAGCCGCCATATGGCCTGGTCTTCATGTCTTGTCTTCCTCTTGGCCCACTTGGTAACCCGCCATGTGGCTTGGTCTCCGTCTTCTGGCCCACCTTATGGGTCTTGACTATGAATCGCCAAGCTGGTGACCGGGTCTTCAGTGAATCGCCAAGTCCTGGCCGGGTTATACTCCGGCCGGGTTATATCGCGGGGTTATATCCCTGACACCCCCCTTCATAAGTAAGCCCGGACTACCATTCCCTCGATACATTCTGCTGCCCAAGCTTCTTCTTCAGCACCACGGTAAGCTTCTTCTTCCAAGTTGCCCTCTTCGTTTGCAATTTACTCATGTTCTTATTTCTGCTGAACTTCAGAAACTGGTAGGAATTTCAGAAACCGAGTTTATATGGTTGTTAACCATCAATGTTTTTCTTTTTTCTTTTTTAAAGAGATATCACTGATCAATTTAGATATGCATAGGGAAGATCAAGACAGAACTTCTTCTGCCAAGTTTTTTCTTCTTGTACCCCTGCATGGAGCAGCAGTATTTTTTATTTTATTTTTGTTGTTGTTTTTCTTTCCTTTTGTTTCTGTTGATTGGCAGAAACTGGTATGATATAGAAAGCAGTGTTGTTATACAATGATAGGAATTTCTGAAACTGAATGTTTTATGGTGGTGAACCATCAGTGATATTTTTCCTTTTTAAGAGATATCCGTGATTGCTTAGATCTGCATTTATCCTCCTAGCACCACAAATGGAGCGTAGTGATCAAGGGAGATCCGGTCAGAAAATTATTGCATGCATCAGAAAGATCAAGACAGAGCTCCTTCTGCCAAGTTGCTATCTTTGTTTACTATTTAGTCATGTCTTTTCTTCTTCCACATCTGTACAGAGCAGCAGTTTTTGTTTCTTTACCTTGGTTGTTTGGCTTCCTTTTTATTTCTGCTAAATTTCAGAAACTGATAGGATATAGTCTAAAGCAGTCATGTTGTACAATGATAGGAATTTCAGAAACTGATTGTTCTATGGTAGGGTTGTTAATCATCAGTGTTTTATTTCTTTTTATAAGAGATACCGGTGATTTATTTAGATCTGCATTTACCCCTAGTAACATCACAAAGGGATCCCAGTGATGAATAGATCCAGTTAGAAAATTATTGCATGCATCCGAAAGATCAATGGCAAGCTTCTTCTGCCAAGTTGCTCTCTTGTTTGCAATTTAATCATGTCTTTTCTTCTAACACACCTTCATAGAACATCAGTATTTTTAATTTTTATTTATTGTTGTTTTTCTTTATATTTACATGATAATCCAAACAGATTTCCAGGGCAGCATTAGTTATATGGTGTTCCAAACATTTTGTTGCTTCTGTTATTTTTAAACCAATAAAGTCTCTCCTTAACCTCAAAAGATTTCAAGGCATAGTTATGAATCTTGAGTTATTTTAGGTTATTTTACGCAAACAGAAATTTGAATAGTGCCACCTGACATAGTATACGATTCATTTTACAGGACATATCCAAGATGAGCAACCCTTGCGAATGCTGTGAGAGGAAGATAAGGTTCATCAGAAAAATAAATGGAAATTTTATGCATAGCTTGGTAAGCCTTTTCTAACTTTCCTAGGTCAGTGGTTGCCTGATGTTTGTAGAATTTGTTCATTGCCTCAAACATTTTTTTGCACAATTGCTGCTTGTTACAGGTCATTCCAGAGTGGTTTGTTAGTCAACTTGGGGGCAAAATCTGGAGAACCATCAAACTGCAAGCCCCTGATGGTATCATATATGATGTTGGAGTTACTGAGAATATGAATAGAATTATCCTCAAGTCTGGGTGGGCAGCATTTCTGGATGCCAATGAAATCGAAGAAAACTATTCCTTGATGTTTCGGTACCTTGGAAACTCCCTCTTTGAGGTTACGATATTTGATTCCAATGGGAAGGAGAAAGTCTCGCACAGTCACTACACTGATAATTCGAGCAGTTCTCATCCTGGCGCTACTCAGTCGTCAGAAGGGGAAGGTTCAGATTCAGATGGAAGCCAGAAGGAAAGCTCGTACTGGCACAAAAAATCAGCAAAAATACCCGCAATATCTTGTTCTTCTGAGGAATTCTCAGGTTAAGTTGTGTACTCAGATTATTCAGTTACTCTCCACCACATGTTCTCTTACAGTCGAAACTTCTTTTTACAGCAGAAGACAATTCTGTGGAGTCGGATGATCAACAGATGCTTTCAAAATATTGTGTCTTCTCAGGGCGGTGCTATCTTACAGAAGCACATAAGGCGAAAATTCTTGCACTTGTAAAGAAAATTCGACCCAAAATCCCGGTGCTTGTTATAGAGATGAAGAAGAGCAATGTAAAGCAGAGTGGTACTCTGGTACGTAAATTTTACCATTGCATTTTGTATGAACTGCTCTTTTTCTGTAGCTATGTACAATTTCTTTTCTATTTAAGGAAGTTGGTGCTCTTGCTCTAAAGGATATGTTTGCACAAAATGCATGTACTCAGACAGTTGAAACCATGCATACAGACGAAGTACATAATTAAATCATTATTATTGTTGTCTAAATCAGTATTATTGTTGTCTTATCAGTTGAAACTGTGTGTATTGTACGATTTAGCCTTTCTGACAGTTCAAATGTCTTAACTATTTAGTACTTAGGCTGTCAGATAAAATAGCTCAACATTATCACTATCACTTTCTATCCCTTTATCAATTAGGTAATATGTAAGGATTACGCACGCAAGCACTTGCCATGCGAAGGAACAAATATCATACTCCAGCTGCCTCGAAAAAACAAGGGTTGGAAGTGCAAATTCCATATCAGGCCATCTGGAACGTCGGACGCTGGTCGCCGCAACCTTTCATTGGGGAACTTTGTCCCTGACAATCATGTTAGAGAAGGCGATATCTGCCTCTTTCAACCAATGACAAATGTTAAGCAGAAAAGATTCACAATGACTGTCCATCTCCTTCACAAAGCTGGCATTTATCATTCCCCTGGTGCAAGAACTGACATTGGCTCAAATCATGGAAGGACAAGCACTAAGATGGCAGGTGCTATGGAGGAACCACCTACCGATGGTATGTCAGCTTGACACTAAGATCTTGCCACTGCTAGGATACATGTGTCACATTTCATTTCGCATTATACTTCTCTGATTCGTGTGACAACTTGTCCAGGTGAAGAGTACTCTTCGGAACATGAGGAGCATGGAGTCTCTGATGATTCTGAGGGAGGTTCTGAACCTCCCTTCATGCTGGCAGACAAAGCTTCCCTAACACGAGCACAAGAGAAGGAAGTGTTAGAGAAAGTCGAGGAAATCGAGTCAGCAGTACCTTTGTATGTTGCTATCATGAGCAAGTCCAATGTCTATCGGGGTGGTGCCTATAACACTCCCACCCTAGTAAGTTCATGGAGAACATTTTCTGCCACTGCCTATTAGTACACTTCAGATGGGAACAAATTTGCAAGTATCTTTGCAAGTGTGTCATTCTAACATTTGCCCTGTTTTATGTATATAAACAGCGCTTTGGCAACCAATACACAGCTAGATATCTTGTTCAGAAGTCTGCTGCTGGCCATCATCGTGGAAAGAATAGACATATAAGTTTGGTGCTTGAGCGGGAGGGGAAGAGCAGATCATGGCCTACCAATGTGCAACACTACATGCAACACACAACTCATATAATGAGGGTTCTCAAAGGATGGACCTCTTTTTCCCGCGCCAACCGCCTGAGGGAGGGGGACATCTGTCTCTTCAAGCTGATGAAGAACGAGGAGCCCCTGACGATGATGGTCTACATCATTCGCCGTGAGGAATGTTAGCCTGAAGCATGTATTGCATGCTGCTGCTCTGGTGATGGAAAACTATGTGGCTTATCTTGGAACATTATCATGAGACGTTATCTTAGTATTTTCTTACTTCCGTGAGAACTTTGTTAATTTGAGAGTAATTTGGATGGTTCAAGTTTGAACAACTTATTATGTGCTTCTGAGGTTGATTTGAGTGAACATGTTTTTTTTTTATGGGATTCAAGTTTGAACTTTGAAGATGATGGCTTACATCACTCGCTGTGAGGAATGTTATCCTGAAGCATGCCTTGCATGCTGCTGGTACGATAATCTTCAACTCGGAGCGAAAGCTATGCGGCTTTTCTCCAAATGAGGGAGGCATTGAGCAAGAAACTTTCCTTTTTATCATTAGACGATTATCTTGGTGTTTTCTTAATTACTTCCGTGAGAACAAAATTTGGAAGTGATTTGGATGGGTCAAGGTTCAACTGTGTTGTGACTGCTGATGCCCGAAGGAGTGAAGGCACTGTTTTTTGCATGTGGTTTTTGCTGACTGTCAGAGCTAGGTTCTGTGTTTCCGTAGGGGTGTCTTGCACTATGTCGAGTAGGAGCTTGCCGCTGGTGCATGGTGGCAGCCATGTGTTCTCCCGTTCAAAAATAATAATAAATAAAACTTATATTTTAACTTGAACATATGAGTCGTATTTAGTCTCAACCAATTGAGCCATGATGATGCAGGCAAAAAGAATTAATGTTGAGCCATGATGATGCAGGCAAAAAGAATTAATGTTGAGCGACGATGCACATAATCCACCTTTCCGATCAGTCAGCGCATCTCCAGCTGAACCCCAAAACTGGTTTTAGGGGCTTTGGAAAAAAAAAAAGACGCAGTAGAGCCACTGTTAGGACCTCCAAAATGGGGAGGCAGTGTCATTTTCCTCTTCTCGCGTGAGCAGCCCTCACTACTGGAATTTTCGTATACGCCGGGTGTTTGGCTCTTCGCCGAGAGCCAAACCACGGGCACCTCGGCAAACGTACATACGCTGAGAGCCACACGGCAAAGAGTAGCCACGTAGCATGCCCGTTCACAACTGACGGCTCCATCAGTTTCTGTTATCTATACCGAGAGCCATGAGGTACCGCTCGGTAAAAACCTGTCACAGAAACATTCTGACCTGACATGTGGACCCACTGGACCCAGTTATCAGTGAAACATTCAAATTATTTGTTAAACTTTCAAAAAGAATAATATGACGCGCTTTCTTTACCGAGAGCTATCGCTCGGCATACAACCGTTGACTGAAACCTTTGGACCTGACATATGAGCCCTGGTGTCCCACATGTCAGTGGTACTTTTACCGAGTGTCGTTGCCCCCGGAAAAGAATGGCACTACTGGAGTGGCATTCTTTTCCGAGAGTGTCCCTCGGAAAGTGCCATTCTTTTCCGAGAGGGTCTCTCGGAAAAGAATGCCACTACTGTAGTTAAAGTGCTCAGGCGACCCCTTTTCCGAGAGCCACGCTCGTTAAAGTGAGTGTTTCCGAGTGTGTCTCTCGGAAATATGTCCCATTGCTTCTGTTGTCAATCTGTTTCTTATGTAATCCCTGCAACTGAAAATAACTAGGTACATTTTATGTCTATATCTTCAGTGCAGAAAATGTTATCGTATCATATAAATGTGGGAGCTCCTCGCTCCCTAGAAATTCCTAGAACACATCACACACATAGGCATAATTCAAACTAGTTCACACACTAGTAGAAAAAGGGCCTTTAGTCCCGGTTCCAGAGGGCCTTTAGTCCCGGTTCTGGAACCGGGACAAAACGATCGGGACTAATGCCTAAAACCTTTAGTCCCGGTTGGCCTACGAACCGGGACCAAAGGTGCTCCACGTGGCCGCTGTGGGGCGCCCAGGCAGGAGGACCCAACCGGGACTAAAGGGTCTCCACGTGGCCGCTGCGCAGCACTCAGGCAGGAGGACCTTTAGTCCCGGTTGGTAACACCAACCGGGACCAAAAGGCAGCCACGCGTCAGCAGCTCGCAGGCGCTGGGGTTTTTTTTTTTGAAAGGGGGGGGTTAGGGGTTTTGGAAGGTTTAGGGGTTTCATATGGTGTTAGCTAGCTAATAGAGAGAAGTGACCTCTCTTTCTCCGTGCTTGGTCGACGCTAGCTACTACATATAGAGAGAACTCGACGCTAGCTAGTAAGCAAATGAAGGAAACCATTAATTACACAAGATCGTCATGAACATATACAGAGAGAAGTGACATCTCTTTCTCCGTGCTTGGTCGAACAACAAGTTTTCGTAAATCTATCCGACGCCACTACATATATACAATATAACATCCCTGACATCATCAAGCGCCAAACTCCCATTAAATTTCCGTATGGTATTCTCCCTTTTCATGTATGACGTGGTCAAGAAAGAATCCCGCCAATTCCTCTTGAATTGCTCGTATGCGATCATGTGGTAGGAGTTCATCCCGCATCTGCCAGATCTAATTTAAAGAAGGGGGTCAATACATATATATGAATGAAACTCAACACAATTGATGGTAATAAAATAAAATTGTGAATATTGTTTACATACTTCAAATTGTTCTTCAGATCTGCCCCGCTCAGAGGTCCTGTGGCGAATGTACTCGCAAACGTAGTATCCACATAAATTATTCCCGGGTTCCTGCCACAATAATTTTACGAGAATAGAGTTCAATCAAACTGATAATCAAGCACGATAATGGTATTGATGAAACTAGAATCAATGAGAGATGCGCGGAACTAGCTAGTACTACTTACTTTGGGGTGTGTAAATCGCAGCTCGTTCTTCAGACCCGGAACCTGTCCGGTGAACTGTTTCCAAACCCTGCCAGGCAAAGAAAATGATTACTTGATATCAGGAAATGAACGAAAGTTGCCGATATGGTCCCGGTATTGATTGAACTTACTTCTGGAGCATTGCAGTCATGTCCGCATAATCCTTGGGATCTTTACGTCTCGAGTCTAAGACAGTTACTACTCCCCCGTCAAGCTTAATGGATAGCAGAATATAGTGGAACCTGCGCACGCATAACTCATCAATTACAGTACTTAACCTCGAGTAAGCGAAACCGAATATGCAGAAGACAGTAACACTCACTTGAAGTTGTAAGGAAAGAGTATTTCCCTTTTGTTTTGATGTCGAAGGAACGCTTTTAGCAAGTTTTCCTTGGTTTCTTCAACATTGTTTTGTACCGTCCATTCATTTACGGTATTTGGGCTAATGAACCCAATGCCATAGATTTTTCTTTTTGGGCATTCGACGATCTTCAATCTGCATAATATAGTGAGGATAATTATATATACATGCAATGAACGAGCTGAGCTAGAGACTTAATTACATAAGTAATACTTACAGACAGTAGCAAGTCATGATTTGTTTGTCGAGGACCTCTTGATTGAATAACTGAAATAACTCCACAAATTCAACAGGCATCAGGTCGACTCCAATGAGGTCGTGCTCATCTTTAATTCTCACCATCAAACTATCGGACCCATTCTTCCTGCAACTTTCCAAGTACCACTCATGCAATCTTCGCATCATCGTTGTTAGAGGAGGATGATCAGGTTTGACGAGAGGCTTCCCGTGCTCGTATCTAAAGATCTTTACTACCTCAGCCGTTTCAAACTATACATCATCGCCCACGTAATCACCAAGAGTGGTACCGGGCAGTAGCCCCGGATGATTAGCGATATCGCTAGACACCTTGAGCGGGGGGCACGATTGCTTCTCATGTTCGCCGAGCTGGGGAATTGTTTTCCCACTTCTTCGTCTTGAAGCACTGGCAGTACTTCCCGACCGCCGCGCTTCATCATATGTCTTTTCAATACAGCGGTCATAGTTGGATTGCGGCGGAGGCGGTGGTGGTCGCTTAAGGGCATCCAGAGTGCGCTTCGCTTTCACCGGATCTATTGTTTCCTTCGGAGGTGGACGTTTCCGTTCAAAATGGGCCTGCACTTCGGCAGCACTGATGTCCTTATTTTCCTCGTCAGTCCTCTCATATGGTAACTTTGGAGGAACCCTGAGGCTTGGACCATATTTGAATTTCTTCCGCCTTTTGTACTGCTAGCCGCCGGAGCGGCGGCGGCTCTCTTCCGCTGTTGGTGACGCGCCGGAGCCCGCTGAGGCGGCGGAGACCGCTGACGCGCCGGAGACAGCTGCGGCGGTGGAGACGGCTCACGCACCGGAGATAGCTAAGGCGGAGGAGGATTCTGCTGAGGGGCCTCCCCCGTTAGAGTCCGCTGAGGCGGCGGAGACGGATGACGCGCCGGAGACGACTCAGGCAGCGGAGATAGCACAACTGGACTGTGAGGAGGAGTCTGCTGAGGATCCGGCTGCGTCTGCTGAGGCGGCGTCCAGTTTGGAAGCTTGATGTACTCCTTTCCCCATAGGCAGGTACTCCTTAAGGCATTTTCTAGAAGATCCTCCCCTTCACCTGTAGGGTAGTCAAGCTCCAGCCCCTCAAATCCCGCCATTATCTCATCCACCGTGACAATAGCATAGCCATGTGGAATCGGACGTCAATGGAAAGTTCCCTCAGTTCGAGGAGGTAAAACAGAGCCGACTGCCGCCTTCAAGGTCTGGTTCTGGCATTTCGCCATTAGCACACAATGTTCAGCCTGCGTGATACTATCCACGGGGTAGCGAGGAGCCGTGATATCAGGCTGAAGGAGCTTCGTGGAAGCCACGCTGCTTCTCCGCTGAGATGGTTGGGTAGCTTCTGGGGCAGTGTCGAAGGAAGGATCTTCGTGCCGCTAAGATGGTTGGCCGGTAGTTCACGCAAAGATTCTTCGTCACGTGCATCACGTCGATTGCAGACCGGACCTCTAGGTCTTTCCAATAGGGTAGGTACCAAAATATAGATTTCTTCTTCCACATGGGTGCGCGTCCCTCAGCGTCATTCGGAACAGATTGTCCGCCAGGACCCTTTCCATAGATTACTTGTAAATCCTTGACCATATCAAGTATGGCATCACCAGTACGGAGGGCGGGCTTCTTCCGGTGATCTGCCTCACCTTTGAAATGCTTGCCTTTCTTTCTTAAGAGATGGTTGGTCGAAAGAAATCGACGATGTCCCAGGTACACATTCTTCCTGCATTTGTCCAAATATATACTTTCGGTATCATCTAAACATTGCGTGCATGCGTGGTATCCCTTGTTTGTCTGTCCTGAAAGGTTACTAAGAGCAGGCCAATCATTGATGGTTACAAACAGCAACACATGTAGGTCAAATTCCTCCTGTTTGTGCTCATCCCACACACGTACACCTTCTCCATTCCACAGCTGTAAAAGTTCTTCAACTAATGGCCTTAGGTACACATCAATGTCGTTGCCGGGTTGCTTAGGGCCTTGGATGAGCATTGGCATCATAATGAACTTCCGCTTCATGCACAACCAAGGAGGAAGGTTATAGATACATAGAGTCACGGGCCAGGTGCTATGATTGCTGCTCTGCTCCCCAAAAGGATTAATGCCATCTGCACTTAAACCAAACCATACGTTCCTTGCGTCACCTGCAAAGTCCCCCCACCTTCTCTCGATTTTTCTCCACTGCGACCCGTCAGCGGGTGCTCTCAACTTCCCGTCTTTCTTACGGTCTTCTTTGTGCCATCACATCAACTTGGCATGCTCTTTGTTTCTGAACAGACGTTTCAGCCGTGGTATTATAGGAGCATACCACATCACCTTGGCAGGAACCCTCTTCCTGGGGCGCTCGCCCTCAACATCACCAGGGTCATCTCGTCTGATCTTATACCGCAATGCACCGCATACCGGGCATGCGTTCAAATCCTCGTACTCACCGCGGTAGAGGATGCAGTCATTAGGGCATGCATGTATCTTCTGCACCTTCAATCCTAGAGGGCATAGAACCTTCTTTGCTTCATACGTACTGTCGGGCAATTCGTTATCCTTTGGAAGCTTCTTCTTCATTATTTTCAGTAGCTTCCCAAATCCGTTGTCAGATACACCATTGTCTGCCTTCCATTGCAGCAATTCCAGTGTGGTACCGAGCTTGTGTTGTCATCTTCGCAATTTGGGTACAACCCTTTTTTGTGATCCTCTAACATGCGATCGAACTTCAACTTCTCCCTTTCACTTTGGCATTGTCTCTTTGCATCAACAATGACCCGGCGAAGATCATCATCGGGCACATCGTCTGGTCCTCTTGATCTTCAGCTTCCCCCGTTGCAGTATCACCGTATTTAGGGGGATAGTTGTCATCATCCTCTTCTTCTTCGTTGTCTTCCATCATAACCCCTCTTTCTCCGTGCTTGGTCCAAACATTATAGTGTGGCATGAAACCCTTCTCAAGCAGGTGGACGTGAAGGGTTTTCAAGTTAGAGTAATCCTTCGTATTCTCACGGACAAGGCATGGACAATACATAAAACCATTCTGCTTGTTTGCCTCAGCCACTTCGAGAAATTTATGCAGGCCCTCAAGATACTCGGAGGTGCGTCGGTCACCGTACATCCATTGCCGGTTCATCTGCGTGCATTATATAATTAAGTGTATCAAAAACCATTACAGAACATCATGAATAGAGAAGTGACTAAATTAATACAAGTTCATCATCACATTAAAACCAAAGTACAATAGTGATCAAATGTTATTACTGAAAAAATAAATACATAAAGTTCATACATATATAGTTCTCATAGAACAACATATAGCTCTCTAGAGCATCTAATTAAAACATACATTGAAACTATGAAAAACAACAACAAATGCGATCATAATCGCAACTAAGGTAACAATTGATCCAACGGCATAATGATACCAAGCCTCATTATGAATGGCATATTTTCTAATCTTTCTAATCTTCAAGCGCAATGCGATCATAAAGATAATATACCACATCCGAATCATAGACAGGACGAGGGCCGACGGGGGCGGATACCAAAGTCATGGCACTATATAATAACAAACAATAATAAAAGTAAGAAAATTATACAAGTATCTATCTAAATCATACAAGTAAGAAATTTTTTTCTTTTAAAAAGAAGATAAGAACAAGAGGCTCACCACGGTGGTGCCGGCGACGAGATCGGCGCGGGCGATCAACGGCGGTGAGGACGGGGACGGGGACGACACCCTACACATGTGCAGACTCTAAGAAGTTAATTTCAGCTCAAATTGTGCATCTAAATCAAAAGAACTCCCACATACACTCCTCCACTAAAACCCACAAACCACTCTGCTTCTACAGCATTTGAAATGAGCTAAACTAGCAGTGAGAGATGAAAGTTGCTAACCTTTTAGAACACTTGTGTAGTTGGTGCACCGCCAAACCTAGACAAATCTTGGGAAAAATGGAGCTGGGAGGTCGAGCTTGGAGAGGAGAAAGCTTAAGTGTGACTCGGGCATTTCATCGAACACCTCATGTGCATAGGAGGTGAGAGCAGAGCAACACACACCTCCCACACCGGCCGGCCAAAAAACAGAGGAGTGAGCGGGCAGGGGAGAGCATATATATAGGCATCTCTTTAGTCCCGGTTCGTGGCTAGAACCGGGACTGAAGACTGACCTTTAGTCCCGGTTCCAAACACCAACCGGGACTAAAGGGGTTGCGCCAGGAGTGAGCCCTTTAGTCCCGGTTGGTGGTTGGAACCGGGACTAAAGGTCCCACCCGAACCGGGACTGGTGCCTGTCGAGGCCCGGCCGGCGTCCTGGCCGCTCGAACCGGGACTGTTGCTCTGATCTGGCCTGGACCAATGCCCTGTTTTGTACTAGTCACATAAGAATAACTCAAACTAGTTCACATAGGCCAATGTTTCATACAAGTTCATAGAGCAAAAAAATTGCTCGAGCACATCACACACAAGTTCACATATTTATACATAGGGTTAATTCATGCAAGTTCACATATTGCAAAACACATGCGCATCACACACAAGTTCACATCTTCATACACCGCCTTGAGGAGGAGGAGGGGCATCATTTCCATAGGGTTAAGCTTCTGGTGGTGGAGGAGGAGGAGGAGGAGGAGGGGCATCATTTTTACATCCTTGAGATTGCATAAGAGCCTATAAGAGTAGAGTCATGTGAGCATTGTTCATCTCTATATAGTGAATGGGGCCAAATTAAGAGAATGTTCTGCCTCTAGTTTTAGCTCGAGCATCTTGAACCTTTCGTTCGTTTCTGCTTGTTCCTTCTCTCTTTTCTCCTCCCCAGCCTGCCGCCGTTGCTCCTCTTCAGCATCCCGCTTTGCCAATAATATGGCATTAGGCTCATATAGGTTGCAAGGGTGCTATTTTGAGGCATCGACATAAATGAATGGTTATGGTGCTAACCTTGAAACGCGTGATCTCACGCGACGTGGTGCTCCGCGGCGGCCACCGTCCTTGGCCAGCAATGAAGAACCGCCACGCTGGGCGCCGGCCATGAAGAAGACGACGGCGGTGGCAGATGGAGGCTGTGGCGGCGGCGGCAGATGGTGGCGGCGACTGCGGATTGTGGAGGTGACGGCGATTTCGGCGGCGGCGCAGAGGAAGGGGAAGAACAGAGCCGGCCGAGAGCGAAGTGAGTGAGTGAAAGAAAGGGGATTGCCTAATATCTAGGTTTAGGTCTTTTACCGAGAGGAACGCTCGGAAGAGGTAAGTAGTACCAAGAGCCGGATATCGACACTCGGTAAAAAATGTGCCACGTCTTATTTTCCTTTTTTGTGTTTCTTTGGCACTCGCTTTTTGTGTCTGGTATTTCATATCTTTTTATGACTAAAGTTTCAAAATGCCATGACTTTTGATGACTTATGTTTTGGGCTAGATTTTTTCAAATCTCAACTTCTACGCACTATAAAGTAAAAAACATGAAAACAGGGACCTGCCATAACACGAACAAGCAGGTATTCACCGTGGCCTACCCCCTCTCGGTGTCGGTCAACGCCGTAGATCGCCGGGGCCACCGGATGGGTGCTCGATCGGGAAACCGCCCGAGGGGGGGGGGGCAACCACCCCTACATGCGTGTGGCCCAGGCATATGTATGAAAGGGTGGTGTGGTGTTTGAATACCCAACGCACATCCTTGATGTGGTAAATGCCTCACAAACTGGACACATGGGCGGGAACGTCGAGGACTGGCTGCGTTCGTCCCCCAGATTGAGCCGACGGTGGGCGATCCTGTGAGAGAACGGGCTCAAACTTGGTCTGGCATCTCACAATGACCTGCCGTAACTTGGAGAAGCAGGTATTCACCGTGGCCTATCCCCTCTCGGTGCCGGTCAACACCGTAGACCGCCGGGGCCACCGGATGGGTGCTCGATCGGGAAACCGCCCGAGGGGGGGGGGGGGGGGGGGCGGCAACCACCCCTACACGCGTGTGGCCCAGGCATATGTATGAAAGGGTGGTCTGGTGCGTGTGAGCCGTGCATGGTGGCAACCACGTGTTCTCCCATTCAAAAATAAATAATAAATAAAACTTTGGAAATCATTTATTTTCAACCGGCTGATAACAGCGACGCGTAAGTCGCCTCGTCCTAGCGACGCGTGTCCCGTGTGGCATGGACCCGGCAACGTGCACACCTTATCCTCTATACTTGTGGGCAATCACATGTCACCATGACCTACCCTAACACAAACCAGGAGGAATTTATTATGGTCTACCCCCTCTCGCTGTCAGTAAACGCTCTAGATCGTGCGGGTCCCACGGATGGGCGCATCATCAAAAACCACGTGAGGAAGGGACGGAAAACCATCCCCACCTATATGTGGCCCAAATATATGTATGAAATAGCGGTGTGATGTTTAAGTACCCAACACACTACTTTGATGTGGCACTTGCCTCACAAACATGACAGTCCAGTAGGAAGGTTCAATACTTAAAAGTGTTGGTCCCCCACTTCGAGATGACAAGAGGAAAATCTTATAAAGGCATGTGCTCAAACTTGGTCTGGCATGTCATCATGACCTACCCTAACACAAACCAAGAGGAATTCACTATACTCTACCCATCTATCATTGCTGGTCAATGCCCTAGACCGCGCAGGCCCCACGGATGGGCGCAACGTCGAAGTCAGAAAACCACCCTCACCGCATGGGGCCCAAATATATATATGAAAGGATGGTGTGATATTTAAATATCTAATACACAACTTTGATGTTGCATTTGCCTCACAAACATGATAGTCCGGCAGGAAGTTTCGGGACTTAGAGTGCTGGTCCCGCACTTCAAGCCAACGGGAGGGAATGTTGTGAAGGCATGTGCTTGAACTTGGTATGGAATGTCACCATGACCTTTCTAACACAAACCGAGGAATTTACCATGGTCTACCCCCCGGCTGCCGGTCAACGTGCTAGATGGTGCAGGCCCCATGGATGGGCGCATCGTCAAAAACCGCGCGAGGGAGCGACATAGCCCCGCGGGGGAGGGGGCGAAGGACATGAGCATGCGGGTCATCCCTCCCCATCACGCGCGGTACAACGTGCAAGAGTGCTCACATGGGCATGTCCGACAACGCCCCATCGAGGTAGACCCGGGCGCGCCCACGCTCCTACCATGGATCCCTCAGGTGAGCCGCCTGGGTGCGCGCCGGCCGGGCAGATTGGGCAGCGCGGGGAGCCCCAGGGAGCTAGCCGCATGAGGCCAATGCAAAGTGTGGAGGGCCTCCTCGCCAAGCCATGCGCACACGTCTGGCAGGCTGGCACGATTGACGCACCCCGCCAGGGCCAAAGGCCACCGACGGGCGGGTCCGCCTGACCCGTCACGCGCGGGCGAGCTCTCGGGAGGGCGTACGCAGGCGCGACCAAAACCACCACATGGTGGCCCCGGCCATGCCCGTGATCCACCCGTCATGAACCCCCGAGGTTGGTCACCCGGGTGCACGCTATCCGGGCATATTGGACGGCGCGGAGAGCCCCCGGGTGACCCTCGCGGCACGTCAGCGCGAAATGGATGCCTGCGAAGTCCCTAATTTGAGGTGTAACGTTGGTGTCCGATTTACACTCCATTTTTTGTATCCAAATCATGAGAACTGTAGTAAGAATGTTGAGCATCACACGGGAATGTTATTAATACCTCGGAAGAAGAGAGAGACTTGTCAGATTAATGCATCGGGAATAGGAGAAGTCAGCATGCAATGCACGGTTAGGGCGCCGCTTCCTTCACAAATGACAATAATTTTGGCCGGTGTTTGCCCTTCCAGTCCCTTGACGCTCCTTCATAAGTTAAGACCGGGCTTCCATTCCCTTGATACATTCTGCTACAGCACAACAACCCTTCTTCTACTTCTAAGACACCAATGGCTTTCGAGTTCTTCACCATCATCCTCTCAAATTCGTCAAGGAAGCTGGTACAGAACATCGTAGTTGCACAATCTCTCACTATTGTTTCATCTTTGTTTTCTGTTCCTACGCTTTGATTTTTTGTCATGAGTCTGTTTGGTTGTTTCAACACTTCGCTTTTAATCCTCATCGCAGAGGCTGCCAGACAAATTCGCCAAGGTGTTCGACCGTCGTCAGCCCCGAGAACTGATGCTGCGGGAGGCCGGGCGCCGGCGTCGTTTGTGGGCCGTGGATGTAGTGTTCGACGCCGACGGCCACATGTACCTGGGGCACGGATGGAAGCAGTTCGCCCGCGCTCATGACCTTCGGCTCCGGCACTTGCTCATCTTAAGCTACAACGGCCACGCCGTGCTCACCGTGAAGGTGTTCGACGGGAGCATGTGCCGCAGGCACTACCAGAACAACAACGATGCCAGTATGCGGCTCTTCTTGCTCTTCTTTGCCTTCGTCTCAAATCTCAATACAGTCATTGTAGCTTCTAAGAATAAGTTAAAGAAGACTTTATTGCGTTTTGGCAGGCAGTGGGAGCAGCAGCGACAGTGGCAACACCTTGGTAAGCATCTGCCATGTTTCACTCTTTGCTTGAAATTTAGTCATGCGTCTTCTCTTCTTCAATTCTGTAGTGTTGATGATTTGCTCTCTTTCTACGCCATATTCATAACAGTTCTTTTTCCTATATGGACAGAGTTTTCCCCCTTCGATCATGTGCCCCACTTTAGTTTTACTTCATGATTATATGCCATTTTCAATTTCTTCAATTATTTTCGAATCCTTTGCCTAGTTTCCCACATGAAAAGACTGTATTACTATGACAAATTTGCATGTTTTCTCATCATGTACATGGTTCGACCTCTGGCAGGGAGGAGAGGGGGAAGAGGAAGCGCCACCGCAGACAAGGGCAGAGGAACACCACGTGGAGCAGGTAACCGAGTTCTCTAAATTCTTCACCTCTGACAAGTTGTGCCCTTTCCGATTCATGTTGCTGCCAATATAAAGGATGAAGTGTTTTAAGTGTATATATGCGGTCAAAATCAATCTTTAATGCATAGCGTGGATATTAGATGCCTGAATTATATATTAACAAAATTTAGAAACACCCAATAATTAATGTATTAGAAATCATATAGCAGTGCATATGTAGATGCCACATCAACTTTTCATATATCCAGGGAACACATATATAATTGCAATTGCATAATTGTCACTTGACACCCAACATACATGCTTCGAGTATACTGCACGCATATTGTTCAATTAGTCTCTCCGTTCCATATTAATTGTAGTTCTAGGTTTATTGTAAGTCAAAGTTCCTTAAGTTGGACCAAGTCTATTGGAAAATCGGTTAAGACTTCCAAACGAAAGTGGGGTGCATGATCAAATCCCACCAAAGGTCTTACGGCATCAAACTGGTCGCAAACGGCATGAGCTCTGCTTTTGCATTTGGAAGAGGGCATCATATTGATCTTGAATAATTTCAGGGTACCAAATTAGTTATGCAAACACCTTGGAATAAAGCCAGCTGATATAAAATATAATTCGTTTTACAGGGTGTATCCAAGATGACTAATCCATGCGATTCAGATGAAAGCCAGAAGGAAAGATCTTATTCTTCTGAGGAATTGTCAGGTTAAGTATCTACTCAGATTAGTCAGTTACTCTGCAGCACATGTTTTCTTACTGTCGAAACATTTTTGCAGCAGAAGACAGTCTATCTGCAGACAATTCTTTGGAGTCAGCTAATCTACAAACGCTTTCGAATAACTATGTCGTATCAGTGCAATGCTATCTTACAAAAGCACAGAAGGTGAAAATAGATGCGCTTATAGAGAGAATTCAACATAAATTCACAGTGCTAGTTGTGCAGATGAAGAAGTGGAACATAAAACGGCATACTCTGGTATGTAAGTTTTACCATCTGCATTTTGTATGAAAATGGCTCGCTGTCTGTACCAACACATATTATCTTGTTATGATACTATTTAAGTCTGTCAGTATTTTGGTTCTAACTCAAAACTCCGAACGATATGTTTGCAACGAAATGCACATGCATAACTAAATCAACATTATCGTTGCCTTTGTGACAGTTTTAGCTTCTTAACTCTTTACTACTTGAGCTATCAGATATAACAAGCTTAACAGTATCATCACATTCTGTTCCTTTTCTAAATTAGATAATACAGAAGGATTATGCACTCGAGCACTTTCCATGTGAAGATACAACTGTCATACTCCAGCTGCCTGGGAAGAACAAGGGTTGGAAATGCACATTCCGCATAAGGCCATCCGGCGCGTCTGATGCAGGTCGGCGCAACCTCTTTTTGCACAACTTTGCCTATGACAATCATGTTAGGGAGGGTGATATCTGCCTCTTCCAACCAATGACAAATGTTGAGCAGAGAAGGTTCATAGTAAGAGTTCATATCCTTAAAAAAGCGTGCATTGATGGCACAACTCAGTTGCCAGCAGGGGAAGGATCAGGTTCAGATAGGTGCCCAAAGGAACGCTCATCTCATTATTATAAATCAGCCAATACGCCTGCAGTGTCTTATAATTCTAAGGAATTTTCAGGTCAAGTTTGTTCTTAAGTCAAATCAGTTACCCACTTACCCTTTGTTTTCTTACTCTAGAATTGTTTTTACTGCAGAAGAGAATCCATCTGCTTATGAGTCTGTGCAGTTACATGATCCTCAGATGCCATCGAAGGATTATGTCTTAGCAGGAAAATGTGATCTTACACTAGCACAGGAGAAAAAAATACAAGCACTTGTAGGGAAAATTCGATCTGAAATCCTGGTGCTCGTTGCTCAGATGAAAAAGAGCAACGTAGACCGGGGTCGTGGTACTCTGGTACGTTAGTTTCACCATCCGTATTATGTTTCCTGCACCTTGTAATTTTCTTCCTCTTTGCATTTACTTCACCCCCCACTCCCCCCCAAGGACAACTCCAACACGGTTCACCAAAACGGACATCACTAAATTTTGGCGGACACGTCCGGACGTGTCCCCAAACAGGAATAGGGGTGGAGAACATCCAACTAGGGTCACCAAATAAAAAGCGGACACTAAATTTTCTATAATTATTGAAATAATTTTACATAGCAATATGATCAGATATTACTTTTTCTACTATTTGTCGGATATGGGCATGTGGCCCATGTTTCTACTCTTCGTTGGAGTCCGCCTGTCCGTCGATGTCACCGGTGGAGTTGAGGTTGATGATTGAGCCGGACCGACTGGCCTCGTCATCATTGCGGCCCGGTGTGAACAAGGTGGAGCTGCTGACCCCTGTCTCAGTGTTTCGTCAGGTTGGGACAATTAGGAGCGATTTGCTGATTTGTGCTAATAAAATGAAAAGCTGCAGTCTCAGTGTTTCGTTAAACAATAATAACTCAATTGCTCATTGTCTGCATCTATGTACATTTTAGTCTTGATATTTGTTTGGGGAAGTCAGTGTTTTGTTTCTAACTCATGCTTAAATCAACATTATTAGTTGAAGCCATATGTATCAGAACAATTTAGCCTTTGTGACAGTGTTAACTTCTTAACTCCTTAGTGCTTCAGCTATCATAATTATATTCTGTCCCTTTTCCAAGTAGGCAATACCCAAGGATTATGCACTCAAGTACTTTCCACGTGAAAGTACAAGTATCATACTCCAGCTACCTAGTAAGAACAAGGCTTGGAAGTGCAGATTGAATATCAGGCCATCTGGCGTGTGTAATCCAGGTCGGCGGAGCCTTTATTGGCGTTCCTTTGCCATTGAAAATCATGTTAGGGAGGGTGATATCTGTCTCTTTCAACCGATGACAAATGACAAGCATAGAACATTCATAGTGATAGTCCATCTCCTCCACAAAGCAAGCGTTGAAAGTTCCCCTGGTGAAAGAAGTGACGTTGGCTCAAACCACGGAAGGACAAGTGCAAAGATGGTCTTCACATCCAATGTTAAGGAGGAACCAGCTAGCGATGGTATGGCAGCATGGCAAGAATTCATGTGCCAAATTTCAGTTCACATACTTACTGTCTGATTATTTTGTAATCCTGGTCAGGTGAAGAGATCTCACCTTCTGGTCATGAAGATGATGGAGATTCTGACTATTCCGAGGGAGCTTCGGAGCCTATTTTTGTGGCACCAGAAAGACCTCGTCTAACGCCTGTGCAGAAGAAGAAAGTATTGGAGAAAGTCCATGCTATTGATTCGGAACTGCCCATCTGTGTCACCGTCATGAGCAATACTAGTGTTCGTCTCTGCAAATCCGGCAACAGCAACTCTGGTCCCTACCTCGTAAGTTCAAAAGGAGGAAAATAGTATGTTTTTATATATCTGCATCTGTGTCACTAACATCCTTGCCGTGCATGCATATAAACAGACCTTCAGCAAGCAGTACGTGTCAAGGTATCTTGAAAAACAGTACTTTACCGGGCATCGCGCAAAGAAGAATGTGATTAGTTTGGTGCTTCAACGGGAGCGGGGCAGTAGGAGGTGGCACACGGAGCTGCGACTAGGGAATAATCGCGTTATGATCGTTAAAGGATGGACGTCTTTCGCCCGCGACAACCGCCTACAGGTGGATGACCTCTGCCTCTTCAAGCTGATGCGGAATGAAGAGACACTGAAGATGATGGTCTACATCATTCGCCGTAAGAAGTGCTTAGCTTGAGGCAGCGTTGGGCTCTTGCTACTCTGATTATCTAGAATCTACAAGTGAAGAACTAAGTGGTTTATTCCCAAATGAGTCGGAGAAGAACTTGTTTATTTTCTATCGTCAGAGGTCATCTCAGTGACTCTGTCAGCCCTTTGTTATGTGTTGCTGGATGGTCAATTTTGAACAACTTGTTAATGTGTTGCTGGGGTATGAGGACATACGATTTTTCCATGTTTATGGGTGTTCGGGTGCAACGATAAATGAGGTTCGACTCTTTCAGGAATTGAGAACGTACAGAAATACAAATTCATTTTTCTCTAAAAAAGGAAATACAAATGCATTGTAAATCCTTTTTATAACAAATATAATCATTGTGAACTACTTATTAGGCGGTTCTAAATTGCAAAGAAGCCATAAAGTATTTGCAAAAACCTATTTATCTATTATATTATTAAATCAAGAGGCAATCAAGCCATCACATTATTCTACATAAACTGAATTATCTAATCTATTAATCCTTCATTAACCATCGAAATCAACAACCTAGCATTATGAAAAAAATCATATAAATATGTATGGTTCAGACTACATGGTAGTACCGATGTGGATAGGCAAAGACACACGAAAGGACTGCTATCTATGCTCAGTACTCCATTGATCTCCATCCCATAGTTCATCCTCGAATCAACATCACCGAATCACCCCTTCGCCTCGTGATCAAGTGAGCAAGCTGCCTCCCACCAGTTCGCCTCGTCTCCGGTGGCCTTAGGGGCCTTTGAAGCGTGGTGCCCTTGCCATCGGAAGGTTCCTACTTCAATTTAATGTGTTTTGTTGAGTTTGATTAGGTTTTGCGTCTTGGTCAAGAAGGCATGGCGGTGACAGCTTCGTATAGAAAGAATAAGGTTCTCTCCGCCTATCCCCCGTCTAGGATAAGATAATTTGGTCTATGTAGTCTATGTGGTCGAAATCATGGTGGTTTGTTTGTCTTCTGTTTAAATAATATAACTGAGATGCAATCAGAGCCGTTATAATCAGGACCTACGGCATGATTAACAGATCAGATAACTTAGTCTATGTGGTCGAGCGTGGTGTCTTGTTTGTCTTATGTTTATATATAATATAATTGAGATGCAATTCGAGCCGTTATAATCTGGACCCACGACATGATTAACGGATCAAATAACTTAGTCTATGTGGTCGAAACGTGGTGGCTTATTTGTCTTCTGTTTTAGTAATATAAATATAATAGATTGATACGATCAATCTCACTATGCCATCACCCAATGAAATTTACGGGTTCGCTATTCGCATCACATGTACCTTGATATTATATTGATGGTATTCTTGGGGCTTTATCAATTTAAACTGGACAATTGTTTGCATATTGGTTCTAAAAATGGTAATTTATTGGATGTGCAAGTGAAGAAAGGCTCATCAAGGAGACTCCCGCGTCCTTCCCGCGAGCAGCCCTAGCCGTCACCGACACCTCTCCCACCTCTCCTCAACCTCTTCCCACCGTCGTTGGAGGGCTTCGCCGGGAGAAGCCCACGTGGCGCCGGGGGCAGTTCTCCCGACTCTCGTCTGTGTGTCGCGCTCATCTGGTGGTTGGGACTCGTGTGCGGCCAGGAGCACGCGTCGGCGGGGGTCACATAGTGCGGCGGTCCAGGCGGATTAGTCGTCTGGGAGATCTGCCGCCGCCCTGTCTCGGGGAGCTCTAGTGCCAATTTTGACTCCCTTGTGGTGGCGGCTCGCTCGGCCGGCGGTCCCTATGGACGCGGTAGCGGGATGGTAGCACGGGACAGAGGTATTAGGCAGCGTAGCATGGTGGCATTGACCACACGGTGGTCAGGGTGGGCTACCATGCTCAGCCCGCGCCCAGATCTGGCTGCCTCCATGGAGACGACTGCTTCCTCTTTACTAGAAAGGTGTTTCCCCCCAAGTGCAAGGGTTTGTAACAAGCAGCAATATTTCTCAAGTGGCCTCAAGGTTTATCAAACCAACATGACCTTAGTAACACAAGCAATGACTAGCACCTACACACACAGATACAAAACTTCCTCGGCCCCCAACATGACTAGTGATATTGTCATTCCCACCAGCTTGCTAGTTATTACTCCTATAAAGGATGTCGGAGTACCTGCCTCCCGGTAGCCTCCGCGCCATCTGTTTCGCGCTAGCGTGCCCCAAGGACCACCATGGGGCTATCCGCGCCAATCGATCTAGCTGGACGGCGCGTACCAGGGCTGCTCGCCTCGAGGTCCTGGTATTTTTTGGCACGCTCGCGTGCGAGGTCCCGCGCATTGTCTTGCGCGCAACAGGCCGAGCTGACCTGTTTGTCGGCGCGTTCACCCCACATCTGGCTGGTTCAGTCGCGACAGGTGAGTCGTGTGTCGCTCCCGCGTGCACCGGCTCACGCACATCAAACCAGCTAGAGCCGCATGTCGGCATCTTCCTCCCGCGCCGGGTGACGGTGTCTTGGATTAGGGTGCACACCATGGCGGCCTGTCGTCCATGGGATGGGCCGAGAACCCACTGACAACTGAAGAATGGGCCACGCGTGCCCTGGCCCTTGGCGTAATCAAGATGGATTTCTCCGAAGACTTGGCGTACACTTCAAGGCGTGTTTGAATGATCGGCATGTTTATCCCTAGCTTGTAACCGACCATGTGTAAACCCTAGGTACCCCCGGTGCCCATATGAGCCGAGGGGTTTTGGTCTGTAGAAAGACAACTTAAGGTTTAGAGGTAGATCATCATGTACTTTGTACCCCATCCACAATCAATATAATAAGAGCAGGACGTAGGGTTTTACCTCTTCGAGAGGGCCCGAACCTGGGTAAATATCGTGTCCCTATTCTTCCTATTACCATCGTGCCAAGATCACCAGCTCGGGACCCCTATCCGAGATCCGCCGGTTTTACCACCGACACCGGGCTAGTTCTATAATGACAGGCGGGCCGTGCGTCGCGCTCGCCTGCGCACGACGAGTCTTATACCGGCCTGGTTCGCTCGCGCCAGCCGGGCCTGGCACTACATCCCCAGCACCATCTCACGCGTGGGGCCAGCTTTTCAGCAACGTCGATCCCGTGTCGGGCTGGTTTGCTCGTGCCACCTAGGTCCTGCGTCGCGTTCGTAGTGCCAGCTCGCACGTGGGGCCAACCAGACAAGACCGTTGGCCTCGAGCCGGGCCGGTTAGCTTAGGTCAGCCGGGTCCTGCGCCGCGCTCGCAATGCCGGCTCACCCGTGGGGCCAGCCTGTCAGGTTGTTCTGTTGCCCCATAAGGGTGTGTATGGGCGGCACGTGTGCTGCGAGCCCAACAGCCCGAACCGTCTGGCAAACCTGCTCACAGCCCGTCATGGGGCCTACAGGCTGCCAAGCGGACCCGGCTGTCACGACGTGAGTCGTGGTGTTCCGGGTCAGGTGTTCCATGGGCTTTCTAGTCTTTTCCTTCAGGTGGTTGCGTTTTCCTGTAAGTTTTTTTTTATGTCATTGGTTGGACGCGGTGCACTCTCACAGCACATCGTCCATCTTTGGCAACTCTGCCATCGTCACATGCTCAGCGTTGGCAAGGCGGCAGGAAGATGGGGGTGGCCGACTGCGGTTTCCGGTTTCGTCCGGGAAGGTTCGGGAGTAGGTTGTCGTTGTCGTGCCATACGTGAGGTATGCTTCGTCTCCTCTATTCTCTCATCGTAATGTTCACTTTTCTCTCATCCAGATATTGTGTTCTTCTTCGTGTCGTTCGTTCCAGGTATTATGTTCTTCTTCGCGTCGTTCGGTCCAGTGGTTCTTGAGCCCATGTTCTTTGACGCGAGCTAGCTATTTCAGGCATTTTCGTGTGTTTTGCTGCTTATCCTTGTTTCCTCAGCAGTTTGTTTGCTTCGTCACGCCCAGAGGATTCGGTGTTGCCGCCAGTGCAGCGTCGGCATAAAGACATCGCGGGCCGCCCTGAATTGTCGTTTGCGTACTGGTCACCGCAAAATCTGGTTAGTTGGATGATCTTCGCTTTTATCCTTGACCATGATGTATTTCTCATTGCTTTGTTGTTCTCGTCGAATATAGATGGGTCACCGTACTTCTGGTTTGTTCGTCTTCACGTTTGCATTCCCAGTTTCTCTGTTGCCACTGGTGTTTTTCCGTTGCGCTTGTATGCGTGTTTCCTGCGTCAGGTCTGGGTGGCCATGCAGTCGGGCTATGCAGGGCGCTTCTCGTTAGGCGTTGCCAGGTCGGCGGAGTATCTTTTCCTTCTGGATCAGTTGTGCCTTGATCGGCTGTTGCTGTTAGAATAAATATGAGGCCACCGTCCGATCATCCGAGGACCAAGCAATCATACAAGCACGACACCGAGGTTTGTTAACGAGGTTCATCAATATGGCTACATTCCCGGGGCCTGACTACGGGCGCTCCTCCCCGTGACACCGTCACAATACCGCACACCAGCCACCCGGGTGTCGGCACACGCGCCGGCTCCCCCTGCGTGTCAGTGCTATTATGTTGGCATAGATTACATCGTGTGTCTACCCCTCATTATATAAGAGGTCTAGAATACAAGTGTCCTATTAGGACACGACTCCATATCCTGTCTAAACACAATACAACTCCGAGTCCAACTGTAACCTACCTTGTACACTATATTTGACACAACTTCAACAAACTCCACCTTGACGAATATTCTCCACCACCTTGGATTTGTCCATGCGTCAAATTTCCGTGTACATTGGACTTGAGTTTATCTCATGAGTACCGCTGCTACTCCAACGACTCCATGTGACTCCACCTGCAACTTGTAGTCCCTTCTTTTCTTGATCACAATCAACACTGGAGCAAAATTAAGATTCTCTTTACTCTAGTCTGTGCTCCCAACTTCCAGAGTATCTGTTCAACGCCATCACACACTGATCATTGACCTGCGTGAAAGTGAACAACTCACATATTGGGTGTCACACATAAGAGTTACCTGAACTAAACATCACCGCTCTTCATTGACCGCCTGTCTGAAACTTGAAAGAATTTCACCGTTGCTTGTAGTCATCCGAGTCAAATTCGCAGTTGTCTCACCACACGTATGACGACCAGAGCCCTGGCCCGTCTCCATATCCCGTGCATACCGCACGCCTCGCCGCTATTACCGCGTTGAGGCTCTGCTGTCCTAGTCGAGTCTCAAGGGTCGCAAACCCACACCACTCAACCCCACTGTAGAGTACCACCGATCATCGCCGACCAATGACGAGTATCACGTTTCCATCAGACCACTGGGCTCCAGTCTGAACTACGTGTCACTCGCTTTTCCCGCTGAATAGGCTTCGACTCTCTGTCGACTTACGCCGTAGCCCCTCAATCAGCACCGAGTGAAGTCTTCTGTCAGATTCCAGCTCCACCTTCAACATGACTCCATGGTGGTTGTACGTGCCACCCTCGCGCCCCGTCGACTTCAAGCTCACATGTGCACCGTCTTGAATCAACCCCGCGCCAGTCTTGTCGAAGCCACACAAGCCCTCGGGCCCGCACCACGTGTTTCCACGCCCAGAAGTCAGTCACCATCAGCATCACGCTCCTATGTCATCGTCGCCAATCCCTCCACCGTCTTCTGTTCCAACCGACTCACGTCGATCCGTCAGACTATCTAGTCCGACCCAGCCAAACTTGTTCGACTGCGACCATGCTCCACCCTGCACCATGACCGCTCGCACATCCGTGCATGTCTTGGATGCCATGTGTATGCATGATCCTGTATGACGCACTTATCCGCGTGCCTCCGCAGCCTGTCCACGTGTTCCAAGCCATCTCAGCAAACCGACCCAGAAAAAACTTCCATGCAAACTGCACAGTTTTTCTTTTTCCCAGTCACTATTTGCTGTTGCTTCTCCGTGCATCTTATAGCAGAAAATAGATGGAAACTGCTTGACTTGATCCAACCAAAACTGCTCTTGTACACACACGTGGCCCTGGAAATGCTTTTTTTTCAAAACAAATCCTCACGATAGTACCTTCGCTGCTTCGTAGGTAGTAGCTGGCTTCCTGCGTGCTTCGCTCAGTCTTTACGAGCTGCCGCGCCTTGGGCCTGCACAGCTGCACGTTTTTTATTTGAGACAACTGCACAGCCGCACGCGCGGGGACCTTGGGCCTGCACAGTGGAAGGGATCCCTCGCTGAAGCCTTGGGCCTGCACAGCTGCACGTTTTTTATTTGAGACAACTGCACAGCTGCACGCGCGGGGACCATTTCTCGCATTCAGCGAGGTGGAAGGGATCCCTCGCTGAAGCGAGGTAGTGATCGGGCCGGCCCATTACTCGCACGTAAAAGAGAAAATGCATAACAAAAAGCGCAGGGACAGGGAATCGATCCCACGTTCTTGTAGTTGCAAGCATACATTGCAAACCACTGGGAAACCATGCGTCTCACGTCATTTTCCAAGGCGCTGCGTACTTGATAGGTGTTTCTAGGTATTATTGTTTTTCTTCTGTTTTTTCGCTTTTCTTCAGGTTTTTTTTTTCTCTTTTTCGTTTTCTTTTGTTTCTTTTCTTTTTTTCTTCTCCATTTTTCCTTTTTTTCATTTGTTTTCTCGTTTTTTTCATTTTCTTTTTTCTTTCTTTTATTTGGTTTCTTTTTTGTTTTTCTTTATTTCTTTTTGGTTTTCTTCTCCATTTATTGTTTTTTATATTTGTTTTTTCTTATGTTTGTTTTCATTTTCACTCCGCATTCTCTTGTATGTCAAAAACATTTTTTTAATAAGTGACCAACACTTTTTGTATCCACGTTCAACATTGTACGAACGCTTATTCAACATTTTTCAAATATTTATTCAACATTTTAACACTTATTAAACATTTTCAAATACTTATTCAACTTTTTTTAAAACTTATTCTGCATTTTTTTAATACTTATTCAAAATTTTAAATACTTATTCAACATTTTTCAAATACTTCTTCAACATTTTTCAAATACTCGTTCAACATTTTTTAATACTTCTTCAACATTTTTCAAATACTTGTTCAATGTTTTTAATACTTGTTCAACATTTCAAATATTCGTTCAACATTTTTCAAATACTCGCTCAACATTTTTAAATAATTATTCAACACTTTTCAAATACTTATTCAACATTTTAAATACTTATTCAACATTTTTCAAATACTTCTTCAACATTTTTCAAATACTCGTTCAACATTTTTTTAATACTTCTTCAACATTTTTCAAATACTTGTTAAATGTTTTTAATACTTATTCAACATGTTTTCAAACACTTGTTCAACATTTTTCAAAAACTCATTCAACATTTCTAATACTTATTAAACATTTTTGCAAATACTTGTTTAATATTTTTCAAATGTATTTTTGAAGAGCGTTTTTTAATAGATATATGTATAATATTTTAAAGTATAAAGAAAAGTACAAAAATAAAAAAAACGATAATAGAAAACAGAAAAAAAAATTAACAAAAAAAAACAGGCCGTGGCCTCCACGCGGCTGGGCGGGCCCAGCTGGGGTTCCCGCGACGCGAGGCTTCGCTCCTATCTCGGTTAAAGCGAGAAATAGGGGCTCCCCAGCTGCACGTGCCGCTGCAACCCTGCACTTGGGCCTCGCTCGGCCAGCCCCGCCTGGGCTTGCCTACCCGATGGGCTGCCCCCAACCTCGCTCAGCGATCTCAACGTGCGCCTCATGTACGCTCGCCCGGTCGACTTGCCTGCCGTTGTTTTCGATCGCATCTCGCCGAGACGGTACGGTACGCCATCAGCTTGCACGCTTTAAGCCTCGCTGCTTCCATCGATTGCATCGCCTTACAAAAAATTCCAATCGCATCCGGAGTTCCTTTGATTCGCTGCTAACACTGCGGCTGCCCTGATCGAACACGGAAACACCGCGTGGCTCCATCGCTGTCGTCTTGCTCGCGATTTAACTCAACAATCTTCTCGCAAAGCACTTCCACTAGATCAACTTCTCTGCGACCTTCCAATAACCTAGCTCATGATACCACTTGTTAGAATAAATACGAGGCCACCGTTGATCATCCGAGGACCAAGCAATCACACAAGCACGACATCGAGATTTGTTAACGAGGTTCACCGATATGGCTACATCCCCGGGGCCTGACTACGGGCGCTCCTCCCCGTGATACCATCACAATCCCGCACACCGGCCACCCGGGTGCCGGCACACGCGCCGGCTCCCCCTGCGTGCCTGTGCTATTATGTTGGCATAGGTTACATCGTGTGTCTACCCCTCATTATATAAGAGGTGTAGGATACAAGTGTCCTATTAGGACACGACTCCATATCCTGTCTAAACACAATACAACTCAGAGTCCAACTGCAACCTACCTTATACACTATATTCAACACAACTCCAACAGTTGCCGTGCGGCGTGACAGGTTATGTCGGGCACCTCTCGTGAAGTGTTCCCGGGTCGATGAGTATCGTCACTTTTTGTGGCCGGTGTGCCGGCCACGCTTCGCGGGGGTGGGGTCCCTCACTGTTTTTCATCCCGGCGCTTTGGTGCTCGGACTCGGATGTATGCTCCCACTTTTTGTTGTGCGTGGTGATGTATCTTTTTTGTCTTCAATTTTCGTGGTTCGGGGTTTGGGGGGGGGGGGGGGGGGGGGTCCTTTCTCTCACAGTTTTTTTTGTGTGTGCCTATGATCCTCCCTTGCCGCGACCTCGTACCTTGTGTGTTGAACGTTTAATTCTTTGGCTGCAGATGCTGGTGCAGGTGCCCTACTTTTGTAGATCAACCACTAAAGAGAGAACTGTGATTCGTGTGTCCTGGCTTTGATGCACATGGCGTTTTCGTGAATGTGCTGATGAGGGTTCTGTTAAGCATGCCTACTTGGTCCTGCTTGACCCGGAGGTTGGTCTAATGTTGTGACTTGTGTTGATTTTGTACGTGTCTTTGTTCGATGTTCTTGCCTTAGCCATTTTTTTGCCTTTTGTCTTTCTGTTTCTAGGGCAGCTAATCAGTTGCAGCACATGCTGATTGAGGGCAGGCTTTTCACTACTGTAGAACTGGCCTCAATCAGCCCGCAACATGTAGGCTGGCACCGCCGCCTCGCGCACTAGCTATGCTACCCCGCGCATGCTGGATCCACCGCGGCGCGCACGCATGCCTGCTGGATCCGCCGTGAGCCTGATGGATCCGCCGACGCGCCTGCTGGATCCTTCGCTGCACGCGCTGAATCCGCCATGGGAGCATCATCGCCCGCACGGACCGGCGCCCGCCGTGCGTTCAACTACACAGACGACCTCCGCAGCTAGAGGCGCTGAGAGAGAGTTTGCGAGATATTGAGGGGCTCGGGAGAGAGACAGAGGGGTTATTGTAGTTCCACCAAGAGTTCAAGTGTTCCTATGGCTGCTCTCACACAACAAACTCATGACTAAGGACAATCTCCTCAAAAGAGGGATTGAAAACCCCCCTGAATGTGTGTTCTGTTCTGAACAAGAAACAGTGCATCACCTGTTTTTTGATTGTGTGGTTGCTAAGCTTGTGTGGAAATCTATTTCTGAATTCTTTGGTATTAATTTGGGGCAAGACTACCTTTCCATTGCTAGATTCTGGCCTGCTAACAAAAAGCATGCTGCCACTAACTCTGCATGTGCCTGTGCATTATGGAACATTTGGAAGATCAGGAATGATCATATCTTTAATAATGCAATTTGGGCTGACATGAAGAAAATTTGGTGGATGTTGCAGGTCAATATCAAGAGGTGGATGATCCTCTTCAAGGACTCCCATCTTGCAAAAATGGAAAGTTTCTCCAAGATGATATCCTGTGTGTTGCAGGAACCGTTCAGACTGGGCGTGGGGTGAAAGGAGTGGATCCTCCGCTCACTCATGCTGACTGGGGAGTCTCCCAGATTGACAAGCTTGCAATTGCTCCACCTGCACTTCGGGATGATCCTCGTGACAATACCTCGCCTCCCAGGGATGAATGGAAGTTCAAACAGCCGATCCTCAGCCCAGTGGCCCCTTTCGACCTCCCCAACTCCCCAAACCAATCTCCGTTGAAGAAGAAGAAGAAGGGCGACGAAATGGGGGTGATCGAGGGAAGCACAGAGCGTGGATCGGTGGTGTTCTCCTTCTAAAGGAGAGTCTGTTGTTTGCATTAGATTTCCCTTTACTTTTGCTCTGGACATGTTCCATTGAAGCTGTAATAAAAATTGTTTAGACTCTTAGAGTTTCCCTGCCTGAAAACAGCGGTTTAGCTGCTGCTGGAGCGTTTTCCTTTTTTCGGTTTGATTTGTCTTGTTACCTTGGTTTCATTCAAGTAATGGAACTGGGGGGGCTTTTGCCCTCCTTTCATTCTAAAAAAAGATAGAGGGGTTAGGCAGATGGATGAGAGAAATAGAAAAATGGACGAACGGGATGGCGGTCTGTGGGAGGGTTGCCTCGGCCAATCAGAATGCATCATTTTGACCAAGCCAGATTGCCCAAGTATCAGTGACGGGAGCTAGAGTGTGTCCGCCACTGGTAAGATGTCACTTGGTCAAACTTAATTACCACTTTATCATATTTATCACTTAGTACATAACACAATAAATTACATACTCACTAGTAGAAAACAGGGCATTAGTCCCGGTTCGTAAGGGCCTTTAGTCCCAGTTGTGCAACCGGGACTAAGGAATCGGGACTAAAGGCCCCCACTTTTAGTCCCGGTTGTGTTACGAACCGGGACTAAAGGGACTCCACGTGGCCGCTGTGCAGCGCTCAGGCAGGAGGACCTTTAGTCCCGGTTGGTAACACCAACCGGGACTAAAAGGCCGCCACGCGTCAGCCCCTGCCAAGCGCTGTTTATTTTTTTTTGAAAGGAGGGGTTTAGGGTTTTGGAGGGTTTAGGGGTTTCATATTGTGTTTCCCTTTTCTTTTTGTGTTTACCATTCAATTCTTTTTCATTTAGGGTTTTCATTTTTATTTTATGTTTTCCATTCAACTCGACCCTATCTACTACATATAGCAATGAAGGAACCATTACACAACATCGTCATGAATATAGAGAAGTGACCTCTCTTTCTCCGTGCTTGGTCAAACAACAAGTTTTCTTATATCTATTCGACGCTACTACATATAGTACACGTTCATGGATATATACAATATAACATCTCTTACGATCCCTAATATCTAATTGTTGCCAAAATCGCATTCCAATTCCCGATGGTATTCTCCCTCTGTATGTATGACATCTTCAAGTAAGAATCCCGCCAATTCTTTTTGAATTGCTCGTATGCGATCCTTTGGTAGGAGTTCGTCCCGCTTTCGTTGGATCTAATTTAAAGAAGGGGGTCAATATATATGAATGAAACTCAACACAATTGATGGTAATAAAATAAAATTGTGAATATTGTTTACGTACTTCAAGTTGTTCTAAAATTCTGCCCTTCTCACAGGTCGTCTGGCGAATGAACTCGCAAACGTAGTATCCACATAAATTATTCCCGTCGTCCTGCCTCAAGCACTTTACGAGAATAGAGTTCAATCAAAATAATAATCAAGCATGATAATGGTATTGAAACTAGAATCAAAGAGAGATGCGTGGAACTAGCTAGTACTACTTACATTGGGGTGTCGAAATCGCAGCTCCTTTTTCCATTCACCCCTAGCCTGCTTGGTGAACTCTTTCCAAACCCTGCCCGGCAAAGAAAATGAATAAAGGAGTTATTAATTACTTGATATCAGGAAATGAACGAAAGTTGCCGATATAGTGCGATAATGATTGAACTTACTTCTGGAGCATTTCACTCATGTCCGCCCACATCTCAGGGGCTTTACGTTTCGAGTCCATGACAATTACTACTCCTGCGTCAAGCTGAATGACTAGCAGAATAAAGTGGAACCTGCGCACGCATAACTCATCAATTATACTTAACCTCGAGTAAGCGAAACAGAATGTGCACAAGACAGTAACACTCACTTGAAGTTGTAAGGAAATAGTATTTTCCTTCTGGTTTGTTGTCCAATTAACGTCTTTAGCAAGTTTTTCGCTGTATCCTTGGCGTTGTTTGCTACCGTAACTTCATGTACGGTATTTGGGTTAATGAACCCAATGTCATAGATTTGTCCTCTTTTGCATTCGAGAATCTTCAATCTGGATAATATAGTGAGGATAATTATACATGCAATGCACGAGCTGAGCTAGAGACTTAATTACAGAAATAATACTTACAGACAATAGCAACTGACGATAGTTTTGTCGAGGGCGTCTTGATTGTATAACTGAAATAATTCATCAAATTCAATGTACATCTCCTCGACTCCATTGAAGAAATGCTCATCTCTAATTCCCATAAAGATCATGTTGCTCCCTTCCTTTGAGGCTTTCATGTACCACTCATGCAATCTTCGCATTTGTGTTGGTAGATGCGGGAGCTCCTCAGGTCTGACGAGAGGCTTCCCGTGCTCGTATCTAAAGGCTAAATCAGCCATGGGGAACTCTCCATGCTCGCCTAAGTATTGACCAAGAGTGAAAGCAACCTCCGGATCAATAACGATATCGAAAGACACCTTGAGCGGGGGGCACAATTGGTTTTTCTGTTCTCCGAGCTGGGGAATTGTTTTCCCCCTTGCACTACTACTACTTCCCGACCGCTGTTGTTCTTTATGTGACTTGATAATAGAGCGGTCATAGTTTGATAGCAGCGGAGGCGGCGGTGGTCGCGTAAGGCTTTCCAGACAGCGCTTCGCTTTTGCCGAATCTATTTTCTCCTTTCGCTCGGGCCATGTCGGTGCAAGCTGACGTTTCACGTCGCCATCCACGACCTTCTTGAGTTCCTCATCACTCAGTTGGTATGGTAACTTGGCAGGAGCCTCCTTGACGCTTATTGTACCTGCTCTGGATTTCTTCGCAGTTGTACTACTAGCCGCCGAAGCGGCGGTTCTCTTCCGCCGGGGCTGAGGCAGCGGAGTCTGCTGACACGGCGGAGACAGCTGACGCGGCGAAGACGGCTGAGGCAGCGGAGTCTGCTGACGCGGTGGAGACGGCTAAGGCAGCAGAGATAGAGCTGGATTGGTACTGTGAGGAGTCTGCTGAGGGGCCTCCTCCGGCGGAGTCTGCTGACGCGGCGTCCAATGTGGAAGCACGATGTGTTCCTTTCTCCATAGAATGGTACTCCTTCTGGCATCTCCCAGTTCAGTATCCCCTTCACCTGTAGGGGTTTCAAGCTCCAGCTGCTCAAATCCGTTCATAACTTCATCCACCCCGACAACAGCATAGCCATCTGGAATCGGAGAGCAATGGTAAGTTCCATCAGGTACAGGAGGTAAGGCAAAGCCGACCGCCACCTTCACGGATATGTTCATGCATTTCGCATGTAGATCACAATGTTCCCTCTGTGTGATATCATCCACGGGGTAGCGAGGAGCCGTGATATCATCTATGGGACAAACGAGCTCCGTGGAAGCCACGCTGCTTTTCCGCTGAGATGCTGGGCCAGCAGTCTCGAATGAAGGATCTTCGTGCCGCTGAGTTGGGTTCGGTAGCTCGCTGGCTGGTAAGTGCCTCTATTTGCTTCTGCTGCAACGCTACTATTTCTTCTACCTTCTACAGCCGGTCTGCATCCTGTTTCTTTTTTCTTCCTCGGCTTCTGTAAGTGTCACTGCAGTCGGGAAACCCAACCTTCCACGGAACGGAGCCTGATGTGCCTCGTGTTTGTCCACTGTGTTCAGCATTCCCGAGGGCCCGTGTCAGCTCGTCGTTCTCTCTGTCGGGAATGAACTTCCCGTCCTGCACGTCCTTCATTGCAGCTTGAAGGGCTTTGACGGGTGTTGCAAGTTGCTCTTTTGTATAAATACACTTCCCTGTTTCTGGGTTCAACGTTCCCCCATGCCCGTAGAACCAAGTCCTTGCCCGTTCGATCCACTGCAATGGCTCTGGATCGATCCCTTTAGCAATCAGGTCGTTCTCAATTTTCTCCCACTTAGGCCTGGCAACCTTGTAGCCACCTGACCCCGTAACATGGTGATATTCTTTCTTTGCAGCATTTATCTTATTTCTTTCTGACCTTTTCTTAGCTTCATCCGATTTCTTGTACTTCACAAATACGTCCCAGTGATCTTTTAACTTCTCATGTGCTCCGGTGAATGTTGGAGTCTTGTCTTTCTGGACATAGTCTTGGTTCAATCTTTTCTTCCAGTTGCAGAATTGTGCGGCCATCTTCTTAAGAGCCCACGACTTGACTTTTTGCTCTATAACTGGGTTATTTGGATCCACCTCTGGCGGTAGGGTGAAATTTGTTATGAGCGTATTCCAAAGCATTTCTTTGCATCTATCCTCGACATAAGTAACTCCATCGTCCGCCTTTGGCTTATTCCATTCTTGAATGGAGATCGGGATGTTATCCCTAACAATAACTCCGCACTGACTTATAAATGCATCTGCGTTCTGCTTGGGAGCAATCGGTTTGCCATCTGCATCGACTTCTTCGATCTTGAACCTTTCATTATCGCCCAACCTTTTTTTCGGGCCTCGTTTCTTTATCGAAGATTGGCTCGATCCGGAGGGCTAAAAGAAGAAAGAAGCGTTAATACATGTATATACAAATCAATTAATGCATCTAGTCAGCAGAGGTTTAATTAATATACCTCGTCGGACTTTGTAATAATTAAGGTTCCAACACCGGAGCCGTCATCTTCTCGCTCCATTCTCTCACCGGAGCCGTCCATTCCCTCACCGGAGTCGTTCATAAAATGTGAGGTGATATCATCATCTCTGTCCCGAATTATTTCCTCCAACATGTTTTCTTGTTCTTCGTCTCTGGCGTGTTCCGGATCCATAGTTTCTGCAATCACTTGCAAGTTATTTCATATGCATTTTATACAGTTTTAGTATTCTGGACAGAACAGCAAGTTTATTTATTTTAACATGTATGATGATGGCAAAACATAATCTACAAGAGAAATCGAAACAAATGTATATAAAGAACGTCTCGATCGGAGTTACGGTTCTACCGGAACGAAACGGTGAGGACTCTTCACCGGCGATCGTCGGGGACTCCTCCGGCGATCGTCGGGGACTCCTCCGGCAACCCAAAATATCGGGAAGGAAACGGTGAGGACTCTTCTCTGGCGATAGTCGGGGACTCCTCCAGCAACCCAAAATATCGGCAAGGAAACGGTGAGGACTCTTCACCGGCGATCGTCGAGGACTCCTCCGGCGATCGTCGGGACTCCTACGGCAATCCAAAATATCGGGAAGGAAATAGTGATGACTCTTCACCGGCGATCGTCGGGGACTCTTCCGGCGATCGTCGGGACTCCTTCGGCAACCCAAAATATCGGGAAGGAAACGGTGAGGACTCTTCACCGGCGATCGTCGGGGACTCCTCCGGCGATCGTCGGGGACTCTTTTCACTGGCGATCGTCGGGGACTCCTTCTGCTTAAATTCTTTTGAACTAAATTCTACTAGCAAGAAGACATAAAATTTCTCTTCTTTCATGTTCAAAGCTACCTCATATGATGCTTGCATTAAATCACATAAAAATGACAAAATGGCATCTTTTGCAAAAATGACATGCAACAAAATCAATACAAAATATTGACCAAGTTTATATACAAAATATTAACATCCACAATACAAAATCAATACCATTAGAATTATCATTCAATATGTTTTCATACCTTATATATTTTTTATTGTGAAAATTTAAATTGTTTTCGATAACTTGATCAAACTTTCTCCCGCAAAAAAATTTGGATCAAACTTTATAATTTTTTTCTGTCCATTAAGATCACTCCTTCAACATTGATAATGCTCACTGAAAATCTATGAATCTGGGGTATAATTTACTGAGACAAAAATAACAAAAAGGAAAAAAAAGACAGCTAGGCGGGCGGCGTCGGCGTCGGCGTCGATGACCGCGCGGGGGGGGGGGGGGATAGGAGGACGAGGGGAATGGCGGCGGCTCACAGCTAGCCGGGGAGCGGGGGGGGGGGGGCGGCGAGGCTCGGTGACGTGGCTCGGGAGGAGGGCGAGGAGGTCCGGCGTCAGCGGCCGTCGGCGACAAGGGCGGCGGGGCGATGAGCGGCTACGGGCGTCGGCGACGGGGGGGGGGGGGGTGGAGCGATCTCCGGCAGCCTGGCGGTGGCGTGGTGTGGTTCGGCGTCGGGGCAGGCCAGCGGCGTCGCGAGATAGATGGAGAAGACTGGGGGAGGAAGATGGCCGGGGCGGTTAAATACCTCGAGCTTTGGTCCCGGTTGGTGGCTCCGACCGAGACTAAAGGCCTACCTTTAGTCCCGGTCGGAGCCACCAACCGAGACTAAAGCTAATTTTCGGCACCCAAAAGGGCGCGAAAGGGTAGGCATTTAGTCCCGGTTGGTGGCTACGACCGGGACTAAAGGTTGGCCTTTAGTCCCGGTTTGTGCCAGCAACGGGGATAAACCTGGTGTTTTAATCAAAAACAGATTATGTTTAGCTCTTTTAGTTTTATACCTTTTTACTTTGTTTTAATTATTTTAGTTTATGTTTTCTTGTTAATCTTTTGCCAAATTATATTATGTTAATTCTAAGTTAATATTATTTTGATTCTTTTTGCTATTGAAGAATATTATGAAATACTTTTTGTTAACCTAATAATGTTATATTTTCTTTTCTGTTAAGTTATTAGTTTAGTATTTTGTTTTGTTTTCTATTTGCTTTTTCTTATTGTTTTCTTTATTGCTTTATTCATTGATTGTATTTTGATTGCTAGAATGCTTGCTAGAGTGAATGATTATATGAATGCAATGTTTGATTATATAGATTTTCATCAGATAGTGACAAATAGTTCTATCAAGTTATTTTTCATTGGTACCATTGCCGCAACATTTCGCATTGAAGGGCCAGCATCAGGTGGTGGTTTGTCAATATGTTTTTGAAAATATGACACTAGGCGATCAATGCTGTCAAAATCTTTCTTCCGGAATCTAAAGCCCTTTGGGTATAACCCAACACACTCATGATGTGGGGTTGTACTCCTGATGTAGGATAATATAAAGGTGCCTGGATGTTCATGAGATATGCCTGCATATTTGTACAAGGAAAGAAACATACATTTACCAAAAATTAAAACAGATGCCAATCTTGCCAGTTAATACATCGCCTTCATGTAACTGTAGTGATTCTAGATCAAAGACATCATCAGAATAGTTGTGGAGCATAACTATGGCTTTCAACCCAGAATCAAAGGTGCAAATTATTCGGTTATCTTGTATATGCCGAACAGTTACTTGAACAATCCTACCATCTGATATGTTGTCCTCAGTTTCACCAGAAAGCAACCAGAACTCCTCTCATCTGGACTTGGCTCGGCATAAGGGGTCCTCCGATCAGAGAAACCACACAGTAGGGGTGGAATCTTGCAAAACTTGGGATTTTCCAGCTATAAGTCCGGAAACTCACTAGAGAGAAAGTCTTCACTTTTTCTTCGCGTGTGTCCCTTGCTTATTGCGCCGTAACCATGGATAATCTTCATCATTTAACAGGATGCTTGGGTCAGTCTTCACTATGAAGGGAGGAATTTCATCAAACTTTTCATAATCTTCTGACTTGTCTGTCTTGTCCTCCACTCCCACGATGTTTCTTTTCCCTGAAAGAACTATGTGGCGCTTTGGCTCATCGTATGATGTATTCGCTTCCTTATCTTTTCTTTTCTCGGTTTGGTAGACATGTCCTTCACTTAGAAAACCTACGCCACATCATTGGCTAAGACGAATGGTTCATCTGTGTACCCAAGATTGTTGAGATCCACTGTTGTCATTCCGTACTGCGGGTCTACCATTACCCCGCCTCCTGTCAGATTGACCCATTTGCACTGGAACAAAGGGACCTTAAAATCACGTCCATAGTCAAGTTCCCATATCTCCTCTATGTAACCATAATATGTGTCTTTTTCCCTATTGGTGTTTGCTACATCAAAGCGGACACCATTGTTTTGGTTGGTGCTCTTTTTATCTTGGGCGATCGTGTAAAATGTATTCCCATTTATCTCGTACCCTTGGAAAGTCAATACAGTCCAAGATGGTGTCCTGGCCAACAAGTACAGCTCATCTCCAACAATGGTGTCATTCATGAGATGTGTTTGCAACCAACCGCCAAAAGTCGCCATGTGTGTACGTTTAATCCAGGAGTCATACTGCTCCGGGTTCTTGGAGCGTACAATATCCATGTGTTCCTCGATATACGGGGCCACCAAGGTAGAACTTTGTAGAACTGTGTAGTGTGCTTGCGCCCAAGAATGCCCGTCCCTACATATTATTGATTTCGGTCCTAGCGTGCCTTTTCCACTCAGTCTCCCCTCATGTCGCGATTGTGGAACACCAATCGGCTTAAGGTCAGGAATAAAGTCAACACAAAACTCAATAACCTCCTCTGTTTCATGGCCTTTGGAGATGCTTCCTTCTGGCCTAGCACGGTTATGAACATATTTCTTTAAGACTCCCATGAACCTCTCAAAGGGGAACATATTGTGTAGAAATATAGGACCCAGAATGGCAATCTCTTCGACTAGGTGAACTAGGATGTGCGTCATAATATTGAAGAAGGATGGTGGGAACACCAACTCGAAACTGACAAGACATTGGACCAAATCATTCTGTAACCTGGGTAGGATTTCTGGGTCGATTACCTTCTGAGAAATTGCATTGAGGAATGCACATAGCTTCACAATGGCTAATCGAACATTTTCTGGTAGAAGCCCCCTCAATGCAACCGGAAGCAATTGCGTCATAATCACGTGGCAGTCATGAGACTTTAGGTTTTGGAATTTTTTCTCTGCCATATTTATTATTCCCTTTATATTCGACGAGAAGCCAGACGAGACCTTGATACTGAGCAGGCATTCAAAAAAGATTTCCTTCTCTGCTTTGGTAAGAGCGTAGCTAGCAGGACCTTGATACTGATGCATGCCGTCTTTTTTGTTCATACGTTGTTGGTCCTCCCGTGCCTCCGGTGTATCTTTTGTCTTCCCATACACGCCCAAGAAGCCTAGCAGGTTCACGCAAAGATTCTTCGTCATGTGCATCACGTCGATTGCAGAGTGGACCTCTAGGACTTTCCAATAGGGTAGCTCCCAAAATATAGATTTCTTCTTCCACATGGGTGCGTGTCCGTCAGCGTCATTCAGAACAGATTGTCCGCCAGGACCCTTTCCAAAGATTGCTTTTAAATCCTTGACCATATCAAATATATCATCACCATTACGGTGGACAGGCTTCTTCCAGTGATCTGCCTCACCTTTGAAATGCTTGCCTTTCTTTCTTAAGGGATGCCTGCTCGAAAGAATCGACGATGTCCCAGGTACACATTCTTCTTACATTTGTCCAAATATATACTTTGAGTCTCATCTAAACAGTGCGTGCATGCATTGTATCCCTTGTTTGTCTGTCTTGAAAGGTTACTAAAAGCAAGCCAATCATTGATGGTTACAAACAGCAACGCTCGTAGGTCAAATTCCTGGTGTTTGTGCTCATCCCACACGCGTACGCCTTTGATATCCCACAACTGTAAAAGTTCTTCAACTAATGGCCTTAGGTACACATCAATGTCGTTGCCGGGTTGCTTAGGGCCTTGGATGAGCACTGGCATCATAATGAATTTCCGCTTCATGCACAACCAAGGAGGAAGGTTATATATACATAGAGTCACAGGCCAGGTGCTATGATTGCTGCTCTGCTCCCCAAAAGGATTAATGCCATCTGCACTTATACCAAACCATAAGTTCCTTGCGTCATCTGCAAACTCCGGCCACTTTCTCTCAAATTTTCTCCACTGCGACCCATCAGCGGGTACTCTCAACATCCCATCTTTCTTACGGTCTTCTTTGTGCCATCGCAACAACTTGGCGTGCTCTTTGTTTCTGAACAGACGTTTCAACTGTGGTATTATAGGAGCATACCACATCACCTTGGCAGGAACCCTCTTCCTGGGGCGCTCGCCCTCAACATCACCAGGGTCATCTCGTCTGATCTTATACCGCAATGCACCGCATACCGGGCATGCATTCAAATCCCTCAACATCACCAGGGTCATCTCGTCTGATCTTACTCCTCACCGCGGTAGAGGATGCAGTCATTAGGGCATGCATGCATCTTCTGCACCTCTAATCCTAGAGGGCAGGGAACTTTCTTTGCTTCGTACGTACTGTCAGGCAATTCGTTATCCTTTGGAAGCTTCTTCTTCATTATTTTCAGTAACTTCTCAAATCCCTTGTCAGATAAACCATTCTCTGCCTTCCATTGCAGCAATTCCAGTGTGGTATCGAGCTTTGTGTTGCCATCTTCGCAATTTGGGTACAACCGTTTTTTGTGATCCTCTAACATGCGATCAAACTTCAACTTCTCCTTTTCACTTTCGCATTCTCTCTGTGCATCAACAATGACCCGGCGAAGATCATCAGCGGGCACATTTGGTGCCTCTTGATCTTCAGCTTCCCCCGTTGCAGTATCACCGTATTCAGGGAACATAGGATAGTTGTCATCATCCTCTTCTTCTTCATTGTCTTCCATCATAACTCCTCTTTCTCCGTGCTTGGTCCAACAATTATAGTGGGGCATGAAACCGGACTTAAGCAGGTGGAAGTGAAGGGTTTTCGAGGAAGAGTAATCCTTCGTATTCTTACAGACAACACATGGACAATACATAAAACCATTCTGACTGTTTGCCTCAGCCACATCGATAAAATTATGCAGGCCCGTAATGTACTCGGAAGTGCGTCGGTCACCGTACATCCATTGCCGGTTCATCTACATTATATAATTAAGTATATCAAAAACCATTACAGAACATCATGAATAGAGAAATGACCAAATTAATACAAGTTCATCATCACATTAAAACCAAAGTACAGTAGTGATTAAATGTTATTACTGCAAAAATAAATACATAAAGTTCATACATAGTTCTCATAAAACAACATACAACTATCTAGAGCATCTAATTAAAATATACATTGAAACTAACACACAACTATGTAAAACATTTAAACGCAACAACAAATGCGATCAAAATCGCAACTAAGGTAACAATTGATCCAACAGCATAATGATACCAAGCCTCTTTATCAATGGCATATTTTCTAATCTTTCTAATCTTCAAGCGCATTGCATCCATCTGGATCTTGTGTAGATCGACGACATCGGCAACATGCAACTCCAATTTCATCTTCTCTTCTTCAATTCTTTTCAATTTTTCTTTCAAATAATTTTTTTCTTTTTCAACTAAATTTAACCTCTCGACAAGAGGGTCGGTTGGAATTTCTGGTTCACATACCTCCTAGATAAAAACATCTTTGTCAAGTTGGTCGGCATAATTATCATAAACACTAAATGAAACAAATAGTTATAAAAGATAATATACCACATCCGAATCATAGACCGGATGAGAGCCGACGGGGGCGGATATCAAAACCATGGCACTATATAATAACAAACAATAATACAAGTAAGAAAATTATACAAGTAGCTATCTAAATCATACAAGTAAGAATTTTTTTCTTTTTAAAAAAACATAAGAACAAGAGGCTCACCACGGTGGTGCCGGCGACGAGATCGGCGCGGGCGATCGATGGCGGTGAGGACGGGGACGGGGACGGGCTTGGAGGAAGAACAGAGGAGAAGGAAGAGGAGAAAGCTTAAGTGTGGCCCAGGCACCTCATATCATGTTTGGTTTGTGTGAACTCAATTGGCATCATGCTCTCAGGCATTTCATCGAACACCTCATGTGCATAGGAAGGGAGAACAAAGTAGCACACACCTCCCACCTTCTGTGAGGAAAAAACAGAGGAGAGGGCGGGCAGGGGCGGGGGTATATATAGGCAAATTTGTAGTCCCGGTTGGTGTCTAAAACCGGGACTGAAGACAGACTTTTAGTCCCAGTTGGAGACACCAACCGGGACTAAAGGGCATCGCACCCATTTAGTCCCGATTGGTGTCTCCAACCGTGACTAAAGGTCCCATTCGAACCGGGACTGATGCCTGTCGAGCCCCGACCGGCGCCCTAGCCGCTCGAACCGGGACTAATGCTCACATTAGTCCCGGTTCGTAATGCGACCGGGACTATTGCTCCGATCCAGCTTGAACCAAAGCCCTGTTTTCTACTAGTGACTATACGACTTTACCATATTTACCATGTAGCACATAACACAAAAAATTACTTACTTCTTGCCTCCTCAGCTGGAGTCTACCGACATCTTGGACCTGGAAGTTCGGCAACGTCCTAAGAATTTTTCCTAGGTATTCTTTTTTTGCGAGAAAAATTCCGATTTATTCATCACATTCAGGGTATAGAAGTAACACAAGAAATAACAAAAAAATACATCCATTTTCGAAGATCATCTAGCACGATTACAAGCACTGGAGCGAGACTAAGGGGCGCCGTCGTCATCGCCCCTCCCTCAACAAAAGCGAGCAAAAATTGTTGTAATATACAGTCGGGAAGTCGTGGTGCTAAATCCCCATGGGACCAGCGCACCAGAACAACAACCGCCACCGATGAAGAGAAGCGTAGATCGAAAGAATCCGACCTGTAGACACTCGAACGAAGGCTGGGTCCATGGAGATCCATCAAAGACCAATAACTACCGAATCCCATGAGATTCGTCGGAGACACAACTCCACATGCTCTCTGATGACGCTAGATGCATCACCGAGATGGGACCTAAGCGGGGAGGACCTTATTCCATATTCAGAGAGCCACCGCCGCCATGCCTTCCTGACCAGGACACAAAACCTAATCGACTTAAAAAATATGCCTATAAAAAGAACAGCAACCCTCCCGCCGGCAAGGGCCGGGGTCCACAGGCCCTCCACGGCCCTAAGGCCACACGAGACTAGGCGGGCTGATGGAGGCGCCAGTGGAAGGTCAAAAAACCCTAATCGCGTGTGGACTCGCTGCAAGAGGCGAAGGGGTACGCAGCCGTGCACGCGGTCCAATTAATATGACGTGAATTGATTTAATACGTGAGCTACATAGGAAAACAAATTCGTTGATTTTAATAGTAAAGATTACCTGTGCTTTTTTCGAAAAGGAGGATGACCCCCGGCCTCTGCATCAATTGATGCACACAGCCATCTTTATTATTATTCAACAGAGTCTGACAACATGAATACATGGATCAACCCGAAGCCACCCATCCGGCGAACAAAGTCGCAACACCAACACTCTTGATGATGTGCCCGAACCACATGAACGCACACTATCAAATCCGGTAGCCTCACGCATCTGCCCCCCAAAGGGCCGAGAGCCCTACCTGGTCTGGCCGACTCGCAGCGCGCACCGAATGCGCACGCTCTGGATCCGCCACCACCATCTTCCACCGTCCCATCTCCAGGAGCGAACAACAGGGTAATCTGTAAAGAACAAATCACAGAAGAACAAGAGAATGCTGCCCCTCCCCCCACTCCAATCCATACTATGCAGGCAATTGGCACGCATCTGTGTGCAATCCCAGCTGAAGAGCTGTCTCGTGAGGCACTCACTAAGGAGCAGGAGGACACATCTTCCTCTATTTAATTACCTGCAATCTCCTCTTAGCTCATGGTACTTTTGCAGAACTGGAATGTGCTCTGTTGGAATGTTCGTGGACTTAATTCCCCCGATAAACATATAGCTCTTTCCAATGCTATCAGCTCTAGTGGTTGTTCTATCATCTACCTGCAAGAATCTAAAATGTCGTGTTTCGACGCGTCCACCCTTAAATCTATCTGTCCTCGGCGCTTTGACAAATTTGCATTCGTCCCATCTAGGGGAGCATCTGGTGGCATAGTGACGATCTGGAATAGTAATATCTTCACAGGTAGTGTATTTTTATCCGAGCCATTCGCTTTGGGCATTGAATTCACTTCCACACAATCTGCCCACACTTGGAAATTGGTCAATATATATGGCCCTTGTCAAGGAGACCTGCGTGACACCTTCACTAAATGGCTTTTTGATATAGACATTCCACCCTCTGAAGACTGGCTACTCCTTGGTGATTTTAACTACATCAGATCACCTGAAAACCGTAACAAGCCGGGTGGAGATGTGCAAGACATGTTTACTTTCAATGATTTCATACGTGAACAGAACCTAACAGAACTCCCCATCAAAGGCTGAGCCTACACCTGGTCCAATATGCAACAGAACCCCCTACTTGAACAACTGGACTGGTTTTTCACATCCTTGAACTGGACATCTTCGTTCCCCAACACGCTTGTAAACCCACTTGGACGCCCAGTATCTGACCATATACCCTGTTCGGTTGTCATTCAAACTACGATCCCAAAAAGTAAGCTCTTCAGATTTGAAACTTACTGGATTGCCCACCCTGGTTTCATGGATGTGGTCTCACATGCTTGGAATAAGCCCATTAAACATGGTAAAAATTCTAATGCGGCGTCTATACTATGTCAGAAGCTTAAAGCAGCTCGTCATGCTCTCACTCAATGGAGCAAGAAAATTTCCCGCCTGAAAATTGCCATTGAAAACACAAACAAAGCTATCCTAGAGCTTGACTGCATTGAAGATCGTAGGCAGCTTACTGTACCTGAAAGAAATTTCTAGTCCATTCTCAAAAAACATCTAATACGTCTGTTGCAATATCAGAAGGAGTACTGGAAAAAACGATGCACCATACGATGGATCCAATTTGGGGATGCAAACTCAAAGTTCTTCCAGGCTGTCGCCACAGAAAGATATAGAAAAAACTGCATTTCTACCTTGAAAACCAATGAGGGGGCGACAGTGGCTGATCATGCAAGTAAAGAATCAATCCTTTTCGAAGCTTTCAAGGACCGTATGGGTAAATCCAATCCGCAGCAGATACGTTTCAACCTCTCCAAACTGTTAAGATCGGAGGTGGACTTCGATAGCCTTACCTTACCGTTCACACATGAGGAGATAGATGCAGTGGTGAAAGAAATGCCCGCCGATCGTGCCCCGGGCCCTGATGGTTTTAACGGAGCTTTTTTGAAAGCATGCTGGCCGATCATCAAGTATGATTTCTATCATCTGTGTGAGGAGTTCCACTTGGGAGGGCTTAACCTGGAGAGCCTTAACTATGGTTTCATAACCCTGATACCCAAAACCAATGCGCCTGAATCTGCAAATGATTACCGCCCAATAACGCTTCTTAATTGTTGTCTCAAGTTGATCACAAAGATTCTGGCCAACAGGCTTCAAAGGATAATCCTAAAAATTGTGCACCGTAACCAATATGGTTTTCTGCGTGGGAGATCCATACATGATTGCCTTGCTTGGGCGTTTGAGTACATTCACCAGTGTCAAGCTTCCAAGAAAGAGATTATTTTGCTGAAACTGGACTTTGCCAAAGCTTTCGACACCATTGAGCATTCTGCCATGATTCAAATTATGTGTAACATGGGCTTCAACGAGAAATGGATCAAATGGATGAAATGCATTTTCTCCTCGGGCTAATCTTCGGTCCTCCTGAACGGAACTCCTGGGAGACAATTCCCATGCAAATGTGGAGTGAGACAGGGCGACCCTCTGTCGCTCCTGATCTTTGTCCTAGCGGCTGACTTACTCCAAACTGCGATCAACGAGGCTCTCCAACACAACCTTCTGCAACACCCAATACCAACGCAAAATGATGCTGATTATCCGGTCATCCAATATGCGGATGACACCATCATAGTCATGCCCGCCTGCCCTGTCCAAGTGGCTCGGATGAAGCAAATATTGGCGGATTATGCTATGTCTATTGGGCTCAAGATAAACTTTCACAAGTCAACCATGATACCAATCAATACACCGTCGGACAAATGCAACACTCTTTCCGCTCTATTCGGTTGCACCATGCCTAAAATGCCCTTCACCTACTTGGGATTGCCGCTGGGCACCACCAGACCAACTCTACTTGACATGACACCTATGGTGTGTAAGGCAGAAAGCAAAATCACCGCAGCTATGTCTCTGATGTCGTATGCTGGCAAGTTGGCCTTGATGAACTCCCTCATCACATCATTAGCAATCTATCCCATGGGGACACTTAGACTCCCCCCAAAAATCCTTGCTCAATTGGACAAAATTAGAAGACACTGCCTCTGGAAAAAGAAAACTGACAATGGCGAGAAATGCAACTCACTTGCGGCGTGGGATATGGTTTGTCGACCCAAGAGATGTGGGGGGCTGGGAGTCCTAAACTTACGAATCCAAAATGATGCCCTCTTGCTCAAATTCTTGCATAAGTTTTACAATCACCATGACATTCCGTGGGTCAATTTGATTTGGTGCACATATTACAACAGTATAGTCCCCCACGCTGTTGAACCATGCGGCTCCTTTTGGTGGAGGGACATCATCCAACTCATGCCGAACTACCGTGGGATAACAAGGGTTCAGGTCAAATGTGGCACGACAGCACTATTTTGGAAAGATGATTGGAACAATTCCATATACGATGCGTCATTCCCAAGAGCTTTCTCTTATACATCCAACGAAGATATTTCAGTCAGAGACTTCCTTGCCACAACGAACCTCAACGATGCCTTCCACCTTCCATTGTCCATCCAGGCACATGAAGAATTGAGAGTAATTCAACGGGAAGTATCCTCCATTGATCTCTCAGAGGATAACGATGCCTGGACCTATGCTTGGGGAGCAACAACCTTCAAGACAGCTGATTACTACAAGTTTTTCTTTAGAGAAATGACCGCACATGATGCCTTTAAATGGTTATGGAAATACAAATGCATCCCCAAGATCAAGGTCTTTGGCTGGTTTCTGTTGTCCGATCGCCTCAACACAAGAAACATGCTGAAAAGGAGGCATTACAACATTGGAAGCAACCTAGACTGTCTTCTGTGCGGCCAGCACGTGGAAGAAACAGTGGAACACTTATTTTTTCATTGCAACTTCAGCAAAGAGTGTTGGCAGATACTGAATATACATTGGCCGCCACAAGGGCACCGACTTGAGTTGATCGCGCATATGAAAAGAATGCACCAGCGTAAGATGATCATGGATATTTTCTTGGTGGCTGCGTGGAGCCTCTGGAAAGAACGCAATAACAACCTCTTCAGGAAAATAGCCCCAACTGTTACATCCTGGAAACTCAGATTCAAAGCAGACTTTACTGACATCTGCCATAGACTGCCAGATCACAAGAAACAGTGGGTCGCTGCTGTTGTTGAAAACATCTTGTAGCTTATGACACCCCTGTTGGGCTGACACTAGACATTTAGTGCTCCTATGTAATAACTTACACCCCCTCCCCCAACCCTGTACATATGTAAAATTTCGTTCTGATCTTTTAATATATATGCAGTAGGAGTCTTTCCTACTGTCTCATTTATCAACAAAAAAAAACGCATTCACCTTGCCAGGTCATACGGCCGTCGATGCCACTGCTACTTGTAGACTGCGTTGGTATTTCCCCGAAGAGGAGAGGATGATGCAGTATAGTAGAGATAAGTATTTCCCTTAGTTAAGAACCAACGTTATCAATCCAGTAGGAGAACCAAGTAAAATTCCGTTAAACGCACCTGCATACCCAAGAGCAAACACTTGCACCCAACGCAATTACGAGGGTTGTAAATCCTCTTAGCGGTTATTTGCAAGGATTAAATCTTATAGAGATAAATAGATAAACTAAAATACTAATTAAAATAAAAGTAAATAAATTGCAGCAAGGTATTTTTAGGGTTTTTTATATATGATAAAGTAGACCCGGGGGCCATAGTTTTCACTAGAGGCTTCTCTCTCGAACACATAGCATACGGTGGGTAAACAAATTACTGTTGGGCAATTGATAGAAAAGCAAATAATTATGACGGATTCATGGCAATGATCATGTATATAGGCATCACATCCGAGACAAGTAGACCGACTCCTGCCTGCATCTACTACTATTACTCCACCCATCGACCGCTATCTAGCATGCATCTAGGGTATTAAGTATGAAACAGAGTAACGCCTTAAGCAAGATGACATGATGTAGACAAAGTAAACTCAAGCAATATGATTAAACCCCATCTTTTTATTCTTAATGGCAACAATACAAATACGTGTCATGCCCCTTTCTGTCACTGGGATTGAGCACCGCAAGATTGAACCCATCACAAAGCACCTCTCCCATTGCAAGACAAATCAATCTAGTAGGCCAAACCAAATCGATAGATCGGAGAAAAATACAAAGCTATAATAATCATGCATAAAAGAGTTCAGAGAAGACTCAAATATTTCTCATGAATAATCTGATTATAAAATCACAATTCATCGGATCCCAACAAACACACCGCAAAAGAAGATTACATCGGATAGAACTCCAAGAACATCAAGGAGAACATGGTATTGAAGATCAAAGAGAGAGAAGAAGCCATCTAGCTACTAGCTATGGACCCGTCCGACAACGTCCTTTAGATCCATCCACTTGAATCTAATCCGCGTTTCTTTCACCCAATGATATAATACGACGTCCTACTAATCCAACTTGGTCACTTTGGATCCATCCACTTGAATCTAATCCGCGTTTCTTTCACCCAATGATATAATAACTCATCATGATCATAATACAACTCATCATCATCATCATCATCATCATAATATATAACTCATCATCATCATCATCATCATCATAATATATAACTCATCATCATCATCATAGTCATAACAACTCATCATCATAACAACTCCTCATGATCATCATCTATGAGTCATATAACAACTCATCATTCTAGCTAACACATTGTAGCACATAACTCATCATCATCATCATAATAACTAATCATCATCATCATAGTCATATCAACACTAGCTAATTGTTCTTACTACCTAGGACCTAGTCCTCTCTCCTAGGTAAAATAGCATAAAACAGGTAAACCGGTCCATCTCCAAAATAGAGAATGGAGATCCACCTGTCGCCAACTTCTGGCTTGCGCACACACATGTTGTCTCCAATCGGTTGTGTGCGCACCTTCATTACTTTGCTCCATTCTTTGATATTGAGCCTTCCATCTTTCAAAGAAATAGAGTATGCACTTTGGTAAGCCGTCGATGGAAACGGTCGTAAGCTAACCATGTACATACTCCCTTCGGTATGCATCATGTGAGGCACAACCTCGCTAGGGAGATTTTGTTGAACAATATAGTAACATATATAGTTAGCAATGTAGTTTACTTAAGAAGATTGTATGCAACGAAGTTACCATCATTAACAAAATCATACCAAGTTTTTGGCAATGAGGTTACCATCAAGCAACTGATGGACTAGTGGCACGTATCCAGTATAATTTGGGCTGATAAACACATTGGACTTAAAAGTCTCAACATCATCTATAAATGAGACAAGATATCCTTTCTCCTCACAATTAAGCTCGGAGCCATAACTGTAGTACGTCATGTCCACAGCTTTCCGAGTATTTTTTGAAGATAAGAAATAAGCTGATAATTATAAATAAACAAGTTTAGTAGCGATGAACACTAAATATTTTTAAATAAAAAATGTAAAGTACTTAATAAATTAGTTTGAAAAACTCACATTTAGGCAAAACAGGAGGCATATCCACATCGACCCAAATGTCGATATTATCTTCAATATCTTTATCTTTGGGACGAATATCAAAAGTTATTTGCATATTCTTCTCAAATCCATAGGCCTTGCAGAAAGCTTCCCAATTAGAGCAGTCGAAATGTGAGTGATTAAGCGCATTTTAGAGCTTAACCCGAAAAGCATAACCGTGTTTAGTCCTGAGATGAGCCCTCCTCGTCTCCATATTCTCAAGGTCTTGGAAACCGAGCTTCTGCAAGACATACGGTCTTGCATGGCACGGGATGTACTAGTCGAATTGAAAAAAACCCAGAAATTACATGCTGAAGCAAAGAATCACAAGTCATGATTAATTATGATGAAATACTTGTCGATGCATACCGTACAAACATTGAAGGTCTCTTCCAGCTTCACGGTGAAGAACCTACCATTTTGCAGGTGAGGCTCCCTGTCGCACAAACCCCGGTCATCGCAGCAGTAGTCGCACTCCGGGATCTTATCATCGTCGGACATTTCCTGTGTTCAAAATTCAAAGATTGTAAATCGACGGCAACTAACAGGAACTCAACACACAGATCATTATTATTCATCACGGGTTGACTGTCGGTCTGTCGAGTCTTTCCTTGAAAACTCTCATCTCACGTGGTGTATATGGTGGGCACTCCCTCTCTGACATTTTCGACCATCGGTGATGGTCGCTACTCCTCCTTCCCCTAGTGCATAACAAAGGTGTAGCACAAGGAGAAGAAGGAGAAATGACCCCCACGACAACAGTCGGCATTCTTCTTCTCTCATATATGGTGGACACTCTCCCTCACTGATTTTTTGACTGTCATGTATGGAGCCCCGACAGACTTAAAGTCAACCCGAAATGTCATTTAATTCTCTTTCCGGCAAATCCAGGGCACTCGATATTTCCTATATATTCTAGCACAAGTCATGCTAAAATTCACGGAAAAATCCGGCATGACCTTCGCTAAAATAGGACATATCGAGCGCCTGAAATTTGCCGGAACGGAAATGAATCAACACTCCGGCAAAACATAGGCCACTCGGATTTTCCCTGCGATACAAATATGTCCATACACATACAAAGATGTTTAAACTTGAAATTCTATCCGGATCAATTATCATTTAAAAAAAACTAGCTTCACATTGTCACGGCTACTCATCTACTACTACATCTATAACCCAAACATTTCATTTGGACAAGAAGCTTAACTAAATACCCTAGTTCTTCAAGAAAGTAGGTCTCTCTCTCTCTCTCTCTCTCTCTCTCTCTCTCTCTCTCTCTCTAAATTTGGCAATGTGAGATTGACATAACTAAATACCCTAGTTCTACTCTATTCAACTTCGAGGAGAAGAGAAGGAGGAGGTGGACTTTTAGCTCACCGACTCGGGTGTAGAGGAAGTAAAGGTAGCTCCAACGACGATCACTCTACAAGGAGACGCGACACTACAAAGCCTGCATATTCCACCGAGTGAAAATTTTAGATCATCAAATCTCATATAGCATTCTTTGATGACAAAGTGATAATGACATAAAAATAATTAAATTGTCCAATACATTTCTATATTGAAAAAGAAAATTACTAAAAATTTCTATACCTAAATTTTCTTACTAAAATTTTTTACTACTAAATTTGATACCATTTTTTTTTGAAATAGCATTCCAATACATTTCTATTACTAAAACTTTTTTATATTCAAAAAACCTATTCACTAGTTTTCTATTCTATTCAAAAGACCATTCTACGTACCTATCTACATTCTACAAGAAAATTCTACCTATCTATTCTATTAAAAAAATGTAACATCCCAATTTTCAATTTGGATGTTATACATAGATCATTCATATGCATCCATGATTTATGCATTTTTGCCTCCATTTCTTTTATTTGAATGTTGATCCAAGGGACTTTAAGAAATTCAAGGACCAGAAGGGAGAATTGTAAGTTTCCTTAAATCCATTTTTTTTGAAAATTCTTTGAATTCAAAATTTGGAATTTGGATCAAATTTGGTTTCACTAAATTCATTTCCTTTATTTCCAAAAATAAAATAAAGAGAGAAGATAAAAGGACTTCTTCAAAAATAGAAAGGAAATATTGGAAATTGAATTTGAAATCAAAATATATTTATTTTCTTTTATTTGCAAATTATTTTAACGCAAATTTTATTAGCATAGCAAAAAAAATTATTTTTAAAATAATGCATTTAGGACGGAAAATAGTTCACATGGTCTAGTATATGACCAAATATTTATGTGAAATTTTCTGGGATTTTTAGAATTGTTTCTATTGTCTTTTGGAGCGTTAATGCTTCTGTAAAAAAACGGAAAAAAACGATTTGGAAAAAAAAAATCGCCAGCGCCCAGCCCGGCCAGGCGCAGCCAGCAGGTCAGCCGCCAGCCGGCCCAGCAGCTGCCAGGCGCGGCCAGCCCAGCGCCAGTAGCCAGCGAGGCCGAGCCGCTCGTTTCCCCTCGCCCGCCTCGATCTCTCTCTCGTTATCTCTCTGTCCCTGGCGCCTGGGCCCCGCCTCATCTTCTTCTTCCCCACGTACACAGAAATCCTACAGGTACACGCGCCCGACGCCGACTTCGGTTCAAACTCGCGGGAATCCTATCTCTAGTCTTCCCCTCGCCCACGAAAGATGTCCAAAAAATACCCACGACCCCTCTCGACCGATTCCCTCAAACAACTCTGGCCAAGTCCACCCCAATCGCCCGCAATCGTCGTTCCAATCTCGCCGAAGACGCTGCAGTTCATCGCCGTATTCCGACGCCGGTGAGCCATCCCGAGCCTCCCTCTCCTGTAGTTCGACTACTCTCGATCCCTAGATTCTTTTTGACAAGGTCTTGCATACCCTCTTCGTCTACAGAAGCCACCCCGACCTCGCCGTCTTCACCGGAGCACCCGGAGCACCGAGCTTCATCACCTCGTTCCGTCGCCGTCCGTCGTCACCGATCATCACCGACACCACCACCGGACGAACCACTCCTCACCTCATCCTCCCGACACTTCCGCCGCTGCCCACGATCGCCGGAGCCGCCGCCCCCCCGGACCTGAGCGCCACCCCAACACGCACGTACCTCTCTGTAAGCGTTCAGTGCCCTGTTCGTTTCAGTTAAAAAAAAATCGTTTTGCTTACGGGTCGGTCGTCCGCTGTTTCAGACGCAGCAAACACCCGTGCAGCCAACCAGAGAGCACCACATGCCTCTGGCCGAAATTAGTTTTTTCCCGAAAATTCCAATTTCAGATTTCTGTCAGATTTTCCTTTTAGCATATCTTTTAATCTACAGATCCAATTTCATCGATTCTTTTTCCTAAGGTTTCATAAAAATCCCATCTATCCATAGAACCAATCTAAAAATAATTTTGACAATTTAAAATTTGAATTTGAACAGCTTTATGTTCAAACTTGTTTTGGCTATAATTTAAAATCTATAACTCCGATTTATTTGATTCTTTTTGCAAATCGAAGCTTGTGACAAGTAATTTCTGTAGAAACCAAAAGCATATATTTTTGCTACTGTTAAAATTGCGTTTTGTACAGAAACTTTATTTGGTTGTTTTTGGAGTTTTCCGAAGTCTTTTCTTCGTTTTCTTTTTGATTCTTTGCTTGAGTGCTTATGTGTTGCAATGTTTGCTTCGTTAGATCATCCGGAGTGCGAGGCTTGTTGCTACGAATCCTTAGAGTTCAACGATCGTCAGCAAGGCAAGTTCACACCTTGATCATATTTTTTCTAAACCTAGTTTTTTCTACGCATTAGTTTCACCCTTACAAATTTGCATGAGTAGGATTGGGAATTGTGGCTTTGCTATGTAGTTCATGAGGTAGGAACCTATGACCTTTGATCACCCCGGGAATATTCGTTATGTCATATATTGCTTAGCCATGCTCGTAGACGGGGATTGGTATGTGTGATTCATGTAAGTTGCGAGAGATATAATAATTTGGGTAAAACTTAAGGTGGCAACATTAACACACCTCTGGGTGGATTGATTGGGGCACCTGGAGAAACCAGTGCTTGCCCAAGGGGATCCCGGAGTACCCGTGTGATCACCCTAGGATTGCCACCCAGGCTCAAAGGGATCATACGACACTTCATGACTAGAAACTTCCGTGTGCAGCCACAAGCCATTATGGGCTCTGGCATAGTTGAGTAAGTTGTGTGACCTCTTTCCGGGTAGGCTAGCAGATGTAGGGGAATGTAGGTGTACCGGTCTACCCAGGGTTTAGGGGAAATGCTTCTGAAAGACTGTGTCTCGATCTTCCGATCATGGAGGTGGTCGAGTCTTGTGGGGAAAAGTGCGCAAACCTCTGCAGAGTGTAAAAACTAATCATGATTAGCCGTGTCCCCGGTTATGGACAAATTTGAGTATCTAGAAGTGAATTATTGGTTGATCTCATCACTTTAATTAATTAATGAATTGGGTTATTGAAAATTTTGGTTAAGGGATTGAGTTGGAGGAACCTTCTCAATAATGGCATAAACTTGGTAGTAAATAAAAATGTATTCCTTTGTTGTAGGGAAAAATTAGCTTTATGCAAATTTAACCTAGAGCCTCCACAGCCAAATATGCATATAGAGATAGACATTTTCATTATTATTCTATGGTGTGAAATTGCCAGCATATTCCATGTGCTGACCTACACGGCTGCAACGTCTCATGTTGCAGAGTTTTCCGACGAGGATTAAGGTGCGATAGGTCATTGTTCTGCACTTAGTTTGCCGTGGAGTTGATGGACTCATTTACCTTCGAAGCTTCCGCAGTTATTTTATTTAGTTGGCCTTCAGCCATATTTATGTAATAAATACTCTTTTGAGGACCTCGATGTAATAAAGTGTGTGATTGAACTCTGTTATAAATCCCCGAGTACTGTGTGTGTCAGCATACCGATCCAGGGATGACACTTAAGCACAGAGACTCCGATCCATTTGGGTCGGGTCGCTACAAAAAACCTCCATTCTACCTATATTTTCTATTTTATTCTATTCAAAATACCTACATTCTATTCATATAACCTATATGTTCTATTTTATTCAAAAAAAAAACATAGATGGGGGAGGGAGGAAGGGAGGAGGGAGGAAAGGGAGGGAGGGAGGGAGGCAGGAGGGAGGAAGGGAGGGAGGGAGGCAGGAGGGGGGTGGGAGGAGAGAGGGAGGAGGCCGGGATGGGGGAGGGAGAGAGGAGAGAGGGAGGGAGGAGGACAGCGGGCGACGAGGAGGAGGGAGGAGGGCGGCGAGAGGAGGAGGAGGGAGGAGGGCGTGGACGGCGGGCGACGAGAGAAGGGAGGAGGGAGGAGGGCGGCGAAAGGAGGAGGGAGGAAGATACCTCGGGGGCGACGGCGGCAACAGAGAGAGCGAGCGAGAGAGTGTGAGGGGAGAGTGAGGGAGAGGTAGTGGAACAGGATGGGGGAGGAAGAAGAGATAGGGCTAGCTTAGCAGTAGCACGGGGTACGGGCCAGCGATACTGCCAAACCTATTAGCTGTAGCGCGGGGTCACATCCCACGCTGCTGCTAAGTGGGCCGAGGAGCTGGGCCCGAACTGGCCACAGTAGTAGCGGGGGTTACAGCACCGCGCTACTGCTAATGGGCTTAGCAGTAGCGCGGTCGGGCCACCAATGCTGCTACTGTGGCCAGCCCGTGGGGGAACTGCGGAGCCCACTTAGCAGCAGCGCTTGTTGGGGCACCCCGCGCTACTGTTACGTACTACCTGTAGCGCTTGTTCTAGCCCAGCGCTACTGCTACTTAACAGTAGCGTGGGGTGCTCACCCCACGCTACTACTAAGCATCTACCTATAGCCCTTTTCCTAGTAGTGAATACATGAGCGCAAGCCATGGATATAGCACTATGGGTGGAATAGAGTGTGGTGGTAGAGATAAATAAGAGAAGTCAAAAATAAGAAGATAGTCTCACATCAACGAGGCTAATCAACGGGCTATGGAGATGCCCATCAATTGATGTCAATGCGAGGAGTAGGGATTGCCATGCAACGGATGCACTAAGAGCTATAAGTGTATGAAAGCTCAACATGAAAACTAAGTGGGTGTGCATCCAACTTGCTTGCTCATGAAGACCTCGGTCATTTGAGGAATCCCATCATCGGAATATACAAGCCAAGTTCTATAATGAAAAATTCCAACTAGTTTATGAAAGTGACAAAATAGGAGACTCTTTATATGAAAAACATGGTGCTACTCTGAAGCACAAGTGTGGAAAAAGGATAGTAACATTGCCCCTTCTCTCTTTTTCTCTCATTTATTTTTTTTTATTTTTTTTCATGGCTCTTTTTTTTGCCTCCTTTCTTTAATTTTCGTCCGGAGTCTCATCCCGACTTGTGGGGGAATCATGGTCTCCATCATCCTTTCCTCACTGGGACAATGCTCTAATAATGATGATCATCACACTTTTATTTACTTACAACTCAATATTACAACTCGATACTAGAACAAAAATATGACTCTATATGAATGCCTCTGGCAGTGTACCAGGATGTGCAATGATGCTAGCGTAACATGTATAAAACATGATGAACGGTGGCTGAGCTAGAAATACTATGTCAGCTATATGATCATGCAAAGCAATATGACAATGACGATGTGTGTCATAAAAACGGAACGGTGGAAGTTGCATGGCAATATATCTCAGAATGGCTATGGAAATGCCATGATAGGTAGGTATGGTGGCTGTTTTGAGGAAGATATAAGGAGGCTTATGTGTGATAGAGCGTATAATATCACGGGGTTTGGATGCACCGGCGAAGTTTGCAGCAACTCTCGATGTGAGAAAGGGCAATGCACGGTGCCGAAGAGGCTAGCAAATTGTGGAAAGGTGAGAGTGCGTATAATCCATGGACTCATATTAGTCATAAAGAACTCACATACTTATTGCGAAAGTTTATTAGCCCCCGAAGCAAAGTACTACTATGCATGCCCCTAGGGGGAGGTTGGTAGGAGTTAACCATCACGCACCCCCGACCGCCACACAAAGGAAGACAATCAATAATAAATCATGCTCCAACTACTTAGCATAACGACAGATCATATGTGCATGCTTCGGGAATCACAAACCTTAACACCAATATTCTTACTAAACCACAATTATCTACTAATACCTCCCTGATAACCCACAAGTATAGGGGATCAATTGTAGCTTTTTCGATAAATAAGAGTGTCGAACCCAACGAGGAGCTAAAGGTAGAATTAATATTCCCTTCAAGTTCTACCGACCACCGATACAACTCTACACACACTTAACGTTTGCTTTACCTAGAACAAGTATGAAACTAGAAGTACTTTGTAGGTGTAATGCTAGAACTACTTTGCAAGAATAAAACTAGGAATACTTTGCAAGAATAAAACTATGAGTAATTTGCAAGATAATAAAAGCTAGTTGTTTAGTAGAAAGCTTTTGTAACACAAGAGAAAGATTTGTCCCTAGGCAATCGATTACTAGACCGGTAATCATTATTGCAATTTTATATGAGGGAGAGGCATGAGCTAACATACTTTCCGTACTTGGATCATATGCACTTATGATTGGAACTCTAGCAAGCATCCGCAACTACCAAAGATCATTAAGGTAAAACCCAACCATAGCATTAAGTAACAAGTCCTCTTTACTCCCATACGCAACAACCCCGTTACTCGGGTGTAAGCTTCTATCACTCTAGCCGCCCACTATAAGAGAATTATGAACGTATTGCAAACCCTACAGTGGGAATCCCTCATGCTTGCGTGACACAGAGGGCACCATAGGACAGCACCAAAATAAAACATACAACTTAAACCAATCACGATCATCAATCAACCCATAGGACAAAAAGAATCTACTCAAACATCATAGGATGGCCACAAATCATTGGATAATAGTATGTAGCATTAAGCACCATGTTTAAGTAGAGATTATAGCAGGTAGAGGAGGTGTTACACCGCTGCATAGAGGGGGAGAGAGTTGGTGATGACGGCGGCGAGGTTGTTGGTGTAGATCGCCGTCACGATGGTTCCCCCGACGGCGTTCCGGCGCCACCGGGAGAGAGGGGGGGAGAGCCCCCCTCCTTCTTATTCTTCTTCCGTGGCCTCCCCCCCAAGATGGGAGGAGAGTTTCCCCTCTAGTCCATGGCTGCCATGGCTCCCGGATGGCAGGAGCCCCTCCGAGATTTGATCTCTCTCTCTCTCTGTTTCTCTTCTGTTTCGCGTCCCTGTTTTCTGGCCGAAAACCGTTTCTTATATTCCCGGAGATCCGTAACTCCGATTGCGCTAAAAATTTAACACGATTTTTTTCTCGATGTAAGCTTCCTTGTGGCCGAAGAAGAGCCCCAACCGACTTACGGTGTGCCCACAAGGCAGCACCACGCTGCTAGGGGGGGTCGCGCCAAGGTGACTTGTGGAGGCTGTGCGCCTCCGTTTGCGTTGATTCCACCTCCCAAAAATCACATATATTCCAAAATAATTCTCCATAAAATTTTATTGTGTTTGGACTTCGTTTGATATGGATTTTCTGTGAAACAAAAAACAAGCAGAAAAGAGGAACTGCCACTGGGCACTGGATCAAGATGTTAGTCCCAAAAATAATATAAAATGTTGCCAAAAATATATGAAAGTTGTAGAATATTGGCATGAAATAATAAAAAATTATAGATACGACGGAGATGTATCACTCCCACATATTACCATCTTAATATCGCAAAACTATTGGAAGGAATCAAACTTATCATATTCAGTGATCTACATGAAAGTTTTTATTATATCCCTCATGAATACCTATCATATCAGGACCAAATTCATAACCCGTGCATATTACCATTGCTAATCATTAGACTCTCAAAAATATATAAGTGAAGCATGAGAGTGCAACTATTTCTTTAAAATATAACCACCACCGTGATCTAAAAGATAAAAGTGAAGCACTAGAGCAGCTGCCTAGCTCAAAAGATATAAGTGAAGCACATAGAGTATTCTAACAAATCACGAATAATGTGTGTCCCTCTCAAAAAGGTGTGTTTAGCAAAGATGATTGTGACAAACTAAAAAGAAAACAAACTATATAAGAAGACACTCCAAGTAACACTACTAGGAGAAAGCTTATAGATAGAACCTTAGCAGTAGCGTGGGATTGGGCTGTGGCGCTACTGCTATTTAGCAGTAGCGCGTGGAGTAAGCCAGCGCTACAGGTATACCTGTAGCAGTAGCGCTGGGTAGCCGACCAACGCTGCTGCTAAGTGGACCCATCCTCACCCACCGGGGCCGACCGTAGTAGTAGCGGTGGTCAAAAATCGGCGCTGCTACTAATCGATTAGCAGTAGCGCTTGTCGGAGGCCCACCGCTACCGCTATTTGTGCACGGTGCCTTCAGGTGAGCCGCACTTAGCAGCAGCGCCGGTCGACAGGCCTGCGCTACTGCTACAGAATTTAGCAGTAGTGTCGTTTCCTATCCCGCGCTGCTGCTAATCCAACTTATCTTCATCCTGCGGCCCTCACTCTCCCTCTCCACTCTCTCCATCTCCATCTCCCCCATCGCTGCCGCCCCCGCATTGCCGCCCCCGCCGCTGCCGCCTGCTACTGCCGTCGCCCGCTGCCGCCGTCGCCCCCCCGGTATGTCTCCCTCCCTCCATCCCTCCCTCCCTCCCTCCGACCCTCTCCCTCCTCCCTCCCTCCCTCCCACCCTCTCCCTCGGACCCTCAACCTCCATCCCTCCCTCCCTCCCTCCTGCATTGCATAAATGGATGGATGAAATTAGGTTTTTTTCGGTAATGCTTGGATAGATAGATGGATAGACAGATGGATTGAACTAGGTTCTTTTTAGTAATGCTTGGATAGATAGATGAATAGATAGCTGGATGGATGGATAGATGTTAGGGTTAGAACTAGGGTATTTTTGGTAATATAAATTTTTAGTAAAAAAAACTAGTAATACAAATTTTTAGTAAATGTAGGTCTTTTGAATCAGCATAATAATGTTTAGTTGATAGTTTAGTAAATTAGTTTATAGTTTCTACTTTATACTTTCTAGTTTACTTAATTAGTTAAAAAATTAGTTGGTAGAAACATGTATTGGACACTTGGTAGAGATTATTACTAGTAATAGAATAGAAAATTTAGTAATAGAAATGTATTGGAATGCTATATGAGAAATTTTTAGGTATCACATTTAGTAATAGTAGTTTGTAGTAAGAAAATTTAGGTATAGCAATTATAGTAATAGAAATTTTTAGTAAGTGTTGAATTCTAGAACTAGGGTATTTAGTTATGTCAATCTCACATTGCCAAATTTAGAGAGAGAGAGACCTATTTAGTTATGCTTCTTGTCCCAATGAAATGTTCGGATTATAAGATATATATTGAAATGATTTTGTTAATATTTTGAACCATTGAAATGCAATGAGCACCAAGTTTGAATGCTCATGTGTGAATGCTCATGTGGCGCAGGGGTAGATCACCGACGAGCCGGTCGACGACGCCCAGAAGATCACCGACGACACCCGCGCCCGGTCGACAACCATCGTCCATAGTGAGTAAACATGATGTTTTTATAGATGTAGTAGATGAGTAGCTGTGACAATGTGAAGCTTGTTTTTTTTAAATGATAATTGATCCGGATAGAATTTCAAGTTTAAACATCTCTGTATGTGTATGAATATCTTTGTATTGCATGGAAAATCCGAGTGGCCTATGTTTTGCCGGAGTGTTGATTCATTTCCGTTCCGGTAAATTTCAGGCGCTCGATATGTCCTATTTTAGCAAAGGTCATGCCGGATTTTTCCGTGAATTTTAGCATGACTTGTGCTAGTATGTAGGAAATATCGAGTGCCTTGAATTTTGGGTTGACTTTAACTCTGTCGGGGCTCAATACATGACAGTCAGAAAATTAGTGAGGGAGAGTGTCCACCATATATGAGAGAAGAAGAATGCCGACTGTTGTCGTGGGGGTCGCTTCTCCTTCTTCTCCTTGTGCTAGACCGTTGTTATGCACTAGGGGGAGGAGGAGTAGCGACCATCACCGTCGATCGAATATATCAGAGAGGGAGTGCCCACCATATATCAGAGAGGACTCGACAGACCGAAAGTCAACCCGTGATGAGTAACAATGATCTGTGTGTTGAGTTCCTGTTATTTGCCGTCGATTTTTAATCTTTGACTTATGAACATAGGAAATGTCTGATGACGATATGATTCCTGAGTGCGACTACTGTGAAGACGACCGGCGTTTGTGCGACAGGATGCCTTATCTGCAAAACGGTAGGTACTTCACCATCGTGCTGAAGGAGACTTTCGACGTTTTTACGGTACGTAAGGACGACAAGTATTTTTCCGTAATTATGCATGACTTGTGAATTTTGGCTTCAACGTGTAATTTTCCATTTTTTTTAATTGAAATAGTTCATCCCATGTCATGCAAAACCGTATGTCTTGGAAAAGCTCGGTTTTGAAGATAGGGAGAGAACAGAGACGAAGAGTGCTCACCTTAGGACGAAGCATGGTTTCACTTTTTTGGTTAAGCTATTTAATGCACCAAATAGCTCACATTTCGGTTGCTCAACTTGGAGAGGATTTTGCAAGGCCTATGAATTTAAGGAGGATATGCAAATCACCTTCGATCTTGGGCCCGAAGATGAAATTGACGATAATATCGACATTTGGGTGGATGTCGAGACGCTTCCAGTTCTACCTCTTTGTGAGTTTGTCAAATAAATTTTTTAAGTAATTTATATTGTTTATTTAAAAATCATTGACGGCTTATTTCCATTGACAGCTTATTTCCATTCTTCAAAAAATGTACGAAAGATAGTAGACAGAACCTACTACACTGATGGCTCTGAACTAAGTTACCAGGAGAAAGATCATCTTATCTCATTTATTATTGATGTTGAGAATTTCAATATCAATTATGAAACTCCTCCACATTATGGTCAATACGTGCCACTAGTGCACGTGTTGAACTACGGTAACATCCATGGAGATGGCATGGTAAGATTTTTTACAATTACGACATTAGTGCATCTTTTGCATATATTCTTCTAAAGCTAAACTACATTGCTAACTAAGTTATTATTATGTTCTTCAACAGAAAATCCCGAAGGATGTGTGCCTCATCTGATGTTTACGAAAGGTCGCATTGATGTTATTAGATTATGGCCAAGTCCGCCTCGGGTTCACCGCTGTTCATACAAGATTTCTCAAACCGATGAAGACATCACATTCAAAGAATGGAAAAAACTTATGAATAATGAAAGAGAGCTACTTGGAAGCAACATTGTGCGAAGCGCATGAATTGGAGACAGGATAATCTCCATTCTTCATAATGGAGAGTCAGGGGCTATGTTGTTTTATGCTATTTTACCTTAGAGAGCGTAGCGGGTCCTAGCTAATACTCATGATCATGTGCTAAGAACAATTAACTAGGGTTGGTTATGACTACGATGATGATGAGTATGACTTGTTATTATGATAACGAGTAGAAGTTGTTAGATGACTATATATGATGATGATGATGAGTATGACTTGTTATTATGATAACGATGATGAGTTATTATTATGATGATGATGCTGAGTTGTTATATGAGCATGATGAGTTATTATATATATCAGTGGGTGAAATAAACATGGATTAGATTCAAGTGGAGGCAACATGGTGCAGATCAAAAGTACTACTAATCCAAACTAAAGTGATCAAGTTTGGATTAGTATTACTTTCGATCTGCACAATGTTGCCTCCACTTGAATCTAATCCATGTCTTTTTCACCCACTTATATAATAACTCATGATGATCATAAAATCATATGATGAAACTAATGTATAAAACCTGTACAAATACTGGGCCAATATGCTGCAGAAAAAAAAATACAGGAAAAATTAGCAGTAGCGCGAGCATGCATGTAGCAGCAGCGTGCTATTATCAGCAGCGCGCTCTGGAAAGAGGCGCTGCTGCTATTAGCAGCAGCGCGGTTTAATGAGCACGGTACTGCTATGTATAGTTAGCAGTAGCGCGGGTAAACCCACGCTACTGCTAAAGTTTAGCTGTAGCGCCTTAGCAGTAGCGCCGGTGCCCGCGCTACTGATAAGGTAAAACCCCGCGCTACTGCTAGCCTTTTCCCTAGTAGTGTAAAACACATATCATGTGATGAATAAAAATATAGCTTCAAGTGAGTTACCGATAGATTGTAAACGAAAGAGGGGATGCCTTCTGGGGCATCTCCAAGCTTAAACGCTTGAGTCTTCCTTGAATATTACCTTGGGGTGCCTTGGGCATCCCCAAGCTTTGGCTCTTGCCGCTCCTTATTCCTTTATCCATCGTAGTTTCACCCAAAAATTGAAAACTTTAGCACACAAAACTCAACAGAAACCTCGTGAGATCCGTTAGTATAACAAACAAATCTTAAACTTTAGGTACTGTTGTAAATTGATTCATATTTAATATTGGCATAATGCTACTGTACTCTAACTTCTCCATGACTCATACCCCCCGATACGATCCATAGATTCATCAAAATAAGCAAACTATGCAACAAAAACAGAATCTGTCTAAAACAGAACAACCTATAAAGATTTATTTAAACGCCATACTTCTGCAACTCCAAAAATTCTGAAAATTTTGGAAAACGTAAACAATCATATACCAATACTGTGTAAAAATTTCAGATTTTTCTGATGCTCCAGTACAGAACTAAAATTCTAGCACTGGACGCAAAACTTTCTGTTTTCCAAACAACATCAATTATACTATCATCAACATCATCCCAAAGGCATTACATGGCACAAACACTAATTAAAACATAAAAATACAATCATAACATAGGCTACAATTGTGTAAACACTCAAGAACAGAAAGTAAAAGCAAAAATTTATTTTATTCATTGGGTTGCCTCCAAACAAGCGCTATTGTTTTATGGCCCTAGCTAGGCATAATGCATAGTTTCAAGTGTTGTCATCCTTCATGTTAATTCATTAAGTAGCCCTCATAATAGATTCATAAGGTGCTTTATTCTCTTTCTAGGGAAATGTTCCATCCCTTTCTTTAATGGAAATTGAAATCTTATATTACCTTCTTTCATATCAATAGTAGCACCTATTGTTCGTAGAAAAGGCCTACCAAGTATTATGGGGCAAGAAGGATTGCATTCAATGTCAAGAACAATAAAGTCCACGGGCACATAATTTCTATTTGCAAGAATAAGCACATTATTTATTCTACCCAATGGCTTTTTAATAGTGGAATCCGCAAGATGCAAATTAAGGGAACAAGGATCCATGTCGGTGAGACCTAACACATCATACAAAGACTTTGGTATAGTGGAAACACTAGCACCAAGATCACACTACTAGGGAAAACCTTACCAGTAGCGCTGGATTTATAGCTACCAGTAGCACTGGTACACATGCTACTGTTACGGCGCTACAACTAATTTTTAGCAGCAGCGCTCTTTTTGACCAGCGCTATTGGTAAATTAACTTAGCAGTAGCGTGCTTTCAACACGTGCTACTGCTACTTATCTACAACGCGTGTATAAGAAAAACGCTACTGTTAAAAGCGCACTGCTGGTAAACCTTGGCCCCGCGCCACTGCTAATGTTTTATTTTTTTTCTGCATTTTTACGCTGTATTTAAACAGATACAGCTTTTTTACAATAACAACATGCATATTCATTGAAAAAGATGTAAGACAAAAATGTCTAATCGTCGGCATCGATGAGCAAAAGTTATTAAAAGTCTCTCATCTCATATCATCATCATCATTCATCGGCGAACACATGTCTCGAAATAGCGATACATGTTATTAGAAGTCTCGAATACATGCAACAACATGGTCACATACTCATGTTTCATCATCTATGTAAACTATGATATGATCGCATAGAAGAGAAGAGCGATCACGATGAGCAAAAGCGGGATTATGTAGTAGTTCTTGAGGCGCCGGTTCTGATTCCTCTCTCCCGCTAGCGTGAACCTCAAGTAACTAGCTTCTGCCTCGCTTCTGCTATCAAACCCTTTCTGGCTGTCGCCCGGAAAGCGGTACACTTGGGCATGACACTCTAGCCACTCCTCGTACACTCCCGGAACCCTCCCGATGTACACGGCATACCACTTCGCCATCGATGATCTATATACCTGTCAGAGATGCATATATCATCAAGCGAATTCAACGATAATATGCAACATAATATACGTCGGCATGCGGAGAGAAAGAGTTAGCAAATAGAAGCAACATATAATAAACATAGTTAACAAATTCATCGTACCCAAACTAACTAACTAGAGCATGGCACCGTTTACATCAAATAGTTTCATCGTACAGATAAATTCAAAGTTTCGTTGTAGAGAAAGTAACAACTAAATGGACACATTGTCATCGTCAACGAGTGCACTCGTCCCATCCGGCCATATCCGGGAGGATGCATCCAAGCTTTGTGAAAGGCCTCAAGTCCTGACACTGTAGGGCTATGCGGGTTCGGACGTCAGCCCGCGATATTGGGCCGCCGTAGAACATCCCATTCTCTTCGAGAACGTCTTTCATGATGATCGACGCAATTTCCTGCTGGATGCGGTATAATTCATTTCGGAGTTGATGATCAGGTACGGTTCCTAAGGCTTCGGCCCATCTCTGGATATGGGTATCAGATGAAGATGTCATGCGAAGTGATTGCATATCCCTTCTGTACTCCAGCATTTGATGGATGACGTAGAATCCATCCTTATCACTGCTTGCCGGTCGCTGGACGCAACAGAAGTCAGTCTTATGGCCGAAACACAGCCCGCCCTTATTTGTTTTTCTGACTTGGATGTAGCCACCCCGCATACTGAAGCCCAGGAGAGCTCTGTCCAGAACATACTTTATGTGTGTGTAATCTTTCTTCTCTATGGTCTTGGACGGGTCCAAATACAGAGCGCAGGAGAAGCGCGGGTAAAGAACGATGAGAATGGCGTGGCCCCCGCTGCGCAAAATAAATACACAATCAAGTTAGCCTCCATGCATGCAAAGTAATGATTGAAATACACGAAAGGATGTGTATGTCTTATAGTGGCTATCCGCGGATGACTTACCCGGGATGATAAGGTAGGAGAATCGTTTCCTTGTCCTTATTGATGACCAAGAATTCTTTGATGTACTCCTTCGCATATTGACAGTTGGCTTCGTTGATTGACAAGAAACCCTCATGTATGTACTACGGGTCCGCGACCACAAGACCAGTGATTTGCTCTCTCCTGACGATGTAGTTCATATGCAGCGCATAAAGGTGGACGAACGTAAAATCGAGCCACCTCATTTGAAACATCTCGAAGATGTAATCAAATCGCAGGAAGAACAGGTCCGCGGGGCATTTGTGGACGTACATGTTGCCACTGCTTGGCACATGAACAGTATAAAGCGGGTCTCTTGGATTATTCGAGGCGAGAAGGCTTCTCTCTGTCGACAACACATGGTCATGAAGTCTCCTCAGATCTCCTGTTATGGCGGCTAGCGCATCCGCCGGTACCATTGGCTTTCCCGCAACATGGAGTAATGGCGCATCTTTCATTGGTACACTGTCCGCAACCCAGGTCTGCGGAGGCGGCTGGCTGCTAGAAGCAACTTTGGCAGCTTTGGCGGCAGCAGAGCCTTTCGCCGGTCGCTTCCTATGCTTCTTCTTGGTGGGCTCAGGTGCTGGTGGGTCTGTCAGACCCTGCCTGACCCCCACCCCCAGTGTTGTCGGGCTGAGCATTGCACGACCTTGGCTTACTTGAGCTTGGGTTGAGGCGGCATCTGGAGGTGTGTCCTACGAGGATTGCATGAACAAAGACTTCTTGCACTCCCGAGGACGTTCCGGCTCCAGTACAATATGCATATCCTCTTGACGCTCATATTCATATGGCTGACTCATCGTTACTTCGTTGTCAAAGCCAGTATTGAGATACTGGAGAGGGTCGTCCTCCATGTCATGATCCATATCCTCTTCCATGGGGGAGACATCATCAGCCGCCGGAACGGGTGGACCCCCTTCCTCGTGTCGATCGCTCTCACCCAACACCACAGACGGTGGTCATAGTTGTGTAGGTGGGGTTGTGGTCATACCTTGCTGAGGTCCCGTTGGTGTGCTCCCGGCCACCTCCACACAAAGAAGATTCTTCGGCCACGGGATCGCCCAATTTTTGCATTGGCCAAGCTGCATCGGGGTCTCGTCGTCCTCTTCACCGGTTTGTATGGGAGGAGGAAAACCCTCGTACCCCACTTTCACACTCGCCACAAAGACCCTTAAGGCATTATCGGGCATCTGCCAGCGGTGGAACAAGCGATCCTTGGGCTTCATTATAGTACCCTTCCCCACATCCACCAACCCGCCGTTCATGTGGTAGAGGAGGGTGCACGGAGTGGAGTCGGCCTGCGAAGACATGTGTGCGGCGTCAGAGATCCGAAAGGCAACGGGAACTGAAGATTAATTAGTTATGTTGATGAGGGTGCGATGCATATTTACCGTGAGGGCGTCGAGCTCAACCAATGTCGATGGCCTGACATTCAAGCAAGAGACGGAGCATGGGCTGCTATGAGAGGGTGTGGGAGCAGGTGCAGGTGTGGGAGAAGGTGCTGGAGTAGGTGCGGGTGCAGTTGCCATAGCAGGTATGGGTGCGGGTGCAGTGTTCATAGAGTTGCTCCCGGTGAAGCTGGGCATGGGAAAATCAGTTGGGGCCGCGTTTGGATTTTGTTGCACCCAACTGACCATACTTGGAATCAAGCTTGTAAACGCAGCTGCCATATCACTTTTGCAGACAGCTACCGCTTCCCGGATTACCTCAGCTTTGGTTTTCTCGACTGCCCGCGCCACCTTCTTGTCGATAGTCACATGACTAAACTTCTTTCTCTGCTTTTTGGCCTCGGGGTCCTCGTTGTAGTAGAACTTCCACGTGGCGCCGTCTCCGGCGCCGTGCACATGTCCATATTGCGGCCGCTGGTCCCGCGGGTGTCCCATCATTATATTCATGGCCCGGTTGAATGGGGTGTCCCACTTGTACCTCACCAACGACTGAGTCGACTGAGTTGACGAGTCGCTTTTAGCTGCAAGCTTGTGTTGCTCTCTCTGCAAAATGAGCGTGAATCGTTTACGAATGTGACTAGAACGTAGTCGACTTGATGAGAAGCTAATATAAGGTGGTAAAATGATAATAACTAGTATTCTCATGAATTCCCTCGTCGGCCCATCCGTGAAAAAACCCTTTTTTATGGGGTCCCACGAGAACCGGGCCCTGATGAAGTCATGCTCCTGCTGGTCGGTGAACTCAGCCAAGGGGTCTAGCCCCAAACGTTCACATTCCGCGTCCTCCTTAGCCCACACAGGCCTCTTGCCCGTCTAACCACGGCTTCCGAGGCGGTGGTTCCCCATGTTCTTTGCCTGAAGCTGCTTGCCTCTCTCCGACCTGGCCATGGCAGCTTCTTCATCGCAAGTCGCCTTGAACTTTTCATAGTCCTCTTCTGTAATTCTTGGATTGTCTGCAACAATCTCGGCTTAGGTTTGATGGTCTACTTCAATCGCCTTTTTCACCCTAGTTTTCTAGGCGCTCAATGAGTTGCTGAACTTTCCTAGGGCTTTGTTATTTATTTTATTCATGGCAGCATCTTTCCACGGCTCGACGTCATCATTCCGACTGGGGAACAGGAATCTTGCGTGCAACCTAGTTAGGACCAGGTGCTTCAAATGTTCATTCTTCCGTATTCTTGTGTCGTTGATGTTAGCAGTATCCCGTAGGATGCATGCTAGTTGGTTGCCATAGGTCGCTGCCACTTCCCGCGGATGTGTTGGCTTGAACTCGCCGGGGTGCACCTTCGTGACCACCAGCCTTCCGGTGCCGAGCTGATTTGGGCGTCGTGCCCTCTTTGCCTTCTTTCTTCACTGGCTTGGGAGGTACCACCTTCCGTGGTCTCGTTAGCAACATCATTAGTTCCCGTCTCAGTGCCGGTGTTGGTGGCATCAATGTCGGCGTTGTAGGAGATATGCCCTAGAGGCAATAATAAATGTTATTTTTTATCTCCATGTTCCTAATTATGTTTATATTCCATGCTATAACTGCTATGGTTCTCGAGTCTACAATATCCACGAGGCTCGGAGGGAAACTCATGTGCACGTGTGGAATAATAAACCGAAAAATGTATTCCTAGTCATGCCTCTAAGACTAGCTCAAGTATTGCATGATGATCCTGTTTTCCTGATCATGGGCATGACTATGCCAGCTATTTTGAGGGCACAATGTTAGAAGAACATTTGTGTTGAATCAACCCGAATTGATGTTATGCTATGAGATACATTCGTCACAAGTTAATGGTTAATAACAGAGAGAAAGTTAACGTTTGCATAATTCCTTAGACCATGAGAGTATCAAGTTTATTCATGCCTGCTTCATGAACTTTGGGGTTTGTTAAACGTCATCCGTAAATGGGTGGCTATTACGGCGGCTTAAGGGTTCATGGAAAAGTATGACAAGGGACTGGATAGCTCAAGATTGGGATTTGCTCCTCCGACGATGGAGAGATATTCTTTGGGCCCTCTCGGTGTTACAGTATCCATCATCGTCTGGCCAGACACAATGTGATTTGATCACAGGGATGACGGAACGCGGAAACGAGAAGAGAGAACAAAACCGGTAACAAGGTAACTGGCATAGTGGACAAAGTTGTTGATCCACGGGGATGCCGATAAATCTCACCTCAGGTGTTTGTAACATATCGCGAAGCAACAGGAATAGCACACGGCAACTGGAGGTTCACTCGAATATTTATTCGTGTGGGTATAGGGGTCAATATGGGTGTCCACGGCTCCGATGTTGATCATTGATCGGAAAGTGTTCCGGTCATGTCTATACTTCACCGAACCTATAGGGTGACACGCTTAAGGGTCATCTATGTGCTGAATACTAGACAGGGAGTCTGAGAGAAAGTCATCGGAAAAGTTTCGGAGACAACGGAAGAGTTCCGAAGAGAGAACACAAGAATAGTTTTGGTAAAACCGAAAAGTTGTTTCGGAGTATACCATTAAGTCAAAATGGTTTCGGCACATGCCTGGAAATTCTTGGAGAGCGGCAGAATTGTTCTGGGAACTTCTGGGATTTTTCCGGAGAAAAAATCAGGAAATGTTCCAGAGCTGCCGGAACCGCTTTGGTTGCTCTTCGCTGATGAAAATCACTAATTCGGAATTGTTTCGGAACGCGTCCAAAATTATTTTAGTGGGTACTGGAAATGTTCTAAGACCTACAGAATTTTTTTCGGATTTAACGGTCGCGAAAAAATGTTTTCGTGAATAGTGAAAAGCACTTTTTGGTTACTTTTTGGAAAGCCACCTTTTTGGGCTTTCCCCAAAAGATCTAGGGATGATATGGAAGGGTGGGAACCCCTTTTTTTGGGGGGGGGGGCACAAGGTGGTGGACAGCCATGGGGTGCTCTTCCATGGTGCTCCACTTGCCTCCCCATTTTGCCCTTTATGTGTGACATAAAGCATGGGCATTTTGGGTTTTTCATGTGCCACCCTACCCCTTGTGTTTTCCTATAAATAGAGGTGGAGAGGCACTCTCCACACTCACTCTTTGTCACATACACATGCCATGCATGATCTGGCTTTCTCTCTCCCTCCCAGCGAAATAGTTTCGTAGAGCCCAAAGGCTGTCTGGGTTCCGGTGGGAACTAGTTCTGGACGGCGAAGCCTTGCCAGATTGATGACACCGTATGTGTGCAACCCCGTAGAGAGGTCGTAGGTTTGATCTTTTTGCCCGAGGGGCTGTTCGAGGGTCCTCCCGAAGGACTGTCCGAGTTTCGAGGGTCCTCCCGAAGGGCTGTCCGTGACATCGTCCGGGGGACTGTCCGACCGCCTCCCGGAGGACTGTCCGAGGGACTGTCCGAGGGGAAGACGAGGAAGTACATCCTCATGGTTGGGAGGATGTAAATCCTATTGGCGGGGATCTGCACCGATGATCAACATCGAATCTACTTCCGCTGCGCTACGAGTCGGTAATGATCAGATCAAACCTTGTATGCATCTCCATAGTGATCCTGGGCGTGCTCGCCGTACCGAATTTTTTTGTTTTCTATCGTGTTCCCCTACAGTGGCATCATGAGCTGTGCTATGCGTAGATGCAGGTTACGATCTAGAATACATAGAGATGTATGGGTGTTGCACAATATAATCTGTAGTAGACGAGTTCTATTACTGAAAATTATTTGTGCGGGTAGCAGATGAAATCTATTACCCAATGTTCTTGTTGCTTCCCTGAAATTTGCGTATTTCTGATCTTGATAACGGCATGGTGGAGTTTCAAAGTTCTGGCAATCCGCGATCCTGATTGATCAATGAAGTGCTAACAGTTCGTTGAATTCCACCATAGTTAAAAGAAAGATGAAATTTCGCAGACAAAAGGGCAATGCAGATATGATCTGCACGGGGGTCATGCATATGATGAAGTTCAGTATGGGGCTCGAGATTTTATTATCTCGTGTTTCATACGCCCCGCAAAGTTAATCTAGCGACTTGAATAATCATGCTTGATGATAAACGTTGGTAGCTGCGGTTTGGTTGAAACCTTAGAAGCCACGTAAAATAAATTTTTGCATAAACCGATTAGAGGCGTCTAACTTGGTTTTGCAGGATGACATGAGATGTGCATATGATGTGGTATAGCAGTGCTCATATTTAATTTGATTATGTATGAGATGACTATATAATGTAAATTAACATGACGTGCGTGTCATGATTCGGCATGATGGCTGGAGCCATATGATTGTCACTTTAATGACCTGCGTGTCAACCTTAAGTAATGCAATTATTTTATTAGCTATAGAGATAGCAATATTATCTGGTGCATCGACAAGGTGGTGGCAAACTTTGCGAAGGTGAACACCGACGCAAATGCCGAAGACGAAGAAAATAAAGACTTCTCCGTCAGAAAGGGCTATACCATATCATGCTATTATGAATTGCCTGAGATGTTTATCCCTTATGATGCACCCTTTTTGATTGCGCGGTTGTCGCTTTTATTAGGGTGATCTCTCACTTAAAATATCAAGTAGTTAGTGTTCTCCCAAGTGTAGCACCGTCACAGCATCTTTCCTTTCGGGGTGCGCCATGTCCACATGGGTACGAACAATTGTATGGGTGTAAGGCGGGTGAGGTCAGACCTCGCAGCGAGATCACTTGGTTGTCTTGACGTTCATGGCAGGATCGTCCTGAGCTCGGAACACATGCATCGAAAGATGAACAAGAATCACATAGAGATGTGATCGGCAAGTTTGCCTACCGATTGAAATTCACGCCATTTGTGTTCATCTCGAACCGTGGCGTTGAATGGAAATGCGGGTCTTGAATCACTCATAATAAATTTTGAGAGATATTGATTTGAGTGGGAGCGCACTTTAGAATAAAATTGTTTATTCACTAGTGCAAATTAATTATGAACATTGTCTAAGTGAAATTTGCATAATAGTTGTAGAATAATAGCTCGCGTTTCCACCTTCCCTATTAAAATTGAATAAGCTGTTATTTATCTGGTTAATCTTTACGATTGGTAACGTAATGTGAGGATTGTCCTCAAGAGTGCCGAGAAGGACTTTGTCCTATCGCATGCTTTCGGTATTCTCCCGCTAATGCTATGGATGATGTGACTCTCGTCCTTCGATCCAAAAGCTAGAATTCCGTTACGGTCAAGTGCAATACGTTTGCTTCCATAAAGACCCGAACTTCAAAGTTTGGGATAATTATGTGATATTCATGGAACTGAAAATTGTTTTCAGATGCAGACAAAGGCTAAAAGATATGAGATATCCAAAGCAATGTTTGTTTGCAAAGTATTAGTAAAGTGTTTACTAAGCATTTGACTGATGAGAGAGGGATCCAGAAGAACACATGTCTTGTGATGAAGGTGAATAAAACAACAACTTAAAGAGAAAGGAATTGTCCAAAGGGTGTTAGTGTGGCTTACACCCCTAGGAAGTCCGGGGCTAACGCCACTCTTAAAGTTGGGTGCGTCTTCTGAGAGTAGGAGAAATACTGAAAGTTAAACTGTTAGAAGTATAAAGGCAAAGAAAGAGAGAAGACTGGAATGTCCAGCTCATGTATGAAAGTCATACAAGTTATTGATGTATAGAAGGCTGGTCAAAGAAATAGTTCTTGGGAATTGTGATTAAACTGATAGTCACTGATTCTTGGGTATGGTGATTAAAAGTTGATCACAGAAATACCCGCTCGATTGCATTCTGTTGCGACTCGATGCAAGAACTACTATGGCCTAAAAGACTTGCCAGTAATGAGGTTTAGATACGCACGGGGAACATAGTAAAAGTTGCTATACTCGGTACATTACCTATGTATTTAATTTCATAATTCATTTTAGAGTTTTTATACACTCCAGCCCATTGCATAAAGTATCTTGCAAGAAGGTTGTTCATAAGAGAACTTTTGATGTTCGGTGTTATGAATAACATAAGGGCCATACTTTCATTATGAATGAGATGTATGTTATGAATATTGATAAAAATATATTACCTCTGTATTTATTTTCATAATTCGTTTTAGAATTTTTTTACACTCTAGCCCATTGCATAAAGTATCTTGCAAGAAGGTTGTTCATAAGAGAACTTTTGATGTTCGGTGTTATGAATAACATAAGGGCCATACTTTCATTATGAATGAGATGTATGTTATGAATATTGATAATAGGGACTTTTACATTTCAGCCCTTAACTCAAACCCATGACGCTGACTTGATAATAATATAATACATCCATGATGTTGACGCTAAATGTCACGAGACTGAAAGAATACCACATATGTGTGGCACTGCATTTGGTCACATTGGAGAAACCCGCATGGAAAAATTCCATTATGATGGATTTTGAAGTCATTTGATTATGAATCATCTGACACTTGCAACTTTCGTCCGAAAAGTGAAGTGACTTAAATACCGTTCACAGGCCATAAGGAATGAGCAACGAACTTATTGGTGATCATACATTTTGATGTGTGTAGTCCGATAAATGTTGTTGCTAGCAGTGGATTTATCTATCTTCAAAAATGACTCAAGTAGATATATGGATGTTTGCTTGATGAGACGTAAGTCTGGATCTTTTGAAATCATTCGAAAGGTTTTCAAAAATGAAGTAGAAATTATTGTAACAAGAAAATTATGTTTCTACAATTAGATTGCGGAAAGGAATATTTTGAGTTACAAGTTTAGCAAATGTCTGATGAGTTGTGCAATGAGTTTCATAACTTACACCTCCCGGAACACCACAGTGAGTGGAATGTCCGTGAAGATGTAACCAAACCATTTATGACATGGTATGATCAAAGATGACATAAATCAATTTGCCATTATCCCTTTTAAAGTAATGCTTTAGAGACCGCGGCTTTTATAGTAGAAAGAGCGCCATCAGATCTGTTGAAATGATGCCATGGTATGGTACACCCAACCATGTTATATCTTTTCTTAACATTTGGAATATGGGGCTTGTGTAAAATGTTTACAAACCTATTCCAAATCAGACAAGTGCTACTTTGTAGGTTATCCCAAATTATTGGGAATTCCTCCATCACTATACCGAGGCAAAAATGTTTGCCACAAAGAGCGGTATGATTTTGAAGAAAATGTTTCTTGCAAAGAGGTGAGTGGGAGGACAGTGCAACTCGACGAGATAACAGTATCTTCATCATCAGGTCAAAGGAAAGAAACCTTGCAAGTGATTCCAGAGTTTCCTACTGCGACTGATACGGAAGCCTCTACATGAGATGTATGGACTTCGGTCGAATTTGCAGCTGAACCACATAGGCAAAACTCATGCGAACCTCTTAGGTGCGCAAACGAGATATTGTTGTTAGACAACAGTATACCTACGATACACAAGGAAGCGTTGATGGGCCCTGACTCCGGAATTGGCTAAATGCCAATATAATCCGAGATAGTTTCCATATAAATGATTCAAGATTAAAATCTTGGTACACCTTTCGGAAGACTTAGATCCTACGAATATTAATGGAACTATAAACTGATACGGATAAAAATGTTTTATCCATAAAGCTCAACTTGTTGCTTATAACAAATTCAAGGAATTAACTACGACGAGATTGTCTCTCCGTAGCGATGCTTAAAGTCGGTTCGGGTTAAACTAGCAATTAATACATATTTCATTCATGAGATATGATACATGGATGCCAAAAAGGATTTCCATGAGATGGAAATACAACCTAGGACTTGCATGTGATACATTCCAAGGTATTTTTTTCATTCCAGAGGATGCTACTGAGTATGCAAACTTTAGAGTTCCAGCGATGGATAGAAGAGAGCAAAATGGAGTTGTAATCTTCGTTTTTGATGAAATAGTTAAAAGAGTTTGATTTCATCAATGAATAACGAAGATGCTTGTGGTTACAAGAAAGTAAATGAGAGCATGATAATATTTCTAAAAACCTTGTGTGCTTAACACATTGTTAGTTGGAAATAATATAAATTTCTTGACACGAATTAGGACTTCATTAAAAAAAATAGTTTTTCGATGAAGTGCTTGGGCTGGGTAGCCTTGTTATTAGGCATAATTATCTACGAGATAGAATTTCCTAATAGGGCTAAGCCAAAATACATATTGACAAGATGCTAAAACAGTTTAGCATTAAAAACGCCAAGGAGTGATTCTTGCCGAAGTCACATGGAAAGAGTTTTTGCAAGACTCGGTGTCCCAAAACACTGATGAGCAAAATACATGATGGAGATTCCACACACTTTTGTGTTTGGATTAATCATGTACTCCATGGTATGTAAAACAACCAGATATGTCCGATACTCCCAAGCTGTTGCGAGTATAGATACCAAAGTGATCAAAGTACTAATCATGGGACAACAGTGAAAAATGTCATTGAGTACTAAAGTAGCACTGATGACATGTTTTCTCGCAAGCAGAGATTATGAAGTGCTCATTGTAAGTAATTACATCGATACAGTCTTCATCAATTCTCCATGCGATTTTTGATTTAAGTTAAGGGTTTTGTGTAATACACTATATGGTGACATAGTAAGTTGAAATTGTCCCAAACAGGTTACTGTGGCGAATTCTATAGCAAAGGCTAAGTATGTTGATGCTTTAGAAGCGACAAAGAAGATGTTGAATCATATAGTTCATTCATGAACTTAGTATGGTTCCAAGAAGGCTTTGGTCAATGGGACACTATTCTAGATAGTTGCTCCATAGCTCAGTCTGAGGAATCAAGGTTCGACCAGTGATTCACATATATACAAAGCCAAGTCCACACAAAATATGAATTTTGTGAAAGTGTGAAAACGCGAGGATATGCAAAGATACACACGGAGCTGAAGTTGTCAGATCCGTTGGACATCAGGCTACACCACAAGTGAAGCATATTTTACACCAGTATGCCATAGGTGTAAAGTGCATTAGCATTGACTAGATTATTGACTCTAGTGCAAGTGGGAGTCTGTAGGAGATATGCCCTAGAGGCAATAATAAATGTAATTTTTATCTCCATGTTCATAATTATGTTTATATTCCGTGGTATAACTGCTATAGTTCTCGAGTCTACAATATCCACGAGGCTCGGAGGGAAACTCATGTCCACGTGTGGAATAATAAACCGACAAATGTATTCCTAGTCATGCCTCTAAGACTAGCTCAAGTATTGCATGATGATCCTATTTTCCTGATCATGGGCATGACTATGCCAGCAATTTTGAGGGCACAATTTTAGAAGAACATTTGTGTTGAATCGACCCGAATTGATGTTATGCTATGAGATAGATTCGTCACAAGTTAATGGTTAATAACCCAGAGAAAGTTAACGTTTGCATAATTCCTTAGACCATGAGAGTATCGAGTTTCTTCATGCTTGCTTCATGAACTTTGGGGTTTGTTAAACGTCATCCGTAAATGGGTGGCTATTACGGCAGCTTACGGGTTCATGGAAAAGTATGACAAGGGACTTGATAGCTCAAGATTGGGATTTGCTCCTCCGACAATGGAGAGATATTCTTTGGGCCCTCTCGGTGTTACGGTATCCATCATGTGATTTGATCACAGGGATGCCGGAACGCGGAAACGAGAAGAGAGAACAAAACTGGTAACGAGGTAACTGGCATAGTGGACAAAGTTGTTGATCCACGGGGATGCCGATAAATCTCACCTCGGGTGTTTGTAACATATCGCGAAGCAACATGAATAGCACACGGCAACTGGAGGTTCACTCGAATATTTATTCGTGTGGGTATAGGGGTCAATATGGGTGTCCACGACTCCGATGTTGATCATTGATCGGAAAGTGTTCCGGTCATGTCTATAATTCACCGAACCTATAGGGTCACACGCTTAAGGGTTATCTATCTGCTGAATCCTAGACAGGGAGTCTGAGAGAACGTCACCGAAAAAGTTTCGGAGACAATGGAAGGGTTCATGGAAAAGTATGACAAAGGACTGGATAGCTCAAGATTGGGATTTGCTCCTCCGACGATGGAGAGATATTCTTTGGGCCCTCTCGGTGTTACAGTATCCATCATCGTCTGGCCAGACACAATGTGATTTGATCACAGGGATGACGGAACGCGGAAACGAGAAGAGAGAACAAAACCGGTAACAAGGTAACTGGCATAGTGGACAAAGTTGTTGATCCACGGGGATGCCGATAAATCTCACCTCAGGTGTTTGTAACATATCGCGAAGCAACAGGAATAGCACACGGCAACTGGAGGTTCACTCGAATATTTATTCGTGTGGGTATAGGGGTCAATATGGGTGTCCACGGCTCCGATGTTGATCATTGATCGGAAAGTGTTCCGGTCATGTCTATACTTCACCGAACCTATAGGGTGACACGCTTAAGGGTCATCTATGTGCTGAATACTAGACAGGGAGTCTGAGAGAAAGTCATCGGAAAAGTTTCGGAGACAACGGAAGAGTTCCGAAGAGAGAACACAAGAATAGTTTTGGTAAAACCGAAAAGTTGTTTCGGAGTATACCATTAAGTCAAAATGGTTTCGGCACATGCCTGGAAATTCTTGGAGAGCGGCAGAATTGTTCTGGGAACTTCTGGGATTTTTCCGGAGAAAAAATCAGGAAATGTTCCGGAGCTGCCGGAACCGCTTTGGTTGCTTTTCGCTGATGAAAATCACTAATTCGGAATTGTTTCGGAACGCGTCCAAAATTATTTTAGTGGGTACTGGAAATGTTCTAAGACCTACAGAATTTTTTTCGGATTTAACGGTCGCAAAAAAATGTTTTCGTGAATAGTGAAAAGCACTTTTTGGTTACTTTTTGGAAAGCCACCTTTTTGGGCTTTCCCCAAAAGATCTAGGGATGATATGGAAGGGTGGGAACCCCTTTTTTGGGGGGGGGCACAAGGTGGTGGACAGCCATGGGGTGCTCTTCCATGGTGCTCCACTTGCCTCCCCATTTTGCCCTTTATGTGTGACATAAAGCATGGGCATTTTGGGTTTTTCATGTGCCACCCTACCCCTTGGGTTTTCCTATAAATAGAGGTGGAGAGGCACTCTCCACACTCACTCTTTGTCACATACACATGCCATGCATGATCTGGCTTTCTCTCTCCCTCCCAGCGAAATAGTTTCGTAGAGCCCAAAGGCTGTCTGGGTTCCGGTGGGAACTAGTTCTGGACGGCGAAGCCCTGCCGGATAGATGACACCGTATGTGTGCAACCCCGTAGAGAGGTCGTAGGTTCGATCTTTTTGCCCGAGGGGCTGTTCGAGGGTCCTCCCGAAGGGCTGTCCGAGTTACTGTCCGAGTTTCGAGGGTCCTCCCGAAGGGCTGTCCGTGACATCGTCCGGGGGACTGTCCGACCGCCTCCCGGAGGGCTGTCCGAGGGACTATCCGAGGGGCAGACGAGGAAGTATATCCTTGCGGTTGGGAGGTTGTAAATCCTAGCTGCGGGGATCTACACCGACGATCAACATCGACTCTACTTCCGCAGCGCTACGAGTCGGTAATGATCAGATCAAACCTTGTATGCATCACCATAGTGATCCTGGGCGTGTTCGCAGTACCGAATTTTTTTGTTTTCTGTCGCGTTCCCCTACAGGCGTCGGCGCCACCACCACCGTCGTCCATCATGACAAGGGGATCCCGCCACCCTTGTTTCTCCTGATCCTCTCGAAAGTCGAGGTAGGCGTGTCCTTGTACTTCTAATTGGGTGTGAGAACCTCTGGCCTCATCATTGTCGGCCATGTTTCCTAGGGTTCAGTCGAGTTGTTTAATTCTCGAGCTTTATATAATATAAAATGAATAATGACATAAAAAATGGCCTATGTTTTGCCTGTGTGTCATTTCATTCCCGTCCCGGCAAATCTCGGGCACTCGATATGTCCTACTTTCTAGCACAAGTAATGCCGAAATTCATGGAAAATTTCGTCATGACCTATGCTAAAAAGTGCACATATCGAGCGCCTGAAATTTGCCGGAACGGAAATGAATCAACATTCCGGCAAAACATAGGCCACTCGGAATCGGTTTCCCTGCAAACAACATTATTCCGGCACAGCAATATTCCGGCGCAACAAGAGCAACACAACAATAGGCCCACATTCTATCATAAACTATACAACAACAACAATAGGCCCGCATGTTATCACTCTCCTTTAGCATCTACATGGAGAGTTCTATAGTGTGGGTTTTGGGATGCTCACTAGCTAGTGTCGAGGATGCGGGTGTCGTGTCGATGATCTTCTCGGCGTCGTCGAGCGGCACGTCGGTGATCTACCTCTGCGTCAAGCATTCGGAAGTTCAGTTGTAGACACACATAGATATATAGAACAAGACCTAGTATGTTTTCTATCCATCATTATCTACAATCTGCCTAATAAAAAATAGCTAGTGGATAGCAACTCCAAATGGACAGCGACTCATTCATTTGAATTTGAATTTGTGCATCAAAATGGATAGCAACTCCAAATTAAAAATCCTCATTTTCATTTTCATGTACTTTTACATTTTCATTTAAAAATCTTCATTTTCAAAATGGACAGCAACTCATTCATTTGAATTTGAATTTGTGCATCAAAATGGACAACAACTCCAAATTAAAAATCCTCATTTTCATTTTCATGTACTTTTTCATTTTCATTTGAAAATCCTCATTTTTCAAAATGGACAGCTCATTCATTTGAATTTGTGCATCAAATTGGACAGTAAGCATTTCATTCATTTTAATTTGTACATCAAAATGGACAGGAACTCATTCATTTGAATTTGTGCACCTATATCCTCATTTTCAAAATGGACAGCTCATGCATTTGAATTTGAATTTGTGCATCAAATTGAAATATTCGGCACTAATAATTTAACAAGAAGAGGAGGGAGGGCGGAGGGGGTGGCACACCGTCGCGGTCGGGGTCGGGGTCGCCGGGGCAGATGGGGTAGGCGTCGTGGTTGAGGGGATCGGCGTCAGGGTCGGCGTTGAGGAGGCCGGCCGGCTTCGGTGTCGGGGTTGAGGGCGGGCGGCGTCGGCGGCGGGGTTGAGAGCGGGTCGGCGTCGGCGGCGGGGTTGAGGGTGTGCGGCGTCGGCGGCGGGGTTGAGGGTGGGTCGGCGTCGGCGACGGGGTTGAGGGCGGGTCGGCGTCGGGGTTGGCGTGCAGCGACTCGCTGGTGGCGGCCGGTGGTGCAGAGTAGCGAAATCGGCGGCGGCGGCGTCGGCGACGGCATGTGAGAGAGGGGATCGAGAGGAGACAGAGAGAGGAGAGTGGAGAGAGGGGATCGAGAGGAGACAGACATATAGAGGAGTGGACTGGGCCCCACCAAGTTAGCTACAGCGCGTGTTAGGAAGAAGCGCTATAGCTAAGTTAGCTATAGCGCGTTTTCTCAACAAGCGCTATAGCGCGTTTCTGTCATAAGAGCGCTACTCGACGTGTTTTAATTCTTTTGTTTTATTGTTTTAATTCTTTTGTTTTATTGTTTTTTTTTCTAATTTTTTTATTCTTTTGTTTTATTTTTTAAATTCTTTTGTTTTATTGTTTTAATTATTTTGTTTTATTTTTAAAATAATTTTGTTTTATTTTTAAATTCTTTTGTTTTATTTTTAAAATTCTTTTGTTTTATTGTTTTATTTCTTTTGTTTTATTGTTTTAATTTTTTTGTATTAATTTTTAATTCTTTTTTAAATTTTTTATTCTTTTGTTTTAATTTTTTAATTCTTTTGTTTTATTGTTTTATTTCTTTTGTTTTATTGTTTTAATTCTTTTTTATTGTTTTAATTATTATTTTTATTTTTAAAATTATTTTGTTTTATTTTTTAATTCTTTTGTTTTATTTTTAAAATTATTTTGTTTTATTTTTTAATTCTTTTGTTTAATTTTTAAAATTATTTTGTTTTATTGTTTTATTTCTTTTGTTTTATTTTTTTAATTCTTTTTTATTGTTTTAGTTCTTTTGTTTTTTTGTTTTAATTATTTTGTTTTATTTTTAAAATTATTTTGTTTTATTTTTTAAATTTTTTAATTCTTTTGTTTATGGGAACTCCTCGGACGGAATAATCAGTGCGTAATATATATTACATCATTTGACCGATAACGGTGTTAAGTACGTATACAAAATAGAAACACACAAATTATGATAGTTTGTCAGCATGGGCGATGACGCTTCAGACTGATCTTCTTCTTTCCTCTTTTGTTCGTTGTCGAATAATTGAGCCCCTTGTCGTGACATTTCCTTTTCCATGGAGTACGATCTTTCTTAGGTTATGTAGTCTTCCTTCTTCTTTTGACGTATGGTTCATCGTCATCATCATCATCCCTCATCGGGTCACCGTACTGGTCATAGTCTTCCTCGTTTGCGACTTCATCCATTCCGACGATGCTCCTTTTGCCTCTCCTCACGACAACACGGTTGGGATTGCTCGGGTTGGTTATGAAGAAGCATTGTGTCACGTGCTTAGCGTGTACCCATGGCTCATTTGTGGTGGTATTGGCATCGGGTATACACATAGTAGTGAAATGTCGGTTTTCTCTGTGTATGTTCTAAGCCCATCTGACACGGAACATCGTCGCGCTATGCACTCCAGAGTAGTCAAGCTCCCAGATCTCTTCGACCCTTTCATAGTATCTTTCAGTATCATCGCCGGTCATGGCTTCCATCGTCACCCCTGAGTTCTGGTTATCACTGTTTATATCTTTGGCCTCCGTGTAAAACGTGTATCCGTTGATATCGTATGCCTGATAAGTTGCGAGGTTGACCGACGGGCCATGTGCTAAGGCGTATATGGACATTCCGTCCGGACAGCCCTCTTCCAGGGGATTAGCCAGAACTCGCTCTTTGAACCAACGTAGGAAAGTGGAGTTGTGCTCTCTAATAACTTCAGCGTCCATGCTCTGGAGCCCACGGTCACGGTAGGTTTTTGCGATGGTCTCTTTGTGCAGTGTCACGAAATCTTCTAGCACATCTAGGTATTGTAGCACTACTAAGTTTGGTTTGTCAAAGTCGTTATGTCGTCCTGAGCGGTCCACATTCAATTCCCTCCGGCCGTTGATGTGACCTGCTCCTTCGAGCCTTCCACGGTGCTTGTTGACGGGCAAACCAACAACAGGGTCTCTGTCGCCTAGATAATTCTCGCAGAAGGAGATGCACTCTTGGGTCAGATAGCCCTGGGCGATGCTTCCATCCGGACGGGACATGTTACGAATGAATCCTTTGATGACCCCATTCATCCTCTCCAACGGCATCATGCTGTGCAGGAATGTCGGCCCTAGGTCGATGATGTCGTCCACGATGTGGACACACAGATGCACCATGACGTCAAAGAACGTGGGCGAAAAGTACATCTCTAGCTCATTTAGTATGACAACGATCTCTTCCTGTAGCCTTTGGAGTTGCTTCACACTAATCGACTTTCGAGAGATAGCGTCGAAAAAGTGGCATAGGTCAGTAAGCGTATCACGGACGTGTGTGTCCATAATACCTCTAAGTGCAACTGGGAGTAACTGCGTCATCATCACGTGACAGTCGTGAGACTTTATCCCGCTGAACCTTTTTTTCTTGGTGTCCAGATATCTGCTTATCTTCCCACAGTATCCGGAACTAACTTTGATTCCGGCAAGGCACTTCAACAATTGATCGACCTCCTTCGGATTTAAGGTGAAGCAAGAGGGGGGGCAATACTGTTCTTCCTTCTTGTTTAGTTTTTCACCCCTATCTTCCGTCTTTGTCTCCGTCTCCTCCTCTGACTTTTTAACGGGCATTTGGAGATCTTTCCTGATATCCAAAAATTCCAAGTCTTTTCTTGCCTTCGGCCCATCCTTGGTCTTCTCCAGCATGTTCATCAATGTTCCAAGCAAGCTCTCGAGGATATTCTTCGTGATATGCATTTGATCAAGGCTATGAGGCGTGTGGAGTTTGGGCCAGTACTCCAAGTCCCAGAAAACAGACCTCGTTTTCCATACCTTCAGCAGCGGCTCCAGCGCCTTTTTCTTCGTCTTTCCCGGCGAGGGGCACTCTTCCCAGTTCTTCAACAACTCATAGATGTCGACGCCGCTCTGCTTACGTGGAGGTCTGATACGTCCATTTTGCATCATGTTTTCCTACTATTATTTATAGTGTTTTTAATCAATATAACACTTTGTGGAGCAATTCTAATGCCTTTTCTCTCTTAATATGCAAAATTTACATAAGGAGGGAAATTGCCGGCAGCTGGAATTCTAGACCTGAAAAAGCTATGTCAGAGATACCTATTCTGGACATCTCCAAATGAGCTGAAATTTCACGGGGATTTATTTTGGAATAAATAAAAAATATTGGAAGAAAGAAGTACCAGAGGGGGCCACCCATGTGCCCACGAGGCACCAGGGCGCGCCACCCCCCCAGGCGCGCCCTGGTGGCTTGTGGGGCCCCTGGCCAGCCTCCGGTGCCCATTTTCTGGTATATAAGCCCATTTTCCCAAAAAAAAATAAGGAGAAGACTTTTGAGATGGAGCACCGCCGTCTCAAGGCGAAACTTGGGCAGGAGCACTTTTGCTCTCCGGTGGAGCGATTCCGCCGGGGATACTTCCCTCCGGGAGGGGGAAATCGAAGCCATCGACATCACCAATGATCCTCTCATCGTGGGAGGACCAATCTTCATTAACATCTTCAACAACACCATCTCATCTCAAACCCTAGTTCATCTCTTGTATTCAATCTTTGTCTCAAAACCTCAGATTGGTACCTGTGGGTTGCTAGTAGTGTTGATTACATCTTGTAGTTCATGCTAGTTGGTTTATTTGGTGGAAGATTATATGTTCAGATCCATTATGCTATTCAATACCCCTCTGATCTTGGACATGAATATGATGTGTGAGTAGTTACTTTTGTTCTTGAGGACATGGGAGAAGTCTTGTCATAAGTAATCATGTGAATTTGGTATTCGTTCGATATTTTGATGATATGTATGTTGTTGATTCTCTTAGTGGTGTCATGTGAACGTCGACTACATGACACTTCACCATCTTTGGGCCTAAGGGAATGCATTGTGGAGTAGTAATTAGATGATGGGTTGCTAGAGTGACAGAAGCTTAAACCCTAGTTTATGTGTTATTCCGTAAGGGGCTGATTTGGACCCATATGTTTAATGCTATGGTTATATTTATCTTAATTCTTCTTTCGTAATTGCGGATGCTTGCGAGAGGGGGTAATCATAAGTGGGAGGCTTGTTCAAGTAAGAACAGCACCCAAGCACCGGTCCACCCACATATCAAATTATCAAAGTAGCGAACGCAAATCAAAAAAACATGATGAAACTGACTAGATGAAATTCCCATGTGTCCTCGAGAACGCTTTGCTTATTATAAGAGATCATTCCGTCCTGTCCTTTGCTACAAAAAGGATTGGGCTACCTTGCTGCACCTTAGTTATTATTGCTACTTGTCACTTGTTACAAATTATCTTGCTATCAAACTACTCGTTACCGATAATTTCAGTTCTTGCAGAAAATACCTTGCTGAAAACCGCTTGTCATTTCCTTCTGCTCCTCGTTGGGTTCGACACTCTTACTTATCAAAAGGACTACGATTGATCCCCTATACTTGTGGGTCATCAAGACTCTTTTCTGGCGCCGTTGCCGGGGAGTGAAGCGCCTTTGGTGAGTGGAATTTGGTAAGTAAACATTTATATTACGTGCTGAAATTTATTGTCACTTGTCACTATGGAAAGTAATCTTTGAGGGGTTTGTTCGGGGTATCTTCACCTCGACCGGAAGCACAAAGAGTTGCTCCACAACCTACTGCACCTACTAAAAATATTTATTATGAGATTCCTTCCGGTATGATAGAGAAACTGCTAGCTAATCCTTATGCTGGAGATGGAAAGGTACATCCTGATATGCACTTAATCTATGTGGATGAAATTTGTGGATTGTTTAAGCTTGCAGGTTTATCCGGAGATGGAGTTAAGAAGAAAGTATTCCATTTATCTTTGGAGGGAAAGGCATTGACATGGTATAGGCTATGTGATGATATTGGAACGTGGGATTGGAATCGATTGAAATTGGAATTTCATCAAAAGTTTTATCCTACGCATCTTGTTCATCGTGATCGGAATTATATATATAATTTTTGGCCTCGTGAAGGAGAAAGCATCGCTCAAGCTTGGGTGAGGCTTAAGTACATGATGTACACATGCCCCAATCATGAGCTCTCAAGAGAAATTATCTTACAGAATTTTTATGCTCGGCTTTCTCATGATGATCAAACCATGCTCGATTCTTCTTCGGCTAGCTCCTTTATGAAGAAAACTATTGAATTCAGATGGGATCTTCTGGAAAAAATTAAATGCAACTCTGAAGATTGGGAACTCGACAAAGGTAATGAGTCAGGTATAACACTTGAGTTCGATTGTGTTAAATCTTTTATGGATACCGATGCTTTTCATAAGTTTATCACTAAATATGGACTTGACTCTGAGATAGTAGCCTCCTTTTGTGAATCATTTGCTACTCATGTTGATCTCCCTAAGGAGAAGTGGTTTAAATATCACCCCCCTGTTAAAGAAAAGATTGAGGAACCCGTTAGTGTTAAAGATGAAACAATTGTTTATCATGTTGATCCAGTTGTGCCTACTGCTTATATTGAGAAACCACCTTTTCCTGTTAGGATTAAGGAACATGCTAAAGTTTCAACTGTGGTTAACAAAAGTAATATTAGAGCACCTAGACCCTCTGAACAAATTAAAGTTGAACCTAATGTTGCTATGGTTAAAGATCTCTTGGTTGATAATATAGATGGGCATGTTATTTACTTCTGTGATGAAGAAGCTAGAATTGCTAAACCAGATCCTAAAGATAAAAACAGACTTTAGTAGGCATGCCTGTTGTCTCTGTTAAAATAGGAGATCATTGTTATCATGGCTTATGTGATTTGGGTGCTAGTGTGAGTGCTATTCCATTTACCTTATATCAAGAAATTATGAATCACCTATTGAAATAGAGGACATTGATGTTACTATTAAACTTGCAAACAGAGATACCATTACACCACTTGGGATCGTTAGAGATGTTGAAGTCTTGTGTGGAAAAATAAAATACCCTACTGATTTTCTAGTCCTCGGTTCTCCACAGGATAATTTTTGTCCCATTATATTTGGTAGACCTTTCTTGAACACTGTTAATGCCAAGATTGATTGCGCTAAGGAAACTGTTAGTGTTAATTTTGGTGGTATGTCTCATGAGTTTAATTTCTCCAAGTTTCGTAGACAACCTCATGATAAAGAATTGCCTAGTAAATATGAAATTAGTGGTCTTGCTTCTATTGTCGTACCTCGCACTGATCCGTTAGAACAATATTTGCTAGACCATGAAAATGATATGCACATGAATGAAAGAAATGAAATAGATAGGATGTTCTTTGATCAATCACCTATCCTTCAACACAATTTGCCTATTGAAACTCTTGGAGGTCCTCCTCCACCTAAGGGTGACCCTGTATTTGAATTGAAGCAATTGCCTGATGCATTGAAATATGCTTATATAGATGAAAAGAAGATATATCCTATTAATATTAGTGCTAACCCTTCAGAGCATGAAGAAAAGGGATTACTAAAAACTCTGAGGAAGCACCGTGCTGCTATTGGATATACTCTTGATGATCTTATGGGCATTAGTCCCACTCTATGTCAGCACAAAATTAATATGGAGCCTGATGCTAAACCAGTTGTCGACCACCAAGGACGATTAAATCCTAAGATGAAGGAAGTGGTAAGAACTGAAATATTAAAGCTTCTGGAAGCAAGTATAATGTATCCCATAGCTGATAGTAGATGGGTAAGTCCCGTTCATTGTATCCCTAAGAAAGGAGGCATTACCGTTGTTCCTAATGATAAAAATGAACTCATTCCACAAAGAATTGTAACTGGTTATGGGATGGTAATTGATTTTTGAAAATTAAACAAAGCCACTAGAAAAGATCATTACCCCATACATTTTATTGATCAAATGTTAGAAAGATTATCCAAACATACACACTTTCGCTTTCTTGATGGATATTCTGGTTTCTCTCAAATACCTGTATTACCTGAAGATCAAGAGAAAACCACCTTTACTTGTCCTTTTGGAACTTATGCATATCGTCGTATGCCTTTTGGTCTATGTAATGCACCCGCTACCTTTCAAAGATGTATGACTGCTATATTCTCTGACTTTTGTGAAAAGATTGTTGAAGTTTTCATGGATGATTTCTTCATTTACGGAACTTCTTTTGATGATTGCTTAAGCAACCTTGATCGAGTTTTGGAGAGATGTGAAGAAACCAATCTTGTCTTGAATTGGGAGAAGTGCCACTTTATGGTTAATGAAGATATAGTGCTTGGGCATAAAATTTCTGAAAGAGGTATTGAAGTTGATAAAGCTAAGGTTGATGCTATTGAGAAAATGCCATGCCTTAACGATATCAAAGGTATAAGAAGTTTCCTAGGTCATGCTGGTTTCTATAGAAGGTTTATTAAAGACTTCTCTAAAATTTCTAGGCCTCTTACTAATCTATTGCAAAAAGATGTTCCATTTGTTTTTGATGATGATTGTGTAGAAGCCTTTGAAACACTTAAGAAAGCCTTAACCTCTGCACCTATTGTTCAACCACCTGATTGGAACTTGCCTTTTGAAATTATGTGTGATGCTAGTGATTATGCTGTTGGTGCTGTTCTAGGACAAAGAGTTGATAAGAAATTAAATGTTATCCATTATGGTAGTAAAACTCTAGAGAGTGCTCAAACAAATTATGCTACTACTGAGAAAGAATTTCTAGCAGTTGTGTTTGCATGTGACAAATTTAGATCCTACATAGTTGATTCTAAAGTAATTGTTCACACTGATCACGCTGCTATTAAATACCTTATAGAAAAGAAAGATGCTAAACCTAGACTCATTAGGTGGGTTCTATTGCTACAAGAATTTGACTTGCATATTACTGATAGGAAGGGAGTTGAGAACCCCGTAGCAGATAATTTGCCTAGAATGGAAAATGTTCTTGATGACCCACTTCCTATTAATGATGATTTTCCTGATGAACAATTAGCTGTGATAAACGCTTCTCGTAATACTCCTTGGTATGCAGACTATGCTAATTATATTGTTGCTAAATTTATACCACCTAGCTTTACATATCAACAAAAGAAAAAAAATTCTTTGATTTAAGACATTACTTTTGGGATGACCCACATCTATATAAAGGAGTAGATGGTATTATTAGACGTTGTGTACCTGAGCATGAACAGGAACAAATCCTACGTAAGTGTCACTCCGAGGCCTATGGAGGACACCATGCGGGAGACAGAACTGCGCATAAGGTACTACAATCTGGTTTTTATTGACCTACTCTTTTCAAGGATGCTCGTAAGTTTGTTTTATCTTGTGATGAATGTCAAAGAATTGGTAATATTAGTAGACGTCAGGAAATGCCTATGAATTATTCACTTGCTATTGAACCATTTGATGTTTGGGGATTTGATTATATGGGACCTTTTCCTAAATCCAATGGGTATACTCATATTTAAGTTGCTGTTGATTACGTTACTAAGTGGGTAGAAGCTATTCCAACTAGTAGTGCTTATCACAACACTTCTATTAAAATGCTTAAAGAAGTTATTTTCCCGAGGTTCGGAGTCCCTAGATATTTAATGACTGATGGTGGTTCACATTTTATTCGTGGTGCATTCCGTAAACAGCTTGCTAAATATGATGTCAACCATAGAATTGCATCTCCCTATCACCCTCAATCTAGTGGTCAAGTTGAATTGAGCAATAGAGAAATAAAGTTAATTTTGCAAAAGACCGTCAATAGATCTTGAAAGAATTGGTCTAAGAAACTTGACGATGCATTATGGGCTTATAGAACTGCTTATAAGAATCCTATGGGTATGTCTCCTTATAAAATGGTTTATAGAAAAGCATGTTATTTGCCTCTTGAGTTAGAACATAAAGCATATTGGGCAATTAAAGAACTCAATTATGATTTTAAACTTGCCGGTGAAAAGAGGTTATTTGATATTAGCTCACTAGATGAATGGAGAACCCAAGCTTATGAAAATGCAAAATTGTTTAAAGAAAAAGTTAAAAGATGGCATGATAGAAGAATTCAAAAACAGGAATTCAAAGTGGGTGAGTATGTTCTTTTGTACAATTCTCGTTTTAGATTTTTTGCAGGAAAACTTCTCTCTAAATGGGAAGGACCGTATATCATCGAAGAAGTTTATCGCTCCGGAGCCATCAAAATAAACAACTCCGAAGGCACTAATCCGAGAGTGGTGAGTGGGCAAAGAATTAAGCACTATATTTCAGGTACTCCCATTAATGTTGAAACTAATATTATTCAAACTATGACACCGGATGAGCACATCAAAGAGTCCTTCCGGAACACTCCAGAACCCTGAAAAGGGGTAGGTATGTGATACGGTAAGTAAACCGACGCCAAAAATTCCATAAAAATACTTTCTGTCAGTTTTGGAATGTTAGAAAAAATAAAAAAAATAAGAAACAGCCGAGGGGACCCACAAGGTGCACACGAGGCACCAGGGCGTGCCCTGGTGGCTCGTGGGCCCCTCGTGAACCTTCCCGACTCCGTTTTCTCCTGGAATACTTGTTTTGTAAGATACAAATTCTTTATATATACTCCCGGACGTTTGACTACCATATCGCAGAACCACTCCATCATCACTACCATCACCGAAGAAAGAAACTTGAGTACATGGGTATGGGCACTCCCCTTGGCTTGTGCCAAGCTTGGGGGAGGTGCCCCGGTATCGTATCACCATCACTTTTATTATCTTTACCTATTTTTAGTTCGATCCTTAGTTATTTCATGATTTAGTTGAATAAAAGTTTAGTATGATCTATTTTCGAGTGCTAGTTTCATGATCTATCTATATATGTAATTGAGTTGAGAGTTATATAATAAAGAGTAGTTTGAGTTTTTGCTTCTTTACTTTTATGTTTCAACCCTAGCAATAAAGATAATGAAAAAGATCATATGCTAATCTTATGGAAAGTAATGACATTACATGAAGAAAAGTATAAGTGGTAAAATTTATTGAAAGTTAACAAGCATAGCATTAGTCAATGATGCAATTCATGAAAAAAATTAATAAGGGAAGAGAAGATTCACATGCAAATACACTATCTTGGACATCTTTTATGATTGTGAGCCCCCATTGAGTATTTTAAGTCAAATTGTTGACGTTGGACAAGGAAGACAACATAATGAATTATTTTTGCTTATATTCACATAGAAGTTATATTGTCATAGATCCTCCAACATGTGGTGCTTGCTCAATATCTTTGCTAGCCAAAAATCTGCACCAAGTAGAGATACTACTTGAGCATCCAAAACCCTTAAACCCAGTTTCATGTCATGAGAGTCCACTATATCTACCTATGGATTGAATAAGATCCTTCAAGCAAGTTGTCATTGGTGCAAAAAGCAATAAAAATTGCTCCTAAATATGTATGAACTTTTATTGTAAAGGAAAATAAGCTTTGTACGAACTTGTGATGGTAAAGAAATAAAAGCGACAGACTGCATAATTAAGGTTGCTATCACAAGGGGAAATATAAAGTGACGTTCCTTTGCATTAAGAGCTTGTGCATCCAACAACAAAAAGCGCATGACAACCTCTGCTTCCCTCTGCGAAGGGCCTATCTTTTACTTTTATGAATTTACTTTTGATGCAAGAGTCAATAGTGTTCTCCTCTATTCCTTTTTATTTTTCTCTTTTGCAAGCATCATGTGGTGGGGAAGATCTAGGCATATATATCCAGTTGGATATGAGTGATCATGAGTTATTATTGTTGACATTACCCTTGAGGTGAATAAGTTGGGAGGCGAAATTATAAGCCCCTATCTTTCTATGTGTCTGGCTGAAACTTTTTGCTCCATATATATGTTGTGAGTGTTAGCAATCATAGAAGACTAAATGATGGTTGAGTATGTGGACTTGCTAAAAAGCTCCTACATGAGACCCTTCCTGAAAATATGATGAATTGCAATTGCATTGTTGACTGAGAACATAGTTTGTTAGTTTTCAAGAAAGTTTATGCCTTATACTTCGTTGTAGTGATGAATTGTTACTAGCTCATAAGAAGTTCTATGATAATGAATATTGCTGTTATAATAATGACCATGATGCTACTATGTCCGTATTTTATTTTTATCGACACCTCTCTCTTTCTAAACATGTGGACATGATTATCGATATCGGCTTTCACGCGAGGTCTAAGCTTGGGGGAGTTGATACGTCTATTTTGCATCATGTTTTCCTACTGTTATTTATAGTGTTTTAAATCAATATAACACTTTGTGGAGCAATTCTAATGCCTTTTCTCTCTTAATATGCAAGATTTACATAAGGAGGGAGATTGCCGGCAGCTGGAATTCTGGACCTGAAAAAGCTATGTCAGAGATACCTATTCTGCACATCTCCAAATGAGCTGAAATTTCACGGGGATTTATTTTGGAATAAATAAAAAATATTGGAAGAAAGAAGTACCAGAGGGGGCCACCCAGGTGCCCACGAGGCACCAGGGTGCACCACCCCCCAGGCGCGCCCTAGTGGCTTGTGGGGCCCCTGGCCAGCCTCCGGTGCCCATTTTCTGGTATATAAGCCCATTTTCCCTAGAAAAAATAAGGAGAAGACTTTTGGGACGGAGTGCCATAGTCTCGAGGCGGAACTTGGGCAGGAGCACTTTTGCTCTCCGGCGGAGCGATTCCGCCGGGGATACTTCCCTCCGGGAGGGGGAAATCGAAGCCATCGATATCACCAACAATCCTCTCATCGTGGGAGGACCAATCTTCATCAACATCTTTAACAGCACCATCTCATCTCAAACCCTAGTTCATCTCTTGTATTCAATCTTTGTCTCAAAACCTTAGATTGGTACCTGTGGGTTGCTAGTAGTGTTGATTACATCTTGTAGTTGATGCTAGTTGGTTTATTTGGTGGAAGATTATATGTTCAGATCCATTATGTTATTCAATACCCCTCTGATCTTGGACATGAATATGATGTGTGAGTAGTTACTTTTGTTCTTGAGGACATGGGAGAAGTCTTGTCATAAGTAATCATGTGAATTTGCTATTCGTTCGATATTTTGATGATATGTATGTTGTTGATTCTCTTAGTGGTGTCATGTGAACGTCAACTACATGACACTTCACCATCTTTGGGCCTAAGGGAATGCATTGTGGAGTAGTAATTAGATGATGGGTTGCTAGAGTGACAGAAGCTTAAACCCTAGTTTATGCGCTATTCCGTAAGGGGCTGATTTGGATCCATATGTTTAATGCTATGGTTATATTTATCTTAATTCTTCTTTCGTAGTTGCGGATGCTTGCGAGAGGGAGTAATCATAAGTGGGAGGCTTGTTCAAGTAAGAATAGCACCCAAGCACCGGTCCACCCACATATCAAATTATCAAAGTAGCGAACGCGAATCAAACAAACATGATGAAAGTGACTAGATGAAATTCCCATGTGTCCTCGAGAACGCTTTGCTTATTATAAGAGATCGTTCCGGCCTGTCCTTTTCTACAAAAAGGATTGGGCTAACTTGCTGCACCTTAGTTATTATTGCTACTTGTCACATGTTACAAATTATCTTGCTATCAAACTACTCGTTACCGATAATTTCAGTGCTAGCAGAAAATACCTTGCGGAAAACCGCTTGTTATTTCCTTCTGCTCCTTGTTGGGTTCGACACTCCTACTTATCGAAAGGACTACGATTGATCCCCTATACTTGTGGGTCATCGAGGTCCTCGATGCTCAGCCTTACCATTGAATAGATCTCCACGCTTTCTCCACAGGTCATCCTTCTCGAGCCATCTTCGATGCCCCATATACATGATTTTTGAAGACCCGCCATCTTTCGATAGCCGGTGAGAAGTTGTATCATCCATGCACCTGGTGCATCCGCAATATCCGTGGCACACCTGGCCCAAGACATATCCGTAACCGAGATAGTCGTGCACTGCCATTATCAGCGCGGCTCTCATGTCGAAATACTCTCCTGTGCTGGCGTCCCATGTCTTGGCCGGGGTTGTCCATAACGTGTGTAGCTCCTCTTTCAGTAACCCGAGATACAGATTAATATCATTTCCCGGTTGTCATGGCCCTTGAATAAGCATAGTCATGTGTATGTATTTTGCCTTCATGCACTTCCAGGGGGGAGGTTGTACATTGATAACCCACAAGTATAGGGGATTGCAACAGTTTTCGAGGGTAGAGTATTCAACCCAAATTTATTGATTCGACACAAGGGAGCCATAGAATATTTGCAAGTATTAGCAGTTGAGTTGTCAATTCAACCACACCTGGAGACTAAATATCTACAGCAGAGTAATCAGTAGCACAGTAGTATGGTAGTTTGATAGCAATAGCAATAATAGTAACAGTGGCAGTAACGGTAGCAGCAATTGTTTTGTAACAATTGTGACATTAGTAGCAACAGTAGTAACTTAGCAAAGAACAATATATGAAAAACTCGTACGCATTGGATCGGTGATTATGTTAGATAACATTCATCATGTAACAGTCATAACCTAGGGTGATGCAGAACTAGCTCCAATTCATCAATGTAATGTAGGCATGTATTCTGTATATAGTCATACGTGCTTGCGATAAGAACTTGCATGACATCTTTTGTCCTACCCTCCCGTGGCAGCGGGGTCCATAAGGAAACTCAGGGATATTAAGGCCTCCTTTTAATAGAGCACTGGAACAAAGCATTAACACATAGTGAATACATGAACTCCTCAAACTACGGTAATCACCGGAAAGAATCCCAATTATTGTCACCTTGGGGTATGCGGATCATAACACATAGCAGGTGTGTATAACTTGCAAGATCGGATCAAGAACACAAATATATTCATGAAAACATAAAGGGTTCAGATCTGAAATCATGGCACTCGGGCCCTAGTGACAAGCATTAAGCATTGCAAAGTCATAGCAACATCAGTCTTAGAACATAGTGGATACTAGGAATCAAGCCCTAACAAAACTAACTCGATTACATGATAAATCTCATCCAACCCATCACCATCCAGCAAGCCTACGAAGGAATTACTCACTCCCGGCGGTGAGCATCATGAAATTGGTGATGGAGGATGGTTGATGATGACGATGACGGAAGATCCCCCTCTCCGGAGCCCCGAACGGACTCCAGATCTGGCCTCTCGATGAAGAACAGGAGGTGGCGGCGGCTCCGTATCTTAAAACGTGATGAAACTTCCTCTTTGATTTTTTTTCTAGAATTGTGAATTTATAGGCCTGAGATTAGGGTCAGCGGAGGCACGTGGGCCCCACGAGCCACCAGGGCGCGCCAGGGGGGGGGGGGGGGTGGCGCGCCCTGGTGCCTCGTGGGCAGCAGGGGGCCCCCCCTCCAGTGGATCTTGGCTCCAGTATTTTTTATTTATTCCATAAAAAATCTCCAAACAGTTTCGTTCAATTCCGAGAACTTTTATTTCTGCACAAAAAACAACACCATGGTAGTTCTGCTAAAAACATCGTCAGTCCGGGTTAGTTTCATTCAAATCATGCAAATTAGAGTCCAAAACAAGAGAAAAAGTGTTTGGAAAAGTAGATACGACGGAGACGTATCAACTCCCCCAAGCTTAACTCATTGCTTGTCCTCAAGCAATTCAGTTGACAAACTGAAAGTGATAAAGAAAAACTTTTACGAACTCTTTTGTTCTTGTATCTATATATATGCTTAAATAATACCCAGGGTTTTAGCAAATATTATAACTAACCATGCAAATGATAACTCTTAGAAATTATATTCACTCATATCAATGGCATAATCAACTAGCGAGCAATAATAAGATATCTCAAATGCCAACACTTTGTCAAAACAATCATGATATAATATGACAACATGATATCGCGCTAGCCCTTTCTGAGACCGCAAAACATAAATGCAGAGCACCTCCAAAGTTCAAGCAGCGACTAAACATTGTAATTCATGGTAGAAGAGATCCAGTCATGATGCACACAACATTAACTATACACAATGCATGAGAATGACAATAGTGCTCTCCGGACTGGTGCTTATTTGAGAAGGTGGTGACTCAACAATTAAAAAAAATAACATAAAGTAAATAGATGGGCTCTTCGCAGAGGGAAACAGGGATTTGCATAGGTGCCAGAGCTCAAAGCTTAAATCAGAGATAAATACAATTTTGGGAGGTATGCCTTTCCTGTCACCGTCACGACCGAGAGTTTTCAGTATCTTCCATGCTAAACACATTAGCGGCGGTTCCCAAGCGGTAAAGTAAAGTTTACTCCCCCTCCACCAACAAACACAAGCCATGGCTAGCCGAATCCTCGGGTGCCCTCCATACCAACAACTTTCCGGGGGAGTTTGTTTTAGTATTTTGCAATTTTAATCATGGGACTGGGCATCCCGATTACCTGCCCCACTCGTGCAAGGACAAGTGAATAAATGCTCATCATGAGAATAACCCGCTTAGCATGGAAGATACTGACCGCCCCCTGTCGCTCCATGAGCGGTACGGACACACAAAACGGATGTTCATTTGAATATTTAGAGGTGGCACATGCAAATTTACTTAGAACCGCAGGGTAATACCGCATATAGGTAGATATAGTGGACTCATCTGGAATAACTTTGGTTTAAGGGTTTTGATGCACAAGCAGTATTCCTGCTTAGTACAGGCGAAGGCTAGCAAACAGGTTGAGAAGCGACTAGCTAGAGAGCGAAAATGGTCATAATCATGCATTATGAATAATCAACATTGAATACTAGCATGAATAGGATATAAGCACCATGAACATAAATATCGTGGAGGCTATGTTGGTTTTGAATCAACTACATGCGTGAACATGTGCCAAGTCAAGCCACTCGAAACATTCAGAGGAGAATACCATATCATCATACTACATCATAAACATTTTAATGCATGTTGACACCCAAGATAAATCATTATCCACTCATATCTACTTAAGCATGGCATGAGCAACTATAATCTCTAATTGTCATCATAAACATGTTTAATCATAATATGCTGAATCATGGATACTGAGTTAAACATATTTACAAAAACAAAAACAAGTTGAGTTCATACCCGCTTTTCCTTGCCACAATCACTTCATCAAATCATCGTCATTATTGCCTTTCACTTGCACGACTGAATGAAGTGAAAATAATAATAGTGCAAGTGTGCCGTGGACTAAGCTGGAATCTGCAAACATTTTATTCAAAGGAGAAGATAAGGTAATATGGCCTCTTTGTTAGATCAACAATAATGCATATGAGAGCCATTCAACATTTTCATCGTGGTCTTTTCCTTACAATGACTCAACAAAAGAAAAGAATTTCAGAGAAACACACTGAAATATTTTTGGAGTTTTTAGTTTTTTCTTGAAGGAAGCAATTTAAAGAAAACAAACAAAAAGCGAGCAAACTATTTACACGGGAGAAGTCCCAACAAGCAAAAGAAGAAACAGGAAATCTTTTTGGGTTTTCTTTTAATACTACAACTAATTAAGCTAGAAAGAAAAACCGAAAAGAAGCAAGAAATGTTTTTGTATTTTCTCAAAGTTTTTCAAACACACAAGAAGAAAGCGAGAAAATAAAACTAACATGGGTTATACAATGAAAAAGGATGAACACCGACAACTGGAATGAAATGTGTGATCATGAATGTAATGTCGATGAGAGATACGTACTCCCCCAAGCTTAGGTGTTTGCCTAGCTTTGTCTACGGCCATGGCTCTTTCGGATAATAATCGAAGTGGTAGCTCGTAGAGGTGTTCTGAGCCGCCTCCTCAGCCAGACGGGCAGCCTCAACTGCCGCATTATACTCGTGCACCTCGCTCTCGGATAGAAAATATCTCTGTTTGTTCTGAAAATCAAAGAGGGCAGGAGCAGGCAAAGCAACATACACAGAGCGATATTTATCAAAAACTAAGTTATATTCATATCCATGTGCGTCGCGTTTTAAAAACTTATCTTCTCGTATTGCTTCAAAGTTCAAATATTTATCAGGTAAGAGGGGATCATTGAAATTGGGCGAGACCCCTAACCTTGCAGCTAAGCGGGAGGCATAAATTCCTCCATACAAATCACCATTACCCGCATTACGCTGCAGTCTACGTGCAACAATAGCCCCAAGATTATAATGCTTGCTACCAGTCAAAGTTGTATGAATAAGACTCAGATCAGGGGCGCAAAGTGCACTGCAGTCTTGCTTACCAACAACACATTTAGCATTAAAAAATGCAAAATACCGAATAGCGGGAAAGTGAATGCTAATTATTCTGGCTTGTGTAACTCCCCTATCCTCACTGTTGCAAAGGCTATTAAGAAACAACTCATAATCAGATTTTGGTGGTTGATCTAACGAACCCCAATATGGAATTTTGCATGCATCACAGAATTCTTCTACAGACATACTGTAGGATTTATTATAGAGATGAAATGAAACTCTAGAATTACGAGCATTATACGCAAAATGTTGAGTGAATGAGTGAGTGAGGTTGTAGTGCTGCGGAGGCTTATCTGCGACGAAGGCGGAAAGCTCAGTGTTCTAAATGTATTGCTCGAATTCCTCCTTAATCCCTGTACCCAACATGAACTCCTCACAGGGCCATCGACAAGATTTTGCCTCGGCACCTCTCACCGAACTTGCTCTTGGTTCCCCATATGATTGGCGTGCTGAGCTTTCACTTCATGACGCTTCCGAGGACCTCCTCCTCGAAGAACTCCTTCGGAAGAAGTTAATTTTCCTAAGGACAAATTTCTGAAAAATTTTGGGCCACAAAAATATGTTAACAAAACTTCACAAGATTGATAGCAACTACTCATACATTTTCCTAGAGGCCATATCAAGCATTCAAACTACTTGGAACTCAGAGAATTCAACATGCAAGCTCATTTTCAGTAGCACGAAGAGCAGCTAATTATGCAAAATATAATCCACTAGAGCAAAAACTTATTGGAGCAATGGAGGAGTCACATACCAAGTAGCAATCTCCCAAAACAGTTTCAGAAATGGAGCTCCGAGCAAAGAGATCGAAAATCTCAGGTTTGGGAACAAGAACACGCGAGAGAGAGCTACCAGGAATTTTTGCCAGAGGTAAGAGACGAAGTGGGCTGAAGGAATAAGTGAGGGGGTCCCTGTGGGGCCCACAAGCCACCAGGGCACGCCCCAGGGGGGTGGTGCGCCCTGGTGCCTCGTGGGCACCTGGGGCATCCCCCTGGTATGTTTTTAGTGCCAAAAATTCTTAAATATTCTATAAAAATTCATGTAAAAATTTCAGATCCTTCTGAGCACTTTCATTTTTGGGCATTTTTTTATTGCACAGATAATTCAGAAAACAGGATGATCATGGCATTCAATTGCATTTAACTAAAAATAACAGGAAACAAAAAGGTGGGTGCAGAAGGTTGTGCTTACTAAATTCATCGACCTCATGCCTCTCAAAAAGAATCCATTAATAAGGTTGATCAAGTCTTATTAACAAACCATTTCTGAGTAACATGAAACCGAAGAACCTTCGTAAAACACTAGGTTGCCTCAACGGGGATGTGTACCTCCCCAATAATAAGAGTTTCATATTTCTTTTTGACAGTAGGAAGAGGGAGTTGAAAACTTCCAATAGTAATTGTCAGAGTCTTTTCAATAACATGAATACCGTTTACTTGAAATTGTTTCTTCGGAAAGTGCACCGTATGTTCATTATGATTGATATGAAAAGTGACCTTGCTTTTGTTGCAATCAATAACAGCCCCTGCAGTACTCAAAAAGGGTCTACCAAGGATAATCGACATGTTGTCGTCCTCGGGCATATCAAGTATAACAAAGTCTGTTAGGATAGTAACATTTGCTACTACAACGGGCACATCCTCACAAACACCGATAGGTATGGCAGTTGATTTGTCAGCCATTTGCAAGGATATTTTAGTGGGAGTGAGTTTATTCAAATCAAGTCTTTTATATAAAGAGAAGGGCATAACACTAACACCGGCTCCTAAATCACACAAAGCAGGTTTGACATAATTTCTTTTAATGGAGCATGGTATAGTTGGTATTCCTGGATCTCCTAGTTTCTTAGGTACTCCGTCCTTAAAAGAATAATTTGCAAGCATGGTAGAAATTTCAGCTTCAGTTATCTTTCTTTTATTTGTGACAATGTCTTTCATATATTTAGCATAAGGGGCCATCCTTAAAATATCAGTCAAACGAGTACGCAAAAAGACTGGCCTAAGCATTTCAGCAAAGCGTTCAAATTCTTCCTCATCCTTATTCTTAGATGGTTTAGGAGGAAAGGGCATGGGTTTTTGAACCCATGGTTCTCTTTCTTTACCATGTTTTCTAGCAACAAAGTCTCTTTTATCATAACGTTTGTTTTTAGGAGGTGGGTTATCAAGATCAACAGTAGGTTCTATTTCAACATCATTATCAAGTTCTTTATCATTATCTGGTTGGGCATCCATATGAGCATCATCATTATTATTATCATCAGGTGAATGTTCATTACCTGATTATGTCTCAGCATCGGAAATAGAAACATCATTACTATCCTCTAAGGGTTTCTCTACCTCAGGTTCACTAGAAGTATGCAAAGTCCTATCATTTTTCTTTTTCTTTTTCTTTTTAGATGGACTAGGTGCATCAACATTAATTCTTTGAGAGTCTTGTTCAATTCTTTTAGGGTGACCTTCAGGATAAATTGGCTCCTGAGTCATTTTACCTCCTCTAGTCATTACTCTAACAGCATGATCATTCATATTGTTATTCATTTCATTGAGCAATTCACTTTGAGATTTAGCAACTTGTTCTAATTGGGTTTGAACCATAGATGCATGTTTACCTACACCTTTGACATCATTAGCAATTCTAAATAACAGGTCACTCAAGCGATCAATCATGTAGGCATTTCGTTTCAATTGTTTCATAACATTTGCATTGAAATGATCTTGCTTAATAATATAATTGTCAAATTCATACAAACATTGACTAGGAGGTTTGTTATAGGGAATATCACCTTCATCAAACTTTATAAGAGAATTTACCTCTACTACCTGTGGCGGTGTGTCAAGCCCATGTATTTCCTCAATAGGTGGCAAATTCTTAACATCTTCAGCTTTAATACCTTTTTCCTTCATACATTTTCTTGCTTCTTGCATATCTTCAGGACTGAGAAATAAAATACCCCTCTTCTTCGGAGTGGGTTTAGGCGGTGGTTTGAGAAGTGTCCAATCATTATCATTTTTCAATATATTATTCAATAGTTCTTCAGCCTGCCCAACAGTTCGTTCCCTGAAGCACAACTATCTAGGTAGTCCCTAGAAGCATCGGTTAGTCCATTATAAAAGATATCAAGTATTTCATTCTTCTTAAGAGGATGATCAGGCAAAGCATTAAGTAATTGGAGAAGCCTCACCCAAGATCGAGGGAGATTCTCTTCTTCAATTTGCATAAAATTAAATATTTCCTCTAAAGCAGCTTGTTTCTTATGAGCAGGAAAATATTTCTCAGAGAAGTAATATATCATATCCTGGGGACTACGCACACAACCAGGAGCAAGAGTAATAAACCATTTCTTAGCATCACCCTTTAATGAGAAAGGAAACAACTTAAGAATATAGTAATAGCGAATTTTTTTCCTCATGAGCGAATAGGGTGGCTATATCATTTAATTTAGTAAGATGTGCCACAATGGTTTCAGTTTCATAGCCATGGAAAGGATCAGATTCAACCAAAGTAATTAACTCAGGGTCGACAGAGAATTCATAATCCTTATCAGTAACAAATATGGGAGAGGTAGCAAACTTAGGATCATATTTCATTCTCTCCCTCATAGATTTTTCTTTCATTTCAACAAGCAATTTTACAACCTCATCTCTATCATTGCAAGCAAGAATGGCTCTAGCCGTCTCCCTATCAAAGACATGTTCATCAGGTGATTCAACTCTAGTAGGAGAGCTAGGCATAATAGGTGAATCATAATTCTCAAGAGTTTCAACATTTTCAATTTCTTTAGCTTTAGCAAGTTGTTCATCAAGAAATTCACCAAGTGGCACAGAATTATCAAGCATAGTACTAGCATCATCATAAGTATCATTCATAGCAAAAGTAGTATCATCAATAACTTGTGACATATCAGAATGCATAACAGGTGGCGGTGTTGCAAGCTTACTCAAAACAAAAGGTGAATCAAGTGCAGAGCTAGATGGCAGTTCCTTACCTCCCCTCGTCTTAGAGGGAACGATCTTGGTTCTATCATCCTTAAGATTCTTCATAGTGATCGATAGATATAAATCCCAAGTGACTCAGCAAATAGAGCTATGCTCCCCGGCAACGGCGCCAGAAAAAGGTCTTGATAACCCACAAGTATAGGGGATTGCAACAGTTTTCGAGGGGACACTACTGTAGGAATGCCTAGCAGTGGCGGGTGCAAAATGGCCATCAGTGGAGGGCTACGGGCCCAGGCAAGCCCGCCACTGACCTTCCGCCACTGCTAAAAGGCCAGCAGTGGTGGGCGGCCACCCGCCACTGTTAATTGGTTAGCAGTGTCGGGCATGAAGTAGCACTCGCCACTACTAATAGGATGCACCAGAGCAGGGATGCACCGTAGCATGGACACCACTGGCGAGCACTGTTCTCTGCCCGCCACTGCTAGGAATTTTCAGATTTAAAAAAAATGCATGTACTGTACTGTGATGTACACAGTACAGTCCATGTAATACACACATGTACATACACAGCTTCACTCTGAACACGAATCTAAAAATGCCAGAAACACAGTTAGACATTAAGCACACACATGGAAATTATTGCACTTTTCTTGCAGCCCGACTAGAGAAGACAAATCTCCTGTTTTTGTGAAGATCTCTAAACAGAACCCAACAAGATGAATCAAATAAGCTACGGAACCAATGTACCAAATGCACACTAATGAGGTCTTCACGTAGTGTGGCCGGAGTCGATGTCTCAATCCAAAAGCGCTCCCAAAGTTCCCAGTTCATGCCCCTACTCCTCTGGATTTTCTGGTCATTGGCTTCAAGTCGCTTCTGGTCCTTGGCCTCGAGCCGCTTCGGCTGAGAAAATCCTGAAAATAGGACATATTCTTGCACTATTAATGATAGAAAGAAATTAAAGTCGACTTAGATTTTCTTGTAATCACCAAGTGTTTCAGATTATATCTTTTAAAGTTTAAAAGAATCTCAGCGTGTGACAATCAACAAACAGGTGGCATGCTATGCTACGAAGAACAATTGCATGGAAAAGTAGAAAGTATTTCAAAGACTAATTTTGTGGCAACACACACATCAACTAGCACTTCGCTACATCTTTGTACGTGGGTATTTGCCAACATCAACATATAAATTAGGAGTGTATAATATCTGTGTTCGTGTGCAGCAGCTGAGACCAGACGAGTATCACCAAGAACATATAAATTAGGCGTGTATACAGTCTGTGTTCATGTGCAGCAGCAGAGTGTACGTGGGCATCTGCCCCCAAAAAACTGCAAAGACTGATGCACAAAATAATTCACAAAAATTGAGCACTCCAGTTCATGAAGCACCAATACCATCTCATTAGCTTTACTTAGGTACAACTCCAAATGTACAATCTCAGCCACGGCACACCTCATTTCAAGGAAACAACTGAAGCGCACCCAGCATCTTGGCTAATAAAACAAAAGAAGAAGGATGCAACTACATGGAAGGGGTTGAGGGGAGATAGACCTTGAAGGCATGGCGGGCTTGTAGCTCATGAGTTGTGGGTGTAGCAGAAGATGGCCCTCGGCGAGTGGCAGTTGCTTGGTGGTGTCCATCTCTCTCGTAACCCAAGTCGCTCAACAGTAAACTGCAGTGAAGAAACCGACCAAGTGAGAGCGTGTCAGGGCATGCAAGGGTAGCCAGGGGCAGACCCAAGACAAAAATGACCCGGTGTCCCATGTCCATCACATGTGTGGATATCAAGTAGTAATATACATAATAGTAACACACATAACAATAAAATCTACACAGAATATGATATAAGAGTCAATATGCTTACCAGAAATCCAAATATAAGAGGTTCACTTGAAATATTAGTTGATCATAGAATGTGGAGCAATAGCAGAGCATCAAATTGTCCAAATTATGAAAATAAGTACGAATGATGGTGACAAAATGCAACATTAGAGCTTTGATTGCCTACAGAACGAAAGAAACAAAACCACTTAGTAACATATTAAGTATAGTTCTACAATAAACAGATATGTTAAGACAAGTACCTTTTAAAAATATTTTTGTAAGTTCTTTCATGGCCCCAAAGCGATCAATTACCGCTTCATTTATAACCTTTCTCATTTTTCCTTTCACCACATAACAAATAAGGTTGTACTTTCGAGGCATCGTCACTAAGACTACTACACAAATATGTTTTCACAGTTCTTATAGGTAAAAAAGATCTCTCAAATGTAGCAAGTGGCAACCAACAACACTAATGCTAGCTTCAAAAGTCGACAAACAAATAGGTAGTAAATACGTGTCTTTGTCTCCACCATTTTTTTAGAGAGTTCACAAATATTACTTAAACTAGATAAGCAATCATGTACTCGAACATCGACAATGTAAAGACGAAGGTGATGTCTAAGGTCCCTAGTGCTCCATCATCAAAATCTTTTGGATAAAGTCTAGCTAGACTCATCAAATGTTGTAAATTGAAATCACGAGTTATCCTTTTGGGTTCAAACTGGCCTAGCAGATAAGCAACTCATAAATTTTCTGGCTGATATTTTTCTATTTTTTAGTCCATAAACTGAGCTTCCACTATAATTTAAGATTTAAGATTTTTCCCCAACCGTTATTAAGATAATTAAAATTTTCACAAAGAAGAAAAGAACTATAAAACGTATTACTGTACTTGAACTATAAAACATAAAGTCTAGCATGTTGACGCTCAAAAGTGGCAAAGTCATAAAAAGTAGCTTAAGCTATGTCAATATTAATTCAAACTTATGATTAGAAGTCACCTTCGGATGGCTCTCTTCGAGAAGATCAAGATGGATACGAAGATGGTCCAAGACGGAGCTCGGATGCAAAAGTTATGATGATTTCAGAGATGCTTGTGTTGACATCAGATTAAAGAATGGCCAAAAAATCAATTAATATGGCCTCGGGTGGAAAAAGTTTCAACATGAAAGTTGTGCGTCTCGTCGAAGCAGTTGATTTTGAGATAAAAACTGTCTTAATCCGAGGTCGTATGCAACCTGTGGAGTCAAAACAAGGTCAGGGACAGAAACTGCGGAGTCACTTCGGACCCACCGAGTTGATTTGACTCGGTGAGACCGAGTTGATGTCTGAAGATTACAGAAAGTTGGTCACATGCACTCGGTGGGACCGAAGCAAACCACTCGGTGAGACCGAGTTGATGTCAAAAGATTACAGAAGGTTGGCCATGTTCACTCGGTGGGACCGAAACAAACCACTCAGTGGCTCCGAGTTGATCCGGAAAATTGCCAAAGATTCCTGTCTGAGTTAGGTTAGGGTTTTTGATGTTTTGGACAGAATTTTTAGTCCTTTTCTTGTATGGGAAGTCCAGCCGCCTCATAAATAGATGAGAGGTGACGGCCGATTGAACAACACACAATCGACAAATCAATCTATCATCTTTTACCTTTACTTTTACCTTCTCCCTTGTTCTTCTTCTTCCTCGTTCTTTGTTCGTTCTTCTAATTGCATGGCGGCGATCCACGAGGCCCTAGGGGTGATCAGGTCGACCTACGGCAGCCCATAGCCGCCGCGCACCCTGACGGGGTCCCTCCCGGGCGTGTGGGGTTTCGGGTCCTCAAAAGCACCCGCCGGATTGCTTGCGTACCGCGCTTCCGGTCGGGTCTCCTTCGACGTGAGGTACGGTGCATCACCCCCGGTGTTGAGGTTACACGGTGACGTGTTCGTGTGTGAACACACTTGCAGTTTTTACCTTGGCCGATTTAACTATTTGACGAACCATGTTGCAATCCTCAAAACTATGTTTGAACGAATCATGCAACTTACAATACATTCGTCCTTGGATAGATGGCTTTACATGGTGATCAAGAATTCTAATATAGTCATTTTTCAGCAACAAATCAAAGATTTGATCACACATGCTTGAATTGAAGGTAAACTTCTTATTTTCTAGCCGATCATGCTCTGAGAACGGCTTTGGAACTATGCACATGAATGGTTCAGATTTGGCATCTCCCCATTCAGCTATGAATTTTCTTTTGTATTCTTTTTTCGATGTCATTGGGTAAGATATTATACTAGCATCAGTTTTCTCAAAAGAATTTAACCTTGGCTTTAGGTTTCTGAAACGAAAATAGTTAGAACATACATGCCTCAGTTGAGACCAAGTGTAAGCCAAGTAAGAAATAAGCAAAGCTACCCAATTAGATATGAACTTTAGACAAAGCAATAGGGAAAGTCTTGGCTGCAATAATATGTCACTGTCGGTCTTTGTAAATGGTGCAATGGGTTGACCGATATGCTCTATAACAATTTTTATGCTAACAAGTAAGTTACCCTTCTTCATTGGTCTTTCAAAATTACTTATGAGAATTTTTCTAATAGATGCATCAACAATAAAGTTGTGACCAAATCTGAAAATAGGTAAATTACTTGCTAGACATACCTCTTCAAATATGTTGGGAAAGCATGATGGTGGTGTGGCTTGAACAATATCATGCTTCGCTTCTGGATGGCTTCCCAACACCTCATTGCCCTCTTTTTCCTGATTCCGTGCATCATTACATTGAAGATCTTTGTCAACCAAACCTTGTTCAGCTACTTGTTCTTGTCCTTGAAGCTCGTCAATTTCTATGGCACGAAACTCATAGGGCAGGAAGTAGGTTCCATTAACTTCAGAAAAATCAAGCATGGTCGTTTTGCTATGCTTGCCATGCCCTTTCTCAATAACTCTTGCCTTTTTGGATTTGATGGATTCGTAATATATACTACTTGATTCAGCTTTTTCAACCGAAGCACTTTCACGCTCCGAATCATCCTTCTTTTCATTGATACTATCAATTGGCAATGCATCTTTTATCTGAGCCACTTCTTTTTCTATTTGTTTCTGGCGGCGAGCGGCAAAGTTGGTTTTAATCTTTTTCTCAATTTCAGCCCACTCCGGATATGATTGCCCCCCAATGATTTTAGATTCTTTCGGCAATGACACACGGGTGTTTCCAAAACTTTGCAATTGTGTAGGGGGTGTATAATATAATATAGTACTAGGTGAAGGCATATGCATTGTTGTAAAACCATATTTTTGCTCGCCAATTATATCAATTGGCAAAGATTCATCTTCTCGCAAAACTCTAGCTCTTATTGCATTATAATCAGGAACTAGCCCCTTATCATGTTCTTCAAGGCAAAGAGCACTAATCTTGTTATTTCGGGCTATATCCCTTTTTAATGTAGCCACTTCCCATTCTGTAAGGGATTGCTCCACAATATTTTTAGATTCTTTCGGCAATGAGGTGTTGCCGAAATTCTGCAATTGCGTAGAGGATGCATTATATGCTACAACATTAGGTGAAGGCATGTGCGCTCCTGCAAAATTGTCACTTATTCGGCTATGACCATGAAGGTGCGGAGCCGAATTATGAACATCTACAGTTGTGTACGGTGCCAAAAAATTAGCAGCATGAGGTGTAGCATAAGATCGTTGAGGGTAATTGGCCGAATAACTAGTAGTAGCATAACCAATTCCCCTATCCACCGGCATGTTTGGATTAACATATTGCAAGTTAGTTGCCGATGAATAAACAGGTGAAACACTTTGTTGCATGCTATTGGAAATTCCTACACGAGGTGTTTCAACTTGATTGACCAAACTCATCATGTTGTTCATCGGCATAATGATATGTGGGGTTGCCGATGCATGAGAGTTGGAATACATATGGTGCATGTTACTAGTATCATAAGAAGTTGAAGCATGTAAATTACTTTGAATCGGCCTTTGCACGTAATTAGATGCATGATTGAAAAAACAAGGGCTGGCCGATAGAGTATACTCATTGAGTGATCTAGTAACACCATATGAATTATTTGCATCTACACTAGGGGATTGGATATTCATATTACCTTTGTAGATTGCAAACCTAGATGACGATCTCTTCGTAGCAAGAACGGGCCGGAGACCGTTCAAAGCTTTGTCCCCAGCGGAGTCGCCAAAAAGTGTGTTCGCACACGAACACGTCACCGTGTACCCTCGACGCCGGGGGTGATGCACTGCAGCTCACGTCGAAGGAGACCCTGCCGGAAGCACGGTACGCAAGCAATCCGGCGGGCGCTTTTGAGGACCCGAAACCCCACACGCCCGGGAGGGACCCCGTCCACTACAAGAAATATGTCAACTTGCGACCATCAATATTGGTCACTGAATGGTCATTGTTTTCCATTTTTGACCTTTTTATGACCAAAAACAGTTGGTCAAAAGCTGATCGTCTTTAATGAAACTTAACGACCTTTTTTGTGAAATGGTCGTAGACGGTTACGACCAAAACAAAAGGTCGTAGATTCTACGACCAATTGTTTTGGTCACTGGCAATCTGCCCAGACCACGTCAGATCCAACGTGGCAAGCTGATGTGGCAAAATTACGACCAAACAAAAAGGTCGTTGAACAGAATTGGCCCGGTCCAGTTTGGTGCTTTACATGGGCCGAGCCCGACAATTCAACCAATTTATATTATTTTTTCATGTCGATTTTGGTCAGGTACATGGGCCAAACCCAACATTTCAGCCTCGTTATTTTTGGGCCATGGTCGTTTTACAATATATTTCTTTTTGGGCCTTGGCCTTTTTATTTTCTGGGTCTTCGCCTTTTTGCAGTTCATTTTTTTCAGCAATTTTGTTCTATTTTTCTTGAATTGTTTGGTTTGTGGCCTTTTTAGGGCCCAAATAGCATTTGTTTCATTTTTTACGTATCAGCAATAAATAACCAATATTTTGGTCAGCAGAGCGCTAATCGCACAAATTATCACAAATGACGACCAAATGAGAATATTATATATATCATAATCATGCCATAGTTCACATCATCCAGGAACTTAGAACAACTACAAAAGTACTGCTATGTAGCATATAACAACCATTCCATTTTTAATCATATAATTAGCTACAAAGATGAAGCCTTTCCTTCTTCCAACTTCAGCCTAGAGCCCCTGTAAAAGAGAGCAATTGATCGTTATTATGAATGTTGAGTCAGAATGAAAGCAATATCTTCCAACATACAACACCTAGGAAAAGAATAATGAACAGAATAATAAATAGATACACAAGCAGCTGGAGTCAATCCTGAAGCATGGGGGCATGGATAACAGTAGCAACCATGAGTAAATATTAGCAAATATTCTATTGGTGGAAAAAACTAAATACCAGCAAGCTCTAAGAAGACTCCAAAAACTTGCTTGCTCACAACACAATCATGTTTTTGACGACAAATACTACTAGAATTAAGGCACAAATCATATTCTAAGCAGTATCAGCACCATGGCAGTAACAATTGACAGTAGCAGGACATCAATGGGGCACAGCTTAGTTAGCTACTAATGTTCACCAAATTCAAAGACTGTCTGTCCAGCCTAACAAAAATACAACACCATACTTGGGAATTCGGAGCGAGAAAAGGTACATGTCGCTTAAGAGCTATCACAAATGATACTCATCAAGGATAAAAATAGGTAGGTATCATATAATTCTAACCACGATCATACATTGAATTCATTAAAGGCTACAGATTCATTTCTTGACATAGCATTGGAAAACCACAAGAATAGTATATTAACCAAAGTGTCCAGCTAACACATGGAGGTCACCATCACATAGCAAAGGGAGAGTGGGACAGACCGAGGACTTACACTCAGGATAGATCAAAGACTTCGCGCTTCCTCTTCCTCGGTGGACAGATCAAAGACTTCACTTCCTCTTCCTCATGCACCAGCAGCAACACCATCTCAAACACCTTGGAGCCTACAACCTGTAAGATAGCACACAACCATCCACACATTAAGGTCTGAATTCAGATCAATGGATCCCTTGACATAAGGCAATAAGAAACTGTACTCATGTATGAACGAAAATAAAAATAACCAAAACTTTGAGGCCATAGTGTGTGCCAAAAAAAAACTTAACAAATGCATACTTATCCCATAGGCAGCAATATTTCATCAAGCATCAAGCCCATATCTGTTCGAGAAGACAAGGAGTAGATACCTGACTTTGTGTCGATGCGGTGGATGGGCTGTAGTTGAAGAAGATCCGGTCCTCATGGTGCTGTTGTAGGTAATCATCCATGTAGAAGTATCATGTAACCAAAAGGGTTAAGACCATACACAAGGATCATTGTTAGCAGAATTGAGATATATTTGTACAGGGCAATGACAGGTACCAATCCAGTGCAAGATAATAGAGCAAATATGCAAGTTATTTAGATTTACTAATGGGTTTGTCACACTACCAAAATTCAAGATAAACCATGACAGGGAAATGAGTGAATTGCAGCAGAGGAGGCATCTTCTAATTTGACTACCACAATCATTGAGTGAAAGCAAAAAGTAGAGAATTTGAAAGTTTCTGAACTGAATGCAAGCAAGTTTACACATGACAGAGCAAGTCTGCAGCCCCTAATTAGATTAGATGTTCTGACCCAATATTAGATTAGACAATTAATATGGATTGGAGGAGGGAGTACCACCATAGCAGCAATGAAATTGAACACAAACTGCCAGCAGTACTACTACTTCTGACTGGTTTGGATCATCACACACCAACTAGTATAGCAGAACAAACTTGATAGTACTACCAAGTGCTAACGATTGTCACACTCGATCGACTATTTAATTGCATGAATTCCAACCAAGCACATCCATCCCTTCAAAATACATCAACATTCATTCAAGGGAACAAAAATAAAGACAGAATCCCTCTTGTATCTATCTATCTATACACGCTTGATTTTTCCTCTGCTCAAGCAAGCAAGCAAGCATAAAACAACACAATAGTATATAGCAATTTGATTGCACACAGGGTTCAAACTAGACCGAGACATGCATTAAAACTGAACCGATTTGCACAAACCACCAAGGTGAGTCCAGAACAATTGCAAACGAATTGCCTAGATAAGATGAGATGTGTAGGGGGTAGGAAGAGGGGGTGGAGCTCACCACACCACGCCAGGGGGTAAGAGGAGTCGGCAGCAGCAATGAGGGATCTTTCGTACTTGTCCACCTGCAGCAGCAGCAGCAGCTGGTCCAGATCTGGTACGGAGCAACCTGCAACACAAACAAATCAAAGGAAGAAATGACAAGGAGGGGAGATGAAGAAACTGACAAGACAAGGGTTCATGCGCGCGCACGCACCATGGTCGGAGATCCGCTCGCCGGAGATGGCCTGCAGCCGGTGCGCGTCCTTAGGGGTTGAGGCGTCGGACCTCCACCGCTAGGGTTTCGGGCATCTCCGTCCATGGATGCTGTCGGGTCGGGCCTCCATGGGTGACCTCGAGGACGGTCACGGCTCAGGACGCCGATGCTGCCGTGGATCTGGGCGCTTCACCACCTTGTCGGTCGATCCCTTCCATTCCCTTCCCTTGGGATAGAAGGTGCGGGCCTTCCTTCCTTTCTTTCCCTTCCCTTGGGAGAGAAGGTGAGGGGCGGAGGAGGCCACTGGCGGCGGGGTTGAGCGGCGGCGGGGGATAGGAGAGCGTCGGTGGTTGATTCCCGGAGGTGGCGGCGGCAAGGGAGGAGTGGAGTGCTAGGGTTCGTGAGAGAGAATGAGAGAGAGAGAGAGAGAGAGAGGAGGGCACGAGGGGTTGGGTGGGGTTCGCGAGAGAGAGAGGGGGGTTTGCTGCGGTGGGTTGGATGGATGGATGGATGGATGGACGGATGTTTGCCATGTCATCGATCCATGCCATAACTGATCCCACCAATCAGAATTAAGCTTATGTAGTATTGTTTTTTTCCTTTTGTTTCCCTTATATTTTTACCCTCTTATTCCGGGTAAACATTCAACATATTACCCTTTTATAGTTTGTTAAAATGACTCAATATTGTGCACATGTGTGCATCTTGGGATGGCAACCAATGTTGATTTGGGGGGTTTTCATTTTCTTTGCACAAAAAAACATTCTAATTTTGGAGTGCCAAAAATCAGTTTTTTTGTGAAGAAACAACCAAATCTTTGTTGCAAAATTATACCGCACCATTTTTCGTAAATATTAGACCATATTTTATGCACAATTGACCAAATGTTTGCCACTCAAAAGGTTTCGATGCACCTCTCATCAAAAAGACAAATTTTCGTCGATTCAGTAGGAAACGGGTCAAATTTGAACTACAGCTGCTTCATAGTTTTCTCATGATTGTTTCCAAAAATTATTTTTAGATACATAAGTACCTATTTCATCAGAGAAACAACAAAAGTTTTGTAAGGTTCCACACCTGGCAACGAACGGTCATGCCCGCCGTTTTGATCGCATTTTCAAATCGGCATAAGAAATTCAAAAAAAATCAAAAAAAATGGAAAATCTTCGCATTGTGTCATTATATGTGAACTATTTTCCAGTAAAAATAACAAACTTGGAATACAGCAAATATTTCAAAAAATTGTTCTAAAAAATGAGGTGTCATGTATGAAAATTCATAGCTTTCGAGGCAAACTACCAATGTTATGTCAAATTTCATGGCATAGTTTGTCCAAATGAGCCCACATCTTGCATAAGTGTGCATCTTTGAATGTCAAACAATGTTTCCAAAGGGAGTTTTCATTTTCTTTGCACAAAAAATTCATTTTTCATTTCCCGAGTGCAAAAAATTGGCTTTTTTGTGAAGAAACTACCATATATTTGTTGAAAAATGGCACCACTCCATTTTTCAAAAATATTAGACCACATTTTATGTGGCATTAACCAAATGCTTGTGTTTCAAAAGGTTTCGATCCACCTCTCATCAAAAAGACAAATTTTCGTCGATTCAGTAGGAAACGGATCAAATTTGAACTACAGCTGCTTCATAGTTTGCTCATGATTTTTTCCAAAAAATATTTTTAGGTACACAAGTACCTATTTCATCAGAGAAACAACAAAAGTTTCTTAAGGTTCCACACCTGACAACGAACGGTCTTGCCCGCCGTTTTGATCGCATTTTCAAATCGGCATAATAAATTCAAAAAAAATCAAAAAAATTGAAAACCTTCGCATTATGTCATTATATGTGACCTAGTTTCCAGGAAAAATAACAAACTTGGACTACGGCAAATGTCTTAAGAAAGTGTTCTCAGAAACGAGCTATCATGTATGAAGATCCAAGGCTTTCAAGGCAAATGGCCAATGTTATGGCAACATTCATGACATAGTTTGTTCAAATGACATCATATTTTGCACAAGTTTGCATCTTGGAATGACAAACAATGTTGCCTCTTTGCACGAAAATTTCATTTTCCATTTTTTGAGTGCCCAAAATGAGTTTTTTTGTGAAGGACCTACCAAATATTTGTTGCAAAATTGGCCCAAATAAATTTTCTAAAATACTAGGCCATATTTAATGTATAATTGACCAAATGGTTGGGTGTCAAAAGCTTTTGATCCACCTCTCGTGAAAAAGACAAATTTCCGCCGATTCAGTAGGAAGCGGGTCAAATTTGAACTACACCTGCCTCATAGTTTGCTCTTTATTTTTTCCAAAAATCATTTCTAGGTACATAAGTATCTATTTAATCAGAGAAACTCCAAAAGTTTTGCAAGATTCAACCCCTAGCTACGAACGGTCATGCCCGTCGTTTTGACCGCAATTTGAAACGGGCATAAGGAATTAAAAAAAATCAAAAAAATTGAAAACCTTCGCATTGGGTCATTATATGTGAGCTAGTTTCCAGGAAAATTAACAAACTTGGACTACGGCAAATGTCATAAGAAAGTGTTCTCAGAAACGAGCTATCATGTATGAAGATCCATGGCTTTCAAGGCAAATGGCCAAGGGACAATTACATTTGTGCCCTTCATTGGAACCCACTACTCAAATTTACCCCTAATTTTGAAGTGTGCTCAAATTTGCCCCTCTGCCGTTAAGTCCAGTTATAGAAATGCCCTTCCGTCCAGTACTGTAGCACTTTCCGTCCAGTACTGTTGCACTTTCCGTCTGCTACAGTACACAGAGGCCTCTGACGGTCAAAGGCCTTTGACTGGATGGAAGGGCATTTCTATAAGGTGACTTAACGGCAGAGGGGCAAATTTGAGCACACTTCGAAATTAGGGGCAAATCTGAGTAGGTGGTTCGAGTTAGGGGCTGAAATGTAAATGACCCAATGGCCAATGTTATGGCAACATTCATGGCATAGTTTGTTCAAATGACATCATATTTTGCACAAGTTTGCATCTTGGAATGACAAACAATATTGCCTAAGAAAGTTTTAACTTTCTTTGCACGAAAATTTCATTTTCCATTTTTTGAGTGCCCAAAATGAGTTTTTTTGTGAAGGACCTACCAAATATTTGTTGCAAAATTGGACCAAATAAAATTTCTAAAATACTAGGCCATATTTAATGTATAATTCACCAAATGGTTGGGTGTCAAAAGCTTTTGATCCACCTCTCGTGAAAAAGACAAATTTCCGCCGATTTAGTAGGAAGCGGGTCAAATTTGAACTACAGCTGCCTCATAGTTTGCTCTTTATTTTTTCCAAAAATCATTTCTAGGTACATAAGTATCTATTTAATCAGAGAAACTCCAAAAGTTTTGCAAGATTCAACCCCTAGCTACGAACAGTCATGCCCGTCGTTTTGACCGCATCTTGAAACGGGCATAAGAAATTCAAAAAAAATCAAAAAAATTGAAAACCTTCGCATTGTGTCATTATATGTGACCTAGTTTCTAGGAAAAATAACAAACTTGGACTACGGAAAATGTCTTAAAAAAGTGTTCTCGGAAACGAGCTATCATGTATAAAGATCCATGGCTTTCAAGGCAAATGGCCAATGTTATGGCAACATTCATGGCATAGTTTGTTCAAATGACATCATATTTTGCACAAGTTTGCATCTTGGAATGACAAACAATGTTGCCTAAGAAAGTTTTAACTTTCTTTGCACGAAAATTTCATTTTCCATTTTTTGAGTGCCCAAAATGAGTTTTTTTGTGAAGGACCTACCAAATATTTGTTGCAAAATTGGACCAAATAAATTTTCTAAAATACTAGGCCATATTTAATGTATAATTGACCAAATGGTTGGGTGTCAAAAGCTTTTGATCCACCTCTCGTGAAAAAGACAAATTTTCGCCGATTCAGTAGGAAGCGGGTCAAATTTGAACTACAGCTGCCTCATAGTTTGCTCTTTATTTTTTTTCAAAAATCATTTCTAGGTATATAAGTATCTATTTAATCAGAGAAACTCCAAATTTTTTGCAAGATTCAACCCCTAGCTACGGACGGTCATGCCCGTCGTTTTGACCGCATTTTGAAACGGGCATAAGAAATTCAAAAAAAATCAAAAAAATTGAAAACCTTCACATTGTGTCATTATATGTGACCTAGTTTCCAGGAAAAATAACAAACTTGGACTATGGCAAAGGTCTTAAGAAAGTGTTCTTAGAAACGAGCTATCATGTATGAAGATCCATGGCTTTCAAGGAAAATGGCCAATGTTATGGCAACATTCATGGCATAGTTTGTTCAAATGACATCATATTTTGCACAAGTTTGCATCTTGGAATGACAAACAATGTTGCCTAAGAAAGTTTTAACTTTCTTTGCACAAAAATTTCATTTTCCATTTTTTGAGTGCCCAAAATGAGTTTTTTTGTGAAGGACCTACCAAATATTTGTTGCAAAATTGGACCAAATAAATTTTCAAAAATACTAGGCCATATTTAATGTATAATTGACCAAATGGTTGGGTGTCAAAAGCTTTTGATCCACCTCTCGTGAAAAAGACAAATTTCCGCCAATTCAGTAGGAAGCGGGTCAAATTTGAACTACAGTTGCCTCATAGTTTGCTCTTTATTTTTTCCAAAAATCATTTCTAGGTACATAAGTATTTATTTAATAAGAGAAACTCCAAAAGTTTTGCAAGATTCAACCCCTAGCTACGAACGGTCATGCCTGTCATTTTGACCGCATTCTGAAACGGGCATAAGAAATTAAAAAAAATCAAAAAAATTGAAAACCTTCGCATTGTGTCATTATATGTGCCCTAGTTTCCTGGAAAAATAACAAACTTGGACTACAGCAAATGTCTTAAGAAAGTGTTCTCAGAAACGAGCTATCATGTATGAAGATCCATGGCTTCCAAGGCAAATGGCCAATGTTATGGCAACATTCATGGCATAGTTTGTTCAAATGATCTCTTATTGTGCACAAGGGTGCATATTGGAATGACAAACAATGTTGCCTAAGGAAGTTTTCACTTTCTTTGCACGCAAAATTCAAAAAGTGTTCATTGAATTCAAAATGGTCCTCATATTTTGGGAGACAAACAATGTTGCTTAAGGAACCATTTTTGGAGAGATAAAATGAAAAAAAGGAAAAAATGAAAACTCTTAGTTATTATTATTGGGGTAACAGAGTTTATAATTTCTAAAGTTAACAGAGTTTATAATTTCTTATAATTTGTATAGTTATTATTATTGGGGTAATTATATTATTGTGGAATTAAGGAACATTTTTATTTAAAATTTTAAGTATTTTAAATATATTATTTTTACTCACTTATTTCACTTAGGTTTTTTTATTATTAAACAAATGGCCTGCCTGGCCCATCTGGCCATCTGCCTGGCCCAAGTGGCCCACTGGCTCGGCCGGCAGAGGAGATGGACCTCAGCCCGAGCCGGCCCCCTCTCCTCACTCTCTTTCTCTCGAGCTGGCCTCTCTCTCTCTCTATCTCGAGCTCTCTTTGTCTCTCTGCCCCGATCCCCTTCTGGCCACAGCCGATTCCAGCCGTCGCCGGCCACCTCTGCGGCCATGCTAGCCACTCACGGCTCCACCTCGTGACGCTGCGCCTCCTACACCGTGTCGATTTGCTTTATCCCGCCTCAAGTGGTCTCCCACATCACTTCCTCTCGCTAGGGTTTCGGTGGTGGGATGGACCTCGTCGGCGGCAGCCTCCTGCTCGTTGCTCCGGTCATCTCCATCCCCTGGTGTTGCTCCTCGACGTCCTCTGCACCACTACTTTGCGGCATCGCCTGGGATTCGCCCCCTCATCGCCTGCCGCCGTGCGACGGCGGTGATTTGGCCACACCGCAACCGCGGCGGTGGCGATGCTCTGCTTCGGCTACAACACGTCCAAGGTGAGCTCTTCTACCCCTCCTGCTCTACTGTTGGTGCTAGTGATGGACATGGCCATGGCGATTTCGATGAGGTGCTCGTCTGGTTGATGCTCTATGGTCATACTCGTGCAACAGTTCCTACTAAAGCTCTGTAGTTGTTGGTCCCATGCTATCTAGGGTTCGTAGGTTCCTGTTCATGTTTGGTTGCTATCCTGTGAGCTATGTTCCTGGGTTTGCTAAATTGATCAGTGGCAGTGCTGATCTCTCATTGCTTCCTGTGGGACTCTATTGTTCATATAACTGAAGAATTCTTCAGTTAGAAAGCTTCCTGTTCACTGCACTACTAGAGTAGTTCATGTAGGTGTGATATATCCTCTCTGGTTTGGTCTGGTTAATTCATGGTGTTCATTACTAAATGATTCAGTCCATCTGCTATTTTTGTGAGCTCTGTTCTATTGACAGACTGGCTGTTAGTTCAATTAAATTACTGAACTTGTTATAGTTCAGTTAATACTACTTTGTGCTGCAGTTAAGTTATGAATTCATTTCCTTTCCATTGCCCTGTTTAACCTTGTTAATATATATACTGTATTTATGTACTTGTGTGGTGACACACACATATATACTATTGCTATTACTGTTGTTATATAGGTGCAGTACTTATATCTAGCCCAGGTGCTAGTGGGTGCATGTGTTCCTATTGCAGGAATTTACCAAGTGTAAGTGGTGCTTGGTGTTCTGCATATAGCAGGTCTGTTTATGTGTGCTACAAAGGCCTAATTTTTTCTACTGGTTATATATATGGACATTATCTCATCTTGCCCAGTTCCTTCTCTCCTAATTCTGGTATTGAACAGATACTCTCTTGGTCTTAGTCTTTTCTCTTCCTTCTCTTCTTTTTCTCCTAAAATCTAATAAGAACAGATGCTTTTCTTGATCTTTTGCCAAGCCAATGATGCTGGTCTGAGGCTACTCTCACTGGGATATTAACAGATGCTACACTCACGCCCCTATGATGTCATAGTCCTAGCACTTCTAGGCTATCTGAGGACAAATCCCGCAAAATCCTACCTTGGGGTCTTGTTACAGCTTGGTCTTGAGGATTCTGGCAAAACCTCCTTCTTGGGGTGTGCCTCCTCCTCCTCGCTGCTACACACTAGTTTCTCTGGTTTGGGTTTGGTCCAACTCCGATTTGGTACTGTTGTACTAGTGGCTATCAAAATCTCTGCACGGCTGGGTTTCTCTATTTATAGTGCTCTGGATGAGTGACTCAACTATGTGCTTGGGCACCTCCTGGAGGTCTGGTGCGTGTGCTGTAGACAGTAGCTGCTTGTGTGCTGTTAAGCTCTCCTTGATGTCTATCTTATAAGCTGATGGGTGGCTAATTGCTTTGGGACTTGGCCCTGGCCGGATGGGTTGGATCTTTATCTACTTATGGCTTTATTCCGAGGATGAACAGTGGCTTCAATCTATTATCATTTGACAATAGATAACCTATAGGCCTAGTGGATTTCATTTGAAACTAGTTCCTAATTAGTGGCTTAAGATAATGGAGCTAGTGCTAGTATAGGCTAGACCTTGGATTTGATCCAATGGTTTACTACTATGTTGGCTTTGTGTTTCTTCCTAAACATGGATTGGTTCTTGGCTGCTACTATTCAATAGTCATTTGGTTTACTACTTACTCCTGGTTGGCTACTCTCAAAGTTCTGATCAGTCTATTATATAACAAATGGATTTTGGCTATCATTGCCACAACTTCAAAGTGCTAGCTCCTAAATCAATGCATTTCCAGAAATGGAAATGCTACATTTTAACAATAACTATTTCTTTTGTTTTTGGTGTCTATTTTGCAGGTTGAAGATTATCAAGAAGATAGAATTAGTTTAGGGAATAAATAGTTTAGTCTAGGTCTATTCCTTCTCAAGCTTATGTAACTCAAGAAATGTAATTGTAATTTCTAATAAAGATTTCTTTATTCCTTTGTGATATTACTTTGTATTATTTATTTCAATTATTAATAAGTTTGAATTCCCATTATCAATTATTATTTATTTATAAATGCATTTCCAATTCATACTGAATTGTACTTTTAGCACTTAAGTCCTCCAACTTATTTCTTAATCGTAATTGAACCCAAAACTCTAAATAAGAGCAAAGGTCTTGTCCAATTTTGTATTTGAATGCAAATTTAACTTAGTGATTTGAATGCAAGTTTGAAATTAACCCCAAACTCATATGCATGAATGCAATGCAATCGAATCCCCCCCCCCCCGCTCTCATGTAACTACGGGTCATTACAGTCCCACGCGTCAGTGATATGTCAAACTTAGTATTATCCAGACACGTAAGCGGAAATTCACACATGGACATGACACACAGGCGAAACTGCTGAGGTGGCTGATACATGGACATGACACGTAGTCGAATCTGCTGAGGTGGCCGTCCAAATATTTCAAGGCATTGCAAATTAGCAAATACGACTATTTAAATTGGTCGTAACCGGGTAAAAATAAGGGAAGTAAACAGTGCTATGTGCTTACGACCATTTCGTATAAGGAAACTATGACCTTTCTGGCCAAAATGGTCGTTATGTTTTCGGGTTTGGACCCTCCCAAACAGCTTACGACCAATTGGTTTGAAATGGTCATAGATTTATGACTATTTCTTCCAGGGTCACTGACAGAAGGTCACAAGTTAGCATATTTCTTGTAGTGGTCAGGGCGCGCGGCGGCTATGGGCTGCCCTAGGTCGACCTGGTCACCCCTAGGGCCTCGTGGATCGCCGCCCTGCAACTAGAAGAACGAACGAAGAACGAGGAAGAAGAAGAACATGGGAGAAGGTAAAGGTAAAGGTAAAAGATGATAGATTGATTTGTCGATTGTGTGTTGTTCAATCGGCTGTCACCTCTCGTCTATTTATGAGGCGGCTGGACTTCCCGTACAAGAAAAGGACTAAAAATTCCGTCCAAAACATCAAAAACCCTAACCTAACTCGGACAGGAATCTTTGGCAATTTTCCGGATCAACTCGGAGCCACCGAGTGGTTTGTTTCGGTCCCACCGAGTGAACATGGCCAACCTTCTGTAATCTTCTGACATCAACTCGGTCTCACCGAGTGGTTTGCTTCGGTCCCACCAAGTGAACGTGACCAACTTTCTGTAATCTTCTGACATCAACTCGGTCTCACCGAGTCAAATCAACTCGGTGGGTCCGAAGTGACTCTGCAGTTTTTGTCCCTGGCCTTGTTTTGACTCCACAGGTTGCATACGACCTCGGATTAAGACGAGTTTTATATCAAAATCAACTGCTTCGACGAGACGCACAACTTTGATGTTGAAACTTTTACCATCCGAGGCCATCTTAATTGAGTTTTGGCCATTCTTTAATCTGATGTCAACACAAGCATCTCTGAAATCGTCATAACTTTTGCATCCGAGCTCCGTCTTGGACCATCTTCGTATCCATCTTGATCTTCTCGAAGAGAGCCATCCGAAGGTGACTTCCAATCATAAGTTTGAATTAATATTGACATAGCTTAAGCTACTTTTTATGACTTTGCCACTTTTGAGCGTCAACATATCTGACGTACCAATTCTGGAGTGATTTGATGTGAAGTGGACAATCCATCCAAATACAGAATTACTATCATGAAAATTTGATGTGAAGTGGACAAACCATAATTCAGAATTTCCTTACAGGAAAACCAAAGTCATCTAAATCATCATCACCATTATACTAGGAAGCACACGCACACACAAATATAAACTCGCCAGAGTCTAAAAATAATTTCTTTTGATCTAGAAACCTCGGCCAGTCAGAAAATAGATAATCGAAGAGGGGATGGGGCCGGACCTTGATGGGGTTGGAGTAGGGGTGGAGCAGTGTCCACCATGGTGTCGGGGGCACGGAGCGGAGCAGCCTTCCCCTTGCCATCCCAGCGACCATGGCGTGGTGGATCTGCGAGGAAGAGAAGATATGGTGAAGAAGAGAGGATGTGATGTGGCAGATAACGAGGAAGAAGAGTGGAGAGACCTGCTGGAGCCACGCCGGAGTCGGAGGCGACGCGGACGCCGAAACCCTAGCCGCGATGAGGGTCATCGGTGACCGCTCGAGGATGTGCGCGATGAATCTGGTCGGAGGGGCGGACAGAGCGGTGGAAGGCGGTCACGGGGATGTGCTTCGCGCCATCGAAGGCCGCCGGAAGCCGCCGGAATCGGCCGGTGAGGGTGGTGGCGGCGGCGAGGTCTCGCGGGAGAGAGGAGGGAGGGCTCGTGGGTGGGGTTCGGGGTTAGGTTTGGCTGGGACTCGTGGTCTCCTATTTTTTTTCTCATTTGTTTTTTTTTCTTTTTGTTTTGGTGGGTGGCGGGCTGAGGATGGGAGCGCGAGGAGGCCCAAAACAGAAAAACTGCTCGCGAAATTTCCAGCGGCGGGCGAAACAAAATTACCAGTGAAGGGTAAAAACCATAGCCCGCCACTGCTATTTTTGGACGGATTTGCCGCGGGACCGAAAAATAGGAGTGGCGGTCGCTGTTTTTTGCCCACCACAGCTAGTTGAGTTACCAGTGGCGGGCACTAATTGTAGCCCGCCACTGGTAGTTCTAAACAGATTTGGCGTGGGACCAAAAAATAACAGTGGCGGGTACGTATAACTGCCCGCCAGTGGTAACTCAACTAGCAGTGGCGGGCGCTAGTTTGTGCCTGTCACTGGCAATATTTGTCACATGACAAATCTTTACAGCTGTCAGCAGTGACGGGCGCAAACTGGCGCCCGCCACTGGTAAGCCAATAGCAGTGGCGGGCGGTTCTTAGCACCCGCCACTGCTAATTTTTCAGATTAGCTGTGGCAGGTGCTAGACTGCGCCCGCCACTAATGGGGGTTCACCTATAAGCCCTTTCCCAGCAGTGGTAGAGTATTCAACCCAAATTTATTGATTCGACACAAGGGGAGCCAAAGAATATTTGCAAGTATTAGCAGTTGAGTTGTCAATTCAATCAGACCTGGAGACTAAATATCTGCAGCAGAGTGATCTGTAGCACAGTAGTATGGTAGTTTGATAGCAATAGCAATAATAGTAACAGTGGCAGTAACGGTAGCAGCAATAGTTTTGTAACAATTGTGATAGTAGTAGCAACAGTAGTAACTTAGCAAAGAACGATATATGAAAAACTCATAGGCATTGGATCGGTGATTATGTTGCATAACATTCATCATGTAACAGTCATAACCTAGGGCGACACAGAACTAGCTCCAATTCATCAATGTAATGTAGGTATGTATTCCGTATATAGTCATACGTGCTTGCGATAAGAACTTGCATGACATCTTTTGTCCTACCCTCCCATGGCAGCGGGGTCCATAAGGAAACTAAGGGATATTAAGGCCTCCTTTTAATAGAGAACCGGAACAAAGCATTAACACATAGTGAATACATGAACTCCTCAAACTACGGTAATCACCGGAAAGAATCCCAATTATTGTCACCTTGGGGTATGCGGATCATAACACATAGCAGGTGTGTATAACTTGCAAGATCGGATCAAGAACACAAATATATTCATGAAAACATAAAGGGTTCAGATCTGAAATCATGGCACTCGGGCCCTAGTGACAAGCATTAAGCATAGCAAAGTCATAGCAACATCTATCTCAGAACATAGTGGATACTAGGGATCAAGCGCTAACAAAACTAACTCGATTACATGATAAATCTCATGCAACCCATCACCGTCCAGCAAGCCTACAAAGGAATTACTCACTCCCGGCGGTGAGCATCATGAAATTGGTGATGGAGGATGGTTGATGATGATGATGATGATGACGGAAGATCCCCCTCTCCGGAGCCCTTAACGGACTCCAGATCTGGCCTCCCGATGAAGAACAGGAGGTGGCGGCGGCTCTGTATCGTAAAACGCGATGAAACTTCCTTTTTGATTTTTTTCTCTGGAATTGTGAATTATAGGCCTGAGATTAGGGTCAGCGGAACCACATGGGCCCCACAAGCCACCAGGGCGCGCCAGGGGGGGTGGCGCACCCTGGTGCCTCGTGGGCAGCAAGGGGCCCCCCTCCAATGGATCTTGGCTCCAGTATTTTTTAGTTATTCCATAAAAAATCTCCAAAAAGTTTCGTCCAATTCCGAGAACTTTTATTTCTGCACAAAAAACAACACCATGGTAGTTCTGCTGAAAACAACGTCAGTCCAGGTTAGTTTCATTCAAATCATGCAAATTAGAGTCCAAAACAAGAGCAAAAGTGTTTGGAAAAGTAGATACGACGGAGACGTATCATACATCCATACAAACACGGGCCATGTGCTATGATTGGTGTTCTGATTGCCAAACGGATTCATGCAATCAGTACTAGCGCCAAGCACGATGTTCCTTGGATCATCTGTGAAATATTTATATTCAGCGTTTAATGCTCTCCACTGGATAGCATCTGCGAGGTGTATCAGCTTTGGATCATCTCCATCATCTGGCTTCACCCTCTCCGCGTGCCAGCGCATGAGCTTTGCTTCCTTAGGATCTACGAAATACCGCTGCAGACGGGGAGTGATCGGAAAGTACCATACAACTTTCTGTGGAGCTTTCTTTCCGGCCTTCTTATATCGTGAAGCATTGCACTTTGGACAGATGGTTTTTTCCGCGTGCTCGTTCCGATATATGATGCAATCGTTGATGCATGCGTGGTATCTAATGTGTGGCAGATCAAGAGGGCACACGATTTTCTTGGCCTCCTCGACACTAGTAGGACACAGGCTTCCCGCGGGAAGAACCTTCTTTAGATACTTCAAAAGCTCATCCAGGCTTGCGTCCGTCCATTTGTTTTTTGCCTTTGTCTTTAGAAGTTCTAGCGTGAAACTCAAGCGGGTCACATCGGGATCACAACCATCATACAATGGAGTCTTCGAGTCTAGCTCCAGTTGCGCCAGTTTGGCCTCCTCTCTAGAAGCAGCTCTGTCGCTAGTCGTCTTCTTACGAAGCAGGTCTCGAACATGCGGGTCCCGCATGGCTGAACTTAGTAGAGACGAAGACAGCGGCGTGTTCGCGTCTTCTCCGTCATGTACGACCTCTTCTCCGCCTGGTCCGGTCTCTTCTCCGCCATGTCCGGCCTCTTCGCCATCGCCATTTCCGAGGCCCTCTTCTTCGGGCCCATTATCGGTCATCTCTTCGTCTGGCCCCATGTCATTATTGCCTGCCCCGTCGACATCCTCATCATCATGATCTTCACTTATCCACCGAGTATGGCCATCCATGAAACCATGCATGAGCAGGTGCGCCTTGAATCGGCCACCCTTAAATGGGTCGAGCCAGACTCCTCTGCATCTTTGACACGGACATAAAACCTCCTTCCGTTTTTTTTCATACATGTCGTCCACCACGGATTGCCAGTATCTTTCCACCATCCTTCCATTGACCTTCATGATCGCCTGCGCGGAGCAAAAGAATAATAACCATGTACGCATGCATGCATGCATGCATCAAACTCATACAAAAATTCGACATGACCATCCCTAAACATATAGGACATATCAAGTTTGCCCGAAATTCGCCAAAACAGAAATGAATCGACATTTCGGCAAAACATAGGCAACTCATGTCACGCACATTTCAACAAATACACACAATATAGGCATGGAAGTCACATGCCACACACAATTCGGTATCATATCGCGCATAGTTCGGTCCTATCGCGCGCGCGCACAAACACCCACTCACACACGCACACATATTTCCATTCTTGCACAACTCTTCTTTTTGCTCACCTTCTTAATTAGTTAGTAGATCTAGATAGTGAGGTACCTAGATAGCTCTAACTAGGGAGAAAGAGAGAACTAGCTAGTGGACATGGGTGGATGGGCAAAGAAATTAATTAAAGAGAGGGAGGAGGAGGTGGTGGTGGAGAGGGGCAAAGAAAGAGAGAGGGAGGAGGGAGGGCATTAATAGAGGTGGTGGAGGGGCAAAGAAGAAAGAGGGAGGGGGAGCATTGAAGGAAGAAGCAACAAGCAAGTGGAAGAGAGGAGGGGGGAGAAAGGAAGGGGGAGAGGGAGAAGAAGGGGGAAAAGCTATATTATGCCTGGCGACCATAGCAGTAGCGCTGGGCACAAAAACGCGCTACTACTAGTTAACCTAGCTGTAGCGCTGGGCACAAAAACGCGCTGCTGGTAACTGGGCCCCACCAAATTACCCGTAGAAAAATACCGGTAGCGCCCGTTAGAAAAAACGCGCTACTACTAGTTAACCTAGCTGTAGCGCTGGGCACAAAAACGCGCTGCTGGTAACTGGGCCCCACCAAATTACCCATAGAAAAATACCGGTAGCGCGTTCTAGACAAAACGCGCCATATATATGTTTCTAGTTGTAGCGCTGGGTAGGGCCCAGGTGCTGCTAGTATCCCCTGAACTGGTGGTGCGGTGTGGCCCACTTAACAGTAGCGTGTTCTTACCTAACGGGCGCTGCTGCTAATCTGTACCAGTAGCGCTTGTTCTGTCAAGCGCTACTGGTACTTAATAGTAGCGCGGTGCACCTAACAAGCGCTACTAGTAATATTTCTACCTATAAGCTATTTCCTAGTAGTGTCACAAAGGGCATTACATTCATAATCTTTAATTTTGACTTTAATAGTAGGTTCCCATTCATCTTGTAATTTTCTATGAATTGATACTTCCAACTCAAGTGTTTCTTCATGCGCTTTCATCATGGCTTCTACAATATGTTTAGTGAAAGCTTTATTTTGTTCATATGCATTCGGTGAATTAATCATGAATTGCAACAAGGAAATACACTCAATTAAAGAACAACTATCATAATTAAAGTCCTTGTAATCCAAAATAGTGGGTGCATTACTATTTAAAGTTTTGACCTCTCCAAACCCACTTTTTTCATTTCTATCATTAAGATTACCACCCTCCAAGCAAGTGGGACTCCTTCTATCTAAAGTTGACTCTTCTTCAGTCCCTTTTTCATCAAGTTTTATGTTACTAAATAATGATTGAATAGGAGTGACACCAATCATTTTAATATCTTCATCATTACTACGATAGAAACCGGGTGGAATCGCTTTTTCTAGAAATTTTCGCTTAGCTCTCAACCTATCGGTCCTTTCTTTACTTTCATTAATGGAGACATAGATAGCTTTAATAGACTCATTTATATCATACTTGGGTGGCAAAATTTTAGTTTTGAGATTTTCCACATCATGAGCAATTCTATCCATGTTCCTAGCCAATTCATCAACTCTATTCAATTTTTCTTCTATCATAGCATTGAAATTCTTTTGTGAATTAATAAATTCTTTAATATTACTTTCAAGATCAGTAGGTATCCTATTATTATTATTATTATTATTATAAGAATTACCATTAGGATTGCCATAATTATTAGAGGAATTTCCAGGAAACGGTCTAGGATTGAAATTACCCCTATAAGCATTGTTGTTGAAATTATTTCTAGAGACGAAATTCACATCAATAGCATCATTATTTTGCTCAATCAAAGTCGACAATGGCACATCATTAAGATCAATATGAGCATTTTTATTAGCAACCAATTTCAATAAAGCATCCATCTTATCACTCAAAGTATTAATTTCTTCAACATAATTTACCTTCTTACCAGTTGGAGTTCGTTTAGTGTGCCATTGAGAATAATTTGTCATGATATTCTCAAGAAGTTTTGTAGCTTCTCCCAATGTAATTTCCATAAGAGTACCACCTGCGGCAGAGTCTAGCACATTTCTAGAGACAAAGTTTAGTCCCGCATAATTTTTTTGTATGATCATCCATAAATTTAAGCCATGAGTTAGGAAATTTCTTATCATTAATTTCATTCTCTCCCAAGATTGTGCAACATGTTCATGCTCAAGTTGCTTAAAAATTCATAATTTGATTTCTTAAAGAAATAATCTTAGCGGAAGGAAAATACTTGGTAATAAAAGCATCCTTACACTTATCCCAAGAATCAATACTATTTCTAGGCAAGGATGAAAACCAAGTTTTAGCACAATCTCGTAGTGAGAACGGAAATAATTTCAATTTGACAATATCGTTATCCATATCTTTTTTCTTTTGCATATCACAAAACTCAACGAAAGTATTTAGATGAGATGCAGCATCTTCATTAGGACTACCATAAAATTGTTCTTTCATAACAAGATTAAGCAAAGCAGCATTAATGTCACACGACTCCGCACTAGTGGCGGGAGGAGCAATAGGAGTACTAATAAAATCATTATTATTAGTATTGGAAAGTCACACAATTTTGTATTTTCTTGAGACATCGTGACGAAACAAGCAAACTAGCAAACAAGCAAATAAAAATATTTTTGTGTTTTTGTAAAAAAAATTAGAAGTGGGGGAGATGAAAACGAGAGGCAAATGCAAATAAAAGGCAAATAAAATAAATGCAAGTGAATGATAGTTTGTGCGAAGCTACTTGGTTATTTTGATGATGTCTCCCCGGCAACGGCGCGAGAAATTCTTCCTGCTACTTGTAGACTGCATTGGTATTTCCCCGAAGAGGAGAGGATGATGCAGTATAGTAGAGCTAAGTATTTCCCTCAGTTAAGAACCAATGTTATCAATCCAGTAGGAGAACCAAGCAAAATTCCGTTAAGCGCACCTGCACACACAAGAGCAAACACTTACACCCAACGCAAATAAGAGGGTTGTCAATCCTCTTAGCGGTTATTTGCAAGGATTAAATCTTATAGAGATAAATAGATAAACTAAAATACTAATTAAAATAAAAGTAAATAAATTGCAGCAAGGTATTTTTAGGGTTATATATATATGATAAAGTAGACCCGGGGGCCATAGTTTTCACTAGAGGCTTCTCTCTCGAACACATAGCATACGGTGGGTAAACAAATTACTGTTGGGCAATTGATACAAAAGAAAATAATTATGATGGATTCATGGCAATGATCATGTATATAGGCATCACGTCCGAGACAAGTAGACCGACTCCTGCCTGCATCTACTACTATTACTCCACCCATCGACCGCTATCCAGCATGCATCTAGGGTATTAAGTATGAAACAGAGTAACGTCTTAAGCAAGATGACATGATGTAGACAAAGTAAACTCAAGCAATATGATTAAACCCTATCTTTTTATCCTTAATGGCAACAATACAAATATGTGTCATGTCCCCTTCTGTCACTGGGATTGAGCACCACAAGATTGAACCCATCACAAAGCACCTCTCCCATTGCAAGACAAATCAATCTAGTAGGCCAAAGCAAATCGATAGATCGGAGAGAAATACAAAGCTATAATAATCATGCCTAAACGAGTTCAGAGAAGACTCAAATATTTCTCATGAATAATCTGATCATAAACTCACAATTCATTGGATCCCAACAAACACACCGCAAAAGAAGATTACATCGGATAGAACTCCAAGAACATCAAGGAGAACATGGTATTGAAGATCAAAGAGAGAGAAAAAGTCATCTAGCTACTAGCTATGGACCCGTAGGTCTGTGGTAAACTACTCACACATCATCGGAAGGGCGGCAAGGTTGATGAAGAAGCCCTCCGTGATCGATTCCCCCTCCGGCAGAGTACCAGAAAAGGCCTCCAGATGAGATCGCGGAAGAACAGAGGCTTACGGCGGCGGAAAGGTTTTCTCTTCTGTCTCTCTGGTATATTGGGAATATTTGGGAATTTATAGCGCTGAAATTAGGTCAGGAGGGGCAACGAGGGGCCCACAAGCCAGGGGGGCGCGCCCTACCCCCTGGGTGCGCCCTCCAGGCTTGTCGCCTCCTCGTGACTCTTCTGGTCTTCTACCGAAGCTTCGTGGGTCTCTTCTGGTCCAGAAAAAATTAATCCAATTTTTTTTCTCGTTTGGACACTTTTTGGTAATGATTTCCTGAATAGGCAAAAACAAGCAGAAAACAGCAACTGGCACTGGGCACTGAGTTAATAGGTTAGTGCCAAAAAATGATATATAAAGGCATATAATTGCATATAAAACATCCAAGATTGATACTATAATAGCATGGAACAATAAAAAATTATAGATACGTTGGAGACGTATCAGCCACCACGGCGCCAGACAGCCCCACCGCCCTGCGCTCGTCCATCAAGACGCATCCGCCGCCGAGACTACGCCGCACCATGCCGCCAAGACCCGCCGTCGTCAACGCCGCACCACCTCCTGATCCAGATCGCTGCCAACGCCAACCCAACGGTGTCCACCATCCACTCTGCTCACAAGGCGGCGCCTTCAAGAAGGGAACGACGCCGAAGGCGCCATCGCCGCCCACCGCAGTTAGGGCTTTCACCCGGGAAACAAATGCGCGTGGTGGAAGTAGAAGCAGATCTAACGAGCATCTCCATGGAGAAGGAAACGGCGCCCGCGGGTGTCGCCGTTGCCGCGGCCGAAAGGCCGGCTAGGGATTACTCTGGATCTGAATCCTCACCTCTAGCTCAAACCGAATCGCGGATCGGCATGTCTTGCGACCCAGATCCGCACGGAGAGGCACACCGAGCAGGGGACGTAGGCTACCCGATCCAGATCAGGCACCTACGAGCGAACCCGACCACCGGGCACCCGTAGTGCCCCGATCGGTCGGAGGGATCAGATCCATGCCCGTACGCCAATGGGTGAGCACGTGCACCCCGCCGCCGCAATCCCGGGCGGCGCACGGGCTTTCCCGAGGGCGGCCTCATGCAGCGGCGAGGTGGAGGGGAACGGATCAGGGCTCCAGCGGCGGTACGGGCAGATCGCCCCCGAGTCGCCCTAGAGGGGCGGCGCGGGGGGTAAAATCCATGAATTTGTTCTGTTTTTATAAAAGTATATCATCATGAAACTTTGTAGGATGTACATGTGGATTTTTTCCCCTTAGAATTTGTTGAAACATCAAAAATGGAATTTAATGTTTTTTTTTAAAAAAGGGCTCCGCACGCCGCCCGAGCTCCATGAGCAATTTCCTGGTGCACGCGACTTAGGCCAACTCCAGCGCACGACCCCAAACGGACATCCGCGTCGGCCTGCTTTTGTCCGTTTGGGGCGGCAATGGGGTAGCCCATGTCCGGATCGGGCCGTTGCCGGGTCGGTGCGCCCAACGCGCGGCCGCACCCCAAATCATGTCCGGGGTGGACATGATATAAAAAAAATCACAAAACTCAAATAAATGCCGAAAAAATCAAATAATACGCAAACATAATGATTAAAACATAATTAAACATTATAGTCTTCACGGCCTCCACAGTGCTTAGAACATAATTAACATAAAAAGTAAAAAAAAAAAAGATAAGCTCCGCCCGTGCGTTACTGCCGTGCCCGTCGATGCCGTGCCCATCGCCGTCTCACGCGCCGCCGTTATCGTCCTCGTCGCCAGTGAGGTCGATGTAGGGCGGCGGCGTCCAGAGGTGGGACGGTGGTCCCTGGAAGGTGGGAGGCGCCTGCACCACCTCCCCCCGTGGCGACGGCTCGCGCTCCGATGACCGCGGCGGCGTGGGGCACCAAGACCCGGCCCCCACGGCGTCGGCCATGTCCGTGGCCGTGCACGACCAGCTCCACCGCTGGCCCACCAGGCGCGGGTGGAACGCGGCGACGGGCTGCTCCTCCAGCACCTCCTCCTTCACCTCCTCCTTGACGTCCATCATCTCCAGCTCCGGTACGGCCACGTCGCCGGCCACAGAGAGGGCCAGCATGGTGTCCAGACCCACCCATTGGCGCTCATCGTGCGTGTTCATGGAGTCTTCCATGACACGCTGAATGAGCCGGGCCTCCTCCTCCTCTGTCATGGGAGGAGGTGGTGGTGGCGACGGAGAGGGCGAAGGCGACGACGTCGGCGTGATGCCGCGCACCCGCGTACGCCCGCGCAACTGGGGAGGGCTCGGAGCACGAGCTCGGCGCTCTGGACGTGGCCGCCGCGGGCTAGCTGGGCGACCAGCAAAGTATGACGCGCGCCGCACGTCGTGCTCGTCCCGAAACCAAGTGTCCCACAGTGGGGATTCGACGGCGTACCTGGGGTCGTAGTACAGGTCGTCAGGCAGGCGGCGGCGACGGCGGCGGTCGATCTCCTCGCGGCGGGCATGGCCGCTCATCGGGATCGGCACCCAATTCGCGGACAGATGCCAGTTATTGGGCAGGTGAACGTCGCTCCAGGGGAGCGGCATCCCTGTTTCCAATAACGCCGGCAAACATCCGCGTGGACGTACTGCCGATCGCGCGTCGGGGCGGCCGGAGGGGCGATGGCGAATGCGGGCGGTGCGGGGGGCCTCCGTGGGGGTGGTGTGCGCTCTGAGCTGGCAGCGCGGCGGCGGCCGGAGGACGAACCAGCCTCGTGGTCGTGCGCCCCCTTGCGGCCGGTGCTCCACCACACCATGGCTGCCGGCGGCCGGCGAGCTCGAGGAAGGGGAGGAGAGAACAAGGGTTTGGGTGTCGGGTTTCGAGGAGGCAGCAGGACTGGAGTGGGAGCGTGGACTGTGACCGGTCCACGGTTTCCCATTTAAGAAGGACGGCGACCGCTCGCCTGGGCGGATGACAGGTGGGGCCGACCGCGCGTGCGCAGTTAATTTGGGCGGTGGGAGGTAGGTGGCCGCCTGCCACGCGGCCCCGACGCGGACGAGAGACGCGTCCGTTCGCTGTCCGCCTGGACCCAAACCGGGTGCATGTTTGCGCTGGAAATGGGTCGGGCCGGACAGAAAACGGACAAGATGGATCCAGACCGACGCGCGCTGGGCCGCGGGGTTTGTCCGTTTTGCCACAAACGGACACGGCCGGACGTGATGGGGTCGTGCGCTTGAGTTGGCCTTATTATAGGACTCACAAAGCGACTTTGGGCTGCATGTGTAGACGAGCGCGCACGCTAGAAGCTACTACCAGTTACAGCTCAACCTTTTTTACTTTGCCTTATCTAGTAAGCCACCGCAGCCTAGATATTTTTGGGGTTTTCTCCGCCAGCGCGAGGTCGTCTCTGAGCTCGACTCCGGGAACTCCGCCCAGTCTGCCTCCACCGCGTCGGCCGCCGGCCGGCACGCCGCTGCAGAGGCAGCCGTTGACCAGCCTGTCCAGATGACGGTGGGATTAGGTCAGTCTTGTGCTGTTTTTCTCCGATGCGAGCAGAGATTTCTTACTCCTGCTCAACTAATCGGTTGTAAGTTGCATCATGAATGTGTTTTTAGATATGGATTATGGCTGTCTTTTTACCGTATGCATCCAAATCATTAGAACAGCGTGACTTGAATTTGATACTTGGTGGTTTCTTCCATCCACAATGCTTTATTTCTTTTCCAAAAGAGGGTTTTTTAAGCTTTCTATCAAGTATCAACAATATACCAGATTCAGATGGACATTCAGTAAGTTGCGGCGCCTGAGCGCACCAGAGTCGCCTGCGTTGCCGCCTTTCTCTGCTGCCGCGCTCACCAGAGAGGAACAGAGACGGACAGTCTGATCTGGGTTTGCAAAGTTTGCAAATGTTCATAGGCGTAATACGATCTTCTCATATGGGAAGATTGGGGCTGACTATACACCAATTTTTAATATTTTTTTGCATCCGTCAATTCTGTGCCGTCTTCTTCCTCCACCCCTTGCCATCGACCGCCGGCTGGAGCCTTGGACTGGCGTCGCTGCCGCGCCACCCCTGCCGCCGACCACCCCGCACCTGCACAGCCAATCCTTTGAATCGCCTCCTTCGGTGATGTGGCAACTGGCCACGGCGTCCCTGTCTTCTGTTCGCTCCCGGTGTTGCCACCGCTGCCCATGTCGTCCTGTCTCCGCCTCGGTGTTGTGCCTTGTCATCTTTTTAGAGAGAGATCGACTGACACATTTGCCATTTTCAAGCTGCAAATAGCAAACACGGGGAATATTTGGCAAAGAAATTCGAAATGATTGAAAATGGCATATAAAAACAAAATAAAAATAAAGCGTTAGATCAATGTCAACATAAATTGAGGTACATGATCAACGCCCCAAGTAATACGGTCATATGACCAAATCCCTCTGAAAATCTGAGGGCGTCATAGTTCAGGGTGGACACGGTGCGGGCCGGTCCGGTCCCTGACCGAGCCGCCGTTTTGACTGGCCGCCGGCGAGCCGGACCGGACTGGACCGAGCAGGTTGGCGGTCCTCTTTTGAGCGACCGGACCGGCAGGCAAAAGCCTGGGCTGGACCGACGGACCAGCCAACCACCCACTGGCGGCAAGGTGGTGACCATGGCGTCGGTGAGTGAAGGCTCTAGGCCCTAATCAGAAGGGGGGACATAGGGGAAAGGTGTGGTGACTCAATTAGAACTCGATGGCGGAGTCGGGGAGGCCACGGAAGAGCAACGGCGACATAATCAACAACGAACGACGGTGGCCGAAGTTGGGAATGTATGATGATGGCGACGGCTTCGGGGAAAATCCGGCCGTTTCCTTGTGCGGGGAAGGAGATCTCAAGGTGGCGGACCTCCTCGACAAGGTGCTTCTTGGAGGGGAGGACGGTGGATGTCAGATTAGAGATTACCTGATAGTTGATACACTGTTAACTTAACTGTTCACAGCCATGTACTAAATTTTCAGTTGTCACAACGATGAAACTTGTGGAGTAGACATGCTACTTTACGATTTAATCATTTTTAAACGAAAATGCATATGATTCTTGCCCTTACATTCTTAACTATGTGGCCTCTGTCCCTGTTTTTTCTCTCGTTCTCTTTCTCTTCAGAACTATGGCACAATTTTTAGATGCAAGCAGGCTCTCCCTGAACCAATTATAATCTATTAGGGCGATTGTTTCAAAAATTTCCACCACCTAGGATAGCGTGATAAAAGGCAATGCATTGGTGGTGACCACTCACTAGTAGAAAACGGGCCTTCTGTCCCGGTTCGGGAGGGCCTTTAGTCCCGGTTGCCCAAACAGGACTGCGCAATCGGGACTAAAGCGCCCCCCCCCCCCTTTAGTCCCGGTTGCATTACGAACCGGGACTAAAGGCCCTCCACGTGGCCGCTGTCTGGGGCGGGGGATGGAGGACCTTTAGTCCCGGTTGGTGTTCTCCACCTTTAGTCCCGATTGGTAACATCAACCGAGACTAAAGGGATTTTTTTGAATTTTTTTTGAATTTTTTTTTAATTTTTTTTTGAATTTTTTTTGATTTGTTTTTAAGTTTTATTCCGATTTTCAAATCTTTGAATTATTTGACAATTTAATCTCTAATCACCCCTCCTCACTGCTCCAACGTGGAGCACTCATTCCAAATCGTCTAACTTCCCGGCCGGTCACCCATCCTCTCACTGCTCCAGCCCCAGCACGCTTAACTTCCTGGTTCTATCGCCCCTAGTTTCCAAGTCTGCGTTGTTTTCCTGACAATAGTAAGCTATCAATCCTATTAACCCTTAGGTCTTGATGTCACATGATTTAATTTTTTGAATTCCAAACAATTATTAAAATAAACAAAATAAGTGATAATAATATTGAATTTCCATGAAAATAAAATAAGTAATAATATTATTTTATTCATTTTTTGTCATTTATTCATTTAATTTGGCATAATTAATATCTTTAAATCTGTAATTCGAAATTCGACAAATAATATATCCATTATTATCAGAAAAATGTGAGGAATCCAAATATGACAATCTTATTATTATCAGAAGTTATACCTTATTGTTATATGTACCATATCAATCCTATTAAGCCCTTGAGCATGATGTCACACGTTTCACCGTTTGAGTTTGAAACTATTATTCTAAAAAACAATAATTATTTAGTAACACTAATATTTATTGAATAAGTAGTTTGACCACTATTTGACCACAGTTTGACCAGAGTTTGACCAAAAAATCGAAAAAACTTAAATTTGAGGATAACTTTTTTTCCTTTCGGAATTTGAGGATTCTAAAAATTTGCAAAACGGCCTACGGCAGTTGAAATCGAAACCGGCTTCTCGTGCTGAACATTTTGATATATTATACGTTTTTTTTCGACATCATATGTAAAAGTTATAGCTGTTTTACTTTTTCATAACACTTTTTTGCAAAACATGTCGAAATTTATGTTTTTTAATTTTCCTAACTAGTAGATGTAGTAACATAACTACATCTCGAAGGATTTTAATTTTTGAAGTTTTTATCATTTTTTTTTGTTTTTTTCAAACTGAAATGGCGATACGGGGGGGCGGGGTAGAGTTTGAAAATTTCAGAACCCCTTTAGTCCGGGTTGGTGTCCATCCAATCCTACCGTCGACTACATCTGCTAGCACCGTCCTAGCCAGAGTCACAACTAAGGTTAACCAAGCCAGAGTCAACCCTTTCTAACTTTATTTGCTATTTTTCATGCATTTAATGATTTTTTTGAGCTAAATGACCCTGAAATTGAAAAGCACTACAAATGAACTCTGAAAAGGTTGAAACTTGGCATGGTATCATCATTTCACCCACATAGCATGTGCTAAAAAGTTGAGAGGGTTACGGCAAAAACTGGATGCACTTCGTGTACAAACTGGACCATCTTCTTCGAAGTATCAAGGTTTCGGACGAAAACTCATCTGTTACAAAGGCATTTCATTTTTTTTAACTTATTTCAACTACAGACTTTTTGTGCATTCAATATGCACCATACTACAACATGTTAAAATCTACAGAAAGAACTAACTAAAAATAATAAAAAACAACAATTAAATGACTAAAACAACTATATAAGCAAAACAGTACTGTTTTAATTAAAATCCCAATTTAAATTATTCTAAAAATAACCAAATAAATCTTACTGTGACAACAATCTAACATGTGACTAGGAGCAAAAAGAATTAAATTAAAAACTATTTTTAAACTCAAGTTATTTACAATCTAGGGTTTGAAGCAAATTTGAACAAATTCAAATTTAAACCATTCAAATTTGAAAACTAATGGCACAAACAGAAACTAGACAAAATTTTGAATCTAATGCAAAAAAGAATCACTCAAAAACATCAAATATCCTAAAAGATATAAGCAATTTAAAACAGAAACTAAAAACAGAAAACAAATGGAAAAACAGAAAAGAAACTTTCAAAACCCCTTTAGTACCGGTTGGTGTCTCCAACCGGGACTAAAGTCTCCAACCGGGACTACCGGTTGGTGTCTCCAACCGGGACTAAAGTCTCCAACCGGGACTATTTAGTCCCGGTTGGAGACACCAACCGGTACTAAAGGGTATCGGCCCCTTTAGTCCCGGTTGGTGTCTCCAACCGGGACTAAAGGTCCCATTTGAACCGGGACTGATGCCTGCCGAGCCCCGACCGGCGCCCTAGCCGGTCGAACCGGGACTAATGCTCACATTAGTCCCGGTTCGTAATGCAACCGGGACTAATGTGTAGATCGAGCTTGGAGCAAAGCCCTGTTTTCTACTAGTGACTAAGGATAAGGGTAACCCTATCAAAGTCCTTAAAACTTGAGCTTTTAAAATGACTTTAGGTTGCACTGTAAAAAAAAACAAAGTCTCAAGTTCAAGATTGTGAAGTCAGACACACTATAGAACACATCCTTTGGTGTTTACAACTTCGTTTCGACCACGTCTCTCCCGCGAGAGACCGGGAGAAGACCTAGGCACTGCCACCCCTGCCCCTTCCCTTCTTCCCCTTCTCCTCGCCGCCACCAAGGTGCGCCGCCGGGTGACGCCCGGACGGCGTCGGCAGCAGCGGCGATCCTCTTCCTCCTTGTCTGGTCTGTTGTGGCGTGGGCACGACATCTTTGTGGGGATGCCTCGCTTTGGCACAGAGCATGGTGACTGGGCGGCCTGCAGTCGCGTTGGGGGCTTGGTTGGGTGGCGGCTCTACTGCGGTTATGTGGCGGCGCCGATGTTCCTCCCCACTTTCTGTCTCTAGCTCTTCCTCCATCGACTTCCTGCGCGGATCCAGATGGCTGGGCTCCATATCTGGTCGTCCCGGCCGGCGGCGGCGATGAATGCGTTTGTGGGGCATGGTGGTCCACTTTTTTGGATCCACTACCATGTGGGGGCTCATCTTCTTGGGTGGTCGTGGTCGTGGCAAGGGAGACAGCGGCCGCCTTCTCCCCTCCTCGTGCGGCGGTCGGGTCACTGCCGAGGTGGTCACCCGTGATCGTGTTGAATGGTGGGGGGATGTGGGGATGGTTTCTTCCTGCCAAATATGGTCTCCGTTGACCGATTTGGGTTGGCTGGTCGTCGCCGCAGGTGGTGGTGATACCGGCGTGGTGTGCGCCTTCGTCCAATCGTATGTCGTTGGGATGGAAAGGAGGGGGCTTTATGTCTCGTCGTTGATGAGTGTGGTGCTCGGGGTTTGGAGTTAGTGTGCGGGAGTGAGGTTGAGAACCAACACGCCGGGGTCCCGGCCCCGGGTGGAGGTCTGTCAGACTGGCTTTTTAGCAGGCCTCTTAGCGGCGGTAATGGTTGCATCTTTTGGTTGTTTGGGAAGCAGAGGATCTAGCACTCGATGATCTTGGTGTCGGTGGTCCCTCAGTAGTGGAGGTCCCATATCGTGCTCTGGTGCTTGTTTGGTGCTAACTTGTCTTCCCACGGGGTGGATAGGTGCTAGGGGTTCCTCAGTGTGGCTCGGGTGAGATGCCCCTGGCGAAAGCCTTGTGCTCCAACGCCAGTGCCAGGGATGCTCGTCGATGTCACATCCCTCTTGGGGGGGCGCCGCTATGGTTCTTCTCATTGAGCCAGGGCTCCTGGTGAAAGACCTTTGACTGTACCCTCTGTTTGACGGCGGTTGCACGTTGTTTTTGTCTTCCTCCTAACGACGTCGTCGTGGATCCCAAGTTAACTCGGAGGGCACCACGCCGTCATTTGCGACATTTTTAGAACCTAGCACGAAGTTTCCTCGACTCTGGCGCGAGCGGTCGCACTTGCCCCCTTATGTTGTACACGGGTCCTCGTTGGCGCCACTTGCGGCCCTCGTTGTCCACAGACAGACTCGGGCTCCATGATCCAGAGTGGGATGGCATGGGACCCTCTTCGGATACAACTTGGTGTGAGCGGTGGAACGAGATCCGGCGATTTCCCTTGGTTTCTAGTCTTCGTCCTTCTCGGTAGTCTAGGTTGCTTTGTGGTTGCTCCTGTATTCTTGTTTTTCTTTCATGTGCTTTGTAAGAGGATTTCCTCGTCACCATGTATAGGTATGATTGTGTTGCTTTATATGCTTTATATATAAAGCGGGGCTGAAGCCTTTTTGGCAAAGCACATCCTTTATATTTTTCTGCCATACAAGAACAATTTGTTCTTGGATTTATAGACTACCCCTCCACATCTTTCTCACCTCAGGGATGAGGAAAGAGACATTGGTGCCCAGGTCCACAACCTCATTGCAGCTACCAAAGCGAGTGGACTTCCAAGCCGATGTGGGCACGTGCACCACTACATGCCATCTCTGTAAGCCGCCTGGTACCCGACAGGGGACAAACACCACCATCACCCTCAGACTCCAAGTGCTATGGTGTGCTGGAGTCGGCCGATGGCCGAGACCGCACACTTCGATTTTGCAGAGCACGGTGGCGGCACGAGCGCCCATGACAAGGATGACAAACAGCGCCCAACACCGAGGCAGCACGACCCGTTCAAAGGGCTAATGAGCATTCCGACGCCAAGAGGACTGAGCCCTTGCTGGTCTCAGACGTGCTACTTCGGCCCTATCTCGTGAGTTGCTGCTGGAGTGGCGACCCATCGAGCGCAAACAAGGCCGCCTCGAGGAACAGGACGAGGGGCATGAGGAAGCTAAGAGGCTCGACGGAGCTGTGGTGGCCACAATAATGATGCCCTCGCCGTGGATCTACTGCATCTTACAAGAGTGTGGTGGGAAGGTGGATGGCTACATCCAGGTCTACACGCCCAAAGGGCATCCGTGACTATCGCATTTGCACCTATCCGTCGTTACCACCATCTAGTTCTACATCCTGCAAGACCGCCTTGGCTACGATGAATCCAACAAGGTCGTCGAGTGGCTCATCAAGGCTATAACAACCACAATCGACAATCTCACCTCCCTCGACGCGAGATCCCGACTGCGGGCGATGCCGCGATGGAGCTTGATTCGGAGTGTCGAAGGTCGATTCCCGATGACAGAACTCGATTCAGAGCGACCCCATCACACTAACATAAATATACAACACATTTTAAAATATTTCGTCTAATCTCTATACATAAAGGTTGAAGATTTTTTTTAAAAGTTAAGGCTGATGGGTTGTTTCTAAAGGGCAGTCTAAATGCTTTGAAGGCAGCTGCGTGCCTTTTAGGAGTCTGCTAGAGTGGTTTGTTTAGCAACCAAGCCTTCAAAATGGCAGTTCTAAAATATTTTGTATTTTTTAAGGAATCTGCTAGAGTTAGACCATCTACAGTCGGGCTGGGCAAATCTGCCACCTAAACATCCACGGGCATGCCCCCGGACAACGTCGGACGGCTCCTCATTTGTCCTCCAGGACAACAACACTCCTAGTATATACAAATCTTTAGATCCATGCAAATCCATCACATACCACAAAATCATAACCAATTCAATAAAGCAAAATAAACCACAATTAATCACATGCCAAAAGAAAATACGACAATTCATAGATAGGCAATACAAGAATGAATCATTCGACGCTCGCTTTGCACGTGTTGATCTCCTTCTTTTCCTCAAGCCACTTATTGCCTTCCAGATCTAGGAGGGAAGCGTCGGCCAACATGATCCTCAAATCCTCCGTGTCCCGAGCTAGCTGTAAGCTCTCTTTTCTCGAGCTCAGTTGATCCGGAAGTCTTTGCCTTCTCGAGCTCCCATTTTACATATGCCTCATGTTTCCTCAAATCTATCTTCTCCTTCTGAAGCTGCAACTTTTTGTTCACCCTCTCTCGGGCTTAATCCACCTGCTCTTTCTGCGCATCCAAGAAGATCTTGAACCTCTCCTCCTTCGTCTCTTCCTTGGTGGAAAAAATGTCCATCCATGTGGCAGACATTTTGCTCTATGAGGCATCATGCGCAACCCTGCCTTTCTCCCACTTGTTTCCCATCACATGGTCGTTTCTCTTTGGCACGGTGGATTGTCCCTCCTCCCCTCTACCTTCCCCATCTTCTTCATCCAATCCAATGGATTGTTGGGAGCTTGTGCCATCGTTTTTCTTCAACATCTTCTCATTCTTGATGCCATTGACGAGTTGTTGTCACTTTTGTTTCCCGTTCAATTTCAACCAATAATGACACATAGTTAATGGCTTCCCCTTAGTTTTTGGTACAAAGTGGCCGCCACCCACATCTAGCAAACAAGAATCACTCATGACTATGCAACAAACAAAGCTAGCAATGCTAATGATGAAAAAACGAAGCAAATCAACTAACGAGACTATTGACTCCAATGCCAATTTGGTTCCTGCCAACCATGGAAGAATAGTTGCCACAAATCTTGTTCACACTCTCTTGGATGAAGCACCATCTATGGATAGGGATCGACTCCATGCACTCCTTGTGTTCATGGTAACACTGGTACAGCGAGCTGCTATACAAACGGGTTTTAACCCCTTTTCGCGACGGAGTTTTAAACCGTCACCTTGCCTGTGTGTGCGATAGGGGGGTCCTTCCCACACGATCCAGAAACCGTCGGCGATAGGGCCTCCGGTCACACACGCGGGGCAAAAAGAGCTCGTGTGCGATCGGGCGAGCCATTGCAAATAATTATACTGGACCAATCGTTTATGTTCGTATGTTCATCCCACACTGTGAATCTCAGAAAAATGTTTCAGTTCATATGTACATCACACATAATTTTTATGTGGAAACATTTGTGCAAGGTGGCCTAACGCAAACATTTGTCGGGTGGAAGGCGTGTGTGATTGTTCATTAATCCAACACAGCTACTTTATAGAAACTGTGTGCGTTGTTTGAGGTCATCGCCCACGGTGTTCTGTGAGAAACCGTCTGCAATTTAAAAACCCAATAAACAGGCTAATTGGCCTATTATTGATAATGCATTTAGTAATCAAATTGACATTTCATATCAAACACACCATATGTTTCATAGGCGTATTACGGCAATCAGGATTTCATAGGTGAATTACATCAGAGTACAACATCACATAGCTTCAGCACTCAGTTACACCATATAGACATATAGCTAGCTACGCAATTACACAACAACACGAAGTTTCACATGCAACATCTAAAACTTTTGGAAAGTAGCATCATATACGGTATATAGAGAGATGAATCTCATCTGGAAAACAGCTGAATCTGAAGGCAAATATTCAGCCTTCAATGATGTTGAATGTCCTTGCAACTTTACGCCAGTGGCTGCGGATGATTGCCCGCCCAATCTTCGTCCTCTTGAGGGAGACTTCAATATTGTATCGTGGGTGTTGAATGAGTACCTTCCTCGCCTCTTGACCATGTAGGTGGTTTGAGAGGTAATCATCGGTGAACTGCTTTGGAAAGAACTGAAAACAAAGATATGCATAAATATTTGTTCTAAATTTTGAAATGACGCATAGGAAAAAACAAAAGGTAAAAGAGTTTGTACCATCCTATAGTTGACTGGTGTCTTCTTCATTGTGCAAACACAGATCTTTTTGTTATTCAACGCTAGTTTATTTATCCTAACAATCTTTCTGAGTTTCTTGACTTGACTGATATTCATGTCCATCTCATTTTCCCATATGCAAAATGGATCGAACAGTGGGTCTAAACCTCTGACAGCAGGACCTACATGTGCAAGACTAAATTGTTAAAATCCTAAATATTAGAATGGTTCCTGCAATTGCACAATAATGTGCTATTAGCCAAAGGACCATGCATGTGCAAACCTCGATGGTAAACCTCAGTGCCTCCCATTGTTTCTTTGCAACACATATAAGGCAGATATTGATCAGTTTAAGTGAGAGTTGGCATACTATCAGTAGAATATATTAATGAAAACTTGTACCCACAACAAATGAACATCACACTGCAGAATTGTACCAAAAAGTTAATTGGACACCACAATAAATAAAGCAAGTAGTTAACTGAGAACCACATTGCAGAATAGAACATATACTACAAGATCATACAGTTAACCAAGCCTAGCGTGCTTAAGAACTACTAGGAAATATAGCATTTGTGTATGTTTCTCATGTATAGAGTACATCCAAATTCAATTTTATTCCTCACATGCATAACAATAAAAAAAATTGTACCCACAGGAATTGAAAATCACATTTCAGAATTGAACCAAATAGTTAACTGAACATCACAACAAATGAACCAAACTGTTAACTAAACATCACATTTCAGAAGATCAGATTGCATATTAACATAATAGAGGACAATTCACTAGAAGGCACCGGAGGCGGCCTTTAGAAAACACCACGAGCTGTCGTTTAAAGCAGCCAACCGCGTGGCGGCGTCCGCGCGTGAGGGGTCGACGGTGGCCTCGACGACGAGGTGCTCCTACAAGATCTGGAGGTCGGCACGCATGGCAGCCATCGCGATCTCGTCCGCGCGTGCGGCCGCGATTTGCTTCACCGGTGCCAGATGCTCCTTGAGCTCCTGGCTATAATGCGTGAACCATGGATATGGGCGGCGCTTAATTGGAGGATGGGGCAGTGATTTGGGTGGAAGATGTCGAACCGGCGGTCGAGGCTTGTGGGATGGAGAAGGAGGAGGAGGATGGGGGTGGGGTGTGGATTACCTGACTATATGGACGAGGCCGCGTAGCGGGAAGTAGCGCCGCCGGCGAGGAGGCGGCGCTGCAAAGCAAGCAGTGAAGGTTTGAACTTGGAAAGGAAGGAGGAAACAGTGAAAATGTGGCTTTTGGTGGGGGGAGGGGGCGGGGACCTAGATTTTTCCGCGGTTGCCGAAAATTTACGAACGGTGCAGCAAAAAACTGGCGTGCAAGTGTGGTTGACGCGCGGCCGGTGGACTGTAGCCGATGAACCTTCCTGCGTAAGCCATACATGAGGGTGCTCCAAGATATTTTATACTGCATCGCACACGATTGTTGCTAACAAACTGTTTGTGGTGTAATTGATTTTTTCATTTTGATTTGAAAGACAAAATGGGGTTACGGCAGGAAAGGTCGATGTTTGAATTGTTAGAACATTTATTTGCAGTGAACATGCCACTATAGGACTGTCGTGCTAAAATTTGGAATTATTCTATGTTTGTTTGGCATTTTTTATACATTAATTGAGTTTTCTAGGCATTTAATGTGCATAATTCAAATTTGAACTACATGCACATGCTGCAGTGCACTAAAATGGGTTAAAAAATCGTATATGTGTCCTTGGTTGAATGTTAGGTCCCATACAAGAAATGGGAGTGAATTTCAAACATTTGGGCGTCGTGGCTCGGCCGAAAACATTTAGAAATTTGGTTTTTAAATTCCAGTAAATCCAAAAATTGCCTAAAAATCACAGAACTTGGCATGGTGTCTTGACATGGCACCAACACGCTGTGGTAAAAAATTTGTTCGATTTGAGACAAGTTTTGGTATAAGCTTCTTACATATCGGAGCTTCTCTCAAGAAGACTCATGGTTCTGATAGTGGATGTGTCACCTTTGTGGGCGAAACGACATACGCTGCCTCTTTCTGCCTTGATTTTTTTATAGAGGCAACAAAGACCAATAGGAGTGTCGTGCTAAAATTTGGAATTATTCCGGATTTGTTTGGCTTTTTTTATACATTTATTGAGTTTTCTAGGCATTTAATGTGCATAATTCAAATTTGAACTACATGCACATGCTCCAGTGCACCAAAATGAGATGAAAAATCATATATGTCTCCTTGGGTGAATGTTTAGATCCCATACAAGAAATGGGAATGAATTTCAAATATCTGGGCGTCGTGGCTCGGCCGAAAACATTGAGAAACTTGGTTTTTAAATTCATGTAAATCCAAAAATTGCCTAAAAATCACGGAACTTGGCATGGTGTCTTGACATGGCACCAACATGCTGTGGTAAAAATTTTGTTCGATTTGGGACAAGTTTTGGTATAAGCTTCTTACAAACCGGAGCTTCTCTCAAGAAGGCTCATGGTTCCGATAGGGGGGATGTGTCACCTTTGTGGGCGAAACGACACACGCTGCCTCTTCCTGCCTTGATTTTTTTACAGAGCAAAGACCAATAGGAGTGTCGTGCTAAAATTTGGAATTATTCTGGATTCGTTTGGCATTTTTTATACATTAATTGAGTTTTCTAGGCATTTAATGTGCATAATTCAAATTTGAACTATAGGCACATACTCCAGTGCACCAAAATGGGTTGAAAAATCATATATGTGTTCTTGGGTGAATGTTTAGGTCCCATGCAAGAAATGGGAATGAATTTCAAACACCTGGGCGTCGTGGCTCGGCCAAAAACATTGACAAACTTGGTTTTTAAAATTCTGTAAATCCAAAACTTGCCTGAAAATCATGAAACTTGGCATGTTGCCTTGACATGGCACCAACATGCTGTGGTTAAAATTTTGTCCAATTTTTTGAAGGCGCACAGATTAACAAACAACAAAGTCATTTTGGAACAAAGAGCTGCCACGTTACAATCAGAAACACAAGTGCTATTCAAACCGTGGGCGTTGCACTAACCATTTACGTGCCGCCACGCGTCCCCATTTTTATTGGCTAGGAGGCAACGTGCGGGGTAGCTATTTGAGTAGATGGGAGGTGTGAAGCAGAGCGCTGCACAGGCTCACCGGGAGGCGAGCCCTTGGACCTCCATCCGCCGCCCACCTCGCTCCCAACTTCTCCATTAATGGCGCATGAGCCCCAGTTTTAATGGTGTGGCTAGGCCTCGGTCCACTGAGATTTAAGAGAGAGAAAAGAAAATATGAAAAGAAATTTTTGCACGGATTTTGATGTAAGATCTCACGGACATAGCATCGACTGAGACTTAGCAAGAATGATATATATGAATACGATGGCAATGGATAATAATAATTGTCTTACATATTCAGGAAGATAATTAAAGATGCCACATGCGGCAACCCCGAAAGAAACAAGGGCAAAAGAAGGAAGACACAGACAACGATCTGGGTCGCTGCTCTCTACTTCACCTCGATCTACTATGCCATCTTCGTCATTTCGTCCACCTTGATCTCCTTCACGTCCTCAATCCGTCGCTTGAGAGCAACCACGGATTCCTCCAGGAGCATGTCACGCTCGATGCGGAGATTAGCATTCTCGTCCATAAGTTTCCTGACCATGACGGCCGTCTTCTCCAACACGGCAGTTGTCTCCTCGTGCTGCTTCGCCCTGCCGGCGATCTTCGCCCTCAGCAGGTCGCGCTCGGTGTGGAGCCTCACCTTGTCACCTCGTAGTCCCCAGATGACGTCGGTGGACTTATCCAACGCGGCATAGCTCTCCTTCTGCAGCTTCGCCCAGCGGGGGATGTCATCGTCCATCAGCTTATTGAGCATAGCGCGCATGTGCCTGTGAGAGCCCTCGAGTGCCCGCGATAGATCCATCCAGGCCACCGCGACGCGACAGGACCTCTCTGCTGCTTCCGCGGTGCGGCGGGACATCTGTGCCGCTTCCGCGGCGCGGCCGAACCAATCTGCTGCTTCGGCGGCGTGGCGGGACCTCAGTGCTGCTTCAGCGGCGCGGCGGGACCTCTCGGCTGATATCGTGGCGAGGCGGGACATCTCTGCTGCTTCGCTCGCCGCTCCGTGGTCATTTCTCGACCAAGAACTCCTCCCACAGGCCATGGCAGACGCAAGGAAGGACGAAGACTTGTTTGTTTGTTGATGAGGAATTGAAGAGGAAATTGCAGTCATTTTCGAGTAGGTGGTATTTATAACCTAGTAATAAGCTGCTAAGTGGGAAAATGTTTAGGTTTTCATCGATGTGAACAGGTTTGCAATTACATATCGGTGTGAATCGGAGTAATTTGGAATGTGACGGGAAAGAAGCTCAAAATTATTTGACGGTTCCGGTTTCAAAGTGCGGCACGATTCCCGGATGGTGTAATTAACGTGGGCAAGCGTTCTCGAATGCGTACGTGGCGTGTGCACCGCAATCGGCGATGTCAGCACACGACTTTTTCCATCAACCGTGTGCGCTTGTTATTACCATCGCGCACAATTCTTTTAATTAGAATGTGTGCCCGTATATCGCAGACTCCTTGATCTGGCTGACTGTTTCTGTTGTGTTGGGTAATCGCAAACAGTTCATCCGAGCGAACTGCATGCCGTATATTGCACACACCTTGATCTGTCAGACCGTTTCTGTTGTGTTGGGTAATAGCAAACAGTTCATCCGAGTGAACTGTATGCCGTGTATCGCACACACCTCGATTTGGCTGACCATGTTTGTTGTTCTGTCTTATCGCAAACAGTTCGTATGGATCAACTGTATGCCACGTATCGCACACGCGTCTCTAATCTGAATCGTGTTTGTTGTTCTGTCTTATCGCAAACAGTTCGTATGGATCAACTGTATGCCACGTATCGCACACGCGTCTCCATTCTGAATCGTGTTTGTTGTTCTGTCTTATCGCAAACAGTTCGTATGGATCAACTGTATGCCACGTATCGCACACGCGTCTCTAATCTGAATCGTTTTTTATGTCTCCGACATCGCAAATAGTTCGTCTTATTGGCGACGGTTTTAGTACGACACCGTTTGCGATTAATGCATCACACACAGTTTGGTCGCGGGGTCTCTGATTGATGTGTCGCGTTAGGACCTTCCTGCAGTAGTGTAATGCTTGTTAATCGTTTCCCAATACTTATTGCCCTTTTGCTTGGTTCCACATATAGGGTCCAAGTTTGTGGCAAACCAAGCTTGACACAACAAAACATTCTCATAGCTTGTGAATGCCGGACCTCTTGCTTTAGGTACCTTTTTTTGTTAAGAGTGGCCGATGTTTTCCCCACATCATACATAGGAGAGTTGGTATCCCCAAGTCATAATGCATAGGCTTTTGACCTTCATTGATCATGTCCATCGTGATAGCCTCCTAAAATGATCATGATTACAAATAAACTAATGACATATGCAACAAAAAGATTCAATGGCATATGCATCCTTAAATTGATCAAATGGCATATGAACGAATGTGTCATGCTCTGCCATTTCGTCAAAAAGGACCTGGGCAGACCCGGTGCTGGCTGTTCCCGGGGGTGTCCGCGCCTGTTGGAGTTGCAACGAGTCGTACACAATGTCTAACATATCATGTTGCATCGAGCCATCCAGAATCATCGGCCATTCGGACGACGGAACGAACTCGATCGCGAGCGGGGTGGATGGCACCTTCCTTCTCGGCGTCGGGACGGACACAACGGTGCGGACGGCCGCACCGGACCGGACGCGTCCATATCGATGGGCCACCTCCTTGTCTGCAACTTCCCGCTCACGCTGCTTCCTTCACCGCTCCCTTTGGTGACGTTCTCCGCCTTCAAACTAACCCCCACGGACTCCGCCAAGGCATCATCCATGCCGGCGGTGGAGTGCAACAGTGCGGACGGGGAGCAACGGTTAAGGAAGCGAAGGCTCAAACGCAAGAAATGGAGGACTGACGCGAGAGGAGAGCGATAGATTTTGGTGGACTAGGTTAATTTGGAGGAATTTGGGGTTGATTCGGTCCATCGGACCTGACGTGGCAGACGTGTCCAGGCGCGCCCGAGCCTCCCAAACTAGATATGGGCTGGGTTTGAGGCGTGACTAACAGCCCGAAGGTGTAGGACCTGTTTGGGGAGGGGGGGGGGGGTGGTTGGACCTCATTTTCGTGACCGGTCACTGCCCGGACTGTTCGCCTGGACATATAGGGACGGTTTGAGGGCTCTGGCTGAGATGCTCTTAACTCAACATCATGTAGATCTGTCTAGTATTCCTGCCTTTTGAACTATAGTAAATCATAGCAACATTCCAGTTCTCGTTCGTCTTCATCGTTTCTGGCTGTCGGATTTTGTGTCTTGAATGATGCTGGTCGTTAGATTGCCGTCCAGTCTTGTGATTGATCGAAGTCGGCCGGATGTCCTGGAGGTTTATCTGCCAGTTTTCAGGCGAAGAGCCTAAAGGCCTCTTCCAATGCTCATGAGCTCGGAAGAGGTGCTAAACGCATTAAATACTTTAGCAACTAAAAAAGTCTCCAATGCATAGGTGCTTAACTTGTTGTAGCTAAGCTCAGTTTATTTAATTATTAAGCAACTTAACTCTTCCATGCATTGGTGACCTTCCTTCATTTAAGTGTTTTGCCTGGGTTAACGTGCTTGACTTTGTTTATTTCTGGGGACACCATATTGCTCTCTTTCGGTCTTTCCTCCTTAATTGCTTCGCCATGTCATTTTTTCACCTATGTGGCATCCTTAGCACTTATACACTGTTGAGAACTGGGATTCGTCCGTTTGTATGGCAATTAATCACAGTCTAGAGGGCACCAGTCGCGGTAGGGTGGATGGTGGAGGTGCGTTATGATTTTGGACGCCTATATATAAGCCATGTACGTCCCTCTATATCCTTTCCCCTTCTTCCTCCGGCAATACCATGTTCACCGGCCATACGCTTCTCCACTAGGTTTCTCGTCATCTTTAACCTATCTGCATATTTTCCTCCTCATTACCTTCTCAATATGTTCAGTTTGAGTCGTCCTATATCTGTTTTTATTTTCTTTTATTGCTGCAGGTTATGCTATATTGGTTTCCGGATTATTGGAGGCTGGTTCTAGAATTTCTTTTAGGAGGATTCTTGAGCTGATTACTTGCAACGTCTGCCCTGACCAGGTTAGTTAACATGGAATGCCAAGTGAAGATAAGTTCCTGGTCCACCGTATACTGTAGTATGTAGGAGAGTGGCAAGATATTCCCTTAAGCTATTAGCTAGGCGTGTGATCTACGTATATCCCCATCCTGTAAAGATTTTTTTTCTTTGGTAAGGTCTACTGTTAAAACTAATTAGGAATACAGAGGGGTCCCTGTGCACACCCTGAATTTCCGTGGTATTCCCAAGGACATTGGAATAACATACAAAATAAGTCTAGAGGGGTTCACATGGACCGCTCTTGTATTCGCAATGCCCTGGGAGTAAACCCTTCTTATATTCCCAATGTCACTGAAAATGCAAGAGGGGTTTACATGATGAAAAGGGTCTATGAAGAAAAAAAAAACATTCGGTAATATGTACGCAAGGACCTTTTTTATGGCAAATTATGTTGTCGTGAGGATGACAATTTCCTTTAGCAAGCATGGCAAATCTTGGAAGCCAAGATTTGCCAATTGCTTGCTAAAGGAAATTGCCACCCTCGCGACAACATAATTTGCCATAAAAAATGTTTGATTTGCCATGCTAAAAAATAATTTGCCATAAAAAATGTTTGATTTGCCATGCTAAAAAAGTCTGACATTCGATTTGTATAGTGAAATCCAAAAAGTTATGTTGGAAAACATCACCAAGTAAGACTGTAAGAGTTACTCACTTCATAAATGACTAGCCTTGGCCTGTCTGTTTGCCTTTTAGTCCGATGGAGCTCCCTTCATAAGAGAAGCTTTGGAAGGACATTCTGCATTCGTGCTAGGCGGCGGTTTTGCTAGGATGGAAGAACTGTCAGGTTTTGGATGTTTTGAGTTCTTCATGATCATACTTCCTAATTCCTTGAAGAAACTGGTACAGATCGCACAATCTCTCACTTCCTGTTTCATCTTTGTTTTCCATTTCTACGCTTTGATCTTCAGTCACTGGTTCAACACTTTGTTTTCACAAGCTGTTTAATCCTCTTTGCAGAGGCTTCCTGACAAGTTCGTGGCGGTGCACGACGGCCGTGAGCCCCGGGAAGTGAAGCTGCGGGAGGCCGGGTGCCAGCATCGCTTGTGGGACGTCGAAGTAGTGTTCGACGCCGACCGCCACATGTACCTGAGGCGCGGCTGGGAGCAGTTCGCCCGCGCTCATGATCTGCGGCTCGGGCACTTCCTCGTCTTAAGTTATGACGACCACGCCGTGCTCACGGTGAAGGTGTTCGATGGAAGCATGTGTCGCAGGCACTACCAGCATGGCGATGTTGCCAGTACGTGCCTGTTTAAATCATGTTACTGTAAATCAGCAAAACACGCCTGCTGTATCTTATACCGATGAGGAATTTTCAGCTTAAATTTGTTCTTAAATTAAATCAGTTACCCACTTACCCTTTGTTCTCTTACTCTTGAAAAGAGAATCCATCTGCAGATGAGTCTGTGCAGTTGAATGATCTTCAGATGCCCTCGAAGGATTATTTCTTATCAGGGAAATGTGATCTTACAGTAGCACAGAAGGCAAAAATACATGAATTCGTCGCTGAAATTCAACCTAAAATTCCAGTGTTTATTGTCCTGATAAAGAAGAGCAATATAGACCGGCGTGGTACTCTGGTACGTTTGTTTCACCATCCGTATTCTCTATCCCCCACCTCTTAATTTCTCTCCACTTTGTAATTCCTTCATCCCTAATCAAATGAAAACCTGCGTTGTCAGCATTTCGTCAAAATAAAAATAAAAATGAACTGCTCGTTGTCTTTAGATACGTCCATTTTCTTTTATCATACAGTTTAGGAAAGTTAGTGTTTTGGTTTTAACTCAAAACTTCTGAAGGATACGTTTGCAGCAAAATGCATATGCATTACTAAATCAACGTTATCAGTTGAAGGCATGTGTATGGGAACAATTTAGCCTTTGTTACTGTGTTAACTTCTTACTCCTTGGTGCTTTAGCTCTCAGATATAACAAGCTTGGCAGTATCATAATTACATTCTGTCCCTTTTTCAATTAGGGGATATATAAGGATTATGCTCTCAAATACTTTCCATGTGAAGATACAAATATCATTCTCCAGCTGCCTAGGAAGAACAAGGCTTGGAAATGCAGATTGCATATCAGGCCATCCGGCGTGTCTAATCCAGGTCGGCGCAGCCTTAATTGGGGCCCCTTTGCCTGTGACAATGATGTGAGGGAGGGTGATATCTTCCTCTTTCAACCAATGACAAATATGAAGCAGAGTAGATTCCTAGTGACAGTACATCTACTTCACAATGCGACCCTTGATCATTCCCCTTGTGGAAGAACCGACATTGGCTCAAATCGTGGAAGTACAAGTGCCAAGATGGGCGGTGCGAAGGAGGAACCACCCATCGATGGTACTAAAATGTTGCCACTGCTAGGATGCATGTGTCACACATCAGTTCCCATTATATCTGTCTGATCTATGTGAAAATATTTATAGGTGAAGAGTACTCTTCAGAACATGAAGAGTATGAAGTCTCTGAGGATTCCGAGCGAGCTTCTGAGCCTCTCTTCATCCTGGCTGACAGAGCTTCTCTAACTCCAGCACAGAATATGAAATGTCTGGAGAAAGTTGAGGAGATTAAGTTCAAACCGCCCTTTTATGTTGCTATCATGAGCAAAAGCAGTGTGTGTCAGCGTGGCAGCCGATGTTCTGCGAAGCTAGTAAGTTCAGGGAAAACATTTTCTCTTGCTTTCTGTCAGTTCCTCAATTGCATACGTGTCCTCTAATAAGATAATAGCAACAAATCTCCCAAGTATCTCTGCACCTGTGTCCTTCTAACATTTGCCCTGTGTTATAAACAGCACTTTGGCTCTCAGTATGCGGCCACATATCTAGTTCAGAAGTTTGCTGCTGGCCTTCATCGTGGAGAGAATAGTCCAATGAGTTTGGTGCTTCAGCGGGAGGGGAACCGCAGATCATGGCTTACCAAGCTGCAATGTAAGTATCGCATGCGAGACAAGAGCAATCAGATGACCTATCTCAATGGATGGCCGTCTTTTGCCCGCAACAACGACCTGCGGGAGGGGGACATCTGTCTCTTCAAGCTGATGGATAATGAGGAGCAGCTGACGATGATGGTCTACATCGTCCGCCGCTAGAAATGTTGAGTGAAGCATGTCTTGCCTGCTGCTGCTGCGATGATCTTGATCTCTGGGAGTGGAAAACTATGTGTGGCTTATCTCCAAAAGAGGTGCTCGTACGTATAACAAGAAACTTATCTGCTTATCTATGTCATTAGACGTTATCTTAGTGATTTCTTATTTCTGCCAGAACTTTTTGTTAATCAGAGAGTAATTTGGATGGTTCAAGATTGAACAACTTATTATGTGTTGCTCAGGTTGCTTTGACTGAACTGTCCTTTTACGGGATTCGCTGTCAGAAATGTTAGCCTTGCACTATGCTACGATGATCTTGAACTCTTGGAGCGAAAGATATGTGGCTTATCTCCAAACGAGGCAGTCATTGAGCAAGAATCTTGGTGGTTTCTTAGTTCTGTGAGAACTATGTTAATTGTGGATGGATCAGTTTGACTTTGAACAACCTGTGATGTGTTGCTGACTGCTGATGTTTGAAGGCACTGTTTTTGCATGTGGATTCTCTCCAGCGGCGAGACGATATGTTTTGATAATACGAGATACTGCTGCTGCGTGTATGTAGGAGTGCACCGAAAGAATTTGAGGCACACCAGACTACATGTACGGTTCAGACAGAAAAAAAAAATCCGGGCGGGCGGGCGGGCAGATCCTGATGGGGGCTTGGCTGTGCTCCTGATGGGCGTCGCTGCTCGCTGCTCGCTGCGGTGACCGGCAGGCCTTCCCGCGGGCGTGTGGAGGCGGGGTTGGGGTGGCAGGGGGTGCTTTGCTTCGGTCGAAGAAGGCGGGGCGTCGCGGGTGGTGGCGATGGGGGTGCGGGGCTGGCTCAGGAGCGGCTGCTCGGCAGCCAGAGTTGCCGGCTGCCATGAGGGGCCCCCATCTGGATCTGTGTTGCCCAGATCTGATGGGGCGGCACCCGCCTCTCCCAGGTGCGATGGCTGACAGTTGGCCAGCATCGCGGACTGGCCGCCGGTGCGGGAGTTTGACATGGTCCTACGGCCCGGGGTTAATTTCCTCTCGCGCGAGTTCCGGCGCTCGGTCGCCCTAGGGTTGCTTCACAGCTCTGGGCCGCCTCCGGTCAGGTCAAGGCGGGAGCTTGCGGGTTGTTGGAGGGCGTATGCACGTTATGGCATCGGTAAAGGACCGTGGCGGTGGTGGTCGGGATATCGCAGACCGTCTATCGGATCGGTGCTAAAGGCCGTGGATTTGGCGTCGTCTGAGCGATGGCTCGATGATGACCGTCGGCGGCTTCTTGGTCATATTCCCCTCGGTCCACTGGGATTGGAGGGGAGTGCAGGCGTGGGCGCCCCTATGGTGGTGGCGCTGCCCCAGGATCGGGGGTTGATGACGGGCTTTTCCTGCCGCGGTCTGTGCACTAGGATGTGGGCGGTCGGTGATGTCTCGTGGCTTGGATGCCGGGGCGGCGGCCCTGGATGGTGGTCCGCATGGTTGACTCTCCGGCAGACACCATGGCGGTGGTGGTATCTATTTCTCTTGGTCGTGTGGGCGGCGGGAGTGATAGTGACGGGTGACTCGGGCGCGGACTCGGGCGCGCTCTTTGTCTATGACAATGGCGGCGCCCTGATCCAGATCTGGGGTTCGGGACTCGTCACGCTATTCCTGAAGGCCTCGTGGTGACTCGTGGGAGCTACCGGGCGAAAACCCTGCACTTTGGCGCCGACGACGGGACGCCTGTGGGCGCCATTCTCTTCTTGAAGACGTCGTCGTGGTGCTCATCTCCGTGTTTGGGTTCCAGGTGAAGACCTATGTCCGTTGTGGACTCGGCAGCAGCGACGCTATGCACCATTCTGAGGGCGTTGTCGTGGAGCTTAGGTGTATTAGGGTGTAGTGTGGCGGTGCTCTTGGATCTTCCTTTGTTTTGTTTTGTTTCGGTAGTGTAGTCGCTTGCGGTGTATGTGATCCGTGTATCTTGGGATCGGCTTTGTAAGAGGGTCACCTCACCACATTGTATCATTCGACCGTGTACTTGGTTCGGTTGTTGCTTTATATATAAAGTGGGGCGAAAGCCTGTTTCGAGAAAAAGATAAACACGCTCCAGCAGCTTCCATATGTCCATTTTTGTGGTCGTCGCCCTTCAACTCCATGCCGTCGCCCCTTCAACTCCATGTCGTGGTCATCAGAGTGCCACCCGCCACCGCTGCCGATCACCGCACCATGGGCCCATGATCAGCAGCTGCCGCCACTACCATCCACCACAGCACGCGTCGCCGTTGTTGCTCCATCAGCCACCACGGTTGCACCCCGACACATGGGCCTCATGTCGCACACGCGACAGGCTCCCACCGCCGTGGAGGCAGAAGGCGTCGTGCGGCCATGGCTTGCTCCGCCGGCAAAATAAGCCGTGGGCGAAGAAGCTGAAGAAAACCGTCGCCGCCCCACCTTCGGCCATGGGCAACAGCCACCTCTGATGATGGGCACCGCAGCCTCTTCACTGACCATGACCGGCACGTTCTTTGAGATTGGTGAGCACGACGACGGCGATGATTTCAATCCTACACCAGAAAGGTTTAATTTTTTTATCACACTTCGATAATATGCAATGTTTAAATTATGAATGATCATGCAATGTTTGTGAACTTGGTGAACGAATCAATTTTTTTATATGTAGTCAACACTTGTTTATGAACTTGATGAATGAATCCGTCGGCATAGGATATTCCGTTGACGAATAATGCATACAATGGAGTTGACGATGAAGTCGTTGAGGTTGCCCCTACAACAAAGAAGAAAGGTTCAAGGTCAAGCAACTATTTGTCAGAGGAAGACAAGGCATTGGTCATGGCTATGGAAAGTGTGTGCATCGATCCTTTACCCAAAAAGGCTTTCACCCCGCTTTATATATAAAGCAACGATCCTCAACAACCCGGTACAAACACCCGCCAACACTACACACGCACACACCCAAGGCAGGATACATAGGCGCTGAGCGCAGCAACAACACCCCTAGCGCTACAAGAGCAACCGGGTCCTCAACCGTGAACACGCCACCGCGAAGAGATGAAGCCACATATGACGAACCGTGGGCTCCAAGGCGGCGCCTTCAGGAAGGATACGACACCGGAGCGCCGCCACTGCCCGACCCGAGGATCAGAGTTTCCCCTGGAGCAACACGACGGGCAGTGATAGCCGCGACGACGCCTTCAAGAAGGGAACGAGTTTCGCCGCCGCCGGTCCGTCCGAAGATAGAACAGATTTTCACCCCGGCCAACACTTACTGCCACCGAACGCCACACCCCGGCGACCACGCCGCCCACACGGCCATGGCCACCGGGCAGCACCTAGCCACGGGCTCTGCCCATGAGCACCGCGGAACCACCACCAGGGCCGCCGCCCCCGACATCCAAGACCTTGATACCACCTCACTCGAGACCCACCGCTACCCCAACCAAAGATACGGGCAGAAAGGACCCGCCTTTCGCACCCCTGGCTGCCCCCAACCCCGAAACCCAATAGACCGGCCAAAACTGGCCTCCATCGACCCGTCCTGCGGCACCGGGCGCGAGACGAGGTCGGTCCTGCTGCCGGACGCGAGACGAGGTCGGTCCTGCAGCCGGGCGCGAGACGAGGATGGTCCTGCTGCCGAGCGCGAGACGAGCGATGGACCGTAGCCGGGGGAGGGCCGAACCTTCGACGACGATAGTGACCAGACGACGAGGAGAGGGACCGAAGGTCGAAACGGGCCGCCTACAAATGAGCCGACGCCGGAAAACCAGCCGCCGCCGCAGCCGACCCGCCGAACTGCCGTGATGCCGACTCAGCGAATGGATGCCGCCATGCCCAGAGGGCCGAGCCACCTCGCCGCCGCCGCCAACAGCCGGAGCAGCCGCCACGCCGGGCCGCTGCCCCAACCCGCGCCGCCCGCCGGACAAATGCGTCAGATCCGGCTGGCACACATCCACCACCACCAGCCCCAGCCCGCCCCCAGCCCCCGACCGAAACCAGAGGAGAGGAAGGGCAAGACCCACACCGCTGCGCCGCCACCTCCGCCAGCAGACCACCACCGCGAAGACGACCGCCCGCAGCCCTCACCCACCGCGTCTGGATCTGGTAGCCCGCCTTCACCACACCGGCCGTGCACCACCAGGGCGTGGCCCATCATGCCGCCACCGCACCCGCACACCACCACCAGCGCCGATGCGACACCGCGTGGTGGAGCCCCACGGAAGCGCCACCACCAGGTCCGAGGCCATTGGCCCGCGCCGGCCACCCCGCACGAAGAGACGAGAGGGGCCCCGCCGCCGCCGGCGGCGACCGGGCTTCGTCCGGCCCCGCCCTCTGGCGGCGGCGAAGGAGGAGGAGGCGGGAGGAGGGGGCGCTGGCGGCGGTGGCGCGGTCGCCCTCCCCGTCGCCCGCGGGAGCGACGCAGGAGGGGATAAGGTCCGCATCGATCCTTTTACAGGGATCAATCAAAACACATATGCTTATTGGAAATGTATTCCCAAGCACTATCATTGCAATGTGACAGTATCATCTGAACGCACAATCATTCAATCAATCATCAGTGGAGTGCAATTCAAGAGTGTTGTGTAAGATAGAAGCGTTCCTACTCTCCGTGGAGAGCCTCGTGGTGTATATTTATCTCTGGCAAAACAGCCTTGCCTTGGTGTACAAGATGATGAGACAGATCCATGATACGATCGTTTACAGAGAGAGATACGAGAGAGAGAGAATAGAGGTACAGTAGTTGAGATTACATGGACTCTAGCTATCGTACATCTAACACCTTCCCTTAATCTCAACTATCCTAAGTTAAGATTTCTCTTGAACTCTTCAAATGGCTTGACTGGCAAGGCTTTAGTAAAACCATCAGCTACTTGATCCTTGGAAGGAATAAACCGTATATCTAACTTCTTTTCTGCAACCCTTTCTCGTACAAAATGGAAATCAATCTCAATGTGTTTGGTTCTGCCATGAAAGACTGGGTTAGCAGAAAGATAGGTTGCTCCCAAATTGTCACACCATAGGCATGAGATACGGCATTGCTTAATCCCCATCTCATTAAGCAATGATTCCAACCAAATAGTTTCAGCTGTGGCATTTACTAATGACTTGTACTCAGCTTCTGTACTTGACCTTGACACCGTGGCCTGTTTTCTTGCACACCAAGAAATAAGGTTAGAACCAAAGAATACTGCAAAACCTCCGGTTGACCTTCTGTCATCATTGCATCCTACCCAATCAGCATCAGAAAAGGCACTAATAAGAGTAGAATTGGAACGTCTGAACTGAAGACCCAAACTCACAGTATGTTTCACATATCGTACAATTCTCTTAACAGCTGTCCAATGTGTAGTAGTGGGTGCATGTAGATACTGGCAAACCTTGTTAACAGCAAAGGATATGTCTGGCCGTGTAAGCGTCAAGTACTGTAGAGCTCCCACTGCACTCCTGTATTTTGTGATCTCTTCTTCCTTGAGTGGCTCTCCTTCAAATGCTGACAATTTTTCTCAAGAGGATAATGGTGTGGGCGAAGGCTTACAATCCTTCATCCCCATACGAGTTAGAAGTTCAGTAGCATATTTTTCTTGCTTTCGTACTACACTAGTAGGGAACAGGGCATTGGTTTTTGCCAGATCAGAGCAACAGTCCTGGTCGACTTACGAACCGGGACTAATGCGTGCATCAGTCCCGGTTCGAGCGGCCAGGACGCCGGCCGGGCCTCGGCAGGCACCAGTCCCGGTTCGGCTGGGACCTTTAGTCCCAGTTCCAGCCACCAACCGGGACTAAAGGGCCTCGCTCCTGGCGCAACCCCTTTAGTCCCGGTTGGTGTCTGGAACCGGGACTAAAGGTCAGTCTTCAGTCCCGGTTCTAGACACCAACCGGGACTAAAAAGATGCCTATATATATGCTCGCCCCTGCGCGCTCACTCCTCTGTTTTTTGGCCGGCCAGCGTGTGGGAGGTGTGGGCTACTCTGTTCTCATCTCCTATGCACATGAGGTGTTTGATGAAATGCCCGAGCCACACTTAAGCTTTCTCCTCTCCAAGCTCGACCTCCAAGCTCCATTTTCCCCAAGATTTGTCTAGGTTTGGCGGTGCACCAACTATCCAAGTGTTCGAAAAAGGTTAGCAACTTCATATTTTCATCTCTCACTTCTAGTTTAGCTCATTTCAAATGCTCTAAAAGTAGTGTGGTTTGTGGGTTTTAGTGGAGGAGTGTATGTGTGAGTTTATTTGATTTAGATACACAATTTGAGCTCAAATTAACTTCTTAGTTTGCACATGTGTAGGGTGCCGTCCCGTCCCTGTCCCCGTCCTCACCGCCGTCGATTGCCCGCGCCGATCTCGTCGCTGGCACCACCGTGGTGAGCCTCTTGTTCTTATCTTTTTTAAAAGAAAAAAATTCTTACTTGTATGATTTATATAGCTACTTGTATAATTTTCTTACTTGTATTATTGTTTGTTATTATATAGTGCCATGGTTTTGGTATCCGCCCCCGTCGGCTCTCGTCCGGTCTATGATTCGGATGTGGTATATTATCTTTTATAACTATTTGTTTCATTTAGTGTTTATGACAATTATGCCGACCAACTTGACATAGATGTCTTTATCTAGGAGGTATGTGAACTGGAAATTCCAACCGACCCTCTTGTCAATAGGTTAAATTTAGTTGAAAAATAAAACAATTATTTGAAAGAAAAATTGAAAAGAGTTGAAGAAGAGAAGATGAAATTGGAGTTGCATGTTGCCGATGTCGTCGATCTACACAAGATCTAGATGGATGCAATGCGCTTGAAGATTAGAAAGATTAGAAAATATGCCATTGATAATGAGGCTTGGTATCATTATGCTGTTGGATCAATTGTTACCTTAGTTGCGATTTTGATCGCATTTGTTGCTGCATTTAAATGTTTTACATAGTTGTATGTTAGTTTCAATGTATGTTTTAATTAGATGCTCTAGAGAGCTGTATGTTGTTCTATGAGAACTATGTATGAACTTTATGTATTTATTTTTTCAGTAATAACATTTGATCACTACTGTACTTTGGTTTTAATGTGATGATGAACTTGTATTAATTTGGTCATTTCTCTATTCATGATGTTCTGTAATGGTTTTTGATATACTTAATTATATAATGCACGCAGATGAACCGGCAATGGATGTACGGTGACCGACGCACCTCCGACTACATTACGGGCCTGCATAATTTTCTCGATGTGGCTGAGGCAAACAAGCAAAATGGTTTTATGTATTGCCCATGTACTGTCTGTGGGAATACGAAGGATTACTCTTCCTTGAAAACCCTTCACTTCCACCTGCTTGAGAAGGGTTTCATGCCCCACCATAATGTTTGGACCAAGCATGGAGAAAGAGGGGTTATGATGAAAGATAACGAAGAAGAAGAGGATGATGACAACTATCATATGTTCCCTGGATATGGTGATACTGCAACGGAGGAAGCTGAAGATCAAGAGGCACCAGATGTGTCCGATGATGATCTTCGCTGGGTCATTGTTGATGCACAGAGAGGATGCGAAAGTGAAAGGGAGAAGTTGAAATTCGATCGCATGTTAGAGGATCACAAAAAAGGGTTGTACCCAAATTGCGAAGATGGCAACACAAAGCTCGGTACCGCACTGGAATTGCTGCAATGGAAGGCAGAGAATGGTTTATCCGACAAGGGATTTGGGAAGCTACTGATAATAATGAAGAAGAAGCTTCCAAAGGATAATGAATTGCCTGACAGTACGTACGAAGCAAAGAAGGTTCTCTGCCCTCTAGGATTAGAGGTGCAGAAGATACATGCATGCCCAAATGACTGCATCCTCTACCGCGGTGAGGAGTATGAGAATTTGAATGCATGCCCGGTATGCGGTGCATTGCGGTATAAGATCAGACGAGATGACCCTGGTGATGTTGAGGGCGAGCGCCCCAGGAGGAGGGTTCCTGCCAAGGTGATGTGGTATGCTCCTATAATATCACGGTTGAAACGTCTGTTCAGAAACAAAGAGCATGCCAAGTTGTTGCGATGGCACAAAGAAGACCGTAAGAAAGACGGGAAGTTGAGAGTACCCGCTGATGGGTCGCAGTGGAGAAAAATCGAGAGAAAGTGGCCGGACTTTGCAGGTGACGCAAGGAACTTATGGTTTGGTATAAGTGCAGATGGCATTAATCCTTTTGGGGAGCAGAGAAGCAATCATAGCACCTGGCCTGTGACTCTATGTATCTATAACCTTCCTCCTTGGTTGTGCATGAAGCGGAAGTTCATTATGATGCCAGTGCTCATCCAAGGCCCTAAGCAACCCGGCAACGACATTGACGTGTACCTAAGGCCATTAGTTGAAGAACTTTTACAGCTGTGGGACATAAAAGGTGTACGTGTGTGGGATGAGCACAAACAGCAGGAATTTGACCTACGAGCGTTGCTGTTTGTAACCATCAATGATTGGCCTGCTCTTAGTAACCTTTCAGGACAGACAAACAAGGGATACCACGCATGCACGCACTGTTTAGATGAGACCGAAAGTATATATTTGGATAAATGTAAGAAGAATGTGTACCTGGGACATCGTCGATTTCTTCCGACCAAGCATGCCTTAAGAAAGAAAGGCAAGCATTTCAAAGGTGAGGCAGATCACCGGAACAAGCCTGTCCTTAGTACTGGTGATGATATACTTGATATGGTCAAGGATTTACAAGTAATCTTTGGAAAGGGTCCTGGCGGACAATCTGTTCCGAATGACGCTGACGGACACGCACCCATGTGGAAGAAGAAATCTATATTTTGGGACCTATCCTATTGGAAAGACCTAGAGGTCCGCTCTGCAATCGACGTGATGCACGTGACGAAGAATCTTTGCGTGAACCTGCTAGGCTTCTTGGGCGTGTATGGGAAGACCAAAGATACACCGGAGGCACGGGAGGACCAGCAACGTATGAACGAAAAAGACGGCATGCATCCAAAGCAGTATCAAGGTCCTGCCAGCTACGCTCTTACCAAAGCAGAGAAGGAAATCTTTTTTGAATGCCTGCTCAGTATCAAGGTCCCGTCTGGCTTCTCGTCGAATATAAAGGGAATAATAAATATGGCAGAGAAAAAATTCCAGAACCTAAAGTCTCATGACTGCCACGTGATTATGACGCAACTGCTTCCGGTTGCATTGAGGGGGCTTCTACCAGAAAATGTTCGATTAGCCATTGTGAAGCTATGTGCATTCCTCAATGCAATTTCTCAGAAGGTAATCGATCCAGAAATCCTACCAAGGTTACAGAATGATTTGGTCCAATGTCTTGTCAGTTTCGAGTTGGTGTTCCCACCATCCTTCTTCAATATTATGACGCACGTCCTAGTTCACCTAGTCGATGAGATTGCAATTCTGGGTCCTGTATTTCTACACAATATGTTCCCCTTTGAGAGGTTCATGGGAGTCTTAAAGAAATATGTTCGTAACCGTGCTAGGCCAGAAGGAAGCATCTCCACGGGCCATCAAACAGAGGAGGTCATTGAGTTTTGTGTTGTCTTTATTCCTGACCTTAAGCCGATTGGTGTTCCTGAATCGCGGCATGAGGGGAAACTGGGTGGAAAAGGCACGCTAGGACCGAACTCAATAATATGTAGGGACGGGCATTCTTGGGCGCAAGCACACTACACAGTTCTACAGAATTCTACCTTGGTGGCCCCGTATATCAATGAACACAAGAATATTCGACGCTCCAAACACCCGGAGCAGTCTGACGACTGGATTACACGTGAACACATGGGGACTTTCGGCGGTTGGTTGCAAACACATCTCATGGGTAACACCACTGTTGGAGATGAGCTGTACTTGTTGGCCAGGACACCATCTTTGACTGTATTGACTTTCCAAGGGTACGAGATAAATGGGAATACATTTTACACGATCGTCCAAGATAAAAAGAGCACCAACCAAAACAGTGGTGTCCGCTTTGATGCAGCAAACACCAATAGGGCAAAGGACACATATTATGGTTACATAGAGGACATATGGGAACTTGACTATGGACGTGATTTTAAGGTCCCTTTGTTTCGGTGCAAATGGGTCAATCTGTCAGGAGGCGGGGTACAGGTAGACCCGCAGTACAGAATGACAACAGTGGATCTCAACAATCTTGGGTACACAGACGAACCATTCGTCCTAGCCAATGATGTGGCGCAGGTTTTCTATGTGAAGGACATGTCTACCAAACCGAGAAAAAGAAAAGATAAGGAAGCGAATACATCATACGATGAGCCAAAGCGCCACATAGTTCTTTCAGGGAAAAGAAACATCGTGGGAGTGGAGGACAAGACAGACATGTCAGAAGATTATGAAAAGTTTCATGAAATTTCTCCCTTCAGAGTGAAGACTGACCCAAGCATCATGTTAAATGATGAAGATTATCCATGGTTACGGCGCAATAAGCAAGGGACACACGCGAAGAAATAGTTTTATACCCCAAGATCCCACTCTGGGATGTGACCGGCTTGACCGCCATCACTTTCTCTCTAGTGTGAGTTTCCGGACTTATAGCTGGAAAGTGCCACTTCGGACAAACCGGAGGGAATCTTTGTAAGAGCTAGCTAGGGCATTTTGGCATTTGAAACATGATTTTATAATAATTATTTATTAAGTTATGAAATTTCAATTATTCCTATCCTTTCAGTCACATGTTTTGCAAGGTTGATCATACGCGGTTAGTCCCGGTTGGTGGCTCCATATATAATAACAAGGTTAATATAGACATGGCTTAAACGTCTTGACATAGATGAATACAGCAGAAGCATCGGAGATGATAAGAGAGAAACGTTGTATGACATAAAGTTGGAGGTACTATGTGGTTTCTCTGATCGGAGATGATAAGAGAGAAACGTTGTATGACATAAAGAAAATATAACATTATTAGGTTAACAGAAAATACTATGAATCTTCTAGAAGATTCATAGTAAGGGTCTATCTCCTTCACATAGGGAACATTGGTGTCGGCTTTTTTTGAATCACTATGTGTCTATGCATCAAAATAAATTAGGTTAACAAAAAGTATCGGAATTTATGGTGAATATGTTACGGCAATGGTACATATGAAAATAACTTGATAGAACTAGCTATTTTGTCACTATCTAATGAAAATCCATATCATGAAATAAACTTATATAAAATTCTAGTTATGATCAACTAAAACAAAACTATAATATTCTTCAATAGCAAAAAGAATCAACTAAAAAGCTTTAATAAAACTCTAGTTATGATCAAAATAATATTAACTTAAAATTATATAAAAATGACATAACATATGCAAAAAATAACATAAAAAATAAAAAAACATAACATATGCAAAAAATAAAAATTGCCATAACATAAAAAATAAAAATACATAACATATGCAAAAAATTAAAATTGTCATAACATAAAAAATAAAAAGACATAACATGTGCCATATATTTTATAGTGGTTATGAAAGAATATTAAAATTGACATAACATATGCAAAAAATAACATAAAAAATAAAAAAAACATAACATATGCAAAAAATAAAAATTGCCATATCATAAAAAATAACATAAAAAATAAAAAGACATAACATGTGCCATATATTTTATAGTGGTTATGAAAGAATATTAAAATTGACATAACATATGCAAAAAGTAACATAAAAATAAAAAAACATATCATATGCAAAAAATAACATAAAAAATAAAAAAATACCCGCCTACTAGCAGACACCACGGCCTGCATACGACTAGAAACCCAACTATATATGGGCCAGGATGCAGGCCCGCGGGGCTAGTAGGCCCAACAGGGCAGATGTTAGGCAATTACCTGCCTGCTTTAGAGAGGAGCTTGGGAGAGAGATCGTAGCCGCGTATATAAACCGGTGCGATCTCCTCTCGCTTGGCGAGGTGGGACTAAACTTTCACCACCCCACGGCTGTGCCCCACTTTAGTCCCACGACTGGTGAAATTCACCTTTAGTCCCGGTTGGTGGCTCGGACCGGGACTAAAGGGTGGCCTTTAGTCCCGGTTGGAGCCACCAACCGGGACTAAAGGGTTGGGTATATAAGCATCACTTACGATTTTTTCTCCCATTCTCTCCCCCGACGCCGAACCACAGCGCACGACGCCGCCAGGCTGCTGCGCCGGAGATCGCCGTCGCCTCCGAGCCGTCCCCCTCCCTCGCCGACGCCCTCGCCGCGCCCTGCCCCGACGCCGCCGTCGCCGAGCCCTGCCCCGACGCCCTCGCCACGCCCTGCCCCGACGCCCTCGCCGTGCCCTGCCCCGACGTCGCCGTCGCCGAGCCCTGCCCCGACGCCGCCGTCGCCGAGCCCTGCCCAGGTTCTGTTTTTTTTTCTGAATTTTAGTCAAATCTGAATTAGTGCATAGAAGGTATTCGACAGAATGCCAGCAGTAGCTAGGCAGTTTTGGAAATTTTGAATTTTTTTGTGGAGATGCTTTGGTGCAAGACAAAGGTTCTGTGAAAATTTCAGAATTTTTGGAGTAGTAGAAATTGGGTTTTGAGCAAGGAGTTTGAATCTGAACCAAATTTCATTCGAATGAAATTTGAAAATTTTGAACTTATGAACAGAGTGTCTTTGGAGAAATGAAGTGTGGGTACTCACATCTAGTTGAGGTATATCTGTAGGGTCAAAATTGCTAAGGAAAATATGGTTCCTTTGTAAAATCCAAAGGAAGCCATGAAGTGAAAGAATTTGATTTGGAATTGTTTGAATAATTATAAAAGAAATTTTTAAAGAAAGAAGTGATGGTGGGTACTGCCCTAAGATAGTTAGAATGCTTGATGGAAAAATGTGCAAGTGGTAATTGGGTTTTGGAAAGATCCTAAGTTTTGACAGAAAAGAAACCAACCATTTTACTTAAATAGAAAACCTTTCAAAAGGCTACCTAACAGAAAAGTTTTTGGTTCCACAAAATATTTACTCAAATAAGAGACCACCATTTCTAAAATCACTTGAAGTTTTAAATAACCAGTGAGCATATAAACAAATTGAAGAACAAAATTTTTGCATTAGAGTTCATTTTGTCTTTTTTGTATGTTTTAATGCAAGCATCTTTTGGGCAATCTTTGAACATGAAGTAGGAGCATTTTCATGTCATCTTGCTAGTAGATTTTAGTTCATGCCATGTTAGGACCTGTAGTGAGTGCTACAAGCTTGTAAACTTGCTATCTATTCATTTCTGCCATATATGCCATGCTACAAGTCTGAAACTGGCAGTATTAATACTTTGCATTTTTCCTTGAGGTTTGCAACAAATCTGTGCATCTTTGGATCATGATCAGTAAGGGTGTTTTGTTGAGGGTAATTAGTACATGCTTGCAATGCTCTTTGTTGCCATGAAAAACTGTTGTAGCATATATTTTACTTGCCTCAAAGGTTGCATCATGAATCTGTTTTCTGCCACACTATGCAAATATCACTAGATCTAGGGGTCATTTGAATTAGTTCAGTAAACATGTTTTGCCATGTGTTACATCTCCGTGGAATTACAGGTTGTGGTGTTGCATCTCCGTGGAGTTGGTCCCTGATCGTCCCTCCGTTGTTCGACAAAAGATGTCCATTTGTTGTATGTTGAGTTTTGTTCATTGGATGATGGTTGGTTCATTTGTTGAGTTGTGTATTCATCTTGTGTATAAATCTTGTATTCATCTTGTATTCATTTTGTATTCATCTTGTGTATAAATCTTGTATTCATCTTGTACAAATATCGTCGTAACTTCGACATGAGGGGGGGGGGGTCGTTAAAACATAACCCCGATAACTTTGATTTTGAGATATGAAAACCTGATTTGCACGTCGGACAGGCATGAGAGAGGCGGTCCGCAAAGTATCCTCTCCCGAAAGATAGGACGACTCATCAGATATGATTCTAGATAATGTCCAATGCCTCATATCGCGAACATAGTTATATTGGATAATTGATCTTCATATAAATGAAGCATAAAAGTTTAGCAATCACTTACAAATTTTCATGTTGTTCATTGACTTCGACATGAGAGGGGAGGGGGTCGTTAAAACATAACCCCTATAATCCACTAATCCATTGCTCATATGCATATGATTCCTTGTTGTGATTAGGTCTATGTTTGCCACTAATCCATGTCTCATGGTTGTATATTGCCATGTTGTAATATTTGCAGAAACTATGGAACACGACAGAGACTTAGAAAAAGAAGAGATGTTGGGGGATATAATCCGCGACGGAGGTGATGATAGCCCCTCATAGTTTCTCAACGACTCCGATGGTCGAATGGAGGAGGGAAGAGAAGATGACGGCTCCGGTTATCGAATGGAGGAGGGAGAAGATGACGTCTCCGCCGGTGTTGGAGCCTTAACTGTTGCAAAGTCCGGCGAGGTATATATATTAATTAAGCCTCTGCTGACTAGATGCATTAATTATTTTGTATGTACATATATTAATGCTTCTTTCTTGTTTTAGCCCTCCGGATCGAGCCAAACTTCTATAAGGAGACGAGGCCCGAAGAAAAGGTTGGGCGAGAATGAAAGGTTCACGATCGAACAAGTCGATCGAGATGGCAAACCGACTGTTCCCAAGCGGACCCAAGACTGATTTATACATCAGTGCGGAGTTGTTGTTAGGGACAACGTCCCAATCAGCATCCAAGAATGGAATAAGAAGAAGGATGATGGAGTTTCTTATGTCGACGATAGATGCAAAGATGAGCTTTGAAACTCGCTCATGATAAATTTCAACCTACCGCCAGAGGAGGATCCAAATAACCCAGTTATACAGCGAAAAGTCAAAAAATGGGCTCTTAAGAAGATGGCAGAACAATTCAAGAACTGGAAGAAAAGATTGAATGAACAGTTTGTCGAGAAAGACGAGACTCTAGAATTCACCGGTCAATATGCGAAGATAAAAGATCACTGGCCTGCATTTGTGGCATACAAGAAATCGGAGAAAGCTAAGAACAGGTCACAGAAAAATAAGCTAAATGCTGCAAAGAAGCAGTAGCACCATGTTACGGGGTCAGGTGGGTACAAGGTTGCCCGGCTTACGTGGGACAAAGCTGAGAATGACCTGCTTGCTAAAGGGATCCAACCAGCGACATTGAACTGGCCCGAACGGGCAAGGACTTGGTTCTTTGGGCATGGGGGAACTTTGGACCCAGAAACAGGGAAGTGTGTTTACACAAAAGAACAACTTGAAACACCCATCACAAAGATTCAGGAAGCAATCAAGGACGTGCAGGAAGGGAGGTTCCATCCCGACAGAGAGAAGGACGTGTTGTCACGCGCCCTCGGAAATCCTGAACACCCTGGACGAACACGAGGCACATCAGGCTCCGTTCCGTGGGTGCATGGGTTTCCCGACAACACTGGTTATAGAAGCCGAGGGAGAAAGAAGAAAGAGGAAGCAGACCGGATGCAGAATGTAGAACAAAGATTAGCGTTGCAGGAGAAGAAACTAGAGGCACTTACCAGTCAGCGAGCTACCGGCGGCCCACCATCTCAGCAGCACGAAGATCCTTCATTCGATACTGCCCACGAAGCTACCCCACCATCTCAACGGAAAAGCAGTGTGGCTTCTACGGAGCTCGTTCGGCCTGATATCACGGCTCCTCGCTACCCCGTGGATTATATCACGGAGAGGGAACATTGTGAGCTAATGGGGAAATGCATCAACCTAACCTTGAAGGTGGCGGTCGGCTATGTCTTACCTCCTAGACCTCATGGAACTTTCCATTGCAATCCCATTCCAGATGGCTTTGCTATTGTCGGGGTGGATGAAGTTACCAACGGATTCGAGGGGCTGGAGCTTGAGTACCCTACAGGTGAAGGGGAGACTCATCTGGTAGATGCCGTAAGGACTACCATTCTATGGAGAAAGGAATACATCGTGCTTCCACAATGGACGCCATGTCAGTAGACTCTGTCGGAGGAGGCCCCTCAGCAGACTCCTCACAGTCCAGCTCTACCTCCGCTGCCTCAGTCGTCTCCGCCACGTCAGCACACTCCGCCGCCTCAGCTGTCTCCGCCACCTCAGCGGACTCCGCCGGAGGAGGCCCCTCAGCAGAATCCTCCGCCGCCTCAGCCTTCTGCGCCGCGTCAGCGGACTCCGCCTCCTCCGCCGCGTCAGCTGACTCCGCCTCCTCCGCCGCCTCAGCAACGGCGGAAGAGACCCGCCGCCGCTCCGGCGGCTAGCAGTACAACAACAAAGAAATCCAAAGCAGGTCCAAGCGTCAAGAAGGCTCCTCCCAAGTTACCATACGACATGACTGAGGAGGAAAACAACGAGATTGTGGCTGCCGATGTGAAACGCCAGCTTGCACCGAAACGTCCAGATCCAAAGGAGATAATAGATCCGGTAAAAGAGAAGCGCTGTCTGGATGCCCTTTAGCGACCACCATCTCCTCCGCCGCTCTCACACTATGACCGCTGTATTGTAAAGACATTTCATGAAGCGAAAAGGTCAGGAAGTACTAGCAGTGCTGCAAGAAGTGGGAAAACAATTCCCCAGCTCGGCGAACAGGAAAAACAATCGTGTCCCCCGTTCAAGGTGTTTCCCGATATCACTAATGATCCGGGGGTAGCGGCTGCTCATCCTGGTTACACTCTTCGTGATTACTTAGGCGATGAGGTACAGTTCGAAATGGCTGAGGTAGCCTTTATATACGAGCACGGGAAGCCTCTCGTCAGACCTGAGCAGCTCCCGCGTCTATCAACGATGATGCGAACATTGCATAACTGGTACTTGAAAGCCTGCAAGGAAGGGACCGACAGTATCTTAGTGGGAATTAAAGATGAGCACTACTTCAATGGAGTCGAGGCGTTGTACATTGAATTTGAAGAATTATTTCAGTTATACAATCAAGACACCCTCGACAAAACTATCATCAGTTGCTATTGTCTGTAAGTATTTTTTCTGTAATTAAGTCTCTAGCTCAGCTCGTTCATTGCATGTATAATTATCCTCACACTATATTATGCAGATTGAAGATCCGCGAATGCAGAGGAAAAATCTATGACATTGGGTTCATTAACCCAAATACCATAAATGAATATACGGTACAAAAAAAACCAGATGATACAGAGAATTACTTGCTAAAGGCGTTACTTGGACAACAAAACAAAAGGGAAATACTATTTCCTTACAACTTCAAGTGAGTGTTACTGTCTTGTGCACATTCTGTTTCGCTTTATGCGTGCGCAGGTTCCACTTTATTCTGCTAGCCATTCAGCTTGACGCGGGACTAGTAATTGTCTTGGACTCGAGACGTAAAGAGGCTAAGGAGTGGGCGGACATGAGTCAAATCCTCCAGAAGTAAGTTCAATCATTATCGCACCATATCGGCAACTTTCGTTCATTTCCTGATATCAAGTAATCATTTTCTTTGCCGGGCAGGGTTTGGAAAAAGTTCACCAACCAGGTTAGGGGTGAATGGAAAAAGGAGCTGCGATTTTCACACCCCAAAGTAAGTACTACTAGCTAGTTCCGCGCATCTCTTATTGATTCTAGTTTCAATACCATTATCATGCTTGATTATCATTTTGATTGAACTCTATTCTCGTAAAGTTCTTGTGGTAGGAACCCGGGAATAATTTATGTGGATACTACGTTTGCGAGTACATTCGCCACAAGATCTCTGAGCGGGGCAGATCTTTAGAACAATTTGAAGTACGTAAACAATATTCACATTTTTATTTTATTACCATCAATTGTGTTGAGTTTCATTCATATATATATATATATATATATATATATATATATATATATATATATATTGACCCCCTTCTTTAAATTAGATCCGGCGGAAGCGGGACGAACTCCTACCAACTGATCGCATACGAGCAATTCAAGAGGAATTGGCGGGATTCTTTGTTGACCATGTCATACCTATAGACGGAGAATACCATCGGGATTGGCAATGCGATTTTGGTAATTAGATATTAGGGATCGTAAGAGATGTTATATTGTATATATGCATGAACGTGTACTATATGTAGTAGCGTCGAATAGATATACGAAAACTTGTTGTTCGACCAAGCACGGAGAAAGAGAGGTCACTTCTCTCTATATATTGATCATGACGATGTTGTGTAATGGTTCCTTCATTGGTATATGTAGTAGCTAGCGTCGAGTTGAATGAAAAGCATAAAATAAAAATGAAAACCCTAAACCCTCCAAAACCCCTAAACCCCTAAACCCAACCCATCCTTTAAAAAAAATAGCGCTTGGCAGGGGCTGACGCGTGGCGGCCTTTTAGTCCCGGTTGGTGTTACCAACCGGGACTAAAGGTCCTCCTGCCTGAGCGCTGCGCAGCGGCCACGTGGAGACCCTTTAGTCCCGGTTGGTGTTACCAACCGGGACTAAAGGTCCTCCTTCCTGAGCGCTGCGCAGCGGCCACATGGAGACACTTTAGTCCCGGTTCGTAACACGACCGGGACTAAAAGTGGGGGCCTTTTGTCCCGATTCCTTTGTCCCGGTTGCACAACCGGGACTAAAGGCCCTTACAAACCGGGACTAATGCCTTGTTTCCTACTATTGCTATGCCATCTTGAATCTTCTTAACTTCAATGCCTAGGAAGAACTGTAGATCACCAAGATCTTTCAATGCAAACTCTAAACTAAAATCATGTAGAAGAGCATTAGTAGCACTTTGTGAAGAGCTTGGAACTATAATATCATCAACATATATGAGAACAAATAAAGAGTGATGTGTCAGCTTTGGATGCAACAAAGCCAAGATGTCTCAGTTGAGAGCTCAACCTTGAGTACCATGCTCTTGGTGCTTGTTTCAAGCCATAAAGAGCCTTGTCAAGCTTGCACATAAAATGAGGTGTTTTCTTATCTGCATACCCAGGTGGTTGTCTCATGTAAACCTCCTCTTCCAGAACACCACGCAAAAACGCGTTCTGAACATCTAGCTGCCTCAAGCTCCATCCTCTAGATACAGCAATGGCTAACACAAGCCTAATAGTAGCCGCTTTAACAACTGGACTGAATGTATCTTCATAGTCTTGACCATAGCGTTGTTTAAAACCTTTTACAACTAAACGAGCCTTGTACCTATCAATTGAGCCATCTGCCTTTTTCTTGACTCTATATACCCATTTACAATCATTGATATTTTTACCTCTTTGGTCAGGTACAAGATGCCAAGTTTTATTTCTCATGAGTGCAGAATACTCTTCATCCATTGCCGTTTTCCATCTTGGATCTCCAAGTGCTTCCTCCAACATTGTTGGCTCTCCTGCAACACACAGCATCCCATACCGGATAGTACCATCAGTTCGTATTTTTGGATTTCTTATACCTTTCTGTAGGCGAGTCGTAACACGTGAGACGACAACTGGTTGAGGTCGAGGTGGAGACGCAGGTTGTCATACAGGAGACGGTGCAGATGGCCATGCCGCAGAAGATCCAGAAGAATCAGCAGATTCATTTTGCAGGGCAGATCGTGACTCAGACTCGGTAGCCTGCGGTGTGGCCTCGCCTATACTGGTGGATCCAGCAGCCACCGAGTTACCGGGCATAGAGGATCCTGTGCTGGCGGTCACTGTCGCCTGTGCACGCGCACGCGCGGGGCTGGAGCCAATCGCAGAGCCGGTCGTTGTTGCCCGCCCCGTCGCTGTCGCACGCCCGCGGGTGGGACGCAGAGCCGGCCCACTGTGCAATGACGTGGCAGTTCATGGCTGGCTGCCACCGGATGCGGGATCCGAAGGAGATTGCGGCACGTGATCCGAGGCTGCAGGGGTCGTAGGCTGCGCCGAATCTTCCTCAATTTCTGCACCTGCCTCCTCTTGCTCCAGCACATGAAATACGGGTTCATTTGCTGCCGGATTTTGATCATTTTCTATGCCATTTTCTGCTGCATTTTCTTCATGGACCTGCACAGGCACATACACAGTGCTAGAACTGGTTGAATTATCATATTGGTTAGTACAATTATCGCCCCCTTGCTCAAAATCCCAAAGATTGGGGGAAGAAGGAGGATTTCTTTCCTAAGGAGTGCGCCGGCGTTTGGATGAAGGGATTCAAACGGGAAAACAAATTTGTCAAATACGACATCTCTTGAGATGTAGACCCTGCCAGTGGAGACTTCTAGGCATTTAACTCCTTTATGAATTGGACTGTACCCTAGAAAGACACATTTTTTGAGCGAAATGCAAGCTTGCGTGCATTGTGTGGTCGTAGGTTGGGCCAACACGCACAACCAAAAACACAAAGGGATTTGTAGTCAGGAGTAATGCCAAGAAGACGTGTAATAGGAGTTTCAAGATTGATAACTTTGCTAGGGAGCAAGTTTATGAGATAAATGGCAGTCAAAAAAGCTTCATCCCAAAACTTTAATGGCATGGATGCATTAGCTAGCAAAGCTAGCCCTACCTCAACAACATGATGATGTTTTCTCTCGGCAGAACCATTCTGTTGATGTGCATGGGGACATGAAACATGATGTGAAATGCCAAGTTGTTGGAAGAAGGTATTAAGTTTCTTGTATTCACCTCCCCAGTCAGTTTGCATGGCAATGATCTTAGTGTTAAGTTTTCTTTCAACAAGGTTTTGAAAATTCTTGAAAACTTGAAACACTTCAAATCGTTTCTTAAGAAGATAGATCCATGTAAATTTGCTATAATCATCAATGAAGCTTACATAGTATGAATGTCTACCAACTGAAGTAGGAGCTGGCCCCCAAACATCCGAGAATACAAGTTGTAAGGGTGCAGTGGAAATACTGGTAGAAATAGGATATGGCAACTGATGACTTTTAGCTTGCTGACATGGATCACAAACTGACTCAATCCTAGACTCATGAGAATAAGGGAGTTTATTCTTGCTAATAACAAGTTTAACAATAACTGATGAGGGATGACCTAGCCTACTGTGCCACTTTGCTGAGGATTGTTTAATGGCAACAAAAGCTTGTTTGTTTGATGATGACGATGACGAAGATATGAGTGGGTAGAGACCTCCCACACACTTGCCCCTAAGAAAGATTCTCCTTGTGTCCAAATCTTTAACCAAAAACAACTAAGGATAAAATTCAATGAGTACACGATTGTCAAGGGTAAATCGATGAACTGAAAGAAGATTTTTGGATGTATCAGGAACATAAAGAACTCTATTTAGGTGCAAGTTTTTCATGGGGGTCTTGACAATTGAACTACCAATATGAGTAATTTTCATACCAGAACCGCTCGCGGTGTGCACTTGATCACTTCCACGGTATTTGTCTCTTATTGTCAGCTTGTCTAGCTCGCCCGTCATATGGTTTGTCACACCAGTATCTGCATACCAGTTTGTGTCGATGCCGTAGGAGTCGATGACAGCATTGGCCTCCTTCTCCTCGTAGTCATCCTCTTCATAGCGATCCCAACACTCACGGGCACCTCCTCTGTGATGCTTGAAACATATTTGGCATTCAGGGTAGTCACGTGGTGCTTGACGTTGCTGCTGTTGCGAACGGCCTCGCGAGTTCCTGCAGCCGCTGCCACCAGAGGGAGAAGGAGGGCGCCTCTCTCGGCCACGTCCTCTGGAGCCACGAGCACGCCCCCGCGACTTGTACTGTCCACGCCCCCTATATGCCAGATTTGCGGACGTGTTGTATCCGCCTTCTCCTCCATCACCTAGCATCTCTATGCGTTGATCAAACGCAACAATCTGAGCAAAGAGCTCATCTACCATGATAGATGTCTTGACAGCGCCGATAGCAGCCACCACAGGATCGTAGTCGCGGTCAAGCCCGGCAAGCACATAATCCACCATCTCCGGATCAGAGACGGGACGGCCTGCTGCTGCTAGTTCATCACCGAGATTCTTCATCTTGGCGATGTAGGAGGTGCTATTCATGGTGCCCTTCTTCGTGGTGGTGATGGCGATTCTCAGATTTGTGATGCGAGACTGGGATTGAGATGCGAAGAGTGTGGTGATGGCGGTCTAGAGATCGAAAGTGTTTTCCTTCCCCACGACTTGCGCGAGGATCTCCTTCGATAAGGAGTTCAGCAGGTAGCTGAGAACCTGCTGATCTTTTGAAAGCCACGGCCCATAGAGGGGGTTTGGCACCATAGCCGTGGTCTTATCTTGTTGATGCTACTCCGTTTGCTTGGGAGGCGCCGCATCATACCCATCCAGGAGCCCTGTCACCTGTGCTCCTCGCAAGAGGCAGGCATCATCTGGGCCTTCCAGAGGAGAAAATTGCCCCTCGGTAGCTTCTCAGATGGCGGAGCCCCAAGGTTGAGGACGACCGGCGCTGAGGCTGAAGACAGGATCGATGGTAGGTTGTTTTTCCTGTTTCTGTAGCTAGATCGGAAGAGGATCGGATCTCTATACCATGTAAGATAGAAGCGTTCCTACTCTCCGTGGAGAGCCGCGTGGTGTATATTTATCTCTGGCAAAACAGCCTTGCCTTGGCGTACAAGATGATGAGACCGATCCATGATACGATCGTTTACAGAGAGAGATACGAGAGAGAGAATAGAGGTACAGTAGTTGAGATTAGATGGACTCTAGCTATCGTACATCTAACATGTTGCAACCGGTGAGCAGGTTTTGTTGCCCAAGTTGATCGCGCAAAGCCTAGTGGAATTACAGAGGACATGCTAGTGAGTATCTAATTTTAGTATGAACTTTGTGGCCCAAAATTTTATTTATGTAATCGTTGCACCTAATTTTGTATGTTAAGTTTTTTGCTTTGCAACTTGACTACACACAAGAACTGTACAAATAGAGGGAACCAAAGGGAATATCCTTTGGCATGATCCATTTGGGGGCATTGTCCATAACAGTGAGAAGTGGAAAGAAAGGAACAACGAGAAGAAGGCCAAAGAGGATGCCGATGAAGATGACGTGTAAGAGGGGGTCGATATGTCGGCAACCAAGAAAATCAAGAAGAGCCCGTCAGGAAGAAGAGGTGAGAAAGAAAAGAGAAATAATGGAGGAGATGGAGCCGTGTTCAGGACGGAGATCGAAGACATAATAGCAACAAAATGGAATTGGAGGTATAGAAGAAACAAGAGAAGGAAGCAACGTGGATGGAGCTCAAGGATATGAAGGAGCACAAGGTGGCCATTGAGGACATCCCTACTACTGTTATGTCCACAACCCCTATAGCTACACCCACTAAAGTAACAGAAAGAAAAGGACCAACCACCAGAGTTCGCACACGTCAACTAAAATAGCAGGTAGTTCCGTTCCTAGGAACTTGCTTTGTTACCCATGACATTATGATGCTGCCTAAATAAAAAATATTTTTATTACTAAGGAATGAAGGACATAGAAGGGATGAGCCAAATCATGAGCAAGCATGGAGATGCAACACTATGTATTATGAGTGGATATTGCAGGACTTTGAGGCCACCATAATGACGCGTGAAGGTGTGGATGAAATATACGAGATAACACTTTGAAATGTCGTCCATAACCTTCTATAGGTGATACGCCACCTCTCCTTAGGGTCAATCCCATGTAAATTCATCATATAATACAATATGTTGTTTTTAGAGTCTGTATTAGTGGAGGAAACTGACTTAGGGTGGATTTCGCCCCCTCACATGGCTGGTCGAATTTCCCCTTTGTCCTCCATAAAAACCACCCCTAGGGCATCGTTTGGACTCTGGTTTTGTTTAGTTAAAAGTAAAGTCATTTTTGCAGATTCGTGTATGCTGACGTGTCCAACGGCCGCCCACAACTTAATCAATCCTCCATCCATATTCACAATACTCAGATTGGCTATTCTTATGTCATGCTTTTTCTCGATTGTAACTAGGAATTAGACCTTCATGATTAGGTTGACTGTGTTTCCAATATCATTCCAAGAAATTAGTCTAGCGATTGGTAAGGTACACCATCTAATGTCGGTCACTACCAGAATAACTTGCTATGCCGACGGCTTTTTCTATGCCGATGGCCTTTTGTCGGGGCCGTCGGCATAGATGGATGTATGCCGACGGCTTGGGAAAAACCGTCGACAAAGAAAAGCCGTCGGCACACCTCCATCTATGCCGACGGCAACCGTAGGCATAGAAAGGCCGTAGGCCTAGCTCAATCTATGCCGACAGCTGCCGTCGGTATAGCACAGCCGTTGGCATATAGGCGACCCTGGCGACCCGGGGGTTGACGGTGGGCTGACGCCGTCAGAGCTATGCCGACGGCCTTGACGGCGGCCGTCGGCATAGATTATATCTTTATTTTTTTTATTTTAAATCATTTTCTGTTCTTAGTTAATATTTGATTAATTTAAATCTGACTTATCTAAACTTAAACATACACAAATTATATATCGATTTGGGGTATAATTTTCCATAGATTATGAATATCCAGTTTTTTTATGTTTTTGAATATGTTATAAATGTGACCTCATGTACTTTTTTATATAGGTCCTTATACTTTGTTAAAATCACAAATTTTATATGGTTTTTTATCAGAATCTTGAAAGGATGCTATTGCTATACTATGTTTTCAAATTTGAACAAAATAAAATCATGTTTGCTTCAGATTTACAGAAAACACCCATTTGTTTTGACTTTTTCTATATTTTTCATTCCTTGGCCAAACGAGACAAATTTTATATCTACATCCATCAGATTGTTTCTAGAATTGTAATGACAGGTGTAAACACTCAGCATGCGGCTCCGGAGTGTGACCCCCTTCACGGACGGCTCTGCCGCCGACACTTGGAGGGGGAAACGGCCACGTCGGATCGACCAGGAGGGAATCTAGTGGTTGGTTGGGCCCCGACCTTGTTCTGACATGTTCCTATGGGCTAACCTATCACAACCAGATGGAAAAGTCCATTGGTCAGATGCCGTCGGGTGAAAGTCAAATGGGTAGATCTCCGGGCCAACGAGGCTAGGGTTAGGCCGGCCGGGGCCTTGGGGGGTAGCAATGCCACCAAAACATCACCCTAGGTCCTCATACATGTCTTAAAGTGTGACGGTAGGTTCAAACGGGCAGCGCACTTCCTTCACAAAGCGGACACATTCTCTCTCGATAGCCAGATATTAACTCGGAGATGGTGCAATTTACAAGCGGCCTCCGGTCAGGCTTCTGCGAAACACCCTCAAACTTTTACCACACCCTACAAGGGCCATATGACTACACCGTGCCAGGTCCCGAGGATTTCCGACATCGTATGATTTTCCGTGGATTTTTACGGCTAGATTGGGCATGCCGCCGAGGTACATTCGCCCCCGAGTGGTGGGGCTGCCCCTCCGTTGGTTGCATTAGGCCTATGCATACTGTTAAGACATCATATATGATTTTACAAACCACTTCTGGACAACATTTCAGGTGGCCGCCGTGCAGATCTGCAATTTCCCGCATTGAAACCCTACTGATGCAGTAAATGTCTCAAATATTGCAGGCGGGCCCGAAAAATACCATGTCCTGGCACTTGTCATGCAATGGCCCCCTTTCATAGCACGAGAAGTTTCGAGGTCAACAGAGCAACGGGCAGTGCACTTCCTTCACAAACCAGACATGTTCTCTCACGGTAGCCAGATACTACCTCGGAGATGGTGCAGTTTACAAGCGGCCTCCTGTTCGGCTTCTGCGAAACGCGCTCAAACTTTCACCACACCCTACAAGGGCGATATGACGACACCGTGCCAGGTCCCGAGGATTTCCGGCATCGTATGATTTTCGGTCGATTTTAACGCCTGGATCCGGCATGCCGCCGAGGTACATTCGCCCCCCGGTGGTGGGGCCTGCCCCTCCTTTGGTTGCACTAGGCCTACACATACCGCAAAGACATCATATATGATTTTACAAACCACTTATGGACATCATTTCGGGTGGCCGTCGTGCAGATCTGCAATTTCCCGCATTAAAACCCTACGGATGCAATAAATGTCTAAAATATTGCATGCGGGCCTGAAAAATGTCATGTCCTTGCACGTGTCATGCAATGGCCCCCCTTTGAGAGCACGAGAAGTTTCAAGGTCAATGGAGCAACGGGCAGCGCACATCCTTCACAAACTCTCTCTCGATAGCCAGATACTACCTCAGAGATCGTTCAGTTTACAAGCGACCTCCGGTCAGGCTTCTACGAAACGCGCTCAAACTTTCACCACACCCTACAAGGGCCATATGACGACACCGTGCCAGGTCCCGAGGATTTCCGACATCGTATGATTTTTGGTCGATTTTAACGGCTGGATCCGGCATGCTGCCGAGGTACATTCGCCCCCGGTGGTGGGGCCTGCCCCTCCTTTGGTGCCGTCGATCGATGGTGAGGGACGCCGCACGTGTCGTCGTCGAGGGCGACGGGGAAAGCCGAAGAGATGTTCCGTGCGACCGTCCGAAGGTCCTCGTCCGGACACATCGTCGTCATACCGAACGCACCCTTCCCAATCCATTCCCTCCCCACCTCACCTCACCATCTCCTCCTCGCCGCCCTCCTCCTCTCCCCTCACGGATCATCGGTGGCCGGATCCGCCGCACCTCGCGCTGCCGCGTCCATCCACGAGAGAGAGCCCACCGATCCACCGAACCCCTCCTCCCTCTCAGTCTCAAGACCTCTCTCCCTTCGGGTCAACCGGAGGGATTCTTGTGAGTGTGCTATCATATTTTGGAGCGGTACAAGCCCAGTTCGCAGCCCTGCCCTATAGCTAGGGTCTCCGTAGCCCCACCTTCGACGCTGCTCCGACGACGACGAGGCCAGAGGTTGCAGGATCCGTCACCGACGTGGCTGCGGTTAGTACTTGCCCTCCTACGTCGATCCAAGAGGGTGAAATAACAGAAGAAAAACAAAAGGGAAAACACAATTGCTAGAGTTGATTTCTCATTGGTGGAACTAGTTGTGCCTTGGATCGATGACATGGCACACATCCATCCATCTATCTCTCCATCCCACATCCATCTATCCATCCATATATATGTAAAAAAGGAGAAAAAAAAGAAAAAGAAAAAAGAGCCCGAGAGAGAGAGAGAGCCCACCTAACCCCTACCTCGCTCTCTTCCCACGAACCTCTCTATCTCTCGCGACTCCTCTCTCCCCCACGAACCTCTCCCCCCCCCCCCCCCCCCGCCACCACCCACGCCAGCCAGTTCCGGCGAGCTCCGGCGGCGCGCAGCACGCCCCAGAGCTCCCCTAGGTCCGCTCCACCTTCCCCTCTGTCCAGAATAGGCGCTCCCGCCCTCCACCGTCCCCGTGGCTAGCTAGGGTTTCGGCCGCCACCCCTAACATCTCCGGGATCATCCACATCCGGCGACGGCGAGGCCAGAGCTCGACGGATCTGTTACCGGCGTGGCGCAGGTACGTCCTTCCCCTCTTTCCTCGCCCGGATACACCCTCCCCACCTCACCTTCTCCTCTTTTCCTTCCCTTGCTGCAGGTCACCTTGGCGCGGTCTGGACGGCGACGACGGCAGGAGGGCCCGTCCTTGTCCTGCTCGAGGAGGCGGAGGACGAGGGGCGCACCTAGCTGGCGGCCCTGTCCTGCTCGAGGAGGCGGGGCCTGCCGAGCTAAAGAACGGCCATGACGACCCACATCGGCAGGTAGCACCTCCATCTCCCTCCCTCTCTTGCTCTGCTCACTACTGCTGCTGCTAAGTAGAGGAATATGTGATGCAAATCCTCTTGTGTGAAGGAATTCTAGAGGGATTTGTATGAACAAGTCCTTTTATTTATTTATTTGTGTAGTTAGTACCAAACAGAGAGAGAAGATGAGTTTAGAATCCTGGTTCTTTAGTTAGATAGTACCAATAGGGATTGGTTAATTTTGTTGCCACAACATGGATTTGTTGTCCCTCTAATTGCTCCTGCTTCTTTTGGTTCATGAGAAAGGATGTATTCCTTTTACTGTTATAGTCTTATAGATAGTATATTTGTACTGGTATGATGAACAAGAGCTTCCAGTTAATTACATAATATTGGTGATGTAGTTTTACTTGCTGTGTATGCTTGCTTAGTTGTTTATTTGCCCAAGTGCTTGTGAGTGCTTTGTACTTATGTACTGGATATATACCCAAGTGTTGTGGGTGCTTATGTACTGGATGTAGTCCTTTTAATTACTGATTCATATGCCATGTGGAATTTATATTCCTTGCTGTTTATGTATTTTATTTAGGTGTGAACTATAACTCCTGATTATGGGCAATTATCAATCATGCATAGTGTTGTTTCATTACTGATGTCATATAATTTCTTATGCTTTAATTAAATGTTGAATATGACTGCTGGTTGTTACTGCAGTTTGGTCATGGCATATTTTGTATTGCTCTGCTATGTTCCACTTATTTATGCAACATAGTTAGGTCCTAGTTCCATGTTACTAGTATAAACTATTCCTGTTTATGTGCTGTTATTCTATATTATATGTTCCACTGGTTATGAACACTATCTCATCTTGCCCAGTTCCCTCTCTTCTCAACTGATCTGAACAGATATTATGCTCGATTTAGTCCTTTCTCTCCCATTTCTTTCTTTCTATTCTAAAATCTGATAAGAACAGACGTTTCCTTGATCTTTGCCTGCCTATGATGTTGCACTGAGGCTCCTCACTGGGATATAACAGATACTACAGATGCTACTCATCCCATGATCCGATGATGATTTAACCCTAGCACTTCTAGGCTTTCCTGAGGACAAATCCCCCAAAATCCAACCTTGGGGTCTTTATGCAGCTTGGACTTCTGGCTAACAAGCCTTACTCCCCGACTCATGTGCTCCATTTATAGTGGTTTGGATGCCTTGTGGGATTTGGTCCTTATCACTCTCTTTTATGCTTTGTTTTAATTACTAAAGTAATTTGGCATTATTCATTCCTGGATCTACTCTTCTGACTTGGACTCTAAATGGTTTTGTCTTGGCTAGCTGGATTTAATGGGCAAATAGTGCCTCTTTTATATTGTTTCATAATTGAGCTAGTGTTATTTCTTTTGGCTGTGCTATTGTTATTGTTGATTTGTGAGTTATAACTTATTTCCTGGCTTGTCTATTCCTTTGGCACCAACATCTGTTTATGCACTGGATCTGTTGCTTCTGATCTTCGTGGACACTTAACCATCTGTTGTGCTCTTGATCTCTAAAATGTATAGTTGGTCACTTGCCTTGCTGGTTTCCTCTTGGATCTTCCTAATCAAGGGTTTGGACCAGTTCCAAATACCTGATCCACTAGCTCAAATAGCAATGCATTTCCCCCATTTTTAAGTACAATCCAAATACTTTTTCTATTATTGATTGTTTTACAGGTTAAGGATCAAGAAGAGAAGATGAAGATCATCAAGAAGATGAACTAGTAGAGGTTTACCTAGGCTTAGCTTTAGGTCTTTTATTTCTTTTCTTCTTTCAATCTTTAATACATTGCACCTCCTGGATACTTTGTAATTGTTCAAGTTATTAATAAAGTTTCTTATTTCCTATTCAGATTGTAAAATCATTTTGTAATGATTTACTTGTTATTAATATAGTCTCTTTTGACCCAATATGTAATTTTACTTGTACTATTTATTTATTCTAATAAAGATGGAACCTTATTTATTTATTCTTAATTATTGAGATGCATTTCCATTTCATATGTGGATATTAGGGCCTTGCCGTCGGCATAGCTCCTTGCCAGGAGCTCCCAGGAAGTGCCACGTGGTGAGGATAATCCGACAGCCAGGCCGTCGGCATAGATTTCCATATATGCCGACGGCCTAGCCGTTGGCTTATCCTCGCCACGTGGCCACTGTTGGTTGGTTCCACTTGGTGACAGCGCCGTCAGTTGCCGCCTCGTCATTTTTTTTGCCGACAGTGATTCTATGCCGACGGTTGTACGGAAGCCGTCGGTATATGTGTCTATGCAGACGGCATATCTATGCCGACGGTCTGACAAGACTACGCCGTCGAGATCGAAGTCGACGGCCCTATGCCGACGGCAGCCGTCGGCATAGAGGTATACCGACGGTATAGGCCCTATGCCGAAGGCCGTCGGCATAGGGGTTTATTCCGGTAGTGGGTGCAGTCGGGCTGTCGATGTTTATTTCCTCCCAAATCAAAGAAGTGCCTCTCATAGAAAGATCTAGAAACCCCAGTGCCTATCAACTATACACTAATATAGTTTCATTTCCATATTTTTAAACACCAAGTTAAGGTACTGCCTGTAATGCGTACAAACAATATCGATCTTGAATGCCTCAAACTTTTTCTACATGCAAATTTCCATGTTACATACTTCATGTCAAATTTGGAATTTTTTCGGGAATCTTTTGCTATTTTTAATACATTAAATAAATTTCTAGCCATTTACCAGATAAACTACAAACTTAGGGCCAGTTCTTTTGGTGGCTTCTAGAATAAGCTGGAATAAGCTGCCCCCTACCCAGCTTATTCTAGAAGCCCAACTAAATTAATTTTTTTAGAAGCCTACTAATTGAGACTTGACTAGTAGGCTTCTAAAAAATATTTGTGGTTGGGCTTCTAAAATAAGCTGTGTAGGGGGCAGCTTATTCTAGAAGCCCAGAAAAGCCACCAAAAGAACTGGCCCTTAGTTACATCTACCATAAAAATGGCCTCTAAATGGAAAGAAATCATGTCGAAATACTTATCTAACTCGTTAGCTCACAACTATAAAATATGTGAAAATGGCAAATGTTTTGTTCAGAAAATTCAAACGCTTGCTTGCATCTTATTGGTTTTTACTTTGTATAAAATCTTATTGTGCTTAAAAAATATGATTTTTTTGCATGGGGTCATAATATGACCTCGCGCGGCTGTTTTTAAATTTCCATACATTCTCAAATAAGTATAATTATAAAACGATTTTCAATTGAAGCATCTCGTAAGAAGCATCTTAGGGTGTTTTTGGTTCACGCAATAGATTTGAGTGGTTCTGGGTATCCCAAAGCACACGGCTAGGGATAGCCACTTTTTCTGTTTTGTTGAGTGAGATGTGAACTGGTTAGAGATAGCAATTTTGTTTCTTTCGTTTGAGGGATATTTGGTGGATAAGGAGTTGCGTGACCCTTTTCGGTGACCTCATGACTTGCATTTTTTGTAACACAAAGCATTCAAATATAAATATGAAAAATAACACGGTAATTAAACACCGAGCCTAACCTCATCTTCTCTATGAACAGTAAATTAAAATAAAATAGAAACAAATTAAAAAAAACTGAAATTCTATGACATCGAGATGCTCAAGTTTCCTAGGTGCATGAAAAATTTCATGGTAAATTGACATAGGAGGAGCTCTCGGCCCAAAAAACAAAATTGGGTCGAAACAATGCTTTTTTTTTAAGTTTCTTTGACAACCATTTTTTTTTGCCGAGATCTCCTTGAATTTCATTTGACCACGGATTTTTGCACACGTAGTGAACTCAAGCATCTTTGATGCCAAAAAATTCAGATTTTTTGGAATTCGTTTACCATTTTATTTGAATTTACTAATCATGCCCAGGTGTAAATGCACCTGGGCACCAAATCGGCACTTCCGCAATAACAATTTAAAAAGGTAAACCTAACTTAAAAACATATTTCAATAAAAGAAATCAGTTACCCATTAAGTATGAAGTAAAATTTAGAAGCTAAAAAGTACACATTTTACATAACTCTTTACTCATATTCAGAAAATATGTGAAAATGCAAATATTTCGTTTGGAAAATTCAAACACTTATCTAGATGTCATTAGTTTTTTATCTTTTATAAGGAATAAATCTGCTCAAAGGAATATGAAATGTTGCATGGGGTCATAATATGACCTCATCAGGCTATGTTTAAAATTTCACAATATTTGAAATAAGTATATGTATTCATTGCCTTGTGACTGAAGCATCTCCCATCCAGTAGCGGAGGCAGGATTGGTGAGCCTCGGCCCTGGCTGCCATCCCTACCTCTGCCCCTCCTCCCATGAAACATCTTTATTTTGGTCGTAGCCAAAATTTTAGTCATTATCTGAATATTTATCATCGTTTTGACGTACCAATGCTTCTTTGGCAACTATAGTTCATTCTTTTAGCCAATGTTGGCAAACTCGTGGGCAAACAAAAATCGGCCATCCAGCAATATCCAGCAGGTGACTGGGAGAAAGGCAAGATGGTCATTCAGCAAGATGTGGATGGGCAGCTCATATTGCATGTGGCAATCAGCAGAAAACATACGTGCAAGTGGAGTCCACCCCTGGCGAACTGGACGAAACTTAACGTTGATGGCTCATTTTCAAGCGAGGATGGGACGGCGGGGGCGGGGATGCTGCTGCGAGGCCACGACAGGGCGATTATCTTCTCTGCTTGCAGGTCCCTTTGGTCATGCCCGGAGGTTTTACATGCGGAACTTGCAGGTTGCATGAAAGGTTTGGCCCTAGCGCATCAGTGGACCGACTTACAAATACTTGTGGAGTGTGATAGCCTGCAAGCCGTCCAGCTGATTAATGATAGGGGTCAGGATCGGTCCCAATACGCCATGGTAATCTCGGAGGTGAAGAGGCTTATGGTTGAGCGGGAGTGTAGATTTTCTCATATATTTCTTAAGAGCAGAATAATGTTAGCCATGTGATAGCTAATTTGGAAGGATGGAGGACCCGTACGGTTGTATGGACTATGGATTGCCTCTAGTCCAACAAACATTCCTAGTTTGTGTAGGGCAGAATTCTCCAGCTCTTGAGTAATACACTCCTTTCACCCCCGCAAAAAAAAAGGCCATCATGGTCATGGACGGCCAGGACATCATCTTCAACGAGGCCCAGTCCCACCACTTCGGATGTGGTGGTCGCGGCTACGGCTAGAGCCGTGAGGGCGGTGGCACGGCTACGGTGGCTTTGCTGCTTTGGCTGCAACTGGAGCGAACAAGGGGTGGGGCCCCTCGTGACTAGTTATCCTTTTTATATACTACTCTCCCTGCATCGTAGCGACGCCTCTGCGCACCGCGTTTGGTTGCTCGCATTGTATGTGATAAGATGAGTGCACGTTGTTTGGTTACATACGAGCATAGAGTTGTGCTCACCTTGTACCCTACTTGGTGAACTTATCAATACTACTACACCTTACACACGATCACACCGAGCACACCAATGCCACATCACTGCTATGACGATGAACTGGACGAAGATGATGAAGTTCTTCAGCCCTAATGGACGATCCACCTTGCCAACCTCAACCTTGCTGCATGAATGCTCTCGCACATACTTGGAGTAAGCATCTTCTGCCGCCTGCCTAGTCTTAAACCCTCTGTGCCTGCTGTCGCCGTACCCTGAAACTTGTTTGTTGCAAACTTCCCATGAACTGTAAACCCCTGGAACCCTACCTTCGAACACCGCATACCACTTGCCCTAGCAGTGCAAATGAGCAATAAGTTGAAGCAACAAGCATTGGAACAGACAAACAACAAGCAATGAAGAACTCTAGGAGCAAGCAATGGAGCAGAAGAGCATTAGTAAGCATGCATGATCATAGCAAGTTCAACCTACCACTACTTTGGTGTCATCCTACCACCACATCCAAAAGAGGGTGTAATCCTACCACCTCAAGTTTGTGATCACCACGAGGATCACCGTGAGGGGTTAGTATATACCACCTCACAAAAATGTGCAGACCATAAGATTGTTTTCAAGCCCTAACTACACAAAATATACGTCGTCATCGTCATCGTCGTCCTTGTCGCCATCGCCGTCGAGGATCATGCACGCCGTCGCCACCAGCAGAAGCAGCACTAGTAGTAGTGCTTGCCCAGCCAGGTCCTCAGCCAGAGCACCCTGTGGACGGCTCCCATGGCAACAAACCCAACACCCTGGGCTTTGTTGTCCAGCAGGTGGCTGAGAGCCACAATAAGAGCCTCTGGGCTGAAGCCAATCTGCTCCATGACGGCGCAGTAGAGCTCAGGGTGGACGTCCACACTCTTGCTCTCCTTGATGGCGGTGGCCACCTCCTTCACTGCCTCAGTCATGCTGCTGAAGACGCTCAGCTCCTCCTCCATGTAGCCTGCCCGCTTCCTCTTCCTATCAAGCACAGGAACATGCTCACCATCCTTCTCAGGAGCATCAACGTTGATGGTGTCTGACTCCTGGGTGTCTGGATACTCGGGCATCGGCGAGCCCAACGGCTGACCAGAGCCCATGGCATGCTTGCCGGTTGCCAGCCCAAAGGAGAAGATCTGCTGCATCTGGTGGTAGTTCTGGATAGGTGTGTTGAGGAACTCTGCGTCCTTGGGGAGAGTCTAAGAAGAAACAGGGCAGAGAGGTTAGTTTGTATGGCAATGGTTCATAGGCTTAAACTGCTAGTTTGTTAGAATGGCATGGTTTGTGAGCTAACCGCGATGTGGCCTTTGTAGTGCTCTGCCTCCAAAAGGATCGAGCAGGTGTCCTCATCCCATGAAGCACCGCTGAGGCCTCTGAGCTTGGACGCGGTGATCCACCTCGCTCTCCACTTCCTCAGGTGGTTGTACACCTGGGTCGAGGTGACCTCTTGTCCACAGAAGTCCAACACCTGCTTTGCAACAAGGTTCAAGTGCACCTCCTTGAAGACCTTGTCAGTCCTCACCCCACTAGCTATGATCTCACACATCTTGTTAAGCACAAAAGTGGAGAGGAACGACTGCCATTTCATGTTGTTCCCCCTGCCATCCTTCTTCTCCTTTGCGGCTACCTTTTGAGCAGCAGCATGAGCAACATCATTGGGCTGAGCCAGCACAAATGGAGGAACCGTAGGCGGCACCTCGAAAACGTCTGAATCAGGAGGCATCTGGTCCATAGGAGGTTGGAGTCCTCGACGTATGGCGGCGGGAACTGGCTCTCGGACAGCACGAGGGCCTGACTACACATAGACATCAACAGCACAACACACTACACATAGACAGTCGAAACTAGCAATACAACATGGACAGATCGAAATAGCAGTAACACATGCACACATGGATGATCTAGTTGAAGACAGCACTACCAAATCCATTAAAGCATACCACAGTTCAACACAGCATAACAGAGCACTAATCATGAACACATGTTGTTAAACACTTGCACAGTAGCATACCACACATCTAAGCATACTACCAATCCATCCATGACCACTAGCTACCGACCACCATCTAAGCATGCTCCAAATCCATCACAAGTAGCTACTACAACATCACAGTCAAACAGATCGGAAGATCTAACCCTACCACATCGACAGATCTAGCTAGAACTAGTAGAGAGGAGGTAGTGATTGAACTTACATACGCCATCGGAAGAGCCGCGGAGGAGGTGCCTGGCACGTCGGAGAGGAGGAGGAGGAGGAGTCGATCCGCCGCCGCAGTCAACCGGTCGCCGGAGTAGTTGCGCCGCTTACCTCGTCGTCGAAGTGGATCCGTGCCGGAGGGAAAGCTTGAGAGGGGGGAAATGGTGGCGCGAGTTTTGCCGCGGTGGTCACCCTGGATATATAGGGCAACCGAATCAGTGGGCGGTGACTCGAATTCGTCCCGCCGCTTTTTTGGAGATGCGCCATCGCTCCCGCCATCTCCCTGCCTGCAGTTGCACGGTGCGGCGTTCCCCTCCCCTGCATCGCTCGAGCCTGGCTCGCTGGAAACGGCCGATTCTGCCGTTCGTGGCGGGCCTGGCTGAGCAGTGCTTTAAGTTTCGTGCGGGCCAAGATTTGGATGTGACCCAGGTATCCAAACAACCAAAAAACATCCCGCCCGTGCCTGGCTGGGCCTAATGCGAGCAACCAAACGCATCATAAATGAGTTTCACTGTTTGTTTGAGCTTATATATATGTTCAACTTGACTCTAAAGTTGAACAATAAAAAAACGTGTCCAAATAAAATTCATAACCTTGTACAGCATACAATTATTACGCACAACAATATAACCATTGATTCATCGAGTTCCAGCTAGCTCGATCAGTCCAGACTAGGAACAGTTGTGCGAGGTACAGAGATGGAACGTCGAACAGGAGGAGAGAGAGTATGTAAAAGTTTCCAGTCGCATGCAAAAGTCAAGAGAGAGAGAGAAGTGCACAGAAATGAAAACCCTAGTACAGTGCATGCACATTACATGCACAGCCACTTTGTGTTGTCGCTTCAACCTGGACCCGCCTGACCTACGCACTATGTACTAGTACCTGTAACCTAGGTTGCCTGCTACCGCCTACTACTTAATTATCCTGACCCTGCAAATCCACTGCTGCTGGACAGACTACAGCACGAATCTTTACAATGCTGAACGGACAAGATAAGCGGGGGTCGGGACTCCCGGGTGCTATCCTACCTTTTCGACCATGTTATTGTTCGCTCCCGAGTATCCTAGATCTCGCTCCATCGCTTAGGTTCTGAGATGTTCTGGCCACAGCTAGATGTCTGTCCGTGATGCTACCATTCCGTGTTACTGTTGTTGTTCTGTCCCGCTCGCCATGGTTGTGATGATAAGAATGCAATGAAAAGGAGAGTAAGTTTGTTCGCAAAAAGAATCAACCAAATTTAGGAAGAAAGCAAAGAAACCAAATTTACTCCCGTGAGTCCTCAAACCGGCGTCAAACCCTTGGCGGACGGACCGGTCACTGATCGATCAAAAAATCGACTCAGTCGGACGCCTCAAATGTAGGGCGGATATGGGACGGCGCGGGCGCATCCGCCATATCAGCCTAGCCCGCGCTGGCCCACATGACCCCACTCTGTCGCCAAGAAAAACCCACCCAGAGCTAACCCTAGCTCACTTCACTTCGCACCGCTCGCCGTCTCTGCTGATCCCTTTCTCCAATCCGTTCCCCTCCGGATCTCCATCCACCATGTCCAGCATCGGTAGCCACTCTGATGGATCCGGCGACGAGTGGGATGCCTTCTTCCGTGAGGCGGAGGGCGATGAGGAGGAGCTGGCCCTCCACATCGCATTGCAGCGGTCGCGAGTGGACACAGGCGGCAGCTCCGGATCTGCTCCATCCCCTGTCTCCCGTCGTCGCAACGCCGACACCAGAGCTAGCCCCTCCCGCCGCGCGCAAAGCTCCATGCGGTCAGCCCGCTCCGCACCGCTGGCCCGTCGACCTCCTCCTGTGCCGTGGAGGCGCACGCTTCCGCCTATGCCATGGAGGTGCATGCTCAAATCGGAGGCGTTTCCCGCCCGACGCGAGAGGCAACGGGCTAGGGAGAGAGCGCTGGCATCTGAGGCAGACGCACAGTCCTCCCGCCGCCGCCGCCGGTTGCCGGCAGTGCCCGATGAGGAGGAAAAAAATCCTCAAGTGCATCTACTGTCGGTGACTTGTGACCGCCGTGACGCACACCCGCTGGCTCTGGAGGAAAAATGCGAAGGCACTCCGGCTAGGCCTGGAGCAGTCAAGGCGCGAGGCGGCGGAGACGGTGAGAGAGGCCAAGCTCAAGAGGACGCAGAACTACGTCGCTTGGAAGGCGCTGGTCTACGTTTGCTCCTCCTCGTCGTCTTACCTCAACGAAGGCTCCGACGACCCCCCCCCCCCCCCTCCTGCCGTAGACGCCTACAACAGCGTCGTTGGCCGGAAGGGCAAAGGCCTGGCAAGGAAGTGGTAAAGAAGCTCCCTCCGTTTTTATTTCCGTTCCTTAGTTGTTTTAGTTTAGAAACTGTCCGGCGATGAACTGTGGTGATCATTTGGTTGATGTAATGGATTATGTGCATTTCGTTGTCTATTTGCTGTCGATTTCTATGTCCATTGTTGAATTGTCCGTCTGTTTCCTTAATGATCTATGTATATTAGTTTCACGTTGCATGCGAAGTATGGATTTAGCGTGCCGGATATAAGGTACGCGGCTGTGCGGGCAAGAATTTGAGTTGTGACTGGTCACTGTCCGAGGGCGCGTCCGCGGACGTATAGGGTGTCGGATTTGGTATGCATGGCCGTAAATGCTCTCTTACACACAATTATTTGTTGCTAGTTGTTTGATGCACATCAGTTGGTCCAGATGTCTAGTGTTTCAAGATCAAAGCGTGCTCTACAAATCCATCGAGAAATATGAATCTGGTTACCAAAAACATGAGAAAAATAACAAATAGAGGATTTAACTCAATCTTAAAAAGGAGTTATAAATAAACTTATTAGCGCATCCACAGCCGCACCTTGCAAATCTGATCCCTCGAAACGTCCGCAGACCGTGCCCGGTCACCCCTCATTTGGATGCCTCTGCAACCGTCTCCCTTTTATCCTACCCCTGATATCCAATTATCCATGCAATAGAAAACTAGCAACTATGTAAATCAACACACTTAGAAGCAAACATACATGATTTGTACATAATTCACATACTAGCAGTCACCGGACAACCGAAAGATCACGGTTCATCATCAGACGGTACTAATTGTTACTAATAAGAACTAGATAAAACGGAGAAGGGCGGAGGAAATCACCATTTCCTCGCCGCCCCATTTCCCTTGCGGTTGCCGGTGCGGCTTTACTCCTAAGTGTAGGCGTTCGCGGCCGGAGGGTTTTCGTCATCGGAGCTGGAACCGCGGGAGCCACCGGTGAGGTTGGAGTAGTCGTCGGAGGAGGAGATGATGCCAGTCATCCTCCAGGCCGTGTGCTCCTAGTCCTTGGCAAGAAATATATATACTAATGCTAGTACTTTTATAGAAGAGCTTAAACCTGAAAACTTCATGCCATATACTCCAGATTGAAAGGATATTGCAGGGTGTCTTCAAACACATTTCCAGACAGTAGTTGAAAATTGACAAGAAAATATTTTGTCACAGGTACCCCGACCTAACCGTCCTCCGACCCCCCGTGTGGCGGCGCCGCGCCCCCCGGGCTTCCCCTGCCGGCGCTCGAGCCCCGCTCCCCTCACCCCATCCCCTCCCTCCACCATCGCTGGAGGTGCCGCAGCGCAAAGCCCGCGTGACATGGCAGTGGCGGGGCTCCAACTGGTTGTGGCCGAGCGTGGCGGCGGCGGTGCCCGTTCTCACTCCTTTTGCTGCAGTGGTACATGGCGGCGGCGGCCAGACGCGGCGGGGCAGGCTCGATCTAGTCCCGCATGGACCTAGCGAGCCCCGATCTCACACCCTATTGCTTCATGTGCGTGGCATCGACGGTCAGCGGCTCTGCCCGCATCACTTGGGCGCCGGGGCGGCCGCCTCGGACATGGCGGCGGTGGCCTCCTCCTTCCGCTGGAGGTGGGCATCGAGATATGGTTGATATTGGGATCTCATGTCTTGCAAAAATTCGATAAAGGGCGCTTTATTACTTAAAGATTTAAGCATTATACCCGGCCTTTGCATAACTGAGATGCACACAGCCTCACCAAGTCAAAGCTTAAAAACAAGAATAAAGGTGAAATACTAGAAATCGAGTCTGTGTGCCGCCTAAATTGTTTGAGGGCCAATCCTAAGATCATGCTGCCATCCATGTTGGGTAAAAGTATCCCTCGCGGTGTGCTCCAAGCATGTACACGCCTCCAAAAACAGGTCTTGATTGTCTACACGTTGTAGAGACGACCATAAACGGAGCGTACCAGTACAGCTATAGATAACCTGCATAAGAGAAGTACTTTCATTGTTAAAAACCTTATCATTCGACAAAGCCAAAGCGACCAAATAATGGCAAGTGCTCCCACCTGATAAGAATTCAAAACTCATGATCAATCCCATGTAACCAGTTGCCAAAAATGTTAGCAACACTACGTGGAGGATACAAGCCAGAAGCTATTTGGATGATTGACCATATAGACCAAGCTAATTTGCACTGGAAGAACATGTATTTTATTTTTTCGTCATGATGACAAAAAGTATTTCCATGCCAATTCCTCTTAATAAGGTTATCTTTGGTAAGAATGACTCCTCGATGAAGATACCACGCAAAGATTTTATTCTTAACTGGTATCTTCATCTTCTAGATCTTCTTATTATTATCAACTGGCACATCAGATTGGATCAACGCTCTATACATTGAATCTATCGAGAATTTACCACTTGCATTTAGATTCAACCGAAATTCATTGACTCCATGTGATAAATGTACCGTGGCGAGACAATTTATCAAATCATTCCATGATGCAAGTCTGGGGCCTATTAAATCTCGTCTGAACATCACATTCGGAGGAAAGGATTCCAGAACCATGGCATTTCCTAGCCACTTGTCCCCCTATAATCTAATTTACGAACCATCTTTGATAGAGGGATCCATGGCGGAAGAAGAATTTCTTCATAGCCATTAGACCAGTCCAATAGTGTAAGTCCCCAGGCTTCCAATATACTTGGGACACTACCTTTGAGCCGACATATTTTCTCCTTAGGCTGACCAAAGTGGTGGTATCTTAGCTAGTATCATGCACTCGGGAATAGCAAACACGATGATGTGGCAGACAATTAACAAAGAGAGAGAGGGTTAGAGTAACATAGGCAGAGACCATATCATAATTAATGCTATGCTACTATGTCTCATGCATGGCAATAAATAAGGTCATCTATGATACTACTGTATGATACTATGCACTATGAAGGTATTATCATACACTAGTATCATATGCATGATACTAATGTATGATACTCCCCACTATGAGTAGCCTTTTAGGGTTTGCCATACACCATCCTCCGTCGGCAGCTTAAGCAACCACTTACCGAGTAGGGTAGTATTCTTAACCTCAAGATCATGAATACCCAACCCTCCTTGGTCTTTGGGACGGCAAACCACGCTCCATTTAGCCAGACAATATTTCTTTTTCTCGCTATCTCCTTCCCAAAAGAATCTTGATCGGAAATAATCCAGTCTATGTAAGACTCCTTTCGGAAGTTGGAAGGAGGATATCATATACAGTACCATATTACTTAGTACTGAATTTATGAGAACCAATCTTCCACCCAGAGATAACAGTTTACCTTTCCAACTGCTTAACCTTTTTTGTAGTCTCTCCTCAACGTGTTTCCATTCAAAATTTGCGAGTCTCCCATAATGTATCGGTATCCCCAAATAGTTAATCAAAAACTGGCCCTACCAGCAGCCAAACAATTTAGCGTACAGGCGGCCTCGTCTTGAGCCTTGCCAAAACAAAACAACTCTCTTTTATGGAAGTTTATCTTAAGACCCGAAACATGTTTGAATGCTGACAAAATTAATTTCATATTTCTCGCTTTTTCTAGGTCATGGTCCATAAATAGAATTGTATCCTCGACATATGGAAGGATAGAAAGTCCACCATCGACCAGATGATTAACTACTCCGTCAATTTGACCATCAATTTTGGCACGTTCTATCATGAAAGCTAACCTATCAGCCACTATATTAAATAGCATGGGCGATAATGAGTCACCATGTCGCAATCCTTTCTTCATTTGGAAGTAGCGGCCAATGTCATCATTGAATTTAATGGCAACACTACCTCCAGACACGAAGCTATGGATCAGAGCATGCCACTCTGCAGAAAACCTTTCATTCTGAGAGTTTGTTGGAGAAAAGACCACTTTGCTTTGTCATAAGCTTTCTCGAAGTCTATTTTAGGGACTACCCCATTTAACTTTTTCCGATGTAGTTCGTGTACTGCTTCATGAAGGATGACAACTCCATCTAGGATGTTTCTACCTTCAATAAAAGCAGTCTGAGTTGGATGAACTACATGGTCCGCCACCGAGTTAAGCCTAAGCATCGCAACCTTCGTGAAGATTTTAAAACTAACATTAAGGAGGCATATAGGTCTATATTGTTGAATCCTTTCAGCCTCATTAACCTTAGGTAGTAAAATTATCTCACCGAAGTTTAAGCGAAACAATTCTAGTTGTCCGACATGGAAGTAACCAAACAGATCTAGAAGGTCCGGTTTGATAACCTCCCAGAAGGTTTGATAAAACTCAGTAGGAAAACCATCTGGACCCGGTTCTTTGTTGTGTTCCATTTGGAAAACCGCCTTCTTTACCTCCTCCTCTGAGTAAGGGGTCGTTAGAAGGTTATTTTCCTCAACAGAAACCTGGGGGATATCATATGTTCGGGACTCATCCATCGTGAGGTTGCCTTCTTCCGGGGCTTCGAACATATTTTTATAATAATTAGTAATGTTTGTTTTGAGTTGCTCATGTCGCACAATCGTGCCCTCCTCCTATACAAGTGAATGAATAAGTTTCCTCCGGTGTCTACCATTGGCACAGCATGGAAGTAACTAGTATTCGAATCCCCTTTCAGAATAAATTGAGAGTTTGAATGTTGGTACCATTTGAGCTCCTCTTCTCTCAGAATTCGAGCTATCTGCACATTCGATTGATTCTTGATCTAAATTTCTTGCACCGATAACGGACGAACCTCAGCCAAGGGTTCTAAGTCGTCCATGATAGACGAGAGACGGATCTTCCCATTCTTGAGAATACCCGTAGTATGCCAAGCCCATCCACGAAGGAATTTACGCAATGCACGAATTTTATTTTTCCATTTGTGAATTGGGTATGCCCTGTTGGGAAACATAGTACAAAACAAAAAAAATCGCGCCTACGCACACCCAAGATCAATATGAAAATGCATAACGGGTTGGGATCACGATCGTTACCATCACCGAGTTGCAGCGGAAGAAGCACGTGTCGTTGTACATCGTACTTGGACTCCCTTGAACCGTCGATGAACGATCCCACAAACCGCCCACGAATAGTCCCTCGAACCGAAGACCGAAAGCACGGCCTCTCTACTTGGTTGCAAGCATGCAACCTTCACGATCCGGCAGCGCTTCGCCGTCCAGAGCTAATCGTCGCCAGAGAATTAGAGGGAGGAGATTAGAAGCACATGGAGATTCTAATTATGAGGACAAGAGGATTAGCCTAGCTCTAATTAGTCAACTAGGACCAACTAGAACTAGAAGATCTAGAGGTGGCTCCAAAACTTGTATGAAAAATAGAGAAAACCCCCCTATTATATATAGGTTAGAGGGGGAGGGGTAGCCACCAAGGGGAAAGAGCCCCCCTTGGGGCGCCGGCCTAGGAGGGGGAGGAGGAATCCTCCCCCTTGTCCAATTCGGCCTCCATCCTTAGGGAAGGAGGCGCCACCTCCACTTGGGCCTTTGTGGCCCAAGTTGCCTTCCAACTCTTGGCCTTTTTAGGCCCGTTGATATTTAAATTAAATATAAAATGTTCTAAATACTTTCAGACCATTTTATATATATTTTAACATCTCTGGAAACATTTTCCACCTACATATAATTTATCGGTAATACCCGATACTCTCCAAAACCCTTCTGGTGACCCCGAAACGCTTCCAGATCCTCTCGAAACTTTTCCGAATATTCATGAAATAATTTCAAAAATATATTCTCATGACTCATGTCTTACAAACACTCAACAGGTCCTGATTGCCTTAAGCTTGTGACCCCGTAGGTTCGGTAACTCATAGACATGAACGAAACCGTTCGTTCAATGACCGGCAGCGGGACCGTGGACGTCCGTATCGGTCCCTATGAGTACACGAATGATATTCGAGTGAACCTTTGGTTATCATGTGATGTTCCCTTTGCTTTGCGATACTTCACAAAATCCGAGATGCATCGGTATCCTCCTAAGTCATCACCATTGTCGGTGTAAAAACCGGCTGACCTCGGGGTAGGGGGTCCCGAGCTGTGGATCTCGGATCGATGGTAATAGGAAAAAAGGAGATGATGTTTACACAGGTTCGGGCCCTCTCGATGGAGGTAAAACCCTACGTCCTGCTCTTGTTTATATTGATGATGATGTATCGAATACAAGCTTGATCTACCTCGAGATCGTAAGTTATGTTCTAACCCTAGGGCTAGGTGAATGTAATTGTGTTGAGATCCCTCCTACGGGCTAAACCCCTTGGCTTATATACACGCCAGATGGGGATTCTAGGGTTACAAAGTCGGTATCTAGGGAGACGTAGGGAGGCGGCAGGAGATGTCTTGGAGTATACGTCAAGTCTTCGGCAGGCGTAGTCTTGATCTGGCGTGCAGCTTCCGGAGTCCACCTAAATGAGAAAGAGGGCCTACAAGCCCATCCTGAGGACTATGGACCGACCAGGTTGGTACCGCCTAGTCCAGGACACCGTCATTAGCCCATGAACTGGTCTTCGACGCCGAGTACGATATCCCTGAATTTCGGTTCCGAAGTCTTTGGCTCGATAGACGAGTTCCCGTAAATAATCTTTTAGCTCGGCCTCAAAAAGTCTTCGGCCCGTTCAACGGTACCACCTGGGGCCCAGCTCCATCGTACGTGGCCTTCAATCCCTGACCCCGACTGCCGCGCCTCCTGGAGAATCGAGTCGCTTTATGGCGAGACGTCGAAGCGTTAGTCTTGTTTTCCTTTATTTATAAGCCAACAGTCCAGGTTTATGACAAAGCGCATCTTGACCTCCTCCTTCATAATTCGGGCAAGCCCTCCCTTCATGCTTTGTTTCTTTCCTTCTCCGCAGCCTGGGATTCCCCATTCATCCTTTCCTTCAGGGGTCTGCTTGAATTCTATGGGCTACAACTCCACCACCTCACCCCAACTCAGTTTTACACATTGTGGAGTTCGTTGCCCTTTGCGAAATGCACCTCGGATGCGAAGCGCACTTTGGGCTGTTGCGGAGGTACTTCTGCATAGTGCCCTGCTCTTCTACCGAGAAGCTACTTGAAGTAGGTGCAGCCAAAGTCTGCCAAATTGATGGGATGGACTACCCACCTGGTACCCCTAGAGAGGCTGCCGACATCTGGCCATCCGAGTGGTTTTATATAGATGATGTCCCATTGTACGACCCAGTCCGACCCGGGCTTCCAGCGTTCTCCTCAGATCCCCCGAAGAAGCGCTACAGGTGGAGACCGTGGAGCGCCGCTCAGGACAGTAGTGCCGAAGTAGACAGTTTGGTGGATCAAGTGAGGTTGCTATCCCGCACTGGCCATACTATCATAGACGTAATTAATGGCCATGGCAACCAACCGAAGAGTCCAACAACTTTGGCAACGACATCACCTGTTGTGCATGTAAAACGGAACTTAAGACGCTTCTCGATCGATTTGGGAAGATCTTAATGACCAGATGGCCTTGGGAACCATGCTGGCTGGCCTTTACCAAGGATCAGCGGAGGATTTCACCGGGCGGCAGTTCCGAGACGAGTTGTCTTATTACAACCCTGTTGATATAGTAAGCTTTTGCTTTTAGGACTTCCTCGTCTATCCGAGGTGCTTTTATGACTAATTCCTCAGACTGGTCCTTTATTGACTTCGGACAGAGATGGAGACACTGGGTCGAAACTTTAAGAAGCCCTGCGCCTGAACCAGAGATACACCGTCGAGTGGAGGATCCCGTCTTCCATGAAGATGAAGAACTATCCCTTATATATGAAGAAGGGAAGTACTATTTGGAGAGCCTTGAAGGCTCAAGGGTCGCCGTCATCCCGACGTACCGGGTATGCGGCCGACCTCATCGATAAAACCCCTTACCTCTACTCGCAAGAGAGCTTCTCGCTCCGAGGTCCCTAGTCGCCGGACATCTCCTTCAAAGGGGCGACGCTCGAAGCGTCCACGCGGAGAACCGGCTCCCCAAAGGAGCCCTCCATTGGAGGCGGACGGAGCTCGGGTACACGCGGCAACCCCGGATGCAGGCCGGAGCGCTTCCTCGGCTCACATGTAACATGCTTGTCATTATTCCTCTGAAAATATCGGTACAAACTTTGACTTTTGATCTTTCTTGCAGACAGCCCGTTCCTTCCTCGACAGTGAGGGATGCAAGGGCCGAAGAGCTATCAGGACCGGATGTTAGCGTAGGACCCCTCCCTACCTCGGGGGCTGTTCCCGAAGTACCTCAGCCAGAGGATTCGGAGACCTGTTCGGTCACCCCTTCCGAGGTTGAAACCGCCATGAGCCATCGACGACAGAAGGCTTCCCTAAGGAATTCCGCCTTCACGAATCAGGAGTTCAATGCTCTTAGTTCGGTGGATGCGTACCTCGGGGCGACCCGCTCTGTTTTTGAAAAGACAGTGGATGTTCTATCACAGGGTTTACAAGTAAGGCACTACCCGAGTTTATTTTGCTTCGGAGGTCTCTTATACCTGCCATGATTTGTTTGCTTAAAAGCAAACCGAATTGCCCAAACAGGGCAGTAGCCCCTAAGTCTTGATATGAGCATTTGTGGTCGTATCGAGACTTGTAACAAAAAATATTATGCCTTCAACATGCCGCTTGGGAGAAGAATGTGCAACTCTCCGAGGTGCTTTCCCAGACCGAAGAGAAGATGAATACTGCTCTATCTGAGGTAGAGCATGTGAATTTTTTTACCCGAGAAGCACACGGTGAGTGCCTCCGTTTCACATGGTATATTGTTTGATGGAGATATTTGAGTTGTGTGACAACATAATACATTGTAGCAGCGGAAGCCCTTGGTCACTTGGAAAGGGACCTTAAACAGGCCTGTGAAGACTTGCACTATGCGGAATCACAGCTTCAAGCTGGTCAGCATGTGCTACGTCAGAGGAGGGAGGATACGAGCGCGCTCAGGGCGGAAAATGCCCGACAGGTGCAGGAGATTAAAAACCTGAAAGCTCGACTGGCCGCCGCTGAGGCGAAAGATCGACGAACTAGTGAAGCAATTTTGGTAACCTTTCGTGTCCATTTTAAGATGGTTTCCTGGTTTTGATTTTATGAGGCTAACACGTGTTTGTTGGCAGTTTCCTTGGCCGGTCAGCCCCTAGCGGCTATTGACCCCTTGCCCGAAGATGCAGTGACTCATCTGTCCGAGGTGCATGAAAATGCATGGAAGGCGATGAAGGCATGAAAATCCATCTGTGCGTACGAACTCTGTCAACCAGCCATCGGCTTCTACCTCCTCGTTCAGTGCTCGAGGAGTGTCCCTTACTGCTGGGTTAACTGATCGGGCCAGATTTTTCCGGTGACAAGGCAATCCGGCTATGTGGTTTCAAAGACAAGAGTGAGGCAGATAGTTATGTTATATTACTGCTTAACGTAAGAAACATCTTCCGAGAAAAATAGTTCTTCCAACAGTTCCTTTCCTCGGGTACTTGTGCCGAGCTCTTTTGTCCGAAGGCAAGTGACCTAGGGAGTAAAGCCCCTGGTCGAGGTTTGAAAGACCCCCTCCACTCTGTTCCTATGTCGTGGCCGACCGAGTTGGACATTAAGAATGCTAGCTTTCGGCTTTATCCGTCTGAGGTACTGCTCTGGATGACACGGGAGTAACAATCACAGCGGTGCTTCCTTTGCCCCTTAGCCGAATAATCGGGAATGTAAGGGGCAAGCACAGGAGCCGGGCAATCCATCTTGGCCAAATCTTAAGTCCAATCGGTGCATATTTTGGCTTTAAGGACGATAGGATAGAAGAGATGGAACATACGCAAGTTTTTGAAAAGAACATGCTATAGTTTGGCTTGGTCCTCCAAGGGACATAAAAGATGCCCCCAAGGTGTTCAAAAAAAAGTCGAAGTAGTGCTAAATGCCGAAAAGAAAAGAAGAGGTATGTACATGGGGAGGTGATGCTTGGGTTTTTCAACCGTAGAAACGCCGGAGTAGTGCAGCATTACAGGGATTGGGTTCTAGACGCCCGTCCGTCGGATCTCGGATTTGATAAGCGCATCCGATGAGAACCTGGTCAATGATAAATGGTCCATACCATTTAGGTGAGAGCTTGTGCTTCTGCTTCTCTGGGTGCAGTCTCATGACCAGGTCTCCTACGTTGAATTCCTTTGCACGGACCTTCCTGCTGTGGCAGCGTCTTGCTTGCTGCTAATAAAGCGCAGAACATGCCCGGGCTACGTTGCGTTCCTCCTCCAAGGCGTCCAGGGCGTCCTGCCGATCTAGCTTGGCCTCCTGCTCGTCATACATGCGCACCCAAGGTGCGTCGTGGATTATGTCGGAAGGGAGTACTGCCTCGGCGCTGTATACCATGAAGAATGGGGTGTACCCGGTAGATCGATTCGGCATGGTGCGCAACCCCCATAGGACGGAATCGAGTTCCTCTACCCATTTACAGTCTGCTTCTTTAAGGGAGCGTACTAGCCTTGGCTTGATGCCAATGAGTATTAGTCCGTTGGCGCGTTCTACGTGTCCGTTTGACTGCGGATGATAGACGGACGCGTAGTCGAGTTTTATGCCCATCTTGGCGCACCATGCTTTGACCTCTTTGGCCGTAAAGTTTGTCCCGTTGTTTGTTATAAGATTGTGGGGGATACCGTAATGGTGTTCTACCCCAGGGATGAACTCGATTACTAGAACTGCTCCGGCCGAGGTAACCGGTTTCGCATCGATCCATTTAGTAAACTTGTCTACCATGACAAGTAAATATTTGTTTTTACGTGACCCTCCTTTAAGTGGGCCAACCATATCGAGCCCCCAGACCGCAAATGTCCAAGTGATCGGAATAGTCCGGAGGGTTGTAGGGGGCATGTGACTTTTTTTGGCAAATACCTGACAACCGGGGCAATGTTGCACTAGTAACGTAGCATCGGCCCCTGATGTTGGCTAGTAAAAACCAGCTTGGAATGCCTTGCTGACCATGGTCCCAGCAGCGGCGTGATGTCCGCTCATGCCGGAGTGTATTTCACTAAGCAGCGAGCTCCCTTCCTCTTCGGATATACATCGCTGGAGGACGCCCGTAATACTTTGCTTATAGAGCTCTCCCTCGTGAACCTTATAGGCTTTAGATTGCCTTATAATCAGACGTGCGTCAGTTTGGTCCTCGGGGAGTTCCTGGCAGGTTAGATATGCGAGGAGGGGCTCGGTCCAGGGGGGCGATAACTGCCATAACCTCGTGAGCCGAGGTTGTTTCTTGGATGGTTGATCCTCCGATTATATCTTGGTCCATTTCGTCCTGGGGTGTGGCGAATTGCCCTATGTCATTTAACTCTGACGCTTCTTTCGCTTCCTGCCAAACCACGGATGGCTTGAAGAGCCGTTCGAGGAAGGTATTTTCAGGGACCTTATCCCGCTTGGCGCCCATTCAGGCAAGGATATCGGTGGCCTGGTTGCTATCTCGGGGGATATGATGAAATTCGAGCCCCTTGAACCTGGCCGAGATTTTTAAGACTGCATTCCTGTAGGTTGTCATCTTCAGGTCCTTTGCGTCGAACTCGCCATTTACTTGGGAGATGGCGAGGTTAGAGTCTCCTCGAACCTCGAGGCGCTTGACGCCCATTGAGACTGCTATCCGAAGTCCATGTAGGAGGGCTTCGTATTCGGCCGCATTATTGGAGTCAGTGTACATGATCTATAGTACGTATCGAATGCTGTCGCATGTTGGCGATGTAAGCACTACTCCAGCCCCTAGCCTAGCAAGCATTTTTGAATCGTCAAAGTACATGGTCCAGTGTGAATATGTGATGTATTCTCTAGGGAGGTCGGCCTCTGTCCACTCGGCTACGACGTCTGCCAGCACCTGAGATTTAATACACTAGTGGAAAACGTGCTAGCCACAACTTCTGTTGGTGGCACGCCATTTTCCAGCAACGCCAGCACTATTTTTTTCAAATAGTGCTGGCGTCCACATATTTGGTACGACATTGATACGACCATACCGCTGGCGTAGAAGTTTTCTTTCATGACATAGATATTCTCTGAGTTTTTTTTTCTGTTTCCTACCGTTTTCTATGGCGTAGCCCATTAGGCCCACGCCAGCACTATCCATGTTCTAAATTCCCTGTCCAGTAAAAAAAACACTAAGTCCGATTCACCACTTCAGTACTTCACATTGTCTTCGTCCCCCCTTCTCGACCAGCGCCGCCGCCGCCACCTCCCGACCATGCCGCTCTTCGCCGCCGGAACTGCGCGGCCGCCGCCAACTCCGGCAAGGAGGTGAGATCTCCCCTCTTCCCCTCGCGAATCTTCTTCCCCTCCCCAAGCGTCTCCCTCGGTGGCAGATCTGAGCCAGAAAATTTCTTTTGATAGATGGAGTAGATGATTGGTTCATATATGAATGGATATGATGGTTCTTTGATAGATGGATGGATGAATGAATAGTGCTAGTTTTTTTATATTAGTACTGTGATATTTAGTAGAAATTGATTTATTTGTACAAATTGATATATTTAGTAGAAATGGATAGTGCACAATTGAACTTAGTGTTCAATATGTTTTGTGTAGAATGGGAGTTTTGCTTGGTAGTTTCTTTAGAAATGTGCACTGAAGAAATCAGGGCAAGTCCTCATGTTCCAAATTTTTTTGGCTGATAATTTGTTATAACTATCATCCGGTTCCAGAAGAAAGAGAAAATAGCATTGGAAGTTAAAAGTGACCAATAATAGTGTTTGTAGCTACGTTGCTCATTTTTGAGATTACCATAATGTGGCATATGAATCTGGCACTTGTCGGGCTTTTCTATCGATTGATCCTCTACTTCATGCTTCATGGCCAGTCGGACACATGTGAGAATGCTTCAACAGCCACAAAAGTAGTTGAACTTGGACAGAATACACCATCTTGCTCTTTCCTTTCTCTGTTTATTATCTATATGTTGGTTGTCTTATGAATCATTGTAAACATGATTGTTTGGAAGGTCTGTTTACAAAGGCTTATTCCTTAATGACCCACTCAAGCAGGATCATCGTCGTTCATATTGTACAATTTCTATAGACCAACATGTTGTTAAATCTCGGTAAAAAAAACCCTACACAATATGATCTACCTATCATCAAGTACTCCTTTTAATAGGCATACTTAATTGTAAAATTCTACTTGATAGATTAGAAAAATTAGGCAGTGGCAATTTGCTATTGCAGGTCACCAATTTTTTTATTAGAACTAAGGCCCACATGCTATCTAGTTTGCTATAGGTCAACCCTCGACATTGAGATGCTATCTAGTTTGATTAGTTCTATACATTGCAATATTTGAACTACTTTTCATTGGTGTCAATATTCAGTGATATGAAATTGCATATTATCTTGATCGTATACGATGTGTTTGTAGGTCATGGCCAATTCTGGAGGCAACAACGAGTCGGTGTACGATGTGGACATGGCCAACAATGATTTCTTAGACGCTTATGAGTATAGCATCAAGAGCCTGCAAGGGGCAAATGACGAGCTAAAGGTGGAGATTAAAGAGCTACACAAGGAGACTATTCGGCTCGTTAAGGAGACTAATGAGCTGAGGGACGAGAGGGATAAGCTCGTCGAGGATCGGGATAAACTGAAGGAGAGGAGAGAAAACTTCTCAGGGCTGAGAGGATTGACTTCAAGATGGACATAGATCAGTTCAAAAGAGATGGGGAGGGGAATAGAAAGAAGCTTCGCCAGCTGAGCGTGCTCCTTGATGAGGATTAGTTTTTTAACTAGCTAGATCCATCTTATTAGTTGATGATGATCGAGTAACTAGAGTACTAGCTTGATGAGCAACTTTTGTGAAGTCTACTTAACTTTTTAAGTTCATGAGCCTCTTCTGTTAATGATTATCTATTAAGTAAGTAGCTAATGTTGATGAGTATATTGTGTTAATGAGTATCTATTAAGTAAGTAGCTAGTGTTGATGAGCAATTTTTTTTATTAACAAAAAAACCATTTGCTGGCGTTGGCCAAGGAGGCACGTCAGAGTTAAGATGAACTTACTTCTGGCGTTGGACAGGTGACACGCCAGCACCGCGTAGGATACTGCTGACATGTCCTCCAATGCCACCACTACTTTTTAGCAATGGCGCCATATTAGTGGCGTCGTGTGTCTACACCAGCAAGGCAGTTTTTGGCATGCCATAGCTAGGCTTTTCTGCACTAGTGATAGCTCGGCGTGGCCGGTATATTATTTCGAAGGGTAAGAGCTCTATGGCCCACTTGGCTATACGCCCTGTCGCGTCCCTGTTGTTAATTATGTCACAAAATGGAAATCAATCTCAATGTGTTTGGTTCTGCCATGAAAGACTGGGTTAGCAGAAAGATAGGTTGCTCCCAAATTGTCACACCATAGGCATGAGATACGGCGTTGCTTAATCCCCATCTCATTAAGCAATGATTCCAACCAAATAATTTCAGCTGTGGCGTTTGCTAATGACTTGTACTCAGCTTCTGTACTTGACCTTGACACCGTGGCCTGTTTTCTTGCACACCAAGAAATAAGGTTAGAACCTAAGAATACTGCAAAACCTCCGGTTGACCTTCTATCATCATTGCATCTTGCCCAATCAGCATCAGAAAAGGCACTAACAAGAGTAAAATTGGAACGTCTGAACTGAAGACCCAAACTCACAGTATGTTTCACATATCGTACAATTCTCTTAACAACTGTCCAATGTGTAGTAGTGGGTGCATGTAGATACTAGCAAACCTTGTTAACAGGAAAGGATATGCCTGGCTGTGTAAGCGTCAAGTACTGTAGAGCTCCCACTGCACTCCTGTATTTTTTGATCTCTTCTTCCTTGAGTGGCTCTCCTTCAAATGCTGACAATTTTTCTGAAGAGGATAATGGTGTGGGCGAAGGCTAGCTTACAATCCTTCATCCCCATACGAGTTAGAAGTTTAGTAGCATATTTTTCTTGCTTTAGTACTATGCCATCTTGAATCTTCCTAACTTCAATGCCTAGGAAGAAGTGTAGATCACCAAGATCTTTCAATGCAAACTCTGAACTCAAATCATGTAGAAGAGCATTAGTAGCACTTTGTGAAGAGCTCGCAACTATAATATCATCAACATATATGAGAACAAATATAAATGTGTTTGCCTTGTTGTAAATAAAGAGTGATGTGTCAGCTTTGGATGCAACAAAGCCAAGATGTCTCAGTTGAGAGCTCAACCTTGAGTACCATGCTCTTGGTGCTTGTTTCAAGCCATAAAGAGCCTTGTCAAGCTTGCACACAAAATGAGGTGTTTTCTTATCTGCATACCCAGGTGGTTGTCTCATGTAAACCTCCTCTTCCATAACACCATGCAAAAACGCGTTCTGAACATCTAGCTGCCTCAAGCTCCATCCTCTAGATACAGCAATGGCTAACACAAGCCTAATAGTAGCCGCTTTAACAACTGGACTGAATGTATCTTCATAGTCTAGACCATAGCGTTGTTTGAAACCTTTTGCAACTAAACAAGCATTGTACCTATCAATTGAGCCATTTGCCTTTTTCTTGACTCTATATACCCATTTACAATCAATGATATTTTTACCTCTTTGGTCAGGTACAAGATGCCAAGTTTTATTTCTCATGAGTGCAGAATACTCTTCATCAATTGCCGTTTTCCATCTTGGATCTCCAAGTGCTTCCTCAAACATTGTTGGCTCTCCTGCAACACACAACATCCCATACGGTATAGTACCATCAGTTTGTATTTTTGGATTTCTTATACCTTTCTGTAGGCGAGTCGTAACACGTGAGATGACAGCTGGTTGAGATCGAGGTGGAGACGCATGTTGTCGTACAGGAGACGGTGCAGATGCCCATGCCGCAGAAGATCCAGAAGAATCAACAGATTCATTTTGTAGGGCAGATTGTGACTCAGACTCAGTAGCCTGCGGTGTGGCCTCGCCTGTACTGGTGGATCCAGCAGCCACCGAGCGACCAGGCGTAGAGGATCCCGTGCTGGCGGTCACTGTCACCTGAGCACGCGCACGCGCGGGGCGCGAGCCAATCGCGGAGCCAGTCGCTGTCGCCCGCCCCATCGCTGTCGCATGCCCACGGGTGGGACGCAGAGCCGGCCCACTGTTCGATGATGTGGCAGTTCGTGGCTGGCTGCCACCGGACGCGGGATCCGAAGGAGATTGCGGAGAGTGATCCGAGGCTGCAGGGGTCGCAGGCTGCGCCGGATATTCCTCAATTTCTGCGCCTGCCTCCTTTTGCTCCAGCACATGAAATACGGGTTCACTTGCTGCAGGATTTTGATCATTTTCTATGTCATTTTCTGCTGCATTTTCTTCATGGACCTGCACAGGCACAGACACAGTGCTAGAACTGGTTGAATTATCATATTGGTTAGTACAATTATCGCCCCCTTGCTCAAAATCCCGAAGATTGGAGGGAAGAAGGAGGATTTCTTTCCTAAGGAGTGCGCCGGCGTTTGGATGAAGGGATTCAAACGGGAAAACAGATTCGTCAAATACGACATCTCTTGAGATGTAGACCCTGCCGGTGGAGACATCTAGGCATTTAACTCCTTTATGAATTGGACTGTACCCTAGAAAGACGCATTTTTTGAGCGAAATGCAAGCTTGCGTGCATTGTATGGTCGTAGGTTGGGCCAACACGCACAACCAAAAACATGAAGGGATTTGTACTCGGGAGTAATGCCAAAAAGACGTGTAATAGGAGTTTCAAGATTGGTAACTTTGCTAGGGAGCAAGTTTATGAGATAAGTGGCAGTCAAAAAAGCTTCATCCCAAAACTTTAATGGCATGGATGCATTAGCTAGCAAAGCTATCCCTACCTCAACAACATGACGATGTTTTCACTCGGCAGAACCATTCTGTTGATGTGCATGGGGAAAACATGATGTGAAATGCCAAGTTGTTGGAAGAAGGTATTAAGTTTCTTGTATTCACCTCCCTAGTCAGTTTGCATGGCAATGATCTTAGTGTTAAGTTTCCTTTGAATGTCTACCAACTGAAGTAGGAGCTGGCCCCCAAACATCTGAGAATACAAGTTGTAAGGGTGCAGTGGAAATACTGGTAGAAACAGGATATGGCAACTGATGACTTTTATCTTGCTGACATGGATCACAAACTGACTCAATCCTAGACTCACGAGAATAAGGGAGTTTATTCTTTCTAATAACAAGTTTAACAAAAACTGATGAGGGATGACCTAGCCTACTATGCCACTTTGCTGAGGATGGTTTAATGGCAACAAAAGCTTGTTTGTTTGATGATGACGATGACGATAAAGAAGATATGAGTGGGTAGAGACCTCCCACACACTTGCCCCTAAGAAGGATTCTCCTCTTGTCCAAGTCCTTAACCAAAAAGAAGTAAGGATAAAATTCAATGAGTACACGATTGTCAAGGGTAAATCGATGAACTGAAAGAAGATCTTTGGATGTATCAGGAACATAAAGAACTCTATTTAGGTGCAAGTTTTTCATGGGGGTCTTGACAATTGAACTACCAATATGAGTAATTTTCATACCAGAACCGCTCGCGGTGTGCACTTGATCACTTCCACGGTATTTGTCTCTTATTGTCAGCTTGTCCAGCTCGCCCGTGATATGGTTTGTCGCACCAGTATCTACATACCAGTTTGTGTCGATGCCGTAGGAGTCGGTGACAGCATTGGCCTCCTTCTCCTCGTAGTCATCCTCTTCATAGCGATCCCAACACTCACGGGCACCTCCTCTGTGATGCTTGAAACATATTTGGCATTCAGGGTAGTCACGTGGTGCTTGACGTTACTACTGTCGTTGCGAACGGCCTCGAGAGTTCCTGCCGCCGCTGCCACCAGAGGGAGAAGGAGGGCGCCTCCCTCGGCCACGTCCTCTGGAGCCACGAGCACGCCCCCGCGACTTGTACTGTCCACGCCCCCTGTACGCCAGATTTGCGGACGTTTTGTATCCGCCTTCTCCTCCATCACCTACCATCTCTATGCGCTGATCAAACGCAGCAATCTGAGCAAAGAGCTCATCTACTGTGATAGATGTCTTGACAGTGCCGATAGCAGCCACCACAGGATCGTAGTCTTGGTCAAGCCCGGCAAGCACATAATCCACCATCTCCGGATCAGAGACGGGATGGCCTGCTGCTGCTAGTTCATCACCGAGATTCTTCATCTTGGCGATGTAGGAGGTGCTGTTCATGGTGCCCTTCTTCGTGGTGGTGATGGCGATTCTCAGATTTGTGATGCGAGACTGGGATTGAGATGTGAAGAGTGTGGTGATGGCGGTCCAGAGATCGAAAGTGTTTTCCTTCCCCACGACTTGCGCGAGGATCTCCTTCGATAAGGAGTTCAGCATGTAGCTGAGAACCTGCTGATCTTTTGAAAGCCACGGCCCATAGAGGGGGTTTGGCACCATAGCCGTGGTCTTATCTTGCTGATGCTGCTCCGTTTGCTTGGGAGGCACCGCGTCAGACCCGTCCAGGAGCCCTGTCACCTGCGCTCCTCGCAAGGCGGGCATCACCTGGGCCTTCCAGAGGAGAAAATTGCCCCTCGATAGCTTCTCAGATGGCGGAGCCCCAAGGTTGAGGACGATCGGCGCTGAGGCTGAAGACATGATTGATGGTAGGTTGTTTTTCCTGTTTCTGTAGCTAGATCGGAAGAGGATCGGCTCTGTATACCATGTAAGATGGAAGCGTTCCTACTCTCCGTGGAGAGCCGCGTGGTGTATATTTATCTCTGGCAAAACAGCCTTGCCTTGGCGTACAAGATGATGAGACCGATCCATGATGAGAGAGAGAGAGAGAGAGAGAGAGAGAGAGAGAGAGAGAGAGAGAGAGAGAGAGAGAGAGAGAGAGAGAGAGAGAGAGAGAGAGAGAGAGAGAGAGAGAGAGAGAGAGAGAGAGAGAGAGAGAGAGAGAGAGAGAGAGAGAGAGAGAGAGAGAGAGAGAGAGAGAGAGAGAGAGGAGAGAGAGAGAGAGAGAGAGAGAGAGAGAGAGAGAGAGAGAGAGAGAGAGAGAGAGAGAGAGAGAGAGAGAGAGAGAGAGAGAGAGAGAGAGAGAGAGAGAGAGAGAGAGAGAGAGAGAGAGAGAGAGAGAGAGAGAGAGAGAGAGAGAGAGAGAGAGAGAGAGAGAGAGAGAGAGATAACATGGACTCTAGCTATCGTACATCTAACATGTTGCAACGGTGAGCAGGTTTTGTTGCCCAAGTTGACCGCGCAAAGCCTAGTGGAATTACACAGAGGACATGCTAGTGAGTATCTATTTTTAGTATGAACTTTGTGGCCCAAAATTTTATTTATGTAATCGTTGCACCTAATTTTGTATGTTAAGTTTTTTGCTTTGCAACTTGACTACACACAAGAACTGTACAAATAGAGGGAACCAAAGGGAATATCATTTGGCATGATCCATTTGGGGGCATTGTCCAAAACAGTGAGAAATGGAAAGAAAGGAACAACGAGAAGAAGGCCAAAGAGGATGCCGATGAAGATGACGTGTAAGAGGGGGTCGATATGTCGGCAACCAAGAAAATCAAGAAGAGCCCGTCAGGAAGAAGAGGTGAGAAAGACAAGAGAAATAATGGAGGAGATGGAGCCGTGTTCAGGACGGCGATCGAAGACATAATTGCAACAAAAATGGAATTGGAGGTATAAAAGAAACAAGAGAAGGAAGCAACGTGGATGGAGCTCAAGGATATGAAGGAGCACATGGTGGCCATTGAGGACATCCCTACTACTATTACGTCCACAACCCCTATAGCTACACCCGCTCAAGTAACAGAAAGAAAAGGACCAACCACCAGAGTTCGCACACGTCAACTAAAATAGGGTCAATCCCATGTAAATTCATAATATAATACAATATGTTGTTTTTAGTCTGTATTAGTGGAGGAAACTGACTTAGGGTGGATTTCGCCCCCTCACATGGCTGGTCGAATTTCCCCTTTGTCCTCCATAAAAACCACCCCTAGGGCATCGTTTGGACTCTTGTTTTGTTTAGTTAAAAGTTAAGTCATTTTTGCAGATTCGTGTATGCTGACGTGTCGAACGGCCGCCCACAACTTAATCATTATCTGAATATTTATCATCGTTTTGACGTACCAATGCTTCTTTGGCAACTATAGTTCATTCTTTTAGCCAATGTTGGCAAACTCGTGGGCAAACAAAAATCGGCCATCCAGCAATATCCAGCAGGTGACTGGGAGAAAGGCAAGATGGTCATTCAGCAAGATGTGGATGGGCAGCTCATATTGCATGTGGCAATCAGCAGAAAACATACGTGCAAGTGGAGTCCACCCCTGGCGAACTGGACGAAACTTAACGTTGATGGCTCATTTTCAAGCGAGGATGGGACGGCGGGGGCGGGGATGCTGCTGCGAGGCCACGACGGGGAGATTATCTTCTCTGCTTGCAGGTCCCTTTGGTCGTGCCCGGAGGTTTTACATGCGGAACTTGCAGGTTGCATGAAAGGTTTGGCCCTAGCGCATCAGTGGACCGACTTACAAATACTCGTGGAGTGTGATAGCCTGCAAGCCGTCCAGCTGATTAATGATAGGGGTCAGGATCGGTCCCAATACGCCATGGTAATCTCGGAGGTGAAGAGGCTTATGGTTGAGCGGGAGTGTAGATTTTCTCATATATTTCTTAAGAGCAGAATAATGTTAGTCATGTGTGGACAGGAACGTTTGGTTCCTGGGTACATATGTACCCTATATGGAAAAAAAAATAGTAATTCAACGAAAAGTCAAAAATTTCTGAAAATATTTTTGAAAAAAACTTGACCTTCCATTGTACTAGTGAGAAAAGTTCCAAAAAAAGAAAATTCCACTTTGACTTCTTTTCAAAAAAGACAAATTTTTAGTCAAAATAGCATGAATAGTGACATATAATAGAAAATAAATTTTGTCTTTTTCGCTGTGAAGTCAACTTTGTTTTTTTTTGTGTGGAAATTTATATACTAGTGCGCAAGTAAGTCAAGTTTATTCTAAAAATAGTTTCTTAACTATTTTAACTTTTTGTTTAATTATTAAAAAAAATCCCATATAGGGTACATATGTACCCAGGAACCATTGGGTATTTCCCGTCATGTGTTAGCTAATTTGGAAGGACGGAGGACCCGTACGGTTGTATGGATTGGCTCTAGTCCAACAAACATTCCTAGTTTGTGTAGGGCAGAATTCTAAAGCTCTTGAGTAATACACTCCTTTCACCCCCGCAAAAAAATAAATAGGCCATCATGGTCATCGACGGCCAGGACATCATCGTCAACGAGGCCCAGTCCCACCACTTCGGAAGTGGTGGTCGCGGCTTCAGTGATGACGGCTCCGACTAGAGCCGTGAGGGCGGTGGCACGGCTACGGTGGCTTTGCCGCTTTGGCTGCTACTGGAGCGAACAAGGGGCGGGGCCCCTCGTGACTAGTTATCCTTTTTATTTACTACTCCTCGTGACAAGGGGCACTAGAGGGTTGCCGTCCCGTCCCATCACTTTTTATCAAGTGAAGACCAGAAAATTCTAAACGCAGGACGGTGCATGCATGGATCGATTGGACCTATTTTATTTTTCTACGCCTTGCATCCCAAAACTAAGGATGCGTTAGGTTGCTCGCATCGTTTTTTCTCATTTGCACACTTCTTCCAGTTAGACCTGATTGAGCATATGCAGGTAAAAAACTAACATCTGCATGTTGATTGGTTGCCTGCATATATTCTCCCTCCATCGTAGCGACGCCTCTGCGCACCGCGTTTGGTTGCTCGCATTGTATGTGGTAAGATGAGCGCACGTTGTTTGGTTACATACGAGCATAGAGTTGTGCTCACCTTATACTTTACTTGGTGAGCTTACCAATAATACTACACCTTACACACGATCACACCGAGCACACGAATGCCACAGCACTGCTATGACGATGAACTGGATGAAGATGATGATGTTCTTCAGCCCTAACGGACGATCCACCTTGCCAACCTCAACCTTGATGCATGAATGCTCTCGCACATACTTAGAGTAAGCATCTTCTGCCGCCTACCTAGTCTTAAACCCTCTGTGGCTGCTGTCGCCGTACCCTGAAACTTGTTTGTTGCAAACTTCCCATGAACTGTAAACCCCTAGAACCCTACTTTCGAACACCGCATACCACTTGCCCTAGCAGTGCAAATGAGCAATAACACTAGTAGAAAACAGGGCATCTGTCCCGGTTCCAGAGGGCCTTTAGTCCCGGTTCTGGAACCGGGACAAAACGATCGGGACTAATGCCCATCACTTTTAGTCCCGGTTGGCTTACGAATCGGGACTAAAGGTGCTCCACGTGGACGCTGTGCGGCGCCCAGGCAGGAGGACCTTTAGTCCCGGTTGGTAACACCAACCGGGACTAAAAGGTAGCCACGCGTCAGCAGCTCCCAGGCGCTGGGGTTTTTGCCTTTAGTCCCGGTTGGTAACACCAACCGGGACCAAAAGGCAGCCACGCGTCAGCAGCTCGCAGGCGCTACGGTTTTTTTTTGAAGGGGGGGGGGGGTTTAGGGGTTTTGGAGGGTTTAGGGGTTTCATATTGTGTTAGCTAGCTAATAGAGAGAAGTGACCTCTCTTTCTCCGTGCTTGGTCGACGCTAGCTACTACATATAGAGAGAACTCGACGCTAGCTAGTAAGCAAATGAAGGAAACCATTAATTACACAAGATCGTCATGAACATATATAGAGAGAAGTGACCTCTCTTTCTCCGTGCTTGGTCGAACAACAAGTTTTCGTATATCTATCCGACGCTACTACATATATATACAATATAACATCCCTGACATCATCAAGCGCCAAACTCCCATTGAATTTCCGTATGGTATTCTCCCTTTTCATCTATGACGTGGTCAAGAAAGAATCCCGCCAATTCCTCTTGAATTGCTCGTATGCGATCATGTGGTAGGAGTTCATCCCGCATCTGCCACATCTAATTTAAAGAAGGGGGTCAATACATATATATGAATGAAACTCAACACAATTGATGGTAATAAAATAAAATTGTGAATATTGTTTAGGTACTTCAAATTGTTTGTCAGACAAGAAGCCCCGCTCAGAGGTCTTGTGGCGAATGAACTCGCAAACGTAGTATCCACATAAATTATTCCCAGGTGCCTGCCACAAGCACTTTACGAGAATAGAGTTCAATCAAACTGATAATCAAGCATGATAATGGTATTGATGAAACTAGAATCAATGAGAGATGCGCGGAACTAGCTAGTACTACTTACTTTGGGGTGTGTAAATCGCAGCTCGTTCTTCAGACCCGGAACCATTCCGGTGAACTGTTTCCAAACCCTGCCAGGCAAAGAAAATGATTACTTGATATCAGGAAATGAACGAAAGTTGCCGATATGGTCCCGGTATTGATTGAACTTACTTCTGGAGCATTGCAGTCATGTCCGCATAATCCTTGGGATCTTTACGTCTCGAGTCTAAGACAGTTACTACTCCCCCGTCAAGCTTAATGGATAGCAGAATAAAGTGGAACATGCGCACGCATAACTCATCAATTACAGTACTTAACCTCGAGTAAGCGAAACCGAATATGCACAAGACAGTAACACTCACTTGAAGTTGTAAGGAAAGAGTATTTCCCTTTTGTTTTGATGTCGAAGGAATGCTTTTAGCAAGTTTTCCTCGGTATCTTTAACTCTGTTTTGTACCGCCCATTCATTTACGGTATTTGGGCTAATGAACCCAATGTCATAGATTTGTCTTTTTGGGCATTCGACGATCTTCAATCTGCATAATATAGTGAGAATAATTATATATACATGCAATGAACGAGCTGAGCTAGAGACTTATTTACAGAAGTAATACTTACAGACAGTAGCAAGTCATGACTTGTTTGTCGAGGGCCTCTTGATTGAATAACTGAAATAACTCCACAAATTCAACAGGCATCAGGTCGACTCCAATGAGGTCGTGCTCATCTTCAATTCTCACCATCAAACTATCGGACCCATTCTTCCTGCAGCTTTCCAAGTACCACTCATGCAATCTTCGCATCATCGTTGTTAGATGAGGATGATCAGGTTTGACGAGAGGCTTCCCGTGCTCGTATCTAAAGATCTCTACTACCTCAGCCGTTTCAAACTATACATCATCGCCCACGTAATCACCAAAAGTGGTACCGGGCAGTAGCCCCGGATGATTAGCGATATCGCTAGACACCCTGAGCGGGGGGCACGATTGCTTCTCCTGTTCACCGAGCTGGGGAATTGTTTTCCCACTTCTTCGTCTTGAAGCACTGGCAGTACTTCCCGACCGCCGCGCTTCATCATATGTCTTTTCAATACAGCGGTCATAGTTGGATTGCGGCGGAGGCGGTGGTGGTCGCTTAAGGGCATCCAGAGTGCGCTTCGCTTTCACCGGATCTATTGTTTCCTTCAGAGGTGGACGTTTTCGTTCAAAATGGGCCTGCAGTTCGGCTTTCACGATGTCATCGGTTTCCTTGTCAGTCCTCTCATATGCTAACTTTGGAGGAACCCTGAGGCTTGGATCAAATTTGAATTTCTTCCCGCCTTTTGTACTGCTAGCCGCCGGAGCGGCGGCGGCTCTCTTCCGTTGTTGCTGAGGCAGCGGAGTGCGCTGACGCGCCGGAGGAGGCGGAGTCCGCTGACGCGCTGGAGGAGGCGGAGGAGGAGGCGGAGTCCACTGACGCACCGGAGACAGCTGAGGCGGAAGAGGACTCTGCTGAGGGGCCTCATCCGGCTGAGTCTGCTGAGGGGCCTCATCCGGCTGAGCTGGACTGTGAGGAGTCTGCTGAGGGGCCTCATCCGGCTGCGTCTGCTGAGGCGGCGTCCAGTTTGGAAGCTTGATGTTCTCCTTTCTCCATAGACAGGTACTCCTTAAGGCATTTTCTAGAAGATTATCCCCTTCTTCTGTAGGGTAGTCAAGCTCCAGCCCCTCAAATCCCTCCATTATTTCATCCACCGTGACAATAGCATAGCCATGTGGAATCGGACGGCAATGGAAAGTTCCCTCAGCTCGAGAAGGTAAAACAGAGCCGACCGCCGCCTTCAAGGTCAGGTTCTGGCATTTCGCCATTAGCACACAATGTTCAGCCTCCGTGATACTATCCACGGGGTAGCGAGGAGCCGTGATATCAGGCTGAACGAGCTCCGTGGAAGCCACGCCGCTTCTCCGCTGAGATGGTGGGGTAGCTTCTGGGGCAGTGTCGAAGGAAGGATCTTCGTGCCGCTGAGATGGTTGGCCGGTAGCTCGCTGGCTCTCAAGTTCCTCTAGTTTCGCTAATCTTGCACTAAGCTTCTGCATTTCGCTTGCTTCCTCTTTCTTCTTTCTCTCTCGGCTTCTGTAACCACCGCTGTCGGGAAACCCATGCACCCACGGAACGGAGCCTGATGTGCCTCGTGTTCGTCCAGGGTGTTCAGGATTCCCAAGGGCCTTTGTCAGCTCGTCATTCTCTCTGTCGGGATGTAACCTCCCTTCCTGCGCTGCCTTGATTGCTTCCTCAAGCTTCTTGATGGGTATTGGAAGTTGAGCTTTCGTCCAAACACACTTCCCTATTTCTGGGTCCAAAGTTCCCCCAACCCCGAAGAACCAAGTCCTTGACCGATCTGGCCAGTGCAATGTCGCTGGTTGGACCCCTTTAGCAAGCAGGTCTTGCTCAGCTTTGTCCCACGTAGGCCGGGCTTTGCTGTAGCCACCTGACCCCGTAACATGGGGATACTGCTTCTTTGCAGCATTTAGCTTATTTGTCGCTGACCTTTGCTTGCCCTTGTCCGATTTCTTGTAGGCCACAAATGCGGGCCAGTGATCTTTTATCTTCTCATATGGACCGGTGAATTCTGGAGTCTTGTCTTTCTCGACAAACTTTTTGTTCAAATCTTTCTTCCAGTTCTTGAATAGTTCTGCCATCTTCTTAAGAGCAAACACCTTGACCTTATTCGGATCCGCCTCTGGCGGTAGGCTGAAATTTGTCATCAGCAAGGTCCAAAGATCATCTTTCTGTCTATCCTGGACATAAGAAACTTCAGGGTCCTTCTTCTTATTCCATTCTTGGATGCTGATCGGGACACAGTCCCTAACAATAACTCCGACTTCTTCGATCGTGAACCTTTCATCCTGGCGCAACCTTTTCTTCGTGCCTCGTCTCCTTACAGAAGTTTGGCTCGATCCGGAGGGCTAATTAAAAGAAGAAAGAAGCGTTAATATATGTACATACAAAACAATTAATGCATCAAGTCAGCAGAGGCTTAATTAATATATGTATATATACCTCGCCAGACTTTGCAACAGTTAAGGCTCCCTCCTCCGTTCGGTCACCGGAGCCGTCATGATCTCCTTCCTCCTCCATTCGGTCACCAGAGCCGTCATGATCTCCTTCCTCCTCCATTGGATCACCGGAGCCGTCATCCTCTCTTTCCTGTCCATCGGTGTCGTTGAGAAACGACAAGGTGATATCACCTCCGTCGCGGATTATATCCCCCAACAACTCTTCTTTTTCTAAGTCTCTGTCCATAGTTTCTGCAAATATTACAACATGGCAATATACAACATGAGAGATGGATTAGTGGCAAACATAGACCTAGCTAATCACAACAAGGAATCATATGCATATATGAGCAATGGATTAGTCGCAAACATCATCTAAAGTTATCGGGGGTTATACTTTTGAGAGAGGATACTTTGCGAACCGCCTCTCTCATGCATGTCCGACGTCCCCCCTCATGTCGAAGTTATCGGGGTTATACTTTCAGGAGAGGACACTTTACAAAAAATAATCGCTATGCAGGAGATCGAACTATCCATTCTACCACATTGACCTATGCCGGCCGCCTACCGAATAAATAAAGTCCCTTCGGTTCACTGAGGTAAGACCGGTGAATTAGACGCCAATATATAGTATTATACATAACAATTACGAGTAGGGGCGGGAGGGGGTAGATCGACAACGCTCTTTCTTCTAGGGTTTGGGTGGCCTCGAGAGTTGGTCGGGCGAGCGGACCGGGAGTAAATTTTGAATATTTGAGTCTTTTAACTCATTTTGAATATGAGTTTTAACAGAAAACATTCATCGAACAAACTTAATATGAGTTTTAGCAAGATCATCATGAACAAAAAATTCACACTAATTTCTATGAACAAAAAAAAATTCCACATGACAACATCTCATCTCATCTCCGCAAAACATCTCATACATCTCATCTCATCTCATCTCCACATGAACATTATCTAAAAAAACAGAGCACCATACATCTCATCTCATCTCCACATGAACATTATCTATCTATCTATTCATCTAAAAAAACACATTTTTAGCAACGGGGCCGGCGGCGACCATGCAGCAGTGGCAGAGCAAGGGGCTCGGGGGCACGCGGCGACGGGGAGCAGGGGACCATGGGAAAGGGGGGGCTCACTGGGGGGGCGCGGAGATGGCTGGAGGCCGGCGACGAGGACGGCGGGCTCGAGGGGGCACGCGGCGACGGGGAGGAGGGCGCGCGAGGAGGTCCGGCGCGTCGGCGAGGGTGTCGGGGCAGGGCTCGGGGAGGCGACGGCGCAGTCCGGAAGCCTGGCGTCGTCGAGGTGGTCGTCGGCGCCGTCGGGGGAGAGGAGGAGATCGAAGAAAACTGAATGGAAAACTTGTAAGTGCTGCTTATATACCCAGAGCATTGGTCCCGGTTGGTGGCACGAACCGGGACGAAAGGCCCCCCTTTCGTCCCGGTTCGTGCCACCAACCGGGCCCAAAGGTGTATTTCGCCAGGCGAAAGGGCGGGAAGCCCAGACCATTGGTCCCGGTTGGTGGCTCGAACCGGGACGAAAGGGGGGCCTTTCGTCCCGGTTCGAGCCACCAACCGGGACCAATGGTCTGTGCTGCCGCATCCAAACTTTAGTCCAACCTCGCTAGTTGAGAGGGGCTCGGAGTTGTTTATAAGCGCTGCTGCCGCTTCCCTCTCGAGCTCCTCTCTACTGCAGGCAGTAAATGCCTATCTGACGCCCTGTTGGGCCTGCTTGCACTGCAGGCCTGCATCCTGGCCCATCTCTAGGGTTTCTAGTCGTATGCAGGTCGTGGTGGCAAGTAGGTGGGCCTTTTTTTTGCATATGTTATGTTTTAAAAAATTTAATGTTATTTTTTGCATATGTTATTTTTAGTTATATAATTTTAGTTGCATAAATTTTATATAATTTTAGTAGCATAAGTTTTATTTTTTATTGATTCTTTTTAGTTGATTGCTTTTGCTATTAGAGTTTTATAAAAGCTTTCTAGTTTTCTATTAAAGTTTGTAACAAAAAATACTTTATGAAAATTCTTTTTACTATTAAAGTTTTTAACAAATAAATAGTTTGATAATTTTAGTTAATATTATTTTGATTATTTTTAGTTGATTCTTTTTGCTATTGAAAAATATTATATTTAATTGATTCTTTTTAGTTCATTCTTTTTGCTATTAGAATTTTATGAAAGCTTTTTAGTTCATTCTTTTTGCTATTAGAGTTTTATAAAAGCTTTTTGATTCATTCTTTTTTGCTATTAATTTACTCTTTGAGCTAAATGAACCTGAAATTGAAAAGCAATACAAATGAACTCTGAAAAGGTTGAAAGTTGGCATGGTATCATCATTTCACCCACATAGCATGTGCTAAAAAGTTGAGAGGGTTACGGCAAAAACTGGATGTACTTCGTGTACAAAATGGACAATCTCTTTCGAAATATCACGGTTTCGGATGAAAACTCATATGTTACAAAGGCATTTCATTTCTTGACATGTAACTGCAGGGATATTCTAGATCAAAGCCATCATCAGAATAGTTGTGGAGAGAAAGTCTTCACTTTTTCTTCGCGTGTGTCCCTTGCTTATTGCGACGTAACCATGGATAATCTTCATCGTTTAACAGGGTGCTTGGGTCAGCCTTCACTTTGAAGGGAGAAATTTCATGAAACTTTTCATAATCTTCAGACATGTCTGTCTTGCCCTCCACTCCCACGATGTCTCTTTTCCCTGAAAGAACTATGTGGCGCTTTGGCTCATCGTATGATGTATTCGCTTTCTTATCTTTTCTTTTTCTCGGTTTGGTAGACATGTCCTTCACATAGAAAACCTGCGCCACATCATTGGCTAGGACGAATGGTTCGTCTGTGTACCCAAGATTGTTGAGATCCACTGTTGTCATTCCGTACTGCGGGTCTACCTGTACCACGCCTCCTGACAGATTGACCCATTTGCACCGAAACAAAGGGACCTTAAAATCATGTCCATAGTCAAGTGCCCATATGTCCACTATGTAACCATAATATGTGTCCTTTCCCCTGTTGGTTGCTGCATCAAAGCGGACACCACTGTTTTGGTTGGTGCTCTTTTGATCTTGGGCGATCGTGTAAAATGTATTCCCATTTATCTCGTACCCTTGGTAAGTCAATACAGTCGAAGATGGTCCCCTGGCCAACGAGTACAGCTCATCTCCAACAATGTTGTTACCCATGAGATGTGTTTGCAACCAACTGCCGAAAGTCCTGATGTGTTCACATGTAATCCAGTCGTCAGACTGCTCCGGGTGTTTGGAGCGCAGAAAATTCTTGTGTTCATTGACATACGGGGTCACCAAGGTAGAATTCTGTAGAACTGTGTAGTGTGCTTGAGCCCAAGAATGCCCGTCCCTACATATTATTGAATCTGCTCCTAGCGTGCCTTTTCCAGTCAGTCTCCCCTCATACCACGATTGCGGGAGACCAATCGGCTTAAGGTCAGGAATAAAGTCAACACAAAACCCAATGACCTCCTCTATTTGATGGCCCATGGAGATGCTTCCTTCTGGCCTAGCACGGTTACGAACATATTTCTTTAAGACTCCCATGAACCTCTCAAAGGGGAACATATTGTGTAGAAATACAGGACCCAGAATGGCAATCTCGTCGACTAGATGAACTAGGACGTGCGTCATGATATTGAAGAAGGATGGTGGGAACACCAGCTCGAAACTGACAAGACATTGCACCAAATCATTTTTTAACCTTGGTAGGATTTCTGGATCGATTACCTTCTGAGAGATTGCATTGAGGAATGCACATAGCTTCACAATGGCTAATCGAACGTTTTCCGGTAGAAGCCCTCTCAATGCAACCGGAAGCAGTTGTGTCATAATCACGTGGCAGTCATGAGACTTTAGGTTCTGAAACTTTTTCTCTGCCATAATTATTATTCCCTTTATATTCGACGAGAAGCCAGACGGGACCTTCATACTGAGTAGGCATTCAAAGAAGATTTCCTTCTCTTCTTTGGTAAGAGCGTAGCTGGCAGGACCTTCATACTGCTTTGGATGCATACCGTCTTTTTCGTGCACACGTTGCTGGTCCTCCCGTGCCTCCGGTGTATCTTTTGTCTTCCCATACACGCCCAAGAAGCCTAGCAGGTTCACGCAAAGATTCTTCGTCACGTGCATCACGTCGATTGCAGAGCGGACCTCTAGGTCTTTCCAATAGGGTAGGTCCCAAAATATAGATTTCTTCTTCCACATGGGTGCGCGTCCCTCAGCGTCATTCGGAACAGATTGTCCGCCAGGACCCTTTCCATAGATTACTTGTAAATCCTTGACCATATCAAGTATGGCATCACCAGTACGGAGGGCGGGCTTCTTCCGGTGATTTGCCTCACCTTTGAAATGCTTGCCTTTCTTTCTTAAGAGATGGTTGGCCGAAAGAAATCGACGATGTCCCAGGTACACATTCTTCCTGCATTTCTCCAAATATATACTTTCGGTATCATGTAAACAGTGCGTGCATGCGTGGTATCCCTTGTTTGTCTGTCCTGAAAGGTTACTAAGAGCAGGCCAATCATTGATGGTTACAAACAGCAACGCATGTAGGTCAGATTCCTCCTGTTTGTGCTCATCCCACACACGTACACCTTTTCCATTCCACAGCTGTCAAAGTTCTTCAACTAATGGCCTTAGGTACACATCAATGTCGTTGCCGGGTTGCTTAGGGCCTTGGATGAGCACTGGCATCATAATGAACTTCCGCTTCATGCACAACCAAGGACGAAGGTTATAGATACATAGAGTCACGGGCCAGGTGCTATGATTGCTGCTCTGCTCCCCAAAAGGATTAATGCCATCTGCACTTAAACCAAACCTGTTGGGGAACGTTGCATGGAAAACAAAAAAATTCTACGCACACGCAAGATCTATCCATGGAGATGCATAGCTACGAGAGGGGGAGTGTGTCTACGTACCCTCGTAGACCGTAAGCGGAAGCGTTAGAACAACGCGGTTGATGTCGTCGAACAACTTCACGATCCAACCGACCAAGCACCGAACGTACGGCACCTCCGCGTTCAGCACACGTTCAGCTCGGTGACGTCCTCGACTTCTTGATCCAGCAAGACGGCGAGGTAGTGGATGAGTTCCGGCAGCACGACGGCGTTGTGACGGTGATGGTGATGCTATCTCCGCAGGGCTTCGCCCAAGCACTGCGAAAATATGACCGAGGGATGGAACTGTGGACGGGGGCGCCGCACACGGCTAAGACAATGCTGTGGCTTGTTTGGGGCGCCCCCTCTCCTCTATTTATATATGTGTAGGGGCTTGGAGTAGAAGGAATAGTGCCACGTGAACAGTACCACGTGAACAGTACCGCGTGAATAGTAAACACGTGGACTTGGACTCCAAAGTCCAATCCTATTCCTACTAGGACTCTTCTTTTTTCCTTCCTTAGCTGCGTGGGCTTTTGAGGACTTGGTGCGCCTGGCCCAATAAGGCCAGGGCGCCTCCCCTTAGCCCATGCCAGCCCTTGGGACGTGGTGGACCCACTTGTGGACTTCCGGACCCCTCCGGAATCCTCCGGAACCTTCTGGAAGCTTCCGGTACAATACCGAAAAAACTGCACCTTTTTCCGGAAACGAAAATATGACTTCCCATATATAAATCTTTACCTCTCGACCATTCCGAGACTCCTCGTGACATCCGGGATCTCATCCGGGACTCTGAACAACATTCGGTTACCAATTCACATAACTCATATAACACTATCACTAGTAGAAAAACCCCCTTTAGTCCCGGTTCCAGAGGGCCATTTGTCCCGGTTCTGGAACCGGGACTAAAGGGTCGGGACTAATGCCCAAGACCTTTAGTCCCGGCTGGCTTACGAACCGGGACCAAAGGCCCTCCACGTGGCGCTGCCTGGGGCGGGGGAGGGAGGACCTTTAGTCCCAGTTGGTGTTACCAACCGAGACTAAAGGCTCCACCTTTAGTCCCGGTTGGTAACACCAACCGGGACTAAAGGAATTTGCCGGGGGCTGCCTTGCCGGAGCCGGCCTTGCCGGGGGCTGCCTTGCCGGGGGCCGTCAGGAATTTTTAGAAAAAAAAATTTGAATTTTTTTTTCAAATTTTTTGATTAGTTTTTAATTTTTTTCTGATTTTCACAATTTTGAATTATTTGACAATTTAATCTCTAATCACCCCTCCTCACTGCTTCAGAATTTAATCTCTAGTCTCTAATCAGCACTGATTCCAAATCGTCTAACTTCCCAGCCGGTCACCCATCCTCTCACTACTCCAGCCCCAGCACGCTTAACTTTCAGGTTCTATCTCCCCTAGTTTCCAAGTCTGCACTTGTTGTTTTCCTGACAATCTTAAGCTATCAATCCTGTTAACCCTTAGGTCTTGATGTCACATGATTTAATTTTTTGAATTCTAAACAATTATTAAAATAAACAAAATAAGTACTAATAATATTGAATTTCAATGAAAATAAAATAAGTAATAATATTATTTTATTCATTTTTTTGCCATTTATTCATTTAATATGACATAATTAATATCTTTAAATCTGTAAATCGAAATTCGACAAATAATATATCCATTATTATCAGAAAAATGTGAGGAATCCAAATATGACATCATTTATTTTTTTTAACTTAATTTTTCAAATTTTTAAAATTATTTTTTTTTATTTGAAATAACTTTTTTTCCTTTTGGAATTTTGAGAATCTGAGAAAACTTCACCGGGTAAACCCTGGTGAAATAACTTTTTTTCGACGTCGTATGCAAAAGTTATGGCCGTTTTACATTTTTTTTTCGTTTTTTTGCAAAAAAGGTCAAAGTTCATATTTCAAAATTTCTATACCAACTAGACACTAAAACCTAACTACATCTCAAAGGATTTTATTTTTTGAAGATTTTATCATTTTTGTTTATTTTCTACAAAACTAGAAAAGGCGGTCCAGGGGGGGGGGGGTAGAGTTTGAAAATTTCAGAACCCCTTTAGTCCGGGTTGGTGTCCATCTAATCATACCGTCGACTACACATCTGCTAGCACCGTCCCATCCAGAGTCACAACTAAGGTTAACCAAGCCAGAGTCAACCCTTTCTAACTTCATTTGCTATTTTTCATGCATTTAATGATTTTTTTGAGCTAAATGACCCTGAAATTGAAAAGCACTACAAATGAACTCTGAAAAGGTTGAAACTTGGCATGGTATCATCATTTCACCCACATAGCTTGTGCTAAAAAGTTGAGAGGGTTACGGCAAAAACTTGATGCACTTCGTGTACAAACTGGACCATCTCCTTCGAAGTATCAAGGTTTCGGACGAAAACCCATCTGTTACAAAGGCATTTCATTTTTTTAACTTATTTCAACTCCACACTTTTTGTGCATTCAATATGCACCATTCAAAGCTACATCCTCAAATTTCAACCCTTTCTAACTTCATTTGCTATTTTTCATGCATTTAATGATTTTTTTGAGCTAAATGACCCTGAAATTGAAAAGCACTACAAATGAACTCTGAAAAGGTTGATACTTGGCATGGTATCATCATTTCACCCACATAGCTTGTACTAAAAAGTTGAGAGGGTTACGGCAAAAACTGGATGCACTTCGTGTACAAACAGGACCATCTCATTCGAAGTATCAAGGTTTCGGACGAAAACTCGTTTGATACAAATGCATTTCATTTTTTTAAACTTATTTCAACTCCACACTTTTTGTGCATTCAATATGCACCATTCAAAGCCACATCCTCAAATTTCAACCCTTTCTAACTTCATTTGCTATTTTTCATGCATTTAATGATTTTTTTGAGCTAAATGACCCTGAAATTGAAAAGCACTACAAATGAACTCTGAAAAGGTTGAAACTTGGCATGGTATCATCATTTCACCCACATAGCTTGTGCTAAAAAGTTGAGAGGGTTACGGCAAAAACTGGATGCACTTCGTGTACAAACTCGACCATCTCATTCGAAGTATCAAGGTTTCGGACGAAAACTCGTCTGTTACAAATGCATTTCATTTTTTTAAACTTATTTCAACTCCAGACTTTTTGTGCATTCAATATGCACCATACTACAACATGTTAAAATCTACAGAAAGAACTAACTAAAAATTTAGTCCCTTTAGTCCCTTTACGGCAAAAACCGGGACTAAAGGGGCTTCGAACGGTGCCAGCCCCTTTAGTCCCGGGGGGGCCTTTAGTCCCGGTTTGAGATACCAACCGGGACTAAAGGGGCTGGCACCGTTCGAAGCCCCTTTAGTCCCGGTTGGTCTCTCCAACCGAGACTAAAGGTCCCGTTCGAACCGGGACTGATGCCTGCACCGCTCGAACCAGGACTAATGCACCCATTAGTCCCGGTTCGTAACAGAACCGGGACTAATGCTCTGATCTGGCCTAGACCAAAGCCCTGTTTTGTACTATTGTATATCGTCAACGAACGTTAAGCGTGCGGACCCTACGGGTTCGGGAATGATGTAGACATGACCGAGACGCCTCTCTGGTCAATAACCAATAGCGGAACCTGGATGCCCATATTGGTTCCTACATATTCCACGAAGATCTTATCGGTCGAACCGCAATGACAACATACGTAATTCCCTTTGTCCGTCGGTATGTTACTTGCCCGAGATTCGATCGTCGGTATCTCCATACCTAGTTCAATCTCGTTACCGACAAGTCTCTTTACTCATTCCGTAATACATCATCCCGTAACTAACTCCTTAGTCACTTTGCTTGCAAGCTTCTTATGATGTGCATTACCGAGAGGGCCCAGAGATACCTCTCCGAAACACGGAGTGACAAATCCCAGTCTCGATCCATGCCAACTCAACAGACACCTTCGGAGATACCTATAGAGCATCTTTATGATCACCCAGTTACGTTGTGACGTTTGATAGCACACAAGGTATTCCTCCAGTATCTGGGAGTTGCATGTTCTCATGGTCGGAGGAACATGTATTTGACATTCAAGAAAGCAGTAGCAATAAACAGAACGATCATATGCTAAGCTAACAGATGGGTCTTGTCCATCACATCATTGTCCTAATGATGTGATCCCGTTATCAAATGACAACTCATGTCTATGGTTAGGAAACCTTAACCATCTTTGATCAACGAGCTAGTCTAGTAGAGGCTCACTAGGGACACGGTATTTGTTTATGTATTCACACATGTATTTAAGTTTCCGGTCAATACAATTCTAGCATGAATAATAAAACTTTATCATGAACAAGGAAATATAAAATAATAACAACTTTATTATTGCCTCTAGGGCATATTTCCATCAGTCTCCCACTTGCACTAGAGTCAATAATCTAGTTCACATCGCCATGTGATTAACACCCAAAGAGTTCACTAGAGTCAATAATCTAGTTCACATCGCCATGTGATTAACACCCAAAGAGTTCACTAGAGTGTGATCATGTTTTGCTTGTGAGAGAGATTTTTTAGTCAACAGGTCTGCAACATTCAGATTCGTGTGTACTTTGCAAATCCTTATGTCATACTGTAGATGCTGCTATCACGCTTTACTTGGAGCTATTCCAAATGACTGCTCCATTATACATATCCGGTTTGCTACTCAGAGATATCCAGATTGGTGTCAAAGCTTGCATCGACGTAACCCTTTACGACGAACTCTTTATCACCTCCATAATCGAGAAACATTTCCTTAGTCCTTTAGTTACTAAGGATAATTTTGACCGATGTCCAGTGATCCACTCCTGGATCACTCTTGTACCCCCTTTGCCAGACACGTGGCAAGGCACACATTAGGTGTGGTACACAGCATGGCATACATTATAGAACCTATGGCTGAGGCATAGGGAATGACTTTCATTCTCTCTCTCTTCTGCCGTGGTCGAGCTTTGAGTCTTACTCAACTTTACACCTTACAATATAGGCAAGAACTCTTTCTTTGACTGATCCATTTTGAACTCCTTCAAAATCTTGTCAAGGTATGTACTCATTGAAAGTCTTATCAAGCGTCTTGATCTATCTCTATAGATCTTGATGCCCAATATATAAGCAGCTTCACCGAGGTCTTTCATTCAAGTATCCTTTTATGCCATCCAAAAACTCTATATCATTTCCAATCAACAATATGTCATCCACATATAATATTAGAAATGCTACAGAGCTCCCACTCACTTTCTTGTAAATACAGGCTTCACCGTAAGTCTGTACAAAACCATATGCTTTGATCACCTCATCAAAGCGTATATTCCAACTCCGAGATGCTTGCACCAGTCCATAGATGGATCGCTGGAGCTTGCACACTTTGTTAGCACCCTTAGGATCGACAAAACCTTCTGGTTGCATCATATACAACTCTTCTTTGAGAAAACCATTAAGGAATGTAGTTTTGACATCCATTTGCTAGATTTCATAATCATAAAATGCGGCAATTGCTAACATGATTCGGACAGACTTAAGCATCGCTACGGGTGAGAAAGTCTCATCGTAGTCAACCCCTTGAACTTGTCGAAAACCTTTCGCGACAAGTTGAGCTTTGTATACAGTGATATTACCATCAGCATCCATCTTCCTCTTAAAAATCCATTTATTCTCAATGGCTTGCCGATCATCGGGAAAGTCCACCAAAGTCCACACTTTGTTCTCATACATGGATCCTATCTCAGATTTCATGGCCTCAAGCCATTTGTCGGAATCCGGGCTTATCATAGCTTCTTCATAGTTCATAGGTTCGCCGTTGTCTAACAACATAACTTCCAGAACAGGATTACCGTACCACTCTGGTGCGTAACGTACTCTGGTCGACCTACGAAGTTCAGTAGTAACTTGATCTGAAGTTTCATGATCTTTATCATTATCTTCCTCTCTTATTGGTGTAGGCATCACGGGAACGGTTTTCTCTGATGAGCTACTTTCCAATTCAAGAGAAGGTACAATTACCTCATCAAGTTCTACTTTCCTCCCACTCACTTCTTTCGAGAGAAACTCCTTCTCTAGAAAGGACCCATTCTTGGAAACAAAGACCTTGCCTTCGGATCTGTGGTAGAAGGTGTACCCAATTGTTTCTTTAGGGTATCCTATGAAGACGCACTTCTCCGCTTTGGGTTTGAGCTTATCAGGTTGAAGCTTTTTCACATAAGCATCGCATCTCCAAACTTTAAAAAACGACAGCTTAGGTTTCTTGCCAAACCACAGTTCATACGGTGTCGTCTCAACGGATTTAGACGGTGCCCTATTTAACGTGAATGCAGCTGTCTCTAATGCATAACCCCAAAACGATAGTGGCAAATCGGTAAGAGATATCATAGAACGCACCATATCCAATAAAGTACGGTTACGACGTTCGGACACACCATTACGCTGTGGTGTTCCAGGTGGCGTGAGTTGTGAAACAATTCCACATTTTCTTAAATGAAGGCCAAACTCGTAACTCAAATATTCACTTCCATGATCAGATCGTAGAAACTTTATTTTCTTGTTACGATGATTCTCTACTTCACTCTGAAATTCTTTGAACTTTTCAAATGTTTCAGACTTGTGTTTCATTAAGTAGATATACCCATACCTACTCAAATCATCTGTGAAGGTTAGAAAATAACGATACCCGCCGCGTGCTTCAACACTCATTGGACCGCATACATCGGTATGTATTATTTCCAATAAGTCATTAGCTCGCTCCATTGTTCCGGAGAACGGAGTTTTAGTCATCTTGCCCATGAGGCATGGTTCGCAAGTATCAAATGATTCATAATCAAGTGATTCCAAAAGTCCATCCGCATGGAGTTTCTTCATGCGCTTTACACCAATATGACCTAAACCGCAGTGCCACAAGTATGTTGCACTATCATTATCAACTTTGCATCTTTTGGCATCAATATTATGAATATGTGTATCACTACGATCGAGATTCAACAAGAATAAACCATTCACAAGGGTGCATGATCACGAGAGATATTACTCATATAAACAGAATAACCATTATTCTCTGACTTAAATGAATAATCGTCTTGCAATAAACAATATCCAGATATAATGTTTTATGCTCAACGCAAGCACCAAATAACCATTATTTAGGTTTAATACTAATCCCGAAGGTATTACGAGCGTGCCGATGGTGATCATATCAATCTTGGAGACACTTCCAACACACATCGTCACCTCGTCCTCAGCTAGTCTCTGTTACTCCGCATCTCTTGCTTCAAGTTACTAATATTAGCAACTGAACCGGTATCAAATACCCAGACGCTGCTACGAGCACTAGTGAGGTACATATCAATAACATGTATATCAAATATACCTTTGTTCACTTTGCCATCCTTCTTATCCGCCAAATATTTGGGGCAGTTCCGCTTCCAGTGACCAGTCCCTTTGCAGTAGAAGCACTCTGTTTCAGGCCTGGGTCCAGCTTTGGGTTTCTTCGTGGGAGCGGCAACTTGCTTGCCGTTCTTCTTGAAGTTCCCCTTCTTTCCCTTGCCCTTTTTCTTGAAACTAGTGGTTTTGTTAACCATCAACACTTGATGCTCCTTCTTGATTTCTACCTCCACTGATTTCAGCATTGCGAAGAGCTCGGGAATTGTCTTCTCCATCCCTTGCATATTATAGTTCATCACGAAGCCTTTATAGCTTGGTGGCAGTGACTGAAGAACTCTGTCAATAACACTCTCAACCGGAAGATCAATTCCCAGCTGAGTCAAGTGGTTGTGGTACCCAGACATTCTGAGTTTGTGTTCACTGATAGAACTGTTCTCCTCCATCTTACAGCTAAATAACTTGTTGGAGACTTCATATCTCTCAACCCGGGCATTAGCTTGAAATATCAATTTCAGCTCTTGGAACATCTCATATGCTCCGTCGCGTTCAAAACGCTTTTGCAGTCCCGGTTCTAAGCCGTAGAGCATGGCACACTGAACTATCGAGTAGTCATCAGATCGAGCCTGCCAGGCGTTCACAACGTCTGCAGCAGCTCCTGCAGCAGGTCCATCACCTAGCGGTGCATCAAGGACATAATCCTTCTATGCAGCAATGAGGATAATCCTCAAGTTACGGACCCAGTCCGTGTAATTGCTACCATCATCTTTCAACTAAGCTTTCTCTAGGAACGTATAAAAACAGGGGAGCTACAACGCGAGCTATTGATCTACAACATAATTTGCAAAGACTATTAGGACTAAGTTCATGATAAATTAAGTTCAATTAATCAAATTACTAATGAACTCCCACTTAAATTAACATCCCTCAAGTTAACTAAGTGATACATGATCCAAATCAACTAGCCCATGTCCGATCATCACGTGAGATGGGATAGTCATCAATGGTGAACATCTCCATGTTGATCATATCTACTATATGACTCATGTTCGACCTTTCGGTCTCCAGTGTTCCGAGACCATGTCTGTACATGCTAGGCTCGTCAAGTTTAACCCAAGTATTCTGCTTGTGTAAAACTGGCTTACACCCGTTGTATGTGAACGTAGAATCTATCACACCCGATCATCACGAGGTGCTTCGAAACGATGAACTTTAGCAACGGTGCATACTCAGGGAGAACACTTTTATCTTGAAATTTAGTGAAGGGATCATCTTATAATGCTACCGTTGTTCTAAGCAAAATAAGATGCATAAAGGATAAACATCACATGCAATCAAAATATGTGACATGATATGGCCATCATCTTGTGCTTTTGATCTCCATCTCCAAAGCATCGTCATGATCTCCATCGTCACCGGCTCGACACCTTGATCTCCATCGTTGTGTCGTGGTCGTCTCGCCAACTATTGCTTCTACAACTATTGCTAACGCATAGCGATAAAGTAAAGCAATTACATGGCGCTTGCATTTCATACAATAAAGAGACAACCATAAGGCTCCTGCCGGTTGCCGATAAATTACAAAACATGATCATCTCATACAATAACGTATATCACATCATGTCTTGACCATATCACATCACAGCATACCCTGCAAAAACAAGTTAGACGTCCTCTACTTTGTTGTTGCAAGTTTTACGTGGCTGCTACGGGCTTCTAGCAAGAACCGTTCTTACCTACGGCACAAAACCACAATGGTGATTTATCAAGTTTGCTGTTTTAACCTTCAACAAGGATCGGCCGCAGTCAAATTCGATTCAACTAAAGTAGGAGAAACAGACACCCGCCAGCCACCTTTATGCAAAACAAGTTGCATGTCTGTCGATGGAACCGGCCTCATGTATGTGGACATGTAAGGTTGGTCCGGGCCGCTTCATCTTACAATACCGCCGAATCAAAATAAGACGTTGGTGGCAAGCAGTATGACGATCACCGCCCACAACTCTACTCGTGCATATCATCTACGCATAGACCTGGCTCATGATGCCACTGTTGGGGAACGTTGCATGGAAAACAAAAAAATTCTACGCACACGCAAGATCTATCAATGGAGATGCATAGCTACGAGAGGGGGAGTGTGTCTACGTACCCTCGTAGACCGTAAGCGGAAGCATTAGAACAACGCGGTTGATGTCGTCAAACAATTTCACGACCCAACCGACCGAGCACCGAACGTACGGCACCTCCGCGTTCAGCACACGTTCAGCTCGGTGACGTCCTCGACTTCTTGATCCAGCAAGACGGCGAGGTAGTGGATGAGTTCCGGCAGCACGACGGCGTGATAACGGTGATGGTGATGCTATCTCCGCAGGGCTTCGCCCAAGCACTGCGAAAATATGACCGAGAGACGGAACTGTGGTATCCAAACAACCAAAAAACATCCCGCCCGTGCCTGGCTAGGCCTAATGCGAGCAACCAAACGCATCATAAATGAGTTTCACTGTTTGTTTGAGCTTATATATAAAAACGCGTCCAAATAAAATTCATAACCTTATACAGCATACAATTATTACGCACAACAATATAACCATTGATTCATCGAGTTCCAGCTAGCTCGATCAGTCCAGACTAGGAACAGTTGTGCGAGGTACAGAGATGGAACGTCGAACAGGAGGAGAGAGAGTACGTAAAAGTATCCAGTCGCATGCAAAAGTCAAGAGAGAGAGAGAGAAGTGCCCAGAAATGAAACCCCTAGTACAGTGCATGCACATTACATGCACAGCCACTGTTGTCGCTTCAACCTGGACCCGCCTGACCTACGCACTATGTACTAGTACCGGTAACCTAGGTTGCCTGCTACAGCCTACTACTTAATTATCCTGACCCTGCAAATCCACTGCTGCTGGACAGACTACAGCACGAATCTTTACAATGCTGAACGGACAAGATAAGCGGGGGTCGGGACTCCCGGGTGCTGTCCCACCTTTTCGACCATGTTATTGTGCGCTCCCGAGTATCCTAGATCTCGCTCCATCGCTTATGTTCTGAGATGTTCTGGCCACAGCTAGATGTCTGTCCGTGATGCTACCATTCCGTGTTACTGTTGTTGTTCTGTCCGGTTCGCCATGGTTGTGATGATAAGAATGCAATGAAAAGGAGAGTAAGTTTGTTCGCAAAAAGAATCAACCAAATTTAGGAAGAAAGCAAAGAAACCAAATTTACTCCCGTGAGTCCTCAAACCGGCCTCAAACCCTTGGCGGACGGACCGGTCACTGATCGATCAAAAAAATCGACCCCGTCGGACGCCTCAAATGTAGGGCGGATATGGGACGGCCCGGGCGCATCCGCCATGTCAGCCCAGCCCGCGCTGGCCCACATGACCCCACTCTGTCGCCAAGAAAACCCCACCCAGAGATAACCCTAGCTCAATTCACTTCGCTCCGCTCGCCGTCTCTGCTGATCCCTTTCTCCAATCCGTTCCCCTCCGGATCTCCATCCACCATGTCCAGCATCGGTAGCCACTCTGATGGATCCGGCGACGAGTGGGATGCCTTCATCCGTGAGGTGGAGGGCGATGAGGAGGAGCTCGCCCTCCACATCGCATTGCAGCGGTCGCGAGTGGACACAGGCGGTAGCTCCGGATCTGCTCCATCCCCTGTCTCCCGTCGTCGCAACGCCGACACCAGAGCTAGCCCCTCCCGCCGCGCGCAAAGCTCCACGCGGTCAGCCCGCTCCGCACCGCTGGCCCGTCGACCTCCTCTTGTGCCATGGAGGTGCATGCTCAAATCGGAGGCGTTTCCCGCCCGACGCGAGAGGCAACGGGCTAGGGAGATTGCGGTGGCATCCGAGGCGGACACACAGTCCTCTCGCCGCCGCCGCCGGTTGCCGGCAGTGCCCGATGAGGAGGAAAAAAATCCTCAAGTGCATCTACTGTCGGTGACTTATGACCGCCGTGACGCACACCCGCTGGCTCCGGAGGAAAAATGCGAAGGCGCTCCGGCTAGGCCAGGAGCAGTCAGGGCGTGAGGCGGCGGAGACGGTAAGAGAGGCCAAGCTCAAGAGGACGCAGAACCACGTTGCTCGGAAGGCGCTGGGCTACGTTTGCTCCTCCTCGTCGTCTTACCTCAACGAAGGCTCCGACGACCCACCCCACCCCTCCTGCCGCAGACGCCTATAACAGTGTCGTTGGCCGGAAGGGCAAAGGCCTGGCAAGGTAGTAGTAAAGAAGCTCCCTCCGTTTTTATTTCCGTTCCTTAGTTGTTTTAGTTTAGAAACTGTCCGGCGATGAACTGTGTTGATCATTTGGTTGATGTAATGGATTATGCGCATTTCGGTGTCCATTTGCTGCCGATTTCTATGTCCATTGTTGAATTGTCCGTCTGTTTCCTTAATGATCTATGTATATTAGATTCACGTTGCATGCGAAATATGGATTTAGGGTGCCGGATATAAGGTACGCGGCTGTGTGGGCAAGAATTTAAGTTGTGACTGGTCACTGTCCGAGGGCGCGTCCACGGACGTATAGGGTGTCGGACTTGGTATGCATGGCTGTAAATGCTCTCTTACACACAATTATTTGTTGCTAGTTGTTTGATGCACATCAGTTGGTCCAGATGTCTAGTGTTTCAAGATCAAAGCGTGCTCTACAAATCCATTGAGAAATATGAATCTGGTTACCAAAAACATGAGAAAAATAACAAATAGAGAATTTAACTCAATCTTAAAAAGGAGTTATAAATAAACTTATTAGCGCATCCACAGCCGCACCTTGCAAATCTGATCCCTCGAAACGTCCGCAGACCGTGCCCGGTCACCCCTCATTTGGATGTCTCTGCAACCGTCTCCCTTTTATCCTACCCCTCATATCCAATTATCCATGCAATAGAAAACTAGCAACTATGTAAATCAACACACTTAGAGCATCTCCAATAGGCGCGCTAGATAAGCTGCGCGCTGAAAAAAACTACTATATTGCGCGCGCGACCGAAACTGGCGCTCTAGCAGACGCGCTAAAATCCCGCGCGCGGCAAAGTAGGTTCAGCGCGCTCGGGAAAACGGCATCGCGCGCTGCTTATTTGGTGCGCCCGCTCGCGCACGCTGGACATGCCAATCGGGCGCGTGAATCTCACCAACCACCAGATCTGAAACCTCCAGGCGCTGGCGCCTCCGCCCGCACCTTCCCCATTCGCTCCGGCGACCCGTCGGCGCTTCCCCCGCTTATCCCCAGCGCGCCTCCGCTGCTTCCTCCACCCTCTCTCCTCGCCGCCACCCCTCGAGCGCCGCCGCCGCCACTTACTCCGTTGAACAGCGCCCGGCGGCCGTTTGCAGCTCGGCGCCCACATGGTGTTTGACAAAACGCTTGCAAGTTATATATTGCTAACTTTATATTTGTAGATGAATTTGCTGCATCTTGTTTGTAGTTTTAAATTAGTTTAAATTCAACTTTGTAGATGAGTTCGTCCTACGATTCTTGCGATGAAGAATTTGATTTTCAAGAGGAGGAGGACGTCACAATGATCCTAGCTATGCACGTCAATAAAAAGCCGAGTTGTTCAAACACATTGCGGAGAAACCGGCGAGCCATGATCGGTTTTTTCAGCAAAGGAGGAATGCTGCCGGAGAACTCATGCATATCACCTTTCAAAAGGTGATAGCCGCTTTGCGTATGTTGGCATACGGTATTCCGGCGGATCTAGTTGATGACCACTTGGCCATGGGTGAGAGTCAAGCCATCATGTGTGTCAAGCGCTTCGCAGTCGGAATTGTTCAAGTGTTTGGTCCGGAATATTTGAGAGCTCCCAATGCTGAAGACACCACAAGGCTTTTGGAGATGAACAAAGCTCGCGGGTTCCCAGGTATGCTTGGCTCAATAGATTGCATGCATTGGAGTTGGAAGAACTGTCCTAAGGCATGGCATGGACAATTCCACGGCTAGAAAAGGGTTCCACTATAATACTTGAAGCGGTGGCCGATCAGGAGACTTGGATTTGGCATGCTTTTTTCGGAATGCCTGGATCTTGCAATGACATCAATGTTCTTCAACGGTCACCACTCACGAATAGGATTGCAAATGGTGAAACTCCACCGGTGGAGTTTGTAGCAAATGGTCATACATACAACTATGGCTACTAACTTGCGGATGGCATCTACCCAAGGTGGCAAACATTTGTGAAGCCGTTGACGGCACCGCAAGGTAAGAAAAATCTTGATTTCCACAATGCTCAGGCGGCGGCTAGGAAGTGGAGAGAGCTTTTGGGATTTTGCAAGCCCAATTTGCTATTGTGAGAGGACCGGCTAGATTTTGGGATCAAAATATCCTTTGGTACATCATGAACGCTTGTGTGATCATGCATAACATGATCATCGAGAATGAGCGTGGGCAAGATTTAGACTATTCTCAGTATGAGGTGTTGGGACGTCCCGTACGAGTGCGGAGGAGGGCTGCGAGGGTGGCCCGCTTTATTGCCTCCTATCATGCCATTCGACGTGCCAAAACGCATGATGACCTTCAAAAGGATCTAGTAGAGGAGTGGTGGTCATGGAATGGGCGACAAAACTAGTTTGATGTTGTATGTTTGTTGTATTGTTGACTATTTGTTGCATTGTTCATGAACTATTTGTTGTATTGGAAAATAAACTATTTGTTTGAGTTGTAATAATAATGGAACTATTTATTGTTGATTTATTTTATGTGTGTTTGATCTTCTTGGTTCTATGTTGAATGGGAAATGTTGTTTGTGCTAGCAGCGCGCACTGTAAATTTAGCGCGCATGCTAGAGCGCTACCTACAGCGCGCAATATATAGCACTTCTGCTAAAGCAAAACACTTGTCGAGCGCGCTAAAACGCTATTTCGGCGCTGCAAAAAAAATTTAGTGCGCCGCGCGACCGCGCGTCTGTTGGAGATGCTCTTAGAAGCAAACATACATGATTTGTACATAATTCACATACTAGCAGTCACCGGACAACCAAAAGATCACGGTTCATCATCGGACGGTACTAATTGTTACTAATAAGAACTAGATAAAATGGAGAAGGGCGGAGGAAATCACCATTTCCTCGCCGCCCCATTTTCCTTGCGGTTGCCGGTGCGGCTTTACCCCTAAGTGTAGGCGTTCGCGGCCGTAGGGTTGTCGTCATCGGAGCTGGAACCGCAGGAGCCACCGGTGAGGTTGGAGTAGTCGTCGGAGGAGGAGATGATGCCGGTCATCCTCCAGGCCGTGTGCTCCTGGTCCTTGGCAAGAAATATATATACTAATGCTAGTACTTTTATATAAGAGCTTAAACCTGAAAACTTCATGCCATATACTCCAGATTGAAAGGATATTGCAGGGTGTCTTCAAACACATTTCCAAACAGTAGTTGAAAATTGACAAGAAAATATTTTGTCACAGGTACCTCGACCTAACCGTCCTCCAACCCCCCGTGTGGCAGCGCCGCGCCCCCCTGGGCTTCCCTTACCGGCGCTCGAGCCCCGCTCCCCTCACCCCATCCCCTCCCTCCACCGTCGCTGGAGGCGCCGCAGGGCAAAGCCCGCACGACGTGGCGGCGACGGGGCTCCAACTGGTTGTGGCCTGGCGTGGCGGCGGCGGTGCCCGTTCTCACTCCTTCTGCTGCGGTGGTGCATGGCGGCGGCAGCCAGAGGCGGCGGGGCAGGCTCGATCTAGTCCCGCATGGACCTAGCGGGCCCTGATCTCGCACCCTGTTACTTCCTGTGTGTGGCATCGACGGTCAGCGGCTCTACCTGCATCACTTGGGCGCCGGGGTGGCCGCCCCGGACATGGCGGCGGTGGCCTCCTCCTTCCGCTGGAGGTGGGCATCGAGATATGGTTGATATTGGGATCTCATGTCTTGCAAAATTTCGATAAAGGGCGCGTCATTACTTAAAGATTTAAGCATTATACCCGGTCTTTGCATAACTGAGATGCACACAGCCTCACCAAGTCAAAGCTAAAAAACAAGAATAAAGGTGAAATACTAGAAATCGAGTCTAAATTGTAGGAGGGCCAATTCTAAGATCATGCTGCCATCCATGTTGGGTAAAAGTATCCCTCGCGGTGTGCTCCAAGCGTGTACACACCTCCGTAAACAGGTCTTGATTGTCCACACGTTTTAGAGACGACCATAAACGGAGTGTACCAGTACAGCTATAGATAACCAGCATAAGAGAAGTACTTTCATTGTTAAAAACCTTATCATTCGACATAGCCAAAGCGACCAAATAACGGTAGGTACTCCCACCTGATAAGAATTCTAAACTCGTGATCAATCCCATGTAACTAGTTGCCAAAAATGTTAGCAACACTATGTGGAGGATACAAGCCAGAATCTATTTGGATGATTAACCATATAGACCAAGCTATTTTGCACTGGAAGAACAAGTATTTTATTTTTTTGTCATGATGACAAAACGTATTTCCATGCCAATTCCTCTTAATAAGGTTATCTTTGGTAAGAATGACTCCTCGACGAAGATACCACACAAAGATTTTATTCTTAACTGGTATCTTCATCTTCTAGATCTTCTTATTATTATCAACTGGCACATCAGATTGGATCAACGCTCTATACATTGAATCTATCGAGAATTTACCACTCGCATTTAGATTCAACCGAAATTCATTGACTCCATGTGATAAATGTACCGTGGTGAGATGATTTATCAAATCATTCCATGATTCAAGTCTGGGGCCTATTAAATCTCGTCTGAACATCACATTTGGAAGACAGGGTTCCAGAACCGTGGCGATAGTATCACTCTTATGACTAACAATATTATACAGAGGTAGATATTTTTCTCGGAGTGTGGCATTTCCTAGCAACTTGTCCCCCTATAATTTAATTTACGAACCATCTTTGATAGAGGGATCCATAGCGGAAGAAGAATTTCTTTGTAGCTATTAGACCAGCCCAATAGTGTAAGTCCCCAGGCTTCCAATATACTTGGGACACTGCCTTTGAGCCGACATATTTTCGCCTTAGGCTGACCATAGTGGTGGTATCTTAGCTAGTATCATGCACTCGGGAATAGCAAACACGATGATGTGGCAGACAATTAACAAAGAGAGAGAGGGTTAGAGTAACATTGGTAGAGACCGTATCATAATTAATGCTATGCTACTATGTGTCATGCATGGCAATAAATAAGGTCATCTATGATACTACTGTATGATACTATGCACTATGAAGGTATTAGCATACACTAGTATCATATGCATGATACTAATGTATGATACTCCCCACTATGAGTAGCCTTAGGAGGGTTTGCCATACACCATCCTCCGTCAGCAGCTTAAACAACCACTTACCGAGTAGGGTAGTATTCTTAACCTCAAGATCATGAATACCCAACCCTCCTTGGTCTTTGGGACGGCAAACCATGCTCCATTTAGCCAGATAATATTTCTTTTTCTCGCTGTCTCCTTCCCAAAAGAATCTTGATCGGAAATAATCCAGTCTATGTAAGACTCCTTTCGGAAGTTGGAAGAAGGATATCATACACAGTACCATATTACTTAGTACAGACTTTATGAGAACCAATCTTCCACCCAGAGATAGCAGTTTACCTTTCCAACTGCTTAACCTTTTTTGTAGTGTCTCCTCAATGTGTTTCCTTTCAAAATTTGTGAGTCTCCCATAATGTATTGGTATGCCCAAATAGTTAATCAAAAACTGGCCCTGCCAGCAGCAAAACAATTTAGCGTACATGTGGGCCTCGTCTTGAGCCTTGCCAAAACAAAACAACTCGCTTTTATGGAAGTTTATCTTAAGACCCGAAACATGCTCGAATGTTGACAAAATTAATTTCAGATTTCTCACTTTTTCTAGGTCATGGTCCATAAATAGAATTGTATCCTCAACATATGGAAGGATAGAAAGTCCACCATCAACCAGATGATTAACTACTCCATCAATTTGACCATCAATTTTGGCACGCTCTATCATGACAGCTAACATATCAGCCACTATATTAAATAGCATGGGAGATAATGAGTCACCATGTCGCAATCCTTTCTTCATTCGAAAGTAGCGGCCAACGTCATCATTGAATTTAATGGCAACACTACCTCCAGACACGAACCTATGGATCAGAGCATGCCACTCTACAGAAAACCTTTCATTCTGAGAGTTTGTTGGAGAAAATACCACTTTGATTTGTCATAAGCTTTCTCGAAGTTTATTTTAAGGACTACCCCATTTAAGTTTTTCCGATGTAGTTCGTGTACTGTTTCATGAAGGATGACAACTCCATCTAGGATGTTTCTACCTTCAATAAAAGCAGTCTGAGTTGGATGAACTACATGGTCCGCCACCGAGTTAAGCCTAAGCATCGCAACCTTCGTGAAGATTTTAAAACTAACGTTAAGGAGGCATATAGGTCTAGATTGTTGAATCCTTTCAGCCTCATTAACCTTAAGTAGTAAAATTATCTCACCAAAGTTTAAGCGAAACAATTCCAGTTGTCCGACATGGAAGTAACCAAACAGATCTAGAAGGTCCGGTTTGATAACCTCCCAGAAGGTTTGATAAAACTCAGCAGGAAAACCATCTCGACCCGGTGCTTTGTTGTGTTCTGTCGGTGTAAAAACCGGCAGACCTCGGGGTCGGGGGTCCCGAGTTGCGGATCTCGGATCGATGGTAACAGTGACAAAGGGAGGCAATGTTTTACCCAGGTTCGGGCCCTCTTGATGGAGGTAAAACCCTACGTCCTGATTCTGTTTATATTAATGGAGGTGTATCGAGTACAGAGTTAATCTACTTTGAGATCGTAATATGTGTCTAACTACTATAGCTAGGTGTTCGATGTTTCGCTAATGTCCCCTACGGGCTAAACCCTATGGCTTATATACACGCCAGGGAGGGTATCTAGGGTTACAAGGTTGGTATCTTGGAATAAGGCGGTTGGAATAATCTTGAAGTATACGTCAAGTCTTCGGTAGAGGCAGTCTTGATCACGTCTCCCATGTGCGACTTCCGGAGTCCATCTTGATTACGTACGAGGGAATATCGGCCCATCCGAGGTGTCGGGCCGGCTAGGTTAGCACCCCCTAATCCAGGACACCGTCAGTAGCCCGCGAACTGGTCTTCTATGCTGAGGACGACTTTGAACCAACACTTTGGATCCGGAGTTTCCGGCTTGACAGACGAGTTCCACCTTATATTTTGAAATCTATTACCAGAGCATCGACATCCGTGGTCCAACCGAGCTTGTACCCTATTCGAGGTGAGCAAGTATCTTAGCCTCGAAGGCTTGCTGTGCCGGTATGAACAACCCAATCCGGCCTGACAGCTTTATTGGAGAGACCCGCCCCACGACAGGTTGAGCAGTTACTGCCTCCCCTCAAATCGTGCTTCGAGGCGGCTCCTTTACTGGCACGTCCCGTCAAGGCAGAGATCATGCCCGCTTTCTTAGGGATATCATCAAAATTTCGATTCCCCATGTGTTTCAAAATCATCTTTGATAATTATCACGAATTTATCGGCGCAACAAAAGGGGGTTTTGGCCTTTCACAGGCTTATAAAAGTAATGGGGAGAACAGCGCGATAGCCTACGCTCCCATTCCTCTCTTGCTGCCGCTTCGTCTAGCTCCAGCGCCCAGATCCAGCCCTTACGCCTTTCTCGTACGCGAACCCGATTTCCCCATCAGCCATGGCCGATACCCTTAAGGGGCACTGGGGAGGCTCCACCATGACGGCGGTGACCATCGCCGAGCTGCGCGATGCGGGGTACCTAGCCCGTACCATCACCGCCCGCGCTCCAGAGGACGACGAGCTGGTACCCGCTCCCAACGCCGGGGAGCGAGTGGTCTTTGTTCCCCACCTCATCCGAGGCCTGGGGTTCCCGCTGCACCCTTTCGTGCGCGGGATCATGTTCTACTATGGGTTAGATTTTCATCACCTAGCCCCCAACTCCATTCTCCACCTCGCAGCTTTCATAACAGTCTGCGAGGCCTTCCTCCGCTTTGAGCCACACTTCGGCCTATGGCTGAAGCTCTTCGATATTAAACCAAAGTCAAGCGGCTCCGAACTTGCGGAGTGTGGAGGGGCAATGATCAGCAAGAACCAGGGGGCCACCTGGTTCAAGGGAACCTTCATCGAAACGGTGAATGAATGGCAAAAGGAATGGTTCTATATCACCGAGCCCCTTGCCGCTGGTCAAACCGAGGTCCCGGTCTTCTCGGTCGGGCCTCCCAAGAAACTCAAGTCTTGGAAGGAAAAGGGTGTCGCCTGGGGGAAGCCCGAAGAGGTAGAGACCCTAGTGGAGAGGATCGCGTGGTGGACCACCACGGGGAAGGCTGAGCTGGCTGATGTCATCAACGTCATGCTCACCCGCCGCATCCTTCCTCTCCAACTTCGGGCCACCCCGATGTGGGCGCAGAAACCCGAGGACATGGACACCATCAACACATTCTTCCGCTCCACCTTGGCCACTATGTGGACAAAGCTCATGAAGCTGGCCAAGGACAAGATTCCCAAGGAGGGAGAGGACCGCGGCCTCGAACACGGCTATGAGGCCCCTCCGGTGAGTGGTTCCGTCCATCAATCTTTCATTCTGTGCTTACTGCTCTGAGGAGTAAAGTCTTTATTCGAGCCGTCGTGTTTTGACATTTTGCAGAAGTGGTCGGCATGGGTAAAGGGGGTACGATGCCCAGCCCCGTTGCCGGAACAACCCCAAACTCCCCTGCTTTCAGCACTTCTGACCGAGGAGCCACATGTGGTGGCTTCCAAAGGGACGAAGACCCAACCCGGGAGGTCTAGTGCTCGGACCCGGGGGACTTCAGTCACCCGATCAGAGGAGACCCATACCTCCGCCGCTCAAGACGGCGGCGCCGAGGAGGGCGACGAGGAGATTCCCCCCCCTAAGGGGAAGAGGTCGGTGTCAGAAGGGGCCGACGTGGGCATGCCGCCCAAGGGACAGAAGAGGCTGAGGCGAGCCTCATCTGAGGCCGCCCACAAGTCATCGGAGAGAGCCGAGCTCTCCGGTGACTCAGAGGAAGACCCCCTCATAACGGGGAGGAAGAAGCCGGCGCCTCGAGGGTAAGCCCTTATCCTTGTCTCCCTTGCTTGAGTCATTGTTTCATTAAGAGAAATTTTCACAGAGGCCACTTTTCATACACAGTCCGCCGAAGGTGATCCCCAGCGGCTCCTCGAACGGGTTGCCGTCCGCCAGCGGGACTCCAGAGCCCGCTGCTTCTCCCCCGATGCAAGTCGGTCTGGGGGAGGCAACATCCACCCTGGCCCCCGAGGTCAATACGGCGGGGGCCGACGATGCGGTGGTAATGGCCGAGGTTGAAACCTCGGCCCAGCAAGGCCAGGGGACGAAGCGCCCCGAGGTCATCGAAGAAGGGCCGGGCCAGATATCGGCCCAGCAGGAGTCAACCTCGGCACCGCCTTCACAGACGGGGGCTCCTCGGGTGGATCCTTCCGAGGTCGTCCCTCCACCCCAGCCTGCTGTCCAAGGACGGACCGGCGCGGGGTGGGCCGAGGAGGTAGAGGAGGCCCTAAAGGGCTGCTCCCTTAAGGAGGAGCACTGCGTCTTAATGGGCGCGGTGCTGGAAGGCTACCGGTCCGCAGAGGCCGGCCTGCACGAGGTCTTCAAAAACCTTGTAACAGGTTTCGAGGTACGTCTTCTGCGCATTCGGTTTGCTTTGTCTTTATGAAATTTGTCCGAGGATATAAAAATGTAGCCTGCTAAATGGCGTAATGAGTGGGTAGCCCCCGAGCCCGAAGTCGGTTTCAAGAAACCGGCATCGGGGTCGCGTGAATAAGTAGGAGCCTATTGGGTAGCCCACAGGACGCTACCCAAAGTAGTTGTCCTGGAGCATGTGGATGGTCAAGACCCTTTGTCCTTTTAACAAAGAGTGTGTTGTGATGACAGGTGTCGACCTTAGTGCCAGACTCCGCCTCTGGAGAGATGGCGGAGATGAACCGGAAACTTGAGCGATCTCAAGGTAAGCAAGGTTAAACTTGCAATGCATGTTCTATGTTTAAAGGAAACAACTAAGACTTAAAAATGCTAACAACGGAGCTGGAGACGCTCAAGGCCGAGCTTAAAAGTGCTCGGAAGGAAGTGCGGCAGCAGAAAGCAGCTTCCGCCACAGCCGAGAAGGCGCGGGCCGCCGAGAAGGCGGCCGGGGAGAAGCACCAGGCGCGGGTGCTGGAGGTCGAGGAGACCCTGAAGGGCGTGTTTGAAGCATGCGACAAGCTTCAGGAGGAGGAGCGGCGCGCGAAAGAGGAGCTCGAGAAGCTGCAGCGTGCCTACTCCGAACTCAACACCTCGGCTCGCGCAGACCGCGAGGTGCTCCAGCAAGTGGAGCAAATCGCCGCGGGTAAGATGTTTTTGTTGCAGTGTGCGTTTGGCAGCAAAGGGTGTGTCGAGCTGACCCAGTTATGGCGTTCCGCAGAGGTCTTCGAAGATCTCCCGCAGAGTGCAGAGGATGCGGTGGCCTATTTCGGCCAGCTGGCAGGTCATGAGGCGGAGAAAGCCTTCTGGGGTCAATTCCCAGGGTCCCCATCCGCGCAGCTGCTAAATCAGCTGGTCGAGCTGTTCTGCATGACCAGGCCCGCACTCCAGGATCTCTGCGTTGCTCTGTGGCCGGCCGAAGCCATGCCGAGGAGTCTCTTCGGCCTAACGGCTCGCCTTCGGGATGCCGTGCCCTGCGTTGACCGCTGGAAGAGGTTGGCGTGCTTCGAAGGGGCTCGGAGGGCATACACGTGCGTGAAGACGCACTTCCGCAAAGTGGATGCGGAGACTTGTGCTGCTGGCCCCCCTGCCGATAAGCCGCGGACCGCTGAGCAGTTCTTCACCGAGGTGGAGGCGGGAGCTCGGTCCACCGAGGCCATGTGCCCGAAGGACACGATGTACTTTTAGGTACTCCGGAATGCCGGGGTGTGTGATGTAAAAACTTTATCGTTGGCAATGAGAATGGTTTGAAGTTCCATATTTTAGTAATTTAATTATTCCTCCGATATGACGTTTTAAAGTGAGAGTGGCCAGTCGTCGGCCTTAGCCCCCATGTAGGTCATACAAAGGGTGTTCCCTAAGCCATACTTGACCCTTAGCCGACGTCTCGGTACCCATGGGCGGTCGATGACTTAGAGGAACTAGGCAATCGGACTATAGTGGCTTGATGTCTTTCACTTAGCCATAGGAGTTTGACTGTGGGGGTGATGACCAGCCCCCGGTGTGGGAAGTGTTCGACCGATTTGGCCGAGGTTGAAGCCAGAGCACACTTCGGCTAAAAGATAAAAGCCCTTCGTTTAACATGGGTGATCTCTAGGATCACATCGCTTGACGCAGTCTCCGGATGGCGGACCAGTTTACGCTTACCTAGATAGTCAGTTTTCGGCTTTCTCCACTGAGGCGCCACGCCAATTGACCTGGCGGCGCAATCGCAGTAATTCTCCCGTTACGCCCTTAGCCGAATTCATCGGAAATGTAAGGGGTACACATAGGAGCCGGGCAACCCAACTATTGACCGAAATCTAGGTTAGAAACTGATGCATATAAGGCCAAAATCCGAAACGCCGAACACATCGGACTTTTGTGATACAATTGCATCTTTTTCAGAGAACGTCATCGTTCCAGAGCAAAGCTGATAAAGAAATGCAATAGGGACCTTAAAAGGGCACGGTTTCTTTATTTCATAATATCAATCATGTACATGCCCTGTGGACGAGAGTAATGGAAAGAATACAATGTAGAATGTAAAGAAGGAGGAGAAAAAACAGGTCGGATAATTACCAACGGATTTTAGAGGATCTGGACCGAAGCCTGCCGCACGTCTGCGTTTCCGAGCTGTTGACCACATCGTCCTGATTGAAGACGAAGAATTTGCGAAGGTCGATGCCCTTCTGGCCCTTTATACACTCTAAGTGTTTGATTGACCGAGCTCCTTGAATGGAGGTGTAGCCGAAGTCATTCTATGGTTAAAGCCACCTAGACGGCTACATAGTTTGGCTGCTTCTTTTACAGATGCGTGCCTGTGCTGGGGCTCTAGGCCTCGCCATTGCGTGGTGAACCCGCGCATGACGCTACAGAATTGTTTTGGCTCCTTGGCATCCCAGGGGATCTTGAGTGCGAAATTATGCACCCTAGGGACGTAGTGCCCAAAGAGAGGGCACTCGAGGAGCCCGCACCCCTATTTCGAGTGTGGGGGTAACTGGCCGAGGTCGACATGTGCAGCCTTGACGCCCTTCAAAGAGCGGGCAACACGTTTACTGCTGTGGGCTGCCTCCTCGGACGCTTGAACCTCGGCCGCGAAAGCCGCGGTCTGTTCCTCTGTCCGGAGTGAGCATTCTGTGTTACCATTGACAGTGATAACGCCCTTGGGTCCTGGAATTTTAAGCTTGAGATAGGCATAATGCGGGACTTCATTAAAGCGGGCGAAGGCTGTGCGCCCTAGGAGCGCGTGGTACCCACTCCGGAAGGGTACGATGTCGAAGATTAACTCCTCGCTTCTGAAGTTCTCGGGCGAACCGAAGACTACCTCTAGGGTTATCGTCCCCGTACAACGGGCTTCGACGCCTGGGATGACACCTTTAAAGGTGGTAGAGCTTGGCTTGATGCGAGACGAGTCGATGCCCATCTTCCGAACTGTATCCTCGTAAATGAGGTTAAGGCTGCTCCCCCCATCCATTAGGACGCGTGTTAGATGATAACCGTCAACAATGGGGTCCAAGACGAGCGCTGCCGATCCGCCATGCCTGATGCTGGTCGGATGATCATGCTTATCGAAAGTGATCGGGTAAGCCGACCACGGGTTATACTTCGGGGCGACTGGCTCCAGCGCGTATACGTCCCGAAGTGCACGTTTCCGCTCCCTCTTGGGGATGTGGGTGACGTAGATCATATTGACCTCCGTTACCTCGTTTGGAAACTTCTTCTACCCTCCATTAGTGGGCTGCCGAGGTTCATCCTCGTCATCGCTGCGGTGTTGGGTTTTATTTTGCCCCTCTGCCGCTATCTTCCCAGCTTGCTTAAACACCCAACAATTCCTGTTAGTGTGGGTTGCTGGTTTTTCCTGGGTACTGTGAATTCCACATGGGCGGTCCAGGAGTCTGTCGAGCTGGCTAGGTCCATCTTTGTTCCCCTTATAGGGTTTTCTTTTCTGCCCGGATTTAGGTCCGGTGAATCCTGCATTGACCGCGGCGTCTTCAGTGTCGCTTCCGCCATTTTTATACCTCTGCTTATTTTTATTACACTTTGGTTTTCCATTAGCGTCGCAAATTTCCGAGGTGCGTGCCTCGCCGTTATGGGTACTTCGGGCGAGCCAGCTATCTTCTCCCGCGCAAAAGCGAGTCATTAGTGAAGTCAGGGCTGCCATAGTTCTCGGTTTATCCTGTCCGAGCTGTCGGGCCAACCATTCATCCCGGATATTGTTTTTGAAAGCGGCGATGGCTTCGGCCTCGGAGCAGTCTATAATCTGGTTCTTCTTAGTGAGGAACCTGTTCCAGAACTTGCGGGCAGATTCACCTGGCTACTGGGTGACGCGGCTGAGGTCATCAGCGTCCGGAGGTCGGACATATGTGCCCTGGAAGTTAGCTCGAAAGGCGTCTTCAAGGGCCTCCCAGCTGCCGATAGAATGAGGAGGTAGGCTGTTAAGCCAGTGTCTTGCCGGCCCCTTTAGTTTGAGCAGCAGATATTTAATGGCATGGAGATCATCTCCATTGGCCATGTGTATATGCAGGAGGAAATCCTCGATCCAAACTGCCGGGTCCGTGGTGCCATCATATGACTCTATGTTGATGGGTTTAAACCCTTTCGGGAATTGATGCTCCATCACCCCGTCTGTAAAGCAGATTGGGTGAGCTAGACCTCAGGACCGAGGAGGATCTCGTCGGGTCTCGGGAGAGAGCCATGAGTAAGCTTGATTTCGGGCACGGTCATTCCTGTCCATCCAGGCATTATAGCCGTTGGGCCCAGCGGGGGCGCGTCCCCTGGATCCGTAGATGGACCGAGGGGGAGCTCTATTTTCTTCATTACGACGTCTGGCGTCATGAGGATCCAGGTTGTCCACGGGGTCTTTACCATGACGGCGTGGGGGCGGCCTGTCACCTTGGTCTTCTCGTCTTGGCCTGTCCCCGCCTCTAGGGGGCCGATCAAGGTCGTCAGCGAGTTCTTCATCAAATTCTGGTAAGACTTTGGCGCACTATGGCGTCGGTTTTCCATATCCTGCTCGGCAGAGAGCACTTCAACCCACTTATCATTTAGCGCGTCAGTGTTTTCCTGCAGCTGCTGCTGCTTGCGTTTTAAGCTCCGGGCCGTCGCAACGAGGCGTCGCCGGAAGCGTTCTTTTTCGAAGGGGTCCTCGGGGACGATGAAGTCCTCTGTACCGAGGCTGTCGTCCTCCTCGGACTCGGGCATGTAATTGTCGTCGGCCCCTTCGAAGAGGTCATCGGGATCAGAGTCCACAAGAGGTCGATCTGGTGTGCCGTCCCTTGCGGGGGAGGCTTGAATGTCCTCCTCGTGGTCATTGGCATCACCATCCTCCGCGTCATTGTTAGTGGCTGTCGCGTCGTTGCCACTGGGTTCTCCATTATTTCCCCGTCGGCGTCTGCGTCGACGTCTTGGAGGGGACTTGGGGGTATCCACCATGTAGACATCGTAGGTGGATGTGGCCTTCCACCTGCCCGTGTTAACCGGGGTCAAGGTGTCCTCAAGGGGGCCATCAGTATCTTCCTCCATGTCGGAAGGTTCGCCGTAGTCCAACACGTCGGTTAAATCATTGACCATGGCGACTAAGTGGGTGGTGGGTGGGGTATAAATTTCCCTGTTGTCAGCTTTAAGTCCGATTTGATCATAAATCGAAGTCTTGCCGTCCGAGATGGACATGCTCCGGATACGGTCGAGCATCTCGTCGAGCTGAGATAGCTCTTCAGGATCCATGGACGCGCCGTATGCAGGGCTGATTTGAAGCAGCCCCGGTGTGTGACTGGACGTGTTGCCGGTTCGAGGGGAATCTGAGCATGGATCCGATTTTTGCGCCAGGATCGATTCTGGCGCTGGCGTAATTTCAGGAGTGGCCGCCGGATCTATCTCTGGATCGACAATTGGGGAGGGACTGGCCGGAGCGGCAGCGTCCGGAGTCTCAAGAGGCACCGTGACGGAGTTCGGTTCAGGAGTCGAGCCTCCAGAACCGGCCGAGCCTTCGATCCGGCCGGGAGTCCATCCCTATAAGACGAGCTCGCCACGGGAGTCCGTAGTGTACTCGAGGCCGCCAAAGGTCACGATCCGACCAGGTGCGTAGTTCTCGACAGAGGTCAGATGACCCGTCGAGTCAGCGCAAAATACCATGCTACCGAAGACGAAAAGCTGTCCTGGGGCGTAGACATCCCCACAGCCATTGATGCAGTTGATCTGAAGATGAGCCATCAATCCTTCTGGTGATCACGCAGCGGAACTCTCAATGAAAGCACCAGTGTCGGTGTAAAAATAGGCAGACCTCGGGGTAGGGGATCCCGAGCTGCGGATCTCGGATCGATGGTAACAGAGACAAAGGGAGGCAATGTTTTACCCAGGTTCGGGCCCTCTTGATGGAGGTAAAACCCTACGTCCTGCTTCTGTTTATATTAATGGAGGTGTATCGAGTACAGAGTTAATCTACCTCGAGATCGTAATATGTGTCTAACTACTATAGCTAGGTGTTCGATGTTTCGCTAATGTCCCCTACGGGCTAAACCCTATGGCTTATATACACGCCAGGGAGGGTATCTAGGGTTACAAGGTCGGTATCTTGGAATAAGGCGGTTGGAATAATCTTGAAGTATACGTCAAGTCTTCGGTAGAGGCAGTCTTGATCACGTCTCCCATGTGCGACTTCTGGAGTCCATCTTGATTACGTACGAGGGCATATCGGCCCATCCGAGGTGTCGGGCCGGCTAGGTTAGCACCCCCTAATCCAGGACACCGTCATGTTCCATTTGGAAAACCGCCTTCTTTACCTCCTCCTCTGAGTAAGGGGTCGTTAGAAGGTTATTTTCCTCAACAGAAACCTGGGGGATATCATATGTTCGGGACTAATCCATCGGGAGGTTGCCTTCTTCTGGGGCTTCGAACATATTTTTATAATAATTAGTAATGTTTGTTTTGAGTTGCTCATGTCCCACAATCGTGCCCTCCTCCTATACAAGTGAATGAATAAGTTTCCTCCGGTGTCTACCATTGGCACAACATGGAAGTAACTAGTATTTGAATCCCCTTTCAGAATAAATTGAGAGTTTGAATGTTGGTACCATTCGAGCTCCTCTTCTCTCAGAATTCGAGCTATCTACACATTCTATTGATTCTTGATCTCAATTTCTTGCACCGATAACGGACGAACCTCAGCCAAGGATTCTAAGTCGTCAATGATGGACGAGAGACGGATCTTCCCATTCTTGGGAATACCCATAGTATGCCAAGCCCATCCACTAAGGAATTTACGCAATGCACGCATTTTATTTTTCCATTTGTGAATTGGGTATGCCCTATTGGGAAACATAGTACAAAACAAAAAAAATCGCGCCTACGCACACCCAAGATCAATATGAAAATGCATAGCGGGTTGCGATCACGATCGTTACCGTCACTGAGTTGCAGCGGAAGAAGCACGTGTCGGTGTACATCGTACTTGGACTCCCATGAACCGTCGATGAACGATCCCACAAACCGCCCACGAATAGTCCCTCGAACCGAAGACCGAAAGCACGGCCTCTCTACTTGGTTGCAAGCATGCAACCTTCACGATCCGGTAGCGCTTCGCCGTTCAGAGCTAATCGTCGCCGGAGAATTTGAGGGAGGAGATTAGAACCACAAGGAGATTCTAATTATGAGGACAAGAGGATTAGCCTAGCTCTAATTAGTCAACTAGGACCAACTAGAACTAGAAGATCTAGAGGTGGCTCCAAAACTTGTATGAACAATAGGGAAAACCCCAATAGTATATATAGGTTAGTGGAGGAGGAGGGGGCATCCACCAAGGGGAAAGAGCCCCCCTTGGGGCGCCGGCCTAGGAGGGGGAGAAGGAATCCTCCCACTTGTCCAATTCGGCCACCTTCCTTAGGGAAGGAGGCGCCACCTCCACTTGGGCCTTTGTGGCCCAAGTTGCCTTCCAACTCTTGGCCTTTTTAGGCCCGTTGATAATTAAATTAAATATAAAATGTTCTAAATATATTCAGACCATTTTATATATATTTTAACATCTCCGGAAACATTTTCCACCTATATATAATTTATCGGTAATACCCGATACTCTCCAAAACCCTTCTGGTGACACCGAAACGCTTCCGGATCCTCTCGGAACTTTTCCGAATATTCATGAAATAATTTCAAAAATATATTCTCATGACTCCTATCCTACAAACACTTAGCATATCCTGATTGCCTTAAGCTTGTGACCCCGTAGGTTTGGTAACTCATAGACATGAACGAAACCGTTCGTTCAATGACCGGCAGCGGGACCGTGGACGTCCGTATCGGTCCCTATGGGTACACGAATGATATTCTAGTGAACCTTTGGTTATCATGTGATGTTCCCTTTGCTTTGCGATACATCACAAAATCCGGGATGCATCGGTATCCTCCTAAGTCATCACCATTGTCGGTGTAAAAACCGGCTGACCTCAGGGTAGGGGGTCCCGAGCGGTGTAACAGGAACAAAGGAGACGATGTTTACCCAGGTTCAGGCCCTCTCGATGGAGGTAAAGCCCTACGTCCTGCTCTTGTTTATGTTGATGATGATGTATCGAATACAAGCTTGATCTACCTCGAGATCGTAAGTTATGTTCTAACCCTAGGGCAAGGTGAATGTAATTGTGTTGAGATCCCTCCTACGGGCTAAACCCCTTGGCTTATATACACGCCAGGTGGGGATTCTAGGGTTACAAAGTTGGTATCTAGGGAGACGTCGGGAGGCGGCAGGAGATGTCTTGGAGTATACGTCAATTCTTCGGCAGGCGTAGTCTTGATCTGGCGTGCAGCTTCCGAAGTCCACCTAAATGAGACAGAGGGCCTACAAGCCCATCCTGAGGACTATGGACCGACCAGGTTGGTACCCCCTAGTCCAGGACACCGTCAGTAGCCCCTGAACTAGTCTTCGACGCCGAGGGTGACATCCCTGAACTTCGGTTCCGAAGTCTTTGGCTCGACAGGCGAGTTCCCGTAAATAATCTTTTAGCTCGGCCTCAAAAAGTCTTCGGCCCATTCAACGGTACCACTTGGGGCCTAGCTCCATCGTACGTGGCCTTCAATCCCTGACCTCGACCGCCACGGCTCCAGGGGAATCAAGTCGCTTTATGGCGAGACACCGAAGCATTAGTCTCTTTTTCCTTTATTTATAAGCCAACAGTTTAAGTTTATGACAAAGCGCATCTTGACCTCCTCCTTCATAATTCGTGCAAGCCCTCCCTTCTCTCCCAGGTCCAACCCCGAGAGCTCTATCAATGGCAAGCGATGCAGGCTCTTCGAGGCGCCCTCACGACCATATCAAAGGCGACTGGGGGAGCTGCTTGATACGTCTCCATCGTATCTAATTGTCCAAACACTTTTGCTCTTGTTTTGGACTATAATTTGCATGATTTGAATGAAACTAACCCGGACTGACGCTGTTTTCAGCAGAACTACCATGGTGTTGTTTTTGTGCATAAAATAAAAGTTCTTGGAATTGGAAGAAACTTTTTGGAGATTTTTTATGGAATAAATAAAAAATACTAGAGCCAAGACATACTGGAGGGGGGCCACTTGCTACCCACGAGGCACCAGTGTGCACCACCCCCCACCCAGGCGCGCCCTGGTGGCTTGTGGGGCCCACGTGGCTCCGCTGACCCTAATCTCAGGCCTATAAATTCACAATTCCAGAGAAAAAAATAAGAGAGGAAGTTTTATTGCGTTCCACGATACGGAGCCGCCGCCACCTCCTGTTCTTCATCGGGAGGCCAGATCTGGAGTCCGATCGGGGCTCCGGAGAGGGGGATCTTCCGGCATCGTCATCATCAACCATCCTTCATCACCAATTTCATGATGCTCACCGCCGGGAGTGAGTAATTCCTTGGTAGGCTTGCTGGACGGTGATGAGTTGGATGAGATTTATCATGTAATCGAGTTAGTTTTGCTAGGGCTTGATCCCTAGTATCCACTATGTTCTGAGATTGATGTTGCTATGACTTTGCTATGCTTAATGCTTGTCACTAGGGCCCGAGTGCCATGATTTCAGATCTGAACCCTTTATGTTTTCATGAATATATTTGTGTTCTTGATCCGATCTTGCAAGTTATACGCACCTGCTATGTGTTATGATCCGCATACCCCAAGGTGACAATAATTGGGATTCTTTCCGGTGATTACCGTAGTTTGAGGAGTTCATGTATTCACTAAGTGCTAATGCTTTGTTCCAGTTCTCTATTAAAAGGAGGCCTTAATATCCCTTAGTTTCCTTATGGACCCCGCTGCCACGGGAGGGTAGGACAGAAGATGTCATGCAAGTTCTTATCGCAAGCACGTATGACTATATACGGAATACATGCCTACATTACATTGATGAATTGGAGCTAGTGCTATGTCGCCCTAGGTTATGACTGTTACATGATGAATGTTATCCAACAAAATTACCGATCCAATGCCTATGAGTTTTTCACATATTGTTCTTTGCTAAGTTACTATTATTGCTACTGCTATCAAACTATCATATTACTGTGCTACTGATCACTCTGCTGCAGATACTTAGTTTCCAGGTGTGGTTGAATTGATAACTCAACTGCTAATACTTGCAAATATTCTTTGTCTCCCCTTGTGTCGAATCAATAAATTTGGGTTGAATACTCTACCCTCGAAAACTGTTGCGATCCCCTATACTTGTGCGTTATCAAGACTCTTTTCTGGCGCCGTTGCCGGGGAGCATAGCTCTATTTGCTAAGTCACATGGGATTTATATCTGTTGATCACTATGAAGAATCTGAAAGATGCTAAGACCAAGATCGTTCCCTCTAAGACGAGGGGAGGTAATGAACTGCCATCTAGCTCTGCACTTGATTCACCTTCTGTTTTGGGTAAACTTGCAACACCACCACCTGTTATTAATTCTGATATGTCGCAAGTTATTGATGATACTTCTTCTGCTATGAATGATACTCATGATGGTGCTAGTACTATGCTTGATAATGCTGTCCACTTGGTGAATTTCTTAATGAACAAATTGCTAAAGCCAAAGAAATTGAAAATGTTGAAACTTTTGAGAATTATGATTCACCTATTATGCCTAGCTCTCCTACTAGAGTTGAATCACCTGATGAACATTGCTTTGATAGGGAGACGGCTAGAGCCATTCTTGCTTGTAAGGATAGAGATGAAGTTATAAAGTTGCTTGCTGAAATGAAAGAAAAATCTATGAGGGAGAGAATGAAATATGATCCTAAGTTTGCTACATCTCCCATATTTGTTACTGATAGGGATTATGAATTCTCTGTCGATCCTGAGTTAATTACTTTGGTTGAATCTGATCCTTTTCATGGTTATGAAACTGAAACTGTTGTGGCACATCTCACTAAATTAAATGATATAGCCACCCTGTTCGCTCATGAGGAAAAAAATTCACTATTACTATATTCTTAAGTTATTCCCTTTCTCATTAAAGGGTGATGCTAAGGAATGGTATAATACTCTTGCTCCTGGATGTGTGCGTAGTCCCCAGGATATGATTTATTACTTCTTTGAAAAATATTTTCCTGCTCATAAGAAACAAGCTGCTTTACAGGAAATATTTAACTTTGTGCAAATTGAGGAAGAGAATCTCCCTCAAGCTTGAGGGAGGCTTCTCCAATTACTTAATGCTTTACCTGATCATCCTCTTAAGAAGAATGAAATACTTGATATCTTCTATAATGGACTAACTGATGCTTCTAGGGACTACCTAGATAGTTGTGCTGGTTGTATTTTCAGGGAACGAACTATTGAACAAGCTGAGGAACTATTGAATAATATATTGAAGAATGATAATGGTTGGACACTTCCTGAAACACCGCCTAAACCCACTCCGAAGAAGAGGGGTATTTTATTTCTCAGTCCTGAAGATATGCAAGAAGCAAAGAAATGTATGAAGGAAAAAGGTATTAAAGCTGAGGATGTTAAGAATTTGCCACCTATTGAAGAAATACATGGTCTTGACACACCGCCACAGGTAGTAGAGGTAAATTCTCTTATAAAGTTTGATGAAGTTGATATTCCCTATAACAAACTTCCTAGTCAATGCTTGTATGAATTTGATAATTATATTATTAAGCAAGATCATTTCAATGCAAATGTTATGAAACAATTGAAACGAAATGCTTACATGATTGATCGCTTAAGTGACTTGTTGTTTAGAATTGCCAATGATGTTAAAGGTGTAAGTAAACATGCATCCATGGTTCAAACCCAGTTAGAACAAGTTGCTAAATCTCAAAGTGAATTGGTCAATGAAATGAATAACAATATGAATGATCATGCTGTTAGAGTAATGACTAGAGGAGGTAGAATGACTCAGGAGCCTCTTTATCCTGAGGGTCATCCTAAAAGAATTGAACAAGACTCTCAAAGAATTAATGTTGATGCACCTAGTCCATCTAAAAAGAAAAAGAAAAATGATAGGACTTTGCATACTTCTAGTGAACCTGAGGTAGAAAAACCCTTAGAGGATAGTAATGATGTTTCTATTTCTGATGCTGAAAAACAATCTGGTAATGAGCATTCACCTGATGATGATAATAATGATGATGCTCATGTGGATACCCAACCAGATAATGATAAAGAACCTGATAATGATGTTGAAATAGAACCTGCTGTTGATCTTGATAACCCACCTTCTAAAAACAAACGTTATGATAAAAAAAGACTTCGTTGCTAAAAAACATGGTAAAGAAAGAGAACCATGGGTTCAAAAACCCATGCCCTTTCCTCCTAAACCATCTAAGAAAAAAGATGATGAAGAATTTGAACGCTTTGCTGAAATGCTTAGGCCAGTCTTTTTGCGTACTCGTTTGACTGATATTTTAAAGATGGCCCCTTATGCTAAACATTGTCACAAATAAAAGAAAGATACCCGAAGCTGAGATTTCTACCATGCTTGCAAATTATTCTTTTAAGGATGGAGTACCTCAGAAACTAGGAGATCCAGGAATACCAACTATACCATGCTCCATTAAAAGAAATTATGTCAAAACTGCTTTGTGTGATTTAGGAGTCGGTGTTAGTGTTATGCCCTTCTCTTTGTATAAAAGACTTGATTTGAATAAACTCACTCCCACTGAAATATCATTGCAAATGGCTGACAAATCAACAGCCATTCCTATCGGTGTTTGTGAGGATGTGCCCGTTGTAGTTGCAAATGTTACCATCCTAACAGACTTTGTTATACTTGATATGCCCGAGGACGACAACATGTCGATTATCCTTGGTAGACCCTTTTTGAATACTGCAGGGGCTGTTATTGATTGCAACAAAAGCAAGGTCACCTTTCATATCAATGGTAATGAGCATACGTTGCACATTCCGAAGAAACAATTTCAAGTAAATGGTATTCATGTTATTGAAAAGACTCCGATTGAAAAGACTCCGACAATTACTATTGGATGTTTTCAATTCACTCTTCCTACTGTCAAAAAGAAATATGAAACTCTTATTATTGGGGAGATGCATATCCCCGTTGAGGTAACCTAGTGTTATACAAAAATTCTTCGGTTTCATGTTACTCGGAAATGGTTTGTTAATAAGACCTGATCAACCTTATTAATGGATTCTTTTTGAGGAGCATGTGGTCAATGAATTTAGTAAGCACAACTCTTTGTACCCACTTTTTGTTTTCTGTTATTTTTAGTTAAATGCAATAAAGTGCCATGATTTCCCTATTTTCTGAATTATCCGTGCAATAAAAAATGCCCAGAAATGAAAGTACTCAGAATGCAATAAAAATTTGACATGATTTTTTATATAATATTTAAGAATTTTTGTTACTAAAAACATACCAGGGGGATGCCCCAGGTGCCCACGAGGCACCAGGGCGCGCCACCCCCCCTGGTGCACCCTGGTGGCTTGTGGGCCCCACAGGGACCCCCTCACTTATTCCCTCAGCTCACTTCGTCTCTTACCTCTAGCAAAAATTCCTGGTAGCTCTCTCTCTCTCTCATGTTCTTGCTCCCAAACCTGAGATTTTTTATCTCTTTGCTCGGAGCTCCGTTTCCAAAACTGTTTTGGGAGATTGCTACTTGGTATGTGACTCCTCCATTGCTCCAATTAGTTTTTGCTCTAGTGGATTATATTTTGCATAATTACTTGCTCTTGGTGCTACTGAAAATGAGCTTGCATGTTGAATTCTTTGAGTTCCAAGTAGTTTGAATGCTTGATATAGCCTCTAGACATCCATATGAGTAGTTGCTATCAATTTTGTGAAGTTTTAGTGATATCATTTTGTGGATGAATTTTTTTTCAGAAATTTGTTCATAGGCAAATGAACTTCTTTCGGAGGAGTTCTTCAAGGAGGAGGTCCTCGGAAGCATCATCAAGTGAAAGCTCAGCACGCCAATCATATGAGGAACCAAGGGCAAGTTCAGTGCGAGGTGCCGAAGCAAAATCGTGTCGATGGTCGTGCAACGAGTTCATGCTGGGTGCAGGCATCAAGGAAGAATTTGACCAATATATTCACAATACCGAGCTCACCACCTTTATCGCAGATAAGCCACCACATCATTACAACCTAACTCATTCATTCACTCAAAACTTTGATTATCATCCGCACACTTCTAGAGTTTTATTTCACCTCTATGACAAATCCTATAGTATGCCTCTAGAAGAATTCTGTGATGCATGCAAAATTCCATATTGGGGTTCGTTAGATGAACCACAAAAATCTGATTATGATTTGTTTCTTAATAGCCTTTGCAATGGTGAGGATAGGGGAGTCACGCAGGCCAGAATAATTAGCATTCACTTTGCTGCTATTCGGTATTTTGCACTTTTTAATGGTAAATGCGTTGTTGGTAAGAAAGACTGCAGTGCACTTTGTGCCCTTGATCTGAGTCTTATTCATACAACTTTGACTGGTAGCAAGCTTTATAATCTTGGGGCTATTGTTGCACGTAGGCTGCAGCGTAATGCGGGTAATGGTGATTTGTATGGAGGAATTTATGGCTCCCGCTTAGCTGCAAAGTTAGGGGTGTCGCCCAAATTCAATGATCCCCTCTTTCCTTATAAATATTTGAATTTCGAAACAATGCGAGAACATAGGTTTTTCAAACGCAACGCACAGGGTTATGCATATAACTTAGTTTTTAATAAATATCGCTCTGTGTATGTTGCATTGCCTGCTCCTGCCCTCTTTGATTTTCAGACCAAACGGAGATATTTTCTATTGGAGAGTGAGGTGCACGAGTACAATGCGGCGGTCGAGGCTGCTCGTCTGGCTGAGGAGGCGGCTCAGAACGCCTCTACGAGGTACCATTTCGACTATTATTCGGGACAGCCATGGCAGTAAACCAAGCTAGGCTAAAAGCCTAAGCTTGGGGGAGTACTTATCTCTCACCAACATTACATTCATGTCCACACATTTCATTCCAGTTGTCGGTGTTCATACTTTTTCATTTTATAATCCATGTTAGTTTTATTTTCTCGCTTTCTTCTTGTGTGTTTGAAAAACTTTGAGAAAATCCAAAAACATTTCTCATTCCATCTCGGTTTTTCTTTCTAGCTTAATTAGTAGTAGTATTCAAAGAAAACCCAAAAAGATTGCCTGTTTCTTCTTTTGCTTGTTGGGAGTTCTCCCGTGTAAATAGTTTTTCTCATTTTTGTTTTGTCTTCATTAATTTGCTTCCTTCAAGAAAAAAACTAAAAACTCCAAAAATATTTCAGTGTGTTTCTCCGAAATTCTTTTCTTTTGTTGAGTCATTGTAAGGAGAAGACCACGATGATAATGTTGAGTGGCTCTCATGTGCATTATTGTTGATCTAGCAAAGAGCCCATATTATCTTGTCTTCTCCTTTGAATAAACTGTTTGCAGATTCCAGCTTAGTCCATGGCACTCTTGCACTATTATTATTTCCATATCATTCGGTCATGCAAGTGAAAGGCAATAATGACGATGATTTGATGAAGTGACTGTGGCAAGAAAAAGAGGGTATGAACTCAACTTGTTTTAGTTTTTGTAAATATGTTTAACTCAGTACCCACGATTCAGCATATTATGATTAAACATGTTTATGATGACAATTAGAGATTACTAGTCAACAACCCGTGCATCTGCATGGGCTAGCTATGTTGATGATTAGATTTGAACTTTCATTAAAAAAATGTAAAATATTTTGACAAATTGCAAAGTGAAAATTTTATGGATAAACATACCAAATTTTAGTATGTGGAACATGTAAGAGTTGGCACTATTATGAGCGGGACAAAAGGGTATGTACATATCTTCCATTAATTCAATTGATTTCTTTGGATTTATCAGCATCGTCAGTTAGCATGTATGCGATCTAGGGGTATGAAATACATGTAGTGATTTTCACCGAGACAAATATTCTTGTCTTTATAATCGTACAAACTACAAATATTCTAACAGATGTAGCTATAAATCATAGGTTTTGAAGTAGAGTGGATATGCTTATTTAATCTAATTACCGAATATCATTCAAAAACATTTAGTGGTTCACTGGTTCTAGTCGTATATTATGATAAATAAATATACACTACTGATTTCTAGTATTGGGTAAATATATTTATAACATCTTTACGACCATGTATATGAAGTGCGCGTCTAAAAAATCAATCTAGGTACTATGCAAGGATCAGTCTAACTATCCAATCGCAAAATAGCAACACGTTACTAAAGCTTGTAGAAAATAATTTTTTGACATGAACCCACAAATAAAAAACATGCAAGGCATGTGATTATTTGTATGTATCGTTTTTCATCATTTTTCTTAACAGAGAAGGCGCATGATATTTTGGAACTTGGACGTATATGATGATGGCATGTTTTTTAAAAACATGATGGCTCTTTTCTATAACATGAGGATTCCTTTTTTACTTGATGTTTTTCTTTTACATTATAAGGCAGTGTCTCTCTTTTCTGTACGTGTTGGTTCTGGATGAATGTAATTTTTTCCTTTTATTTCAGAAAAGGGAGAACACACATGTTTATTTGTACGTATAATATTTCTTTATTTTTTGAAGACAGAGAAGGCACGTGATATTTTGGGACTTGGACGTGTGTGATGATGGATTTTTTTTAAATCACGATGGCTCTTTGCTTATAGCATCAGGACTCTTTTTTACTTGATGATTTCTTTTATATTATAAGACAGGTTTTCTTTTTTATGTACGTGATATTTGGGAACTTGGACGTGTGTGATGATGGACCTTTTTAAGGACCACGATGGCCCTTTCCTTATAGTATGAGGACTCTTTTTTTTACGTGATCTCCTTTTTTTTTTAGGATTGTGATCTCTTTTTTTTTATTATAAAGCTATTGTGTCTCTTTTTTTTTGTACGTGCTGGTTCAATTCTTTACGTACATTGTTTCTTTATATAAGTGAGGAGATCTTGACCATTAAATTTTAAATCTAATGGTTGAATTATTCTTGATGATGTGGATTAACGTAAAGGCTCGAAAGGTGCCTCCAATTAGTAAATATAAGATAGTTGCTCATGCCATGCTTAAGTAGCTAGAAGTGGATAATGATTTATCTTGGGTGTCAACATGCATTAAAATGTTCATGATGTAGTATGATGACATGGTATCCTCCTCTGAATGTTTCAAGTGGCTTAACTTGGCACATGTTCATGCATGTAGTTGATTCAAAACCAACATAGCCTACACGATATTTATGTTCATGGTGTTTATATCCTACTCATGCTAGTATTCAATGTTGATTATTCATAATGCATAATTATGACCATTTTCGCTCTCTAGCTGGTCGCTTCTCAACCTATTTGCTAGCCTTCGCCTGTACTAAGCGGGAATACTGCTTGTACATCAAAACCTTTAAACCAAAGTTATTCCAGATGACTCCACTATATCTACCTATATGCGGTATTACTCTGCCGTTCTAAGTAAATTTGCATGTGCCACCTCTAAATATTCCAATGAACATCTGTTTTGTGTGCCCGTACCGCTCATGGAGCGACAGGGGGCGGTCAGTATCTTCTATGCTAAGCGGGTTATTCTCATGACGAGTGTTTATTCACTTGTCCTTGCACGAGAGGGGCTGGTAATCGGGATGCCCAGTCCCACAATTAAAATTGCAAAATAATAAAACAAACTCCCTCGGAAAGTTGTTGGTTTGGAGGGCACCCGAGGATTCGGCTAGCCATGGCTTGTGTTTGTTGGTGGAGGGGGAGTAAACTTTATTTTACCGCTTGGGAACCGCCGCTAATGTGTTTAGCATGGAAGATATTGAAAACTCTCGGTCGTGATGTAGACAGGAAAGGCATACCTCCCAAAATTATATTTATCTCTGATTTAAGCTTCGAGCTCTTGCACCTCTGCAAATCCATGCTTCCCTCTGCGAAGGGCCTATCTATTTACTTTTATGTTATTTTACTTTTATTGTTGAGTCATCACCTTCTCAAACAAGCACCAGTCCTGAGAGCACTATTGTCATTCTCATGCATTGTGTTTAGTTAATGTTGTATGCATCATGATTGGATCTCTTCTACCAGGAATTACAATGTTTAGTCGTTGCTTGAACTTTGGAGGTGTTCTGCATTTATGTTTTGCGGTCTCAGAAAGGGCTAGCCACTACAAGAAATATGTCAACTTGCGACCATCAATATTGGTCACTGAATGGTCACTATTTTCCATTTTTGACCATTTTGTGACCAAAAACAGTTGGTCAAAAGCTGGCCGTCTTTAATGAAACTTAACGACCTTCTTTCTGAAATGGTCGTAGAAGGTTACGACCAAAATAAAAGGTCGTTGATTTTACGACCAATTGTTTTGGTCACTGGCAGTCTGCCCAGACCACGTCAGATCCAACGTGGCAAGCTGACGTGGCAAAATTACGACCAAACGAAATGGTCGTTGATTAGAATCAGCCCGGTCCAGTTCGGTGCTTTACATGGGCCGAGCCCAACAATTCAGCTTATTTATATCTTTTTTCCTGTCAATTTTTGGTCGGCTTCATGGGCCAAGCCCAACATTGCAGCCTTTTTATTTGTGGGCCGTGGCCTTTTACTGGTGTTCCAGCCATTATATTTGGGAATGGTCAAACCAGTCAGATGGGTCCCACTAGTGATAATTTCATACATTTTCAAATCAGATTCAGATTGGTCCCACATGTCAAAAATTTCAAAATTGCTCAGATTATTTTCACAAGTGGGTCCCACTAGTCAGGTATCCATTTCACACGTTTTCAAATCACATAATGAATATTTCAAACAGAACAGATTAGTCTACTACAATCTGTACATAGTCTATCACATAGTCTATTACAATCTGTACATAGTCTATTACAATCTGTACAGTCTATTAATATCTCAAACAGAAGAGACAACTATTTGCTACACGGCTTCAAACTTCAAATATACTTCCTACTTCACTTTCAGGCTGGAGCTCTTGTAAGTGAGAGGAAACAACATTTCTGGGTATGTTTGTAGAGGCTAAAAGAAGGCATCGAACAATAAACAAAAATAGTTAGAAACAAAATAAAAACAAATATACAAAGCAGCTAGAGACTAAATGATCAAGCATATGTACATGTAACAGTAACAACCACAATGACTAGCTGATAGACAAGGGACAAGAGTTATTTCATCACGATACACCGCTATAAACAAGAAATAACAGTTGTTGCATGAATACCAAAATAGCCAGAATAGTTCTAGATGTCGTTGAATGCAGAACATGATTCAATCTTAGATGGTTCATTGAGCACACGCGAATAAGCTAAGATAACAGGACATTATCAATTATCAATTACAACAGACTCAAAACGAAATACCATAGCTTGTAGATCACATAGGGAATCGACACAATAATATATGTCATGGCATCATGGCCCATCAACCAAGTAACAAAACAAGAGAATGGGATAGACTGAAGACTTATCTAATCCGGAGAAGACAACGTTGTTGCGGTTGCAGCTCAGTGACCTTGAGACTGAGAATGTGGTACCATGGCCCGGGTTGATGCCCTCCAGCAAGGTAAGCATCATGGCTTCATCGGGTCTGCGAGAACAAGCGAGCAAGGTGTGAGTCAGCAAGCATGAAGGGAATGTTATCAATGAACAGTTCTACTTTTATATAGAACCAAGGATCATGTTCAACCAGTAACAAATGTATGGAACATCACAATGTATAATTGCCAACATTAAAAAGCCATATAGAAATGCCAAGTTACAGAAACTGCATCACAAATATGATTTGTCTCAGGTGTTTGCCATACATCAATAATGTTGACAGATGACATATTTTGATGAGGCTTAATAACTACTATATACAAAAACATGTATTCCAAAAAAAACAATCAATAGGGCCCCTGGAAGGGGAGCCCCAGCTCTAGCAAAAGGTCTAAATGCTTTAGAGAAAGACAAATGTAGACATATAGTTTTTTAGTGAATAGAACCCCAGAAAACCATAAAATCCCTTCACATTCTGATTCAGCATTTTGTGATGAAATATTGGCCATCAAGTAATTTTGTGCGAGTCTCAGAACAACTAATATAAGCTCAGGGTAGAAGATAAAACAATTAGGGTGCATGACTAATCTTACTCCCTTGATTGGGGTTCATTTTCATGTGTCCTCACAATAATCAAATAAACAAAGAAAAAAAAAGTTGGCATTGAGACATTCACTAGAAACAGAAGAAATCAATCAGTAATTATTCAGCCTCATCTAAAGACATGGAAGTTTTGCAACTATTACGGTCACTGCAAGGAGTAGTGTTACAAGGCAATATGGCATGCCTTCCTCATGCCCTAAGGCTAAACAGAACATATTTAAGACCTACTTCTTCACACATAGCCCCTCCATGAATACAGCCAAGTCTCTGAACATGCTTCTACTATAGAAATCATAACAACAGCAGGGTCAAGTCGACATGACTGACCACAGGAGGGAGGAAGGGAGGAGCGAGCTGCATACCTACTTGAGTTATCACCTTCGCTTGGAGAGGATGATGATCTGGTCGTTGTCCACGTCCCCAGCCAGCGGCCGGCACTGCTTCTCCACGTTCAGGAGCCACTCGATCGCTGCGTCCAGGTTGCCTTCCTGCAGCCACTACCGCATCCTGGGTGAGTTACAGCAGAGCAAATCAGATCAAAAACCTATGCTAGGGGGAGCCGAAACCATGGGGAACGGAGCCAAGCGACGGGTACGGGGTAGGGGGAGAAGCGTGAAAGGGACGGGAGGCTCACCATGGTCGGGATCTAGGGAGAACGGCACAGCGACGGCGGCGGAGGGGAAGGTTGCGCCGCCGTCCACCACCGGCTTCCGCGAGAAATGCCCCCACACCACCTCCCAAAGGGGTAGTAGTTGGCGTCTTCGTTGATGGCGAGGCAGGCGGCGGCCGCTGGTATCGATGGCCGTCAAGGGGTTAGAACAGAGCGAGGCGACCGGAGCAGCCGGCGACTGACAGATCGAGGGAGGGTTAGGCGGAAATCCTAACACTAGCAGAGAAGGAGTAGAGGGAAAGCCATGGTTGCGCCTGGACTGGTGGATCTGGGGGGTGAAGGCGAGGGGCGGGGGAGAGGGTGCGTGGCGGAGACGAGGTACGCGGTGGGTGGGGGCGGCGGTGGGAATCGCGGTGGGGAGCCGAGACGAGGGAGACGAAGGCGGGGCGGCCTTGATCGGATCTGGAGAATGCGAGAGAGAGAGAGAGAGAGAGAAAGGGTGGGTGGGTAGGTGGGTTAGGGTTTTGGTTTCTCGGGAGAAGCTCCACCGTTGGATGGGTGCGTGACGGATGGCTCAGATCGTGTCCAACAGGGTGATCCGCGTGGAGGTCGTTCCTGGCTTCTCATTTGACGGCTGTCTCGCGCCCGATTCTCCCAAATTTGGACCCAAATTTCCGAAATTGGACCCAAATCTCCAAAATTTGGCATAGTTTGTTCAAATGATATCATATTTTGCACAACTTTGCATCTTGGAATGGCAAACAATGTTGCCTAAGAAGGTTTTCATTTACTTTGCACGAAAAATTCATTTTCCATTTTTCGAGGGACCAAAATGTGTTTTTTTGTGAAGAACCTAGCAAATATTTGTTGCAATATTGGACCAAATCAATTTTCTAAAATATTAGGCCATATTTAATGTACAATTGACCAAATGGTTGGGTGTCAAAAGCTTTTGATCCACCTCTCGTGAAAAAGACAAATTTTCGCCGATTCAGTAGGAACCGGGTCAAATTTGAACTACAGCTGCCTCCGAGTTTGCTCTTTATTTTTTCCAAAAATCATTTATAGGTAAATAAGTATCTATTTAATCATACATACGCCAATAGTTTTGCAAGATTCAACCCCTAGCTACGAACGGTCATGCCCGCCGTTTTGACCGCATTTTGAAACGGGCATAACAAATTGAAAAAAAATCAAAAAAATTGAAAACCTTCGCATTGTTTCAATATATGTGACCTAGTTTCCAGGAAAAATAACAAACTTGGACTACGGCTAATGTCTTTAAAAAGTGTTCTCGGAAACGAGCTATCATGTATGAAGATCCATGGCTTTCAAGGCAAATGGCCAATGTTACGGCAACATTCATGGCATAATTTGTTCAAATGATCTCTTATTGTGCACAAGGGTGCATATTGGAATGACAAACAATGTTGCCTAAGGAAGTTTTCACTTTCTTTGCACAAAAAAATCATTTTCCATTTTTTGAGTGCCCAAAATGAGTTTTTTTGTGAAGAACCTAGCAAATATTTGTTGCAAAATTGGACCAAATCAATTTTCTAAAATATTCAGCCATATTTAATGTACAATTGACCAAATGGTTGGGTGTCAAAAACTTTTGATCCACCTCTCGTGAAAAAGACAAATTTCCGCCGATTCAGCGGGAAGCGGGTCAAATTTGAACTACAGCTGCCGCATAGTTTGCTCTTTATTTTTTCCAAAAATCATTTATAGGTAAATAACTATCTATTTAATCAGACATACGCCAATAGTTTTGCAAGATTCAACCCCTAGGTACGAACGGTCATGCCCGCCGTTTTGACCGCATTTTGAAACGGGCATAAGAAATTCAAAAAAATCAAAAAAATTGAAAACCTTCGCATTGTGTCATTATATGTGACCTAGTTTACAGGAAAAATAACAAACTTGGACTACGGCAAATGTCTTTAAAAAGTGTTCTCAGAAACGTGCTATCATGTATGAAGATCCATAGCTTTCAAGGCAAATGGCCAATGTTATGGCAACATTCATGGCTTAGTTTGTTCAAATGATATCATCTATTGCACAAGTTTGCATCTTGGAATGACAAACAATGTTGCCTAAGGAAGTTTTCACTTTCTTTGCACGAAAATTTCATTTTCCATTTTTCGAGTGCCCAAAATGAGTTTTTTTGTGAAGAACCTAGCAAATATTTGTTGCAAAATTGGACCAAATCAATTTTCTAAAATATTAGGCCATATTTAATGTACAATTGACCAAATGGTTGGGTGTCAAAAGCTTTTGATCCACCTCTCGTGAAAAAGACAAATTTTCGCCGATTTAGTAGGAAGCGGGTCAAATTTGAACTACAGCTGCCTCATAGTTTGCTCTTTATTTTTTCCAAAAATCATTTCTAGGTAAATAAGTATCTATTTAATCAGAGAAACTCCAAAAGTTTTTCAAGATTCAACCCCTAGCTACGAACGGTCATGCCCGCCGTTTTGACCGCATTTTGAAGCGGGCATAAGAAATTCAAAAAAAATCAAAAAAATTGAATACCTTCGCATTGTGTCATTATATGTGACCTAGTTTTCAGAAAAAATAACAAACTTGAACTACAGAAAATGTCTTTAAAAAGTGTTCTCAGAAACATGCTATCATGTATGAAGATCCATGGCTTTCAAGGCAAATGGCCAATGTTATGGCAACATTCATGGCATAGTTTGTTCAAATGATCTCTTATTGTGCACAAGGGTGCATATTGGAATGACAAACAATGTTGCCTAAGGAAGTTTTCACTTTCTTTGCACAAAAAATTCATTTTCCATTTTTTGAGTGCCCAAAATGAGTTTTTTTGTGAAGAACCTAGCAAATATTTGTTGCAAAATTGGACCAAATCAATTTTCTAAAATATTAGGCCACATTTAATGTACAATTGACCAAATGGTTGGGTGTCAAATTTTTTTGATCCACCTCTCATGAAAAAGACAAATTTCCGCCGATTTAGCGGGAAGCGGGTCAAATTTGAACTACAACTGCCTCATAGTTTGCTCTTTATTTTTTCCAAAAATCATTTCTAGGTAAATAACTATCTATATAAACAGACATACGCCAATAGTTTTGCAAGATTCAACACCTAGCTACGAACAGTCATGCCCGCCGTTTTGACCGCATTTTGAAACGGGCATAAGAAATTCAAAAAAAATCACAAAAACTGAAAACCTTCGCATTGTGTCATTATATGTGACCTAGTTTACAGGAAAAATAACAAACTTGGAGTACGGCAAATGTCTTTAAAAAGTGTTCTCAGAAACGTGCTATCATGTATGAAGATCCATAGCTTTCAAGTCAAATGGCCAATGTTATGGCAACATTCATGGCATAATTTGTTCAAATGATATCATATTTTGCACAAGTTTGCATCTTGGAATGACAAACAATGTTGCCTAAGGAAGTTTTCACTTTCTTTGCACGAAAATTTCATTTTCCATTTTTCGAGTGCCCAAAATGAGTTTTTTTTGTGAAGAACCTAGCAAATATTTGTTGCAAAATTGGACCATATCAATTTTATAAAATATTAGGCCATATTTAATGTACAATTGACCAAATGTATGGGTGTCAAAAGCGTTTGATCCACCTCTTGTAAAAAAGACAAATTTCCGCCGATTCAGCAGGAAGCGGCCGGGTCAAATTTGAACTATAGCTGCCTCATAGTTCGCTCTTTATTTTTTCCAAAAAACATTTGTAGGTAAATAAGTATCTATTTAATCAGAGAAACTCCAAAAGTTTTGCAAGATTCAACCCCTAGCTACGAACGGTCATGCCCGTCGTTTTGACCGCATTTTGAAACGGGCCTAAGAAATTCAAAAAAAATCAAAAAAATTGAATACCTTCGCATTGTGTCATTATATGTGACCTAGTTTCTAGTTAAAATAACAAACTTGGACTACGGCAAATTTCTTAAAATAGTGTTCTCAGAAACGAGCTATCATGTATGAAGATCCATGACTTTCAAGGCAAATGGCCAATGTTATGGAACATTCATGGCATAGTTTGTTCAAATGATATCATATTTTGCACAAGTTTGCATCTTGGAATGGCAAACAATGTTGCCGAAGAAAGTTTTCATTTTCTTTGCACGAAAAATTCATTTTCCATTTTTCGTGGGACCAAAATGAGGTTTTTTGTGAACAACCTAGCAAATATTTGTTGCAAAATTGGACCAAATCAATTTTCTAAAATATTAGGCCATATTTAATGTACAATTGACCAAATGGTTGGGTGTCAAAAGCTTTTGATCCACCTCTCGTAAAAAAGACAAGTTTTCGCCGATTTAGTAGGAAGCGGGTCAAATTTGAACTACAGCTGCCTCATAGTTTGCTCTTTATTTTTTCCAAAAATCATTTCTAGGTAAATAAGTATCTATTTAATCAGAGAAACTCCAAAAGTTTTTCAAGATTCAACCCCTAGATACGAACGGTCATGCCCGCCGTTTTGACCGCATTTCGAAGCGGGCATCAGAAATTCAAAAAAAATCAAAAAATTGAATACCTTTGCATTGTGTCATTATATGTGACCTAGTTTTCAGAAAAAATAACAAACTTGAACTACGGAAAATGTCTTTAAAAAGTGTTCTCAGAAACGTGCTATCATGTATGAAGATCCATTGCTTTCAAGGCAAATGCCCAATGTTATGGCAAAATTCATGGCATAGTTCGTTCAAATGATCTCTTATTGTGCACAAGGGTGCATATTGGAATGACAAACAATGTTGCCTAAGGAAGTTTTCACTTTCTTTGCACAAAAAATTCATTTTCTATTTTTTGAGTGCCCAAAATGAGTTTTTTTGTGAAGAACCTAGCAAATATTTGTTGCAAAATTGGACCAAATCAATTTACTAAAATATTAGGCCACATTTAATGTACAATTGACCAAATGGTTGGGTGTCAAATTTTTTTGATCCACCTCTCATGAAAAAGACAAATTTCCGCCGATTCAGCGGGAAGCGGTTCAAATTTGAACTACAGCTGCCTCATAGTTTGCTCTTTATTTTTTCCAAATATCATTTCAAGGTAAATAACTATGTATATAATCAGACATACGCCAATAGTTTTGCAAGATTCAACACCTAGCTACGAACAGTCATGCCTGCCGTTTTGACCGCATTTTGAAACGGGCATAAGAAATTCAAAAAAAATCAAAAAAATTGAAAACTTCGCATTGTGTCATTATATGTGACCTAGTTTACAGGAAAAATAACAAACTTGGAGTACGGCAAATGTCTTTAAAAAGTGTTCTCAGAAACGTGCTATCATGTATGAAGATCCATAGCTTTCAAGTCAAATGGCCAATGTTATGGCAACATTCATGGCATAATTTGTTCAAATGATATCATATTTTGCACAAGTTTGCATCTTGGAATGACAAACAATGTTTCCTAAGGAAGTTTTCACTTTCTTTGCACGAAAATTTCATTTTCCATTTTTCGAGTGCCCAAAATGAGTTTTTTTTGTGAAGAACCTAGCAAATATTTGTTGCAAAATTGGACCATATCAATTTTATAAAATATTAGGCCATATTTAATGTACAATTGACCAAATGTATGGGTGTCAAAAGCGTTTGATCCACCTCTTGTAAAAAAGACAAATTTCCGCCGATTCAGCAGGAAGCGGCCGGGTCAAATTTGAACTATAGCTGCCTCATAGTTCGCTCTTTATTTTTTCCAAAAAACATTTGTAGGTAAATAAGTATCTATTTAATCAGAGAAACTCCAAAAGTTTTGCAAGATTCAACCCCTAGCTACGAACGGTCATGCCCGTCGTTTTGACCGCATTTTGAAACGGGCCTAAGAAATTCAAAAAAAATCAAAAAAATTGAATACCTTCGCATTGTGTCATTATATGTGACCTAGTTTCTAGTTAAAATAACAAACTTGGACTACGGCAAATTTCTTAAAATAGTGTTCTCAGAAACGAGCTATCATGTATGAAGATCCATGACTTTCAAGGCAAATGGCCAATGTTATGGCAACATTCATGGCATAGTTTGTTCAAATGATATCATATTTTGCACAAGTTTGCATCTTGGAATGGCAAACAATGTTGCCGAAGAAAGTTTTCATTTTCTTTGCACGAAAAATTCATTTTCCATTTTTCGTGGGACCAAAATGAGTTTTTTTGTGAACAACCTAGCAAATATTTGTTGCAAAATTGGACCAAATCAATTTTCTAAAATATTAGGCCATATTTAATGTACAATTGACCAAATGGTTGGGTGTCAAAAGCTTTTGATCCACCTCTCGTAAAAAAGACAAGTTTTCGCCGATTTAGTAGGAAGCGGGTCAAATTTGAACTACAGCTGCCTCATAGTTTGCTCTTTATTTTTTCCAAAAATCATTTCTAGGTAAATAAGTATCTATTTAATCAGAGAAACTCCAAAAGTTTTTCAAGATTCAACCCCTAGATACGAACGGTCATGCCCGCCGTTTTGACCGCATTTCGAAGCGGGCATCAGAAATTCAAAAAAAATCAAAAAATTGAATACCTTTGCATTGTGTCATTATATGTGACCTAGTTTTCAGAAAAAATAACAAACTTGAACTACGGAAAATGTCTTTAAAAAGTGTTCTCAGAAACGTGCTATCATGTATGAAGATCCATTGCTTTCAAGGCAAATGCCCAATGTTATGGCAAAATTCATGGCATAGTTCGTTCAAATGATCTCTTATTGTGCACAAGGGTGCATATTGGAATGACAAACAATGTTGCCTAAGGAAGTTTTCACTTTCTTTGCACAAAAAATTCATTTTCCATTTTTTGAGTGCCCAAAATGAGTTTTTTTGTGAAGAACCTAGCAAATATTTGTTGCAAAATTGGACCAAATCAATTTACTAAAATATTAGGCCACATTTAATGTACAATTGACCAAATGGTTGGGTGTCAAATTTTTTTGATCCACCTCTCATGAAAAAGACAAATTTCCGCCGATTCAGCGGGAAGCGGTTCAAATTTGAACTATAGCTGCCTCATAGTTTGCTCTTTATTTTTTCCAAATATCATTTCAAGGTAAATAACTATGTATATAATCAGACATACGCCAATAGTTTTGCAAGATTCAACACCTAGCTACGAACAGTCATGCCTGCCGTTTTGACCGCATTTTGAAACGGGCATAAGAAATTCAAAAAAAATCAAAAAAATTGAAAACTTCGCATTGTGTCATTATATGTGACCTAGTTTACAGGAAAAATAACAAACTTGGAGTACGGCAAATGTCTTTAAAAAGTGTTCTCAGAAACGTGCTATCATGTATGAAGATCCATAGCTTTCAAGTCAAATGGCCAATGTTATGGCAACATTCATGGCATAATTTGTTCAAATGATATCATATTTTGCACAAGTTTGCATCTTGGAATGACAAACAATGTTGCCTAAGGAAGTTTTCACTTTCTTTGCACGAAAATTTCATTTTCCATTTTTCGAGTGCCCAAAATGAGTTTTTTTTTGTGAAGAACCTAGCAAATATTTGTTGCAAAATTGGACCATATCAATTTTATAAAATATTAGGCCATATTTAATGTACAATTGACCAAATGTATGGGTGTCAAAAGCGTTTGATCCACCTCTTGTGAAAAAGACAAATTTCCGCCGATTCAGCAGGAAGCGGCCGGGTCAAATTTGAACTATAGCTGCCTCATAGTTCGCTCTTTATTTTTTCCAAAAAACATTTGTAGGTAAATAAGTATCTATTTAATCAGAGAAACTCCAAAAGTTTTGCAAGATTCAACCCCTAGCTACGAACGGTCATGCCCGTCGTTTTGACCGCATTTTGAAACGGGCCTAAGAAATTCAAAAAAAATCAAAAAAATTGAATACCTTCGCATTGTGTCATTATATGTGACCTAGTTTCTAGTTAAAATAACAAACTTGGACTACGGCAAATTTCTTAAAATAGTGTTCTCAGAAACGAGCTATCATGTATGAAGATCCATGACTTTCAAGGCAAATGGCCAATGTTATGGCAACATTCATGGCATAGTTTGTTCAAATGATATCATATTTTGCACAAGTTTGCATCTCGGAATGGCAAACAATGTTGCCGAAGAAAGTTTTCATTTTCTTTGCACGAAAAATTCATTTTCCATTTTTCGTGGGACCAAAATGAGTTTTTTTGTGAACAACCTAGCAAATATTTGTTGCAAAATTGGACCAAATCAATTTTCTAAAATATTAGGCCATATTTAATGTACAATTGACCAAATGGTTGGGTGTCAAAAGCTTTTGATCCACCTCTCGTGAAAAAGACAAGTTTTCGCCGATTCAGTAGGAAGCGGGTCAAATTTGAACTACAGCTGCCTCATAGTTTGCTCTTTATTTTTTCCAAAAATCATTTCTAGGTAAATAAGTATCTATTTAATCAGAGAAACTCCAAAAGTTTTTCAAGATTCAACCCCTAGCTACGAACGGTCATGCCCGCCGTTTTGACCGCATTTCGAAGTGGGCATCAGAAATTCAAAAAAAATCAAAAAATTGAATACCTTTGCATTGTGTCATTATATGTGACCTAGTTTTCAGAAAAAATAACAAACTTGAACTACGGAAAATGTCTTTAAAAAGTGTTCTCAGAAACGTGCTATCATGTATGAAGATCCATTGCTTTCAAGGCAAATGCCCAATGTTATGGCAAAATTCATGGCATAGTTCGTTCAAATGATCTCTTATTGTGCACAAGGGTGCATATTGGAATGACAAACAATGTTGCCTAAGGAAGTTTTCACTTTCTTTGCACAAAAAATTCATTTTCCATTTTTTGAGTGCCCAAAATGAGTTTTTTTGTGAAGAACCTAGCAAATATTTGTTGCAAAATTGGACCAAATCAATTTACTAAAATATTAGGCCACATTTAATGTACAATTGACCAAATGGTTGGGTGTCAAATTTTTTTGATCCACCTCTCATGAAAAAGACAAATTTCCGCCGATTCAGCGGGAAGCGGTTCAAATTTGAACTACAGCTGCCTCATAGTTTGCTCTTTATTTTTTCCAAATATCATTTCAAGGTAAATAACTATGTATATAATCAGACATACGCCAATAGTTTTGCAAGATTCAACACCTAGCTACGAACAGTCATGCCTGCCGTTTTGACCGCATTTTGAAACGGGCATAAGAAATTCAAAAAAAATCAAAAAAATTGAAAACTTCGCATTGTGTCATTATATGTGACCTAGTTTACAGGAAAAATAACAAACTTGGAGTACGGCAAATGTCTTTAAAAAGTGTTCTCAGAAACGTGCTATCATGTATGAAGATCCATAGCTTTCAAGTCAAATGGCTAATGTTATGGCAACATTCATGGCATAATTTGTTCAAATGATATCATATTTTGCACAAGTTTGCATCTTGGAATGACAAACAATGTTGCCTAAGGAAGTTTTCACTTTCTTTGCACGAAAATTTCATTTTCCATTTTTCGAGTGCCCAAAATGAGTTTTTTTTGTGAAGAACCTAGCAAATATTTGTTGCAAAATTGGACCATATCAATTTTATAAAATATTAGGCCATATTTAATGTACAATTGACCAAATGTATGGGTGTCAAAAGTGTTTGATCCACCTCTTGTGAAAAAGACAAATTTCCGCCGATTCAACAGGGAGCGGCCGGGTCAAATTTGAACTATAGCTGCCTCATAGTTCGCTCTTTATTTTTTCCAAAAATCATTTCTAGGTAAATAAGTATCTATTTAATCAGAGAAACTCCAAAAGTTTTGCAAGATTCAACCCCTAGCTACGAACGGTCATGCCCGTCATTTTGACCGCATTTTGAAACGGGCCTAAGAAATTCAAAAAAAATCAAAAAAATTGAATACCTTCGCATTGTGTCATTATATGTGACCTAGTTTCTAGTTAAAATAACAAACTTGGACTATGGCAAATGTCTTAAAATAGTGTTCTCAGAAACGAGCTATCATGTATGAAGATCCATGACTTTCAAGGCAAATGGCCAATGTTATGGCAACATTCATGGCATAGTTTGTTCAAATGATATCATATTTTGCACAAGTTTGCATCTTGGAATGGCAAACAATGTTGCCGAAGAAAGTTTTCATTTTCTTTGGACGAAAAATTCATTTTCCATTTTTCGTGGGACCAAAATGAGTTTTTTTGTGAACAACCTAGCAAATATTTGTTGCAAAATTGGACCAAATCAATTTTCTAAAATATTAGGCCATATTTAATGTAGAATTGACCAAATGTTTGGGTGTCAAAAGCTTTTGATCCACCTCTCGTGAAAAAGACAAATTTTCGCCGATTCAGTAGGAAGCGGGTCAAATTTGAACTACAGCTGCCTCATAGTTTGCTCTTTGTTTTTTCCAAAAATCATTTCTAGGTAAATAAGTATCTATTTAATAAGAGAAACTCCAAAAGTTTTGCAAGATTCAACCCCTAGCTACGAACGGTCATGCCCGCCGTTTTGACCGCATTTTGAAGCGGGCATAAGAAATTCAAAAAAAATCAAAAAAATTGAATACCTTCGCATTGTGTCATTATATGTGACCTAGTTTTCAGAAAAAATAACAAACTTGAACTACGGAAAATGTCTTTAAAAATTGTTCTCAGAAACATGCTATCATGTATGAAGATCCTACCAAATATTTGTTGCAAAATTGGACCAACTCAATTTTCTAAAATATTAGGACACATTTAATGTACAATTGACCAAATGGTTAGGTGTCAAATTTTCTTGATCCACCTCTCATGAAAAAGACAAATTTCCGCCGATTCAGCGGGAAGCAGGTCAAATTTGAACTACACCTGCCTCATAGTTTGCTCTTTATTTTTTCAAAAAATCATTTCTAGGTAAATAACTATATATTTAATCAGACATACGCCAATAGTTTTGCAAGATTCAACCCCTAGCTACGAACGGTCATGCCCGCCGTTTTGACCGCATTTTCAAACGGGCATAAGAAATTCAAAAAAAAAATCAAAAAAATTGAAAACCTTCGCATTGTGTCATTATATGTGACCTAGTTTACTGGAAAAATAACAAACTTGGACTACGGCAAATGTCTTTAAAAAGTGTTCTCAGAAACGTGCTATCATGTATGAAGATCCACAGCTTTCAAGGCAAATGGCCAATGTTATGGCAACATTCATGGCATAGTTTGTTCAAATGATATCATATTTTGCACAAGTTTGCATCTTGGAATGACAAACATTGCTGCCTAAGGAAGTTTTCACTTTCTTTGCACAAAAAATTCATTTTCCATTTGTTGAGAGCCCAAAATGAGTTTTTTTGTGAAGAACCTAGCAAATATTTGTTGCAAAATTGGACCAAATCAATTTTCTAAAATATTAGGCCATATTTAATGTACAATTGACCAAATGGTTGGGTGTCAAAAGCGTTTGATCCACCTCTTGTGAAAAAGACAAATTTTCGCCGATTCAGCAGGAAGCGGCCGGGTCAAATTTGAACTATAGCTGCCTCATAGTTCGCTCTTTATTTTTTCCAAAAATCATTTCTAGGTTAATAAGTATCTATTTAATCAGATAAACTCCAAATGTTTTGCAAGATTCAAGCCCTAGCTACGAACGGTCATGCCCGTCGTTTTGACCGCATTTTGAAACGGGCATAAGAAATTCAAAAAAGAATTAAAAAAAATTGAATACCTTCGCATTGTGTCATTATATGTGACCTAGTTTCTAGGTAAAATAACAAACTTGGACTACGGCAAATGTCTTAAAAAAGTGTTCTCAGAAACGAGCTATCATGTATGAAGATCCATGGCTTTCAAGGCAAATGGCCAATGTTATGGCAACATTCATGGCATAGTTTGTTCAAATGATATCATATTTTGCACAAGTTTGCATCTTGGAATGGCAAACAGTGTTGCCTAAGAAAGTTTTCATTTTCTTTGCAAATCATTTTCCATTTTGGAGGCACCAAAATGAGTTTTTTTGTGAAGAACCTAGCAAATATTTGGTGCAAAATTGGACCAAATCAATTTTCTAAAACATTAGGCCATATTTAATGTACAATTAACCAAATGGGTGGGTGTCAAAAGCTTTTGATCCACCTCTCATGAAAAAGACAAATTTTCGCCGATTCAGTAGGAAGCGGGTCAAATTTGAACTACAGCTGCCTCATAGTTTGCCCTTTATTTTTTCCAAAAATAATTTCTAGGTAAATAAGTATCTATTTAATCAGAGAAACTCCAAAAGTTTTGCAAGATTCAACCCCTAGCTACGAACGGTCATGCCCGTCGTTTTACCGCATTTTGAAGCGGACATAAGAAATTCAAAAAAATCAAAAAAATTGAATACCTTTGCATTGTGTCATTATATGTGACCTAGTTTTCTGAAAAAATAACAAACTTGGACAACGGAAAATGTCTTTAAAAAGTGTTCTCAGAAACGTGCTATCATGTATGAAGATCCATGGATTTCAAGGCAAATGGCCAATGTTATGGCAACAATCATGGCATAGTTTGTTCAAATGATCTCTTATTGTGCACAGGGTGCATTTTGGAATGACAAACAATGTTGCCTAAGGAAGTTTTCACTTTCTTTGCACAAAAAATTCATTTTCCATTTTTTGAGTGCCCAAAATGAGATTTTTTGTGAAGAACCTAGCAAATATTTGTTGCAAAATTGGACCAAATTAATTTTCTAAAATATTAGGCCATATTTAATGTACAATTGACCAAATGGTTGGGTGTCAAAAAAAATTTGATCCACCTCTCGTGAAAAAGACAAATTTCCGCCGATTTAGCGGGAAGCGGGTCAAATTTGAACTACAGCTGCCTCATAGTTTGCTGTTTATTTTTTCCAAAAATCATTTCTAGGTAAATAAGTATTTATTTATTCAGACATACGCCAATAGTTTTGCAAGATTCAACCCCTAGCTATGAACGGTCATGCCCGCCGTTTTGACCGCATTTTGAAACGGGCATAAGAAATTCAAAAAAAATCAAAAAAATTGAAAACCTTCGCATTGTGTCACTATATGTGACCTAGTTTACAGGAAAAATAACAAATTTGGACTATGGCAAATGTCTTTAAAAAGTGTTCTCAGAAACGTGCTATCATGTATGAAGATCCATAGCTTTCAAGGCAAATGGCCAATGTTATGGCAACATTCATGGCATAGTTTGTTCAAGTGATATCATATTTTGCACAAGTTTGCATCTTGGAATGACAAACAATGTTGCCTAAGGAAGTTTTCACTTTCTTTGCACGAAAATTTCATTTTCCATTTTTCGAGTGCCCAAAATGAGTTTTTTTGTGAAGAACCTAGCAAATATTTGTTGCAAAATTGGACCAAATCAACTTTATGAAATATTAGGCCATATTTAATGTACAATTGACCAAATGGTTCGGTGTCAAAAGCGTTTGATCCACCTCTCGTGAAAAAGACAAATTTCCGCTGATTTAGTAGGAGCGGGTCAAATTTGAACTACAGCTTCCTCATAGTTTGCTCTTTATTTTTTCCAAAAATCATTTCTAGGTAAATAAGTATCTATTTAATCAAAGAAACTCCAAAAGTTTTGCAAGATTCAACCCCTAGCTACGAACGGTCATGCCCATCGTTTTGACCGCATTTTGAAACGGGCATAAGAAATTCAAAAAAATCAAAAAATTTGAATACCTTCGCATTGTGTCATTATATGTGACCTAGTTTCTAGGTAAAATACCAAACTTGGACTACGGCAAATGTCTTTAAAAAGTGTTCTCAGAAACGTGCTATCATGTATGAAGATCCATGGCTTTCAAGGCAAATGGCCAATGTTATGGCAACATTCATGGCATAGTTTGCTCAAATGAGATCATATTTTGCACAAGTTTGCATCTTGAAATGACAAACAATGTTGCCTAAGGAAGTTTTCACTTTCTTTGCATGAAAATTTCATTTTCCATTTTTCGAGTGCCCAAAAGGAGATTTTTTGTGAAGAACCTAGCAAATATTTGTTGCAAAATTGGACCAAATCAATTTTGTAAAATATTAGGCCATATTTAATGTACAATTTACCAAATGGTTGGGTGTCAAAAGATTTTGATCCACCTCTCGTGAAAAAGACAAATTTTCGCCGATTCAGCGGGAAGCGGGTCAAATTTGAACTACAGCTGCCTCATAGTTTGCTCTTTATTTTTTTCCAAAAATCATTTCTAGGTAAATAAGTATCTATTTAATCAGACATACGGCGATAGTTTTGCAAGATTCAACCCCTAGCTACGAACGGTCATGCCCGCCGTTTTGACCGCACTTTGAAACGGGCATAAGAAATTCAAAAAAAATTGAAAAAATTGAAAACCTTCGCATTGTGTCATTATATGTGACCTAGTTTCTAGGTAAAATATTAGGCCATATTTAATTCACAATTGACCAAATGGTTGGGTGTCAAAATCATTTGATCCACTTCTCGTGAAAAAGACAAATTATTTCTTACCTTCATAAATTATTATATTAAGTCTAAAAATTAAGTAATTAGTTTGATTAAATAAGAAATATTATTCTTATAATATTTGTTATTTTTACATGATTTTAGGAATTACCTAAGTATTTTTAGTTTTCTGTTAATCTTATTTTTATTTTTTAATTAAACGGAAAAGTGACTGGGCCGATTTACTTAAGTTGTTGGGCCGGCCTGGCCCGTTTGGCCCACTCGCTCGGCCGGCAGAGGAGATGGACCTCAGCCCGAGCCGGCCCCCTCTCCTCACTCTCTTTCTCTCGAGCTGGCCTCTCTCTCTCTCGAGCTCTCCTTGTCTCGCTGCCCCGATCCCCTTCTGGCCACGGCCGATTCCAGCCGTCGCCGGCCACCTCTGCTGCCATGCTAGCCACTCACGGCTCCACCTTGTGACACTGTGCCTCCTACACTGTGTCTATTTGCTTTATCCCGCCTCCAGTGGTCTCCCGCATCACTTCCTCTCACTAGGGTTTCGGTGGTGGGATGGACCTCGTCGGCGGCGGCCTCCTGCTCGTTGCTCCGGTCATCTCCATCCCCTGGTGTTGCTCCTCGACGTCCTCTGCACCACTACTTTGTGGCATCGCCTGGGATTCGCCTCCTCCTCACCGGCCTCGACCACCTCATCGCCTGCCGCCGTGCGACGGCGGTGATTTGGCCACACCGCAACCGTGGCGGTGGCGATGCTCTGCTTCGGCTACAACACGTCCAAGGTGAGCTCTTCTACTCCTCCTGCTCTACTGTTGGTGCTAGTGATGGACATGGCCGTGGCAATTTCGATGAGGTGCTCGTCTGGTTGATGCTCTATGGTCATACTCGTGCATCAGTTCCTACTAAAGCTCTGTAGTTGTTGGTCCCATGCTATCTCGGTTTCGTAGGTTCCTGTTCATGTTTGGTTGCTATCCTGTGAGCTCCTGTGATGCTCTGGTTTACATATGGATGCTATAGCTCTATAGCTATGTTCCTGGGTTTGCTAAATTGATCAGTGGAAGTGCTGATCTCTCATTGCTTCCTGTGGGACTCTATTGTTCATATAACTGAAGAATTCTTCAGTTAGAAAGCTTCCTGTTCACTGCATTACTAGAGTAGTTCATGTAGGTGTGATATATCATCTCTGGTTTGGTCTGGTTAATTCATGGTGTTCATTACTAAATGATTCAGTCCATCTGCTATTTTTGTGAGCTCTGTTCTATTGACAGACTGGCTGTTAGTTCAATTAAATTACTGAACTTGTTATAGTTCAGTTAATGCTACTTTGTGTTGCAGTTAAGTTATGAATTCATTTCCTTTCCATTGCCCTATTTAACTTTGTTACTATATACTGTATTTATGTACTTTTGTGGTGACACACACATATATACTAGAGAAAAGTATGTTTTTGGTCCCTCAAATTCACAAAAAGTCGACATCCGGTCCCTCATCTTTTTCTGGTCGATATTTAGTCCTCAATGTTTAAAAACCGGTGACGTGTCAATGGGTTCTCTCATACAGCAGCGGCATTTTCTCGAGCACCTTGTGTGCGTTCGCCGAGAACACCCAAGACGACTTGGCAAGGCTCCTGCCCGTGTCGCCGCACCCATCACATTGCCTCCGCTTACTGCCACTGTTGCTGCCGTGCACAGACAGGCTACCGACGACGCCGAGTCCACGGCCGACGTGCTGCCTGAGAAGCTCGAGCAGAGAAGGCTGCGGAATCTGCTCGTGGGCCTCCTCCCCGGCGTGAACAGGTGTGCTTGGTAATGGGAGGATCTTCCACTTCGCCGGGTTCTGGGAGGATTTTATTCGCTAGCATGCTGTTCAATACGAACCCACGTCCAAGAGCTACGTCGGAGCTGCAGCTGAGCGCTTCTCCAACATTGCCCATGGCTGCTGCGGGCGTGTCATCTCCTCCATCGCCTTTGCAGCCATGCATGTTGCTTCCGTCGTCGTTTAGGCATGTGGCGCGCGACCCAGGGGGCCCCGCGTCCCATCTCCCTGCTTCGCAGGAGCACGTTGGCTGCCGGCAGCGTGCGTGGGAGGTCGCCTCGGCATCATCAGCAAGCAGCTCGAGGCAGGCGAGGTCTGAGTGGAGGAAGAAGCAGAGGCACGTCGCTTCGGAGACCTCGAGCTCCGCGGGCGCATCGGAGATGGACTCGGCCCGGCATCCCATCACGCGCGGCGGCAGCAATGGCAACAAGCGAGGCGCGACAACAGGTGCGGCGACACGGGCGGAAGCCACACAAAGTATGCCGTCTGCATTGGTGTGCTGGGCGTACGCACACAATTTGTCAGAGAAAATGCCGCTGCCGTATGAGAGAAAATCAGTGACACGTCAGCAGTTTTTTCAAATTTCTGGTTTTGGACCAAATTTCTCCGGTTTTTAAACATGAGGGATTAAATATCGACCAAAAAAAGATGAGGGGCCAGTGTCGACTTCTTGTGAATTTGAAGGACCAAAAACATACTTTTCTCTATATACTATTGCTATTACTGATGTTATATAGGTGCAGTACTTATATCTAGCCCAGGTGCTAGTGGGTGCATGTGTTCCTATTGCAGGAATTTACCAAGTGTAAGTGGTGCTTGGTGCTCTGCATATAGCAGATCTGTTTATGTGTGCTACAAAGGCCTAATTTTTTCTACTGGTTATATATATGGACATTATCTCATCTTGCCTAGTTCCTTCTCTCCTAATTCTGGTATTGAACAGATACTCTCTTAGTCTTAGTCTTTTCTCTTCCTTCTCTTCTTTCTCTCCTAAAATCTAATAAGAACAGATGCTTTTCTTGATCTTTTGCCAAGCCAATGATGCTGGTCTCAGGCTACTCTCACAGGGATATTAACAGATGCTACACTCATGCCCCTATGATGTCATAGTCCTAGCACTTCTAGGCTATCTGAGGACAAATCCCGCAAAATCCTACCTTGGGGTCTTGTTGCAGCTTGGTCTTGAGGATTTTGGCAAAACCTCCTTCTTGGGGTGTGCCTCCTCCTCCTCGCTGCTACACACTAGTTTCTCTGGTTTGGGTTTGGTCCAACTCCTGTTTGGTACTGTTGTACCAGTGGCTATCAAACTCTCTGCACGGCTGGGTTGCTCTATTTATAGTGCTCTGGATGAGTAACTCAACTGTGTGCTTGGGCACCTCCTGGAGGTCTGGTGCGTGTGTTGTAGACAGTAGCTGCTTGTGTGCTGTTAAGCTCTCCTTGATGTCTATCTTATAAGCTAGTGGGTGGCTAATTGCTTTGGGACTTGGCCTGGCCGGATGGGTTGGATCTTTATCTACTTATGGCTTTATTCTGAGGATGAACAGTGGCTTCAATCTATTATCATTTGACAATAGATAACCTATAGGACTAGTGGATTTCATCTGAAACTAGTTCATAATTAGTGGCTTAAGACAATGGAGCTAGTGCTAGTATAGGCTAGACCTTGGATTTGATCCAATGGTTTACTACTTTGTTGGCTTCATGTTTCTTCCTAAACATGGATTGATTCTTGGCTGCTACTATTCAATGGTCATTTGGTTTACTACTTACTCCTGGTTGGCTACTCTCAAAGTTCTGATCAGTCTATTATATAACAAATGGATTTTGGCTATCATTGCCACAACTTCAAAGTGCTAGCTCCTAAATCAATGCATTTCCAGAAATGGAAATGCTACATTTTAACAATAACTATTTCTTTTGTCTTTGGTGTCTATTTTGCAGGTTGAAGTTATCAAGAAGATAGAATTAGTTTAGGGAATAAATAGTTTAGTCTAGGTCTATTCCTTCTCAAGCTTATGTAACTCAAGAAATGTAATTGTAATTTCTAATAAAGATTTCTTTATTCTTTTGTGATATTACTTTGTATTATTTATTTCAATTATTAATAAAGTTTGAATTCCCATTATCAATTATTATTTATTTATAAATGCATTTCCAATTCATATTGAATTGTACTTTTAGCACTTAAGTCCTCCAACTTATTTCTTAATCGTAATTGAACCCAAAACTCTAAACAAGAGCAAAGGTCTTGTCCAATTTTGTATTTGAATGCAAATTTAACTTAGTGATATGAATGCAAGTTTGAAATTAACCCCAAACTCATATGCATGAATGCAATGCAATCGAATCCCCCCCCCCCCCCCGCTCTCATGTAACTACGGGTCATTACAGTCCCACGCGTCAGTGATATGTCAAACTTAGTATTATCCACACACGTAAGCGGAAATTGACACATGGACATGACACACAGGCGAAACTACTGAGGTGGATGATACATGGACATGACACGTAGTCGAATATGCTGAGGTGGCCGTCCAAATATTTCAAGGCATTGAAAATTAGCAAATACGACCATTTAAATTGGTCGTAACGGGGTAAAAATAGGGGAAGTAAACAGTGCTATGTGCTTACGACCATTTCGTATAAGGAAACTATGACCTTTCTGGCCAAAATGGTCGTTATGTTTTCGGGTTTGGACCCTCCCAAACAGCTTACGACCAATTGGTTCGAAATGGTCATAGATTTATGACTATTTCTTCCAGGGTCACTGACAGAAGGTCACAAGTTAGCATATTTCTTGTAGTGAGCGTGATACCATGTTGTCATATTATATCATGATTGTTGTGAGAAAGTGTTGGCATTTGAGATATCTTATTATTGCTCGCTAGTTGATTATGTCATTGATATGAGTGAATATAATTTCTAAGAGTTATCACTTGCATGGTTAGTTCATGATCTTTGCTGAAACCCTAGGTATTATTTAAGCATATATATATATAGATACAAAAACAAAAGAGTTCGTAAAAAAATTTCCTTATCACTTTCAGTTTCTCAACTGAATTGCTTGAGGACAAGCAATGAGTTAAGCTTGGGGGAGTTGATACGTTTCCGTCGTATCTACTTTTCCAAACACTTTCACTCTTGTTTTGGACTCTAATTTGCATGATTTGAATGAAACTAACCCGGACTGACGCTATTTTCAGCAGAACTACCATGGTGTTGTTTTTGTGCACAAATAAAAGTTCTTGGAATTGGACGAAACTTTTTGGAGATTTTTTATGGAATAAATAAAAAATACTGGAGCCAAGACCTACTGGAGGGGGGGCACCTGTTGCCCACGAGGCACCAGGGCGCGCCACCCCCCCAAGCGCGCCCTGGTGGCTTGTGGGGCCCACGTGTCTCCGCTGACCCTAATCTCAGGCCTATAAATTCACAATTCCAGAGAAAAAAATAAGAGAGGAAGTTTTATTACGTTTCACGATACGGAGCCGCCGCCACCTCCTGTTCTTCATCGGGAGGCCAGATCTGGAGTCCGTTCGGGGCTCCGGAGAGGGGGATCTTCCGGCATCGTCATCATCAACCATCCTTCATCACCAATTTCAGGATGCTTACCACCGGGAGTAAGTAATTCCTTCGTAGGCTTGCTGGACGGTGATGAGTTGGATGAGATTTGTCATGTAATCGAGTTAGTTTTGTTAGGGCTTGATCCCTAGTATCCACTATGTTCTGAGATTGATGTTGCTATGACTTTGCTATGCTTAATGCTTGTCACTAGGGCCCGAGTGCCATGATTTCAGATCTGAACCCTTTATGTTTTCATGAATATATTTGTGTTCTTGATCCGATCTTGCAAGTTATACGCACCTGCTATGTGTTATGATCTCCATACCCCAAGGTGACAATAATTGGGATTCTTTCCGGTGATTACCGTAGTTTGAGGAGTTCATGTATTCACTAAGTGCTAATGCTTTGTTCCGGTTCTCTATTAAAAGGAGGCCTTAATATCCCCTAGTTTCCTTATGGACCCCGCTGCCACGGGAGGGTAGGACAAAAGATGTCATGCAAGTTCTTATCGCAAGCACGTATGACTATATACGGAATACATGCCTACATTACATTGATGAATTGGAGCTAGTTCTTTGTCGCCCTAGGTTATGACTGTTATATGATGAATGTTATCCAACAAAATCACCGATCCAATGCCTACGAGTTTTTCACATATTATTCTTTGCTAAGTTACTATTATTGCTACTGCTATCAAACTATCATATTACTGTGCTACTGATCACTCTGCTGCAGATACTTAGTTTCCAAGTGTTGTTGAATTGACAACTCAACTGCTAATACTTGCAAATATTCTTTGTCTCCCCTTGTGTCGAATCAATAAATTTGGGTTGAATACTCTACCCTCGAAAACTGTTGCGATCCCCTATACTTGTGGGTTATCACTGCTCCATCACGCGTCTTCAACTGGAGCGCCTGGCAAACCAAGCATATCTGCCAGATTCAGATTTGGCTTCCATTCGCCCGGGATTGACATCCATAAACGGGCAAGCGCACGCCGAGAGTTACCCTACCCCACACGAGGGTGAGCGGGTATGCTTTGTTTCTTTCCTTCTCCGCGACCTAGGATTCCCCATTCATCCTTTCCTTGGGGTCTGCTTGAATTCTATGGGCTACAACTCCACCACCTCACCCCAACTCAGTTTTACACATCGCGGGGTTCGTTGCCCTTTGCGAAATGCACCTCGGATGCGAAGCGCACTTCGGGCTGTGGCGGAGGTACTTCTGCATAGTGCCCTGCTCTTCTATCGAGAAGCTACTTGAAGTAGGTGCAGCCGAAGTCTGCCGAATTGACAGGATGGAATACCCACCTGGTACCCCTAGACAGGATGCCGACATCTGGCCATCCGAGTGGTTTTATATAGATGTTGTCGCATTATTCGACCCAGTCCGACCCGGGCCTCCAGTGTTCTCCTCGGATCCCTCGAAGAAGCGCTACAGCTGGAGACCGTGGAGCGCTGCTCAGGACAGTAGTGCCGATGTAGACAGTTTGGTGGCTCAAGTGAGGTTGCTATCCCGCACTGGCCTTACTATCATAGACGTAATTAATGGCCACGGCGACCAACCAAAGAGTCCAACAACTTCGGCAATGACATCACCTGTTGTGCATGTACAACAGAACTGAAGACGCTTCTCGATCGATTTGGGAAGATCTTAACGACCAGATGGCCTTGGGAACCATGCTGGCTGGCCTTTACCAAGGATCAATGGAGGATTTCGCCGGGCAGCAGTTCCGAGACGGGTTGTCTTATTACAACCCTGCTGATATAGTAAGCTTTTGTTTTTAGGACTTCCTCGTCTATCCGAGGTGCTTTTATGACTAATTCCTCAGACCGGTCCTTTATTGACTTCGAACAGATATGGAGACGCTGGGTCGAAACTTTAAGAAGCCCTGCGCCTAAACCAGAGATACACCGTCGAGTGGAGGATCCCGTCTTCCATGAAGAGGAAGAACTATCCCTTATATATGAAGAGGGGAAGTTCTATTTGGAGAGCCTAGATGGCTCAAGGGTCGCCGTCATTCCCGACGTACCGGGTATGCGGCCGACCTCATCGATAAAACCCCTCACCTCTACTCTCAAGAGAGCTTCTCGCTCCGAGGTCTCTAGTCGCCTGACATCTCCTCCGAAGGGACGACGCTCGAAGCGTCCACGCGGAGAACCGGCTCCCCAAAGGAGCCCTCCATTGGAGGCGGACGGAGCTCGGGTACACGCGGCAACCCCGGATGCAGGCCGGAGCGCTTCCTGGGTTCACAGGTAACATGCTTGTCATTATTCCTCTGAAAATATCGGTACAAACTTTGACTTTTGATCTTTCTTGCAGACAGCCCGTTCCTTCCTCGACAATGAGGGATGCAAGTGCCGAAGAGCTATCAGCTTCGGACGGTGGTGTAGGACCCCTCCCTACCTCGGGGGCTATTCCCGAAGTACCACAACCAGAGGATTCAAAGACCTTTTCGGTCACCCCTTCCGAGGTTGAAACCGCCATGAGCCTTCGACGATGGAAGGCTTCCCTAAGGAATTCCGCCTTCACGAATTAGGAATTCAATGCTCTCAGTTCGGTGGATGCGTACCTCGGGGCGACCCGCTCTGTTTTTGAAAAGACAGTGGATGTTCTATCACAGGGTTTACAGGTAAGGCACTGCCCGAGTTTATTTTGCTTCGGAGGTCTCTTATACCTGCCATGATTTGTTTGCTTAAAACCAACCCGAATTGCCCAAACAGGGCAGTAGCCCCTAAGTCTTGATATGGGCATTTGTGGTCGTATCGAGACTTGTAACAAAAAATATTATGCCTTCAATAGGCCGCTTGGGAGAAGAATGTGCAACTCTCCGAGGTGCTTTCCCAGACCGAAGAGAAGATGAATACTGCTCTATCCGAGGTATAGCATGTGAAAAAATTTACCCGAGAAGCACACGGTGAGTGCCTCTGTTTCACTTGGTATATTGTTTGACGGAGATATTTGAGTTGTGTGACAACATAATACATTGTAGCAGCGGAAGCCCTTGGTCACCTGGAAAGGGACCTTAAACAGGCCCGCGAAGACTTGCACTATGCGGAATCAGAGCTTCAAGCTGGTCAGCATGTGCTACGTCAGAGGAGGGAGGATACGAGCGCGCTCAGGGCAGAAAATGCCCAACAGGTGGAGGAGATTAAAAACCTGAAAGCTCGACTGGCCGCCGCTGAGGCGAAAGATCGACGAACTAGTGAAGCAATTTTTGGTAACCTTTCGTGTCCATTTTAAGATGGTTTCCTGGTTTTGATTTGATGAGGCTAACACGTGTTTGTTGGCAGTTTACTTGGCCGGTCAGCCCCTAGCAGCTATTGACCCCTTTCCCAAAGACGCAGTGACTCATCAGTCCGAGGTGCACGAAAATGCAAGGAAGGCGACGAAGGGAATTTTAAGGCTTTATGGCGCGAGGAAGAACACGTGCCCGAAGACAAGGCAATTCTTGCCGAGCATCTCCGGAGGGCTCGACGCCGGATTCAAGCTTGGAAGATATCAGCGTGTCATGAGGGAGCGAGCAAGGCCTGGGCTATGTTCAAGACACGATACACCAGCGTAAACACGGCCCACCTAGCCGAGGTAGGGCCGATGGGGCCTGACGGGGAAGAAATACCCACAAGCTTGGTGTATGAAAATGTCATGCCTGCCGGTCGATTTTCCCAAAAGAACTGCGCCTTAGACACCTTAATAGATGGGCTGGACCAAATGTAGTTAATGATATGTGTATGACTCTATGTATCAAAGTACTTTGCATCATTATTGAATCCATCTGTGCGTACGAACTCTGTCAACCAGCCATTGGCTTCTACCTCCTCGTTCAGTGGTCGAGGAGTGTCCCTTACTGCTGGCTTAACTAATCGGGCCAGATTTTTCCGGTGACAAGGCAATCCGGCTATGTGGTTCGAAAGACAAGAGTGAGGCGGATAGTTATGTTATATTACTGCTTAACGTAAGAAACATCTTCCGAGAAAAATAGTTCTTCCAACACTTCCTTTCCTCGGGTACTTGTGCCGAGCACTTTTGTCCGAAGGCGAGTGACCTAGGGAGTAAAGCCCCTAGTCGAGGTTTGAAAGACCCCCTCCACTCTGTTCCTATGTCGTGGCAGACCGAGTTGGACATTTAAGAATGCTAGCTTTCGGCTTATCCATCTGAGGTACTGCTTCGGATGACCCGGGAGTAACAATCACAGCGGTGCTCCCTTTGCCCCTTAGCCGAATAATCGAGAACGTAAGGGGCAAGCACAGGAGACGGGCAATCCAGCTTGGCCAAATCTTAAGTCCAATCGGTGCATATTTTGGCTTTGAGGACGATAGGATAGAAGAGATGGAACAGACGCAAGTTTTTGAAAAGAACATGCTATAGTTTGGCTTGGTCCTCCAAGGGAGACATATAAAAGATGCCCCCGAGGTGTTCAAAAAAAAGTCGAAGTAGTGCTAAATGCCGAAAAGAAAAGAAGAGGTATGTACATGGGGAGGTGATGCATGGGTTTTTTAACCGTAGAAACACCGGAGTAGTGCAGCATTCTAGGGATTGGGTTCTAGACGCCCGTCCGTCGGATCTCGGATTCGATAAGCGCCTTCGATGAGAACCTGGTCAATTATAAATGGTCCATCCCATTTAGGAGAGAGCTTGTGCTTCTGCTTCTCTGGGTGCAGTCTCATGACCAGGTCTCCTACGTTGAATTCCTTTGCGCGGACCTCCCTGCTGTGGTAGTGTCTTGCTTGATGCTGATAAAGCGCAGAATGTGTCCGGGCTACATTGCGTTCCTCCTCCAAGGCGTCCAGGGCGTCCTGCCGATCTAGCTCGGCCTCCTGCTCGTCAGACATGCGCACCCGAGGGAGTACTGCCTCGGCGCCGTATACCATGAAGAATGGGGTGTACCCGGTAGATCGATTCGGCGTTGTGCGCAACCCCCATAGGATGGAATCGAGTTCCTCTACCCATTTACAGTCTGCTTCCTTAAGGGAGCGTACTAGCCTTGGCTTGATGCCACTGAGTATTAGTCCGTTGGCGCGTTCTACGTGCACGTTTGACTGCGGATGATAGACGGACGCGTAGTCGAGTTTTATGCCCATCTTGGCGCACCATGCTTTGACCTCTTTGGCTGTAAAGTTTGTCACATTGTCTGTTATAAGATTGTGGGGGATACCATAATGGTGTACTACCCCAGAGATGAACTCGATTACTGGAACTGCTCCGGCCGAGGTAACCGGTTTTGCTTCAATCCATTTAGTAAACTTGTCTACCATGACAAGTAAATATTTGTTTTTACGTGACCCTCCTTTAAGTGGGCCAACCATATCGAGCCCCGAGACCACAAACGGCCAAGCGGTCGGAATAGTCCATAGGGTTGTAGGGGGCATGTGACTTTGTTTGGCAAATACCTGACAGCCGGGGCAACGTTGCACTAGTGCCATAGCATCGGCCCCTGTTGTTGGCCAGTAAAAACCAGCTCAGAACGCCTTGCTGACCAAGGTCCGAGCAGCGGCATGATGTCCGCTCATGCCGGAGTGTATTTCACTAAGCAGCGATCTCCCTTCCTCTTCGGTTATACATTGCTGGAGGACGCCTGTAATACTTTGCTTATAGAGCTCTCCCTCGTGAACCTTATAGGCTTTAGATTGCCTTATAATCAAACGTGCGTCAGTTTGGTCCTCGAGGAGTTCTTGGTGGAGTAGATATGCGAGGAGGGGCTCGGTCCAGGGGGGCGATAACTGCCATAACCTCGTGAGCCGAGGTTGTTTCCTGGATGGCTGATCCTCCGATTATATCTTGGTCCATTTTGTCCTCGGGAGTGGCGAATTGCCCTGCGTCATTTAACTCCGATGCTTCTTTCGCGTCTTGCCAGACCACGGATGGCTTGAAGAGCCATTTAAGGAAGGTATTTTCAGGGACCTTATCCCGTTTGGCGCCCATTCGGGCAAGGATATCAGCGGCCTGGTTGCTATCTTGGGGGATATGATGAAATTCGAGCCCCTCGAACCTAGCCGAGATTTTTAAGACTACATTCCTGTAGGCTGTCATCTTCGGGTCCTTTGCGTCGAACTCGCCATTTACTTGGGAGATGGCGAGGTTAGAGTCTCCTCGGACCTCGAGGCGCTTGACGCCCATTGAGACTGCTATCCGAAGTCCATGTAGGAGGGCTTCGTATTCGGCCGCATTATTGGAGTCAGTGTACATGATCTATAGTACGTATCGAATGCTGTCGCATGTTGGCGATGTAAGCACTACTCTAGCCCCTAGCCTAGCAAGCATTTTTGAATCGTCAAAATACATGGTCCAGTGTGAATATGTGATGTATTCTCTAGGGAGGTCGGCCTCTGTCCACACGGCTACGAAGTCTGCCAGCACCTGAGATTTAATACACTAGTGGAAAAAGTGCTAGCCACAACTTCTGTTGGTGGCGCGCCATTTTCCAGCATTGCCAGCACTATTTTTTTCAAATAGTGCGGGCGTCCGCATATTTGGTACGACATTGATACGACCATACCGCTGGCGTAGAAGTTTTCTTTCACGACATAGATATTCTCTGAGTTTTTTTTTCTGTTTCCTAACATTTTCTATGGTGTAGCCCATTAGGCCCACACTAGCACTATCCATGTTCTAACTTCCATGTCCAGTAAAAAAAACACTAAGTCTGATTCACCACTTCAGTACTTCACATCGTCTTCGTCCCCCCTTCTCGACCAGCGCCGCCGCCGCCACCTCCCGACCACGCCGCTCTTCGCCGCCGGAACTGCGCGGCCGCCGCCAACTCCGGCAAGGAGGTGAGATCTCCCCACTTCCCCTCGCGAATCTTCTTCCCCTCCCCAAGCGTCTCCCTCTGGTGGCGGATCTGAGCCAGAAAATTTCTTTTGATAGATGGAGTAGATGATTGGTTCATACATGAATGGATATGATGGTTCTTTGATAGATGGATGGATGAATGGATAGTGCTAGTTTTTTGATATTAGTACTGTGATATTTAGTAGAAATTGATTTATTTGTACAAATTGATATATTTAGTAGAAATGGATAGTGCACAATTGAACTTAGTGTTCAATATGTTTTGTGTAGAATGGGAGTTTTGCATGGTAGTTTCTCTAGAAATGTGCACTGAAGAAATCAGGGCAAGTCCTCATGTTCCAAAAAATTTAGGCTGATAATTTGTTATAACTATCATCCGGTTCTAGAAGATTACCATAATGTGGCATATGAATCTGGCACTTGTCTGGCTTTTCTATCGATTGATCCTCTACTTCATGCTTCATGACCAGTCGGACACATGTGAGAATGCTTCAACAGCCACAAAAAGTAGTTGAACTTAGACAGAATACACCATCTTGTTCTTTCCTTTCTCTGTTTATTATCTATATGTTGGTTGTCTTATGAATCATTGTAAACATGATTATTTGGAAGGTCTGTTTACAAAGGCTTATTCCTTAATGACCCACTCATGCAGGATCATCGTCGTTCATATTGTACAATTTCTATAGACCAACATGTTGTTAAATCTCGGTAAAAAAAACCTGCAAAATATGATCTACCTATCATCAAGTACTCCTTTTAATAGGCATGCTTAATTTTAAAATTCTACTTGATAGATTAGAAAAATTAGGCAGTGGCAATTTGCTGTTGTAGGTCACCAATTTTTTTATTAGCACTAAGGCCCACATGCTATCTAGTTTGCTATAGGTCAACCCTCGACATTGAGATGCTATCTAGTTTGATTAGTTCTATACATTGCAATATTTGAACTACTTTTCATTGGTGTCAATATTCAGTGATATGAAATTGCATATTGTCTTGATCGTATACGATGTGTTTGTACGTCATGGCCAATTCTGGAGGCAACAATGAGTCGGTGTACGATGTGGACATGGCCAACAATGATTTCTTAGATGCTTATGAGTATAACATCAAGAGCCTGCAAGGGGCAAATGACGAGCTAAAGGTGGAGATTAAAGAGCTACACAAGGAGACTATTCGGCTCGTTAAGGAGACTAATGAGCTGAGGGACGAGAGGGATAAGCTTGTCGAGGATCGGGATAAACTGAAGGAGGAGAGAAAACTCCTCAGGACTAAGAGGATTGACCTCAAGATGGACATAGATCAGTTCAAAAGAGATGGAGAGGGGAATAGAAAGAAGCTTCGCCATCTGAGCGTGCTCCTTGATGAGGATTAGTTTTTTAACTAGCTAGATCCATCTTATTAGTTGATGATGATCGAGTAACTAGAGTACTAGCTTGATGAGCAACTTTTGTGAAGTTTACTTAACTTGTTAAGTCCATGAGCCTCTTCTGTTAATGATTATCTATTAAGTAAGTAGCTAATGTTGATGAGTATATTGTGTTAATGAGTATCTATTAAGTAAGTAGCTAGTGTTGATGAGCAATTTTTTTTATTAACAAAAAAACATTTGTTGGCATTGGCCAAGGAGGCACGTCAGAGTTAAGATGAACTTACTGCTGGTGTTAGACAGGTGACACGCCAGCACCGCATAGGATACTGCTGACGTATCCTCCAACGCCACCACTACTTTTTAGCAATGGCGCCATATTAGTGGCATCGTGTGTCTACGCCAGCATGGCAGTTTTTGGCACTCCATAGCTTGGCTTTTCTGCACTAGTGATAGCTCGGCGTGGCCGGTATATTATTTCGAAGGGTAAGAGCTCTATAGCTCACTTGGCTATACGCCCTGTCGCGTCCCTGTTATTAATTATGTCACTTAAGGGGACGTCGGATGCCACGGTTACCGAGCACTCTTGGAAGTTGTGCCGAAGTTTTTGCGATGCCATAAAGACGGTGTAGGCTATCTTCTAATAGTGCAGGTAGCGTGTCTTGCATGGTGTTAAAACCTCAGAGACGTAATAAACAGGTTTCTGTACCTGGAACTTGTGGCCCTCCATGTCTCGTTCAACCACTAGCACTGCGCTGACCACCTGGTTTGTGGCTGAGATCTAAAATATCGTCGGCACACATATGCCTGGTGCCACTAAAATAGGGTTTGTGGCGAGGAGGGCTTTAATATCTTCCAGGGCAGCGGCTGCCTCCTCGGTCCACTTGAAATTCTTCGTTTGCTTTATTAGCCTATAGAGGGGTAAAGCTTTTTCACCGAGTCTTGAGATAAAGCAACTGAGCGCGGCCATGCAGCCTGCTAGTCTTTGAACATGTTTGAGCTCGGTTGGCACCTCTAATCGGACCAAGGCTCGTATTTTTGCCAGATTGGCTTCGATTCCTCGGCTATATACAATAAAGCCGAGGAGTTTGCCTACTGGTACGCCGAAGACACATTTCTGCGGGTTGAGCTTAATTTGATATTCTCGCAGGCTGATGAATGTGTCGCGGAGGTTGTCGACCAGCTGGCTGACGTGTTTGGTTTTGACAACCACATCGTCGACATAGGCCTCCACGGTTTTTCCGATGTGTTTCTCCAGGCATGTATGGATCATGTGCTGGTACGTCGCACCTGCGTTCTTCAGCCCAAAGGGCATGGTGTTGAAGCAAAACGGCCCGTGGGGCGTGATAAATGTTGTTACGGCCTGGTCGGATTCCTTCATCCTTATCGGATGGTATCCTTAGTATGCATCTAGAAAGCACAGCGAGACGTGTCCCGTTGTGGCATCCACAATCTGATCGATGCGTGGTAACGGGAAGGGGTCCTTGGGGCAAGCCTTGTTGAGGACTTTGAAATCGACGCACATCCGCCATGACCTATCCTTCTTGGGTACCATTACCAGATTGGCGAGCCAGTCGGGGTGTTTTATGTCTCTAATGAATCCAGCTTCAAGGAGCTTGGCTAGTTCCTCGCCCATTGCTTGACACTTGGGCTCGGAGAAGCGCCGAAGTGCTTGTTTGATAGGCTTCTAGCCCTTTAAATTATTCAGGCTGTGCTCGGCGAGTCGGCGGGGTATCCCTGGCATATCCGAAGGATGCTAGGCAAATATATCCTAGTTTTCCCTAATGAAGTTGCGTAAAGCCTCATCAACCTCCGGCTCGAGATTTGCCCCAATTGACGCCATTTTAGCTGGGTCCGTGGGGTGTACTTGAAATTTGACTATGTCGTCGGCTTGTTTGAATGAGGTTGACTTCGGCCGTTTGTCGAGAATGATGTCATCCTGGTCGACTTTGGCTCGTAGTGATGTTAGTTCCTCAACCGCGAGGGCTTCGGATAAGGATTCCAAGGTGAGCGACGCCATTTTAATTTTGGCTTTGAGTGCTCTGTCAGGGTCGCTCGAGATAGTGATGATCCCGTTTGGGCCCGACATTTTGAGCTTCATGTGGCTGTAGTGTGGAATTGCTTGAAACCTTGAAAAGGCGTCCCGCCCCAAGAGGGCATGGTAGCCGGTCTTGAAAGAGGCGATATGGAACGTTACTTCTTCGGATCGGTGGTTGTCAGGTGTTCGGAAGACCACATCGAAGGTGATTTTTCCGCTGCAGCGTGCCTCTCGTCCGGGTATTATACCTTTAAAGGTGGTAAGTATATCGACCTGCATCCTGTCCAGAGTGTTTGCGTATATTAGATTTAAGCTGCTGCCTCCGTCCATGAGCACTTTCCAAAGACGACAGCTGCCAACAATTTGGTCAATGACCAGTGCGGCGGGGCACCTGTTCGGGGTAGATCTCGGCTAATCTTCATGATCAAAGGTGATTGGCGTGTCTATCCACGCGCCCCAGGCTGGTACTTGCCAGATAGAATTGACTTCCCAGAGAGCCCGCTTCCGCTGATTATTGGATGTAAATGTTTCGTAAATCATCAGGACCTCGTCATCGCTCGAGCACTCTTCTGCGTGCCTGGGTGCGCCGGTAAGGAGGGCTAGGCCTCCCTTAGCCACTTGCCTTGTCACCCAACAGTCGCGAAGGCTGTGAGTTGGGCAGGAGTTCAGCAGAACGGAGTGGATCGGGCATGGCTTATCCAGGAGGCCGTCGAGGGCGGTCCTGGAATGGCCAGCAATTTTCTTTTTCTTTCGAGGTCGCTCGACTGATTAACGTCGCGCGCGGAGTTCATGGCGAGGTGTGAGCCTGTCAAGTTTTAATTTTTTGTCACAAATCAAGTCTATCTGTTTTTCCCGGGGCAGCCAGGTATCTTCAATGGTGCAAAATTTTGACACTAGATCAGATAGCGCTCGGAGTGTTTGCACACAGCGGCGGGTGAGAGCGTTTGAAACGCCTTTATCTTTGCATCCGCGCTGAAAGGCTGCTGAAAGATTGTGGATGTCGCCTAGAGGAGGGGTGAATCGGCGCTTTAAAATAATTACGGTTTCGGCTTGAACAAATGCGAAATAAACTAGCATTTAATTTATCAAGCACAAAACCTAAAACAACTAGGCTCACCTATGTGCACGAACAACTTATGCTAAGCAAGATAAACAACTATGTGATAGCAAGATATATAACAAGAAACACTATGGCTATCACAAAGTAAAGTGCCTAAGTAAAGGGCTCGGGTAAGAGATAACCGAGGCACAATGCTCCCCAAGAAGCCACTAGGGCCACCGTAATCTCCTCACGCCCTCACACAATGCAAGATGCCGTGATTCCACTAAGGGACCCTTTAGGGCGGTCACCGAACCCGTACAATTGGCAACACTTGGGGGCGGTTACCGTACCCGTAAACTTTGGCAACCCTTGGGGGCGGTCACCGGAACCCGTACAAATTGCTCGGGGCAATATCCAGAACCTAATTGGAGACCTCGACGCTTGCCCGGAGCTTTACACCACAATGATTGAGCTTCGAGGTACCACCAACCATCTAGGGCACCCAAGCACCCAAGAGGAACAAGCTCTAGGGTACCAAGCACCCAAGAGTAATAAGCTTCTCAACTTTTCACTTCCACGTATCACAGTGGAGAACTCAAACCGATGCAACTAATGCAATGGCAAGGGCACATAGAGTACCCAAGTCCCTCACTCTCAAATCCCACTGCTACTTGTAGATTGTGTTGGTATTTCCCCGAAGAGGAAGGGATGATGCAGCACAGTAGAGATAAGTATTTCCCTCAGTTATGAAACCAAGGTTATAGAACCAGTAGGAGAATCACACAACACCTCGTTAGCAGTACCTGCACACAAACAACAAACCCTTGCACCCAACGCAAACGAGAGGTTGTCAATCTCTCGGCGGTAAATTGCAAGATTAAATTGTATGTGATAGATTGATAGATTTAAACAAAAATACAAAATAAAATAAAATAAAAAGAGATGGCAGCAATATTTTTAGGGTTTTAGTAATATGATTTTGATAGACCCGGGGGGCATAGATTTCACTAGAGGCTTCTCTCGAGGAAATAGCATACGGTGGGTAGACAAATTACTGTTGGGCAATTGATAGAAAAGCAAATAATCATGACGATATCCAAGGCAATGATCATGTATATAGGCATCACGTCCAAAATTAGTAGGCCGACTCCTGCCTGCATCTACTACTATTACTTCACACATCGACAGCTATCCAGCATGCATCTAGTGTATTAAGTCCGATAAAGAACGGAGTAATGCCTTAAGAACGATGACATGATGTAGACAAGATAGACTCACGAATTAATAAACCCAATGAATAGATCCCATCTTGTTATCCTTAGTAGCAACGATACATACGTATCATGTCCCTTTCTGTTACTGGGATTGAGCACCGCAAGATCGAACCCACTACAAAGCACCTCTTCCCATGGCAAGATAAATCAACTCAGTTGGCCAAACCAAATCAATAGATAGGAGAAGAAATACAAGGCTATAATAATCATGCATAAAAGAGTGCAGCAAAGACTCAAATAATTTCATGGATAATCTGATCATAAACTCACAATTCATCGGATCCCAACAAACACACCGCAAAAAGAGATTACATCGGATAGATCTCCAAGAACATCATGGAGAACATTGTATTGAAGATCAAAAAGAGAGAAGAAGCCATCTAGCTACTAACTATGGACCCGAAGGTCTATGGTAAACTACTCACGCATCATCGGAGAGGCAAAAAGGTTGATGTAGAGCCCCTCCGTGATCGATTCCCCCTCCGGCAGATCACCGGAGAAGGACCCCAGATGGGATCTCTCTGGAACAGAAGCTTGCGGCAGCATAAAAAGTATTTCGTGGACTCTCTTTAGGGTTTCTGATTTTTCTGGAATTTATAGTGCTGGAATTAGGTCAAACGAAGCTTGGTGGGCCCCACGAGGCACCAGGGCGCGCCTGCCCCCCCCCCCCCAGGCGCGCCCTGGTGGCTCGTGGGCCCCACCAGGGTCTTCTGGCCTCCTCCCAAAGCTTCTAGTGTTCTTCTCGTCCAATAAAAAATCTCCAAAAAGTTTCATTGCATTTGGACTTCGTTTGGTATTGATTTTCTGTAAACCAAAAACAGGGCAGAAAACAGCAACTGGCACTGGGCACTAAGTTAATAGGTTAGTCTCCAAAAATGATATAAAATTGTTGTAAATGATTATAAAAACATCCAAGATTGATATTATAACAGCATGGAACAATTAAAAATTATAGATACGTTGGAGACGTATCAGCATCCCCAAGCTTAATTCCTGCTCGTCCTCGAGTAGGTAAATGATAAAAACAGAACTTTTGATGTGGAATGTTGCCTATCATATTCATCACATATTCTTTTCTTTTGTAGCATGGACATTGGACTTGTATGATTCAAAGCAATAGTCTATAATTTGACATGAAAACATAGATACTCAACCATACTAACAAGCAAGCATGTCTTTCAAAATATCAACGCAAAAGAAAGTTATCCCTAGCCCATTATGCTCAATCATTGATCCATTCATGAAACACACTCGAATATTTGCTACATCCAATGCACAAGTATGACAATAGTGCTCCCTAGTTGGTGCTTTTGTAAGAGAAGATGGAGACTCAAATAAAATAAAAATTGCATAAAAGTAAATAGATGGCCCTTCACAGAGGGAAGCAGAGATTTGTCAAATGTGCCAGAGCTCAAAGCTGAAGCCCCCCCCCCCCCGGACCGCCCGGATCCCACGAGTGAATAGAAAGTTAGATCTACATGGGATCTCACCTGAATCGCCCCATCTATCCTCCTGAGGAGAAGTTTGTTTGGCGCTCCTTTTCTACCCAATTAGTTTATGTTTGTTCTAATTACAAAAAAGAACAGAGTTTGCATCGTATCAAAAATAGCCATTCCTGAGATTAGCCACCCGCCTGGGGAGAAAAGAAAAATCTTTCTTTGGGATTCCTGGTATTCTACGACTCTTTTCCAGACTAATTAGGAATTCTTTTCTTGGTCATTGAGATTCGTGGATAATTTAGAGTACTATTTAGGGATAGATCGTACCTCTTTTTTTATCCCCTCGAACAAATCGGTATTTCCCCAGGTTTCCATTGGAAAAGGGGCTTTTTTTTGTATGCAAGTGATGATCGATTGGCGGAGAAGCCGCTCCCGAGATAAAAATATTTTGAGAGGCATGCTTTTCCTGTCAACGAAAACGACCGAGAATTCCCAATATTTTCCATGCTAGACACATCATAGGTGGTTCCCAAACAGAAAATAAAGTTCATTTCCTTTCCACCATTTCTTTCACATTCCATGGCTAGCCGTATCCACGGGTGCCCTCCATACCATCACTTTCCAAGGAATTTTGTTGGTATTAATTTCATTTCATGCGGGACTGGGCATCCCTTATTACCAACCATACTCTCGTGCAATGACAAGTGAATAAACACTCATCGTGAGAATAACACACCTAACATGGAAAATATTGGCCACCCCCTGCCGCTTCATGAGCGGTACGGGCACACAAAACAGAAAAATTATTTTGAAAATTAGAGTTGGCACACGCAAATTTACTTTGAACGGCAATGAGATACCGCATATAGGTAGATATAGTGGACTCACATGGCAAAACTAGGTTTAAGGATTTTGCATTCACAAGCAGTATTTCCGCTTAGTACAAATGAAGACTTGCAAAAGATTGAGAAGCAACCAACCAAAAAACGAAAACGGTCATAAACATGCATTGAACATAACTAACACCGAATAATGCACCATAAGTACGATATAACTTCATTTCATAACTATTGACTTAACGTGCTTGCATAGGGAATCACAAACCTTAACACCAATATTTTTACTAAAGCACAATTACTCACTAACATGACTCATATATCATCATCTCCATATCGCAAAACTATTGCAAGGAATCACACTTATCATATCCAATGATCTACATGAAAGTTTTTATCTATATCCCTCTTGAATATTCATCACTTTGGGACCAAATTCATAGCTTGTGCAAATTACCGTTACTAAAGATCAACTCTCAAAAAGATTTAAGTGAAGCATGAGAGTGCAAATATTTCTTCAAAATTTCAATCTTAACAATTCTCAAAATAATATAAGTGAAGCATGAGAATTCATTTCTTCAAAATTTTAATCAACTCTCAAAATAATATAAGTGAAACATGAGAGTTTGTTTCTTCAAAATATAGCCACCACCGTGCTCAAAAAGATTTAAGTGAAGCACTAGAGCAACTGCCTAGCTCAAAAAATTTAAGTGAACCACATGGAGTATTCTAACAAATCATGATGATAAACGTGTGGCTCTCTCAAGATAGGTGTGTTCAGCAAAGATGATTGTGAGAAACTAAAAAGCAAACAAAGCAAAGACTCATATAATACAAGACGCTCCAAGCAAAACACATATCATGTGACGAATAAAAATATAGCTCCAAGTAAAATTACCGATGGTTGGTAGAAGAAAGAGGGGATGCCTTCCGGGGCATCCCCAAGCTTAGACGCTTGAGTCTTCCTAGAATATTACCTTGGGGTGCCTCGGGCATCCCCAAGCTTAGGCTTTTGCTACTCCTTATTCATTCATCCATCGTGATCTCACCCAAAACTTGAAAACTTCAATCACACAAAACATACCAAAACCTTCGTGAGATCCGTTAGTATAACAAAACAAATCACTACTATAAGTACTGTTGCAAACCCATTCATATTTTATTTTTGCATTATACCTACTGTACTCTAACTTCACCATGGCTTATACCCCCCAATACAATCCATAGATTCATCAAAACAAGCAAGTAGTGCATCAAAAACAGAATCTGTCAAAAACAGAACAGTCTGTAGCAATCTATTTAAAAGCCATACTTCTGTAACTCCAAAAATTCTGAAACATTAGGACAACGTGGGAAATTCATATACCAATACTGTGTAACAATTTCAGATTTTTCTGACACTCCAGTACAGAAACAAAATTCGGGCACTGGACGCAAAACTTTCTGTTTTCCAAACAGCATCAATTATACTATCTTCCAAATCATCCTAAAGGCTTTACTTGGCACAAACACTAATTAAAAACACAAAAACACCATCATACCAGTAGCATGACAGTAAAAACACACCATAACAGAAACTTATAGCAAAAATTTATTTTATTCATTGGGTTGCCTCCCAACAAGCGCTATTGTTTTATGGCCTAGCTAGGCATAATGCATAATTTCAAGTATTGTCATCTTTGGTTTTGGTAACCTTAATGAGAGTTTTCTCAATCCCGGGAGGTTCTTTACGCTTCCCATTATTCTCAGAAAAAGAGGCAATTTTAAGAGCCAAAATATCCAATCGCTTGTTGCATAAAGAAATCAAAGTGTTCGTGCGGTTGAGATTTCCACTAATATTTTTAAGAGGCTCATTAGACTTTTGCAACTCAACCAAATTTTTCTGCACATCACCCAATTTGTCCAATATTTGAGCCCCCTCTTGAGTAAAAACAAAACCCTTTTGTGGTGGAGGAATACCCAATATGCCTTCTATTATTTCATAGGCGGTATTGGCCTCACTCTCAATAAAATTCCCTTTTGCGGCAAAATCCAAAAGTTGTCTATGATGCATGGTTAGCCCTATATAGAAATTGCGAAGCAAAATTTTTAAATCCCCTTTTACAGATCAAACACGGTAGGATTCCATTAACCTATACCAAGCATCTTTAAGATTTTCTCCTTGTTTTTGTTTGAAGTAAAGTACATCAAAATCCGGCGACAAAGGAGGGATAGTCATGCTAGTCATGAAGGCAAAAAAGCAAACAAGAAAAAGGCAAACAAAAAATATTTTTTTTATTTTTGTAAAAACATTTTAGAAGTGGGGGAGATGAAAACGAGAGGCAAATGGCAAATAAAGTAAATGCAAGGAGATGAGAGTTTGTGCAAATGTACTTGATAGATGTTGATGATGTCTCCCCGGCAACGGCGCCAGAAATTCTTCCTGCTACTTGTAGCTTGCGTTGGTATTTCCCCGAAGAGGAAGGGATAATGCAGCACAGTAGAGATAAGTATTTCCCTCAGTTATGAAACCAAGGTTATCGAACCAGTAGGAGAATCACACAACACCTCGTTAGCAGTACCTGCACACAAACAACAAACCCTTGCACCCAACGCAAATGAGAGGTTGTCAATCTCTCGGCGGTAAATTGCAAGATTAAATTGTATGTGATAGATTGATAGATTGAAACAAAAATACAAAATAAAATAAAATAAAAAGAGATGGCAGCAATATTTTTAGGGTTTTAGTAATATGATTTTGATAGACCCGGAGGCCATAGATTTCACTAGAGGCTTCTCTCGAGGAAATAGCATACGGTGGGTAGACAAATTACTGTTGGGCAATTGATAGAAAAGCAAATAATCATGACGATATCCAAGGCAATGATCATGTATATAGCATCACGTCCAAAATTAGTAGACCGACTCCTGCCTGCATCTACTACTATTACTCCACACATCGACCACGATCCAGCATGCATCTAGTGTATTAAGTCCGATAAAGAACGGAGTAATGCCTTAAGAACGATGACATGATGCAGACAAGACAGACTCACGAATTAATAAACCCAACGAATAGATCCCATCTTGTTATCCTTAGTAGCAAGGATACATACGTGTCATGCCCCTTTTTGTCACTGGGATTGAGCACCGCAAGATCGAACCCACTACAAAGCACCTCTTCCCATGGCAAGATAAATCAACTCAGTTGGCCAAACCAAATCAATAGATCGGAGAAGAAATACGAGGCTATAATAATCATGCATAAAAGAGTGCAGCAAAGACTCAAATAATTTCATGGATAATCTGATCATAAACTCACAATTCATCGGATCCCAACAAACACACCGCAAAAAGAGATTACATCGGATAGATCTCCAAGAACGTCAAGGAGAACATTGTATTGAAGATCAAAAAGAGAGAAGATGCCATCTAGCTACTAACTATGGACCCGAAGGTCTGTGGTAAACTACTCACGCATCATCGGAGAGGCAGCAAGGTTGATGTAGAGCCCCTCCGTGATCGATTCCCCCTCCGGCAGATCACCGGACAAGGACCCCATATGGGATCTCTCTGGAACAGAAGCTTGCGGCGGCGTAAAAAGTATTTTGTGGACTCTCTTTAGGGTTTCTGATTTTTCTGAAATTTATAGTGCTGGAATTAGGTCAAACGGAGCTTGGTGGGCCCCACGAGGCACCAGGGCGCGCCTGCCCCCCCCCCCTCAGGCGCGCCCTGGTGGCTCGTGGGCCCCACCAGGGTCTTCTGGCCTCCTCCCGAAGCTTCTAGTGTTCTTCTGGTCCAATAAAAAATCTCCAAAAAGTTTTGTTGCATTTGGACTTCGTTTGGTATTGATTTTTTGTAAAACAAAAACAGGGCAGAAAACAGCAATTGGCACTGGGCACTAAGTTAATAGGTTAGTCTCCAAAAATGATATAAAATTGTTGTAAATGATTATAAAAACATCCAAGATTGATATTATAACAGCATGGAACAATCAAAAATTATAGATACGTTGGAGACGTATCACCCACCAAAGCAACGAAAGCTATGGAGGAATATGAGAGGAAGAACATGAAGGAGAACACCAAGAACATCTAAATCTAGATCCAAGGGGTTCCCCTCACATAGAGGAGAAAGTGATTGGTGGAAACGTAGATCTAGATCTCCTCTCTCTTTTCCCTCAAGAACTAGCAAGAATCATTGGAGGGATGGAGAGATAGCAAGCTCGAAGAAGATGAACAATGGGGGAGGAACACGAGCTCAAGAGATAAGAACCATTGGGGAAGAAGACCCCCTTTTATAGATGGGGAAAATCCAACCGTTATGCACACAACCCGCACACAAGCGGTACTACCGCTCTGGGGAGCGGTACTACCGCTTAGTGAGGTAGTTCCAGTAGTACCAGTGCAATAGCAAAAAGCATCGAGGCGGTAGTGCCGCCGGAGCGGTACTACCGCTCGCCCCAGCGGTACTACCGCCGAGGTTGCCGTACTAAAGGAACTGCGGTAGTAGTGGTGAGCAGGACGGCAGTACCGCTTTAAGCGGTACTACCGCGCCCTAGTACCGCTCTACTTCCGCTGAGTGGAAAAGGATACAGAAGCAAGAATATAAGCGGAGGTTCCTGCGGTAGTAGAAGGCCGGAAGTACCGCGCAAGCGGTACTACCGCGCTCTATTACCGTTCGACTACCGCTGAGGTGATAAAGTATCCAGAAGCCCAAGAATAAGCAGAAGTGCCCGCGGCACTGGAACCGCCGAAGTGCCGCGCAAGTGGTACTACAGCAGACCAGAGCGGTACTACCGCTAGAGTGCAACAAAAGGCCTAAGTAAAACAGATGGATGCAGGAAAACTAGAACTGCCATAACTTCTACAAATGAGCTCCGAATTGAGCAAACTCAAGCTGGTTGGATAGATGACGACACGTACTATCCAAACAGCCAAAGGTATAGAGATGTGAAACCTCTATGAATGAAGAACCGACAAAAATCCCAACATCGAAAACATCATAGAAGATGCATTTGAACTCCGTTTTCGATGAACTCGAGCTTGTCATGAAGATGACCATAAGCTCCAAATATCACAAGGAGAAAAACCAAACAAGAACCTAGAAAGATGATGCACAGATGCAATGGTTTGAGCTCTCTACGAACGATACGATCAAGCTACTTACTTGAGAGCCCCCCTTGATAGTACGATAATCGATCCTATAACCTAGTCTCCAAACTACCACCATGAGACCGGTAAAATAGAAAACCTATCAAGGGCAAACCTTTGCCTTGCGCATAATCCACTTGAGCTAGATGATGATGATCTTGTCCTCCTGAAGATGGACCAACTTTCTTGATTGCGTTGGCTCGGTGAAGACTAGTAGATTGCTCCCCCATACTCCATTATGGGTGAGCCACTCTTCAGCACATCTTCACAAGTCCATTATCACCACAATGGACGGCAAGCTTCAAGCATGTGATCTCTTCATTATGATCCATGAACCTGCACACCGCAACCTTGATGACGATCACCACTTGATGTCATCCTCCATGGGTTATATGATATCTTCCTTTTGATGCATGCCCATGGAAACATACCTAACCCCACAAGGAAATCTCACGTAGACCATGGGTTCGTACACAAAGTGTAATAGACAATGCTTACCATACCTTGGGATCACTTGATCCCACTCGGTACATCTTCTACGCTTTGTGTGTTGATCAACTTGATTCACACTTTGACTTAGTCTTGATCAACCTTGTATCATTTCTTCTACATGACCAAACTTTGGATAATTCCTTGAATAGCACTTTGGTCATCTCATAAACTTCTTGAAACCAACACATGGACTTCAAGAAATGCCTTTGGACAAATCCTTCAAATATAACTCAAGGCAACCATTAGTCCATAGAGATTGTCATCAATTACCAAAACCAAACATGGGGGCACCGCATGTTCTTTCAATCTCCCCCATTTTGGTAATTGATGACAACCACTTTCAAGAGAGTTTATATAAGGAATTAAGCATCACCATGCAATGCAACAACCAATAATGCATGTGCATGAGCTGCAAATGCTTCCGAACAAAACCAAAGCAAGAAGAAATAGCACTCTAAATTTCTCCACAAAACTCTCTAAACTTCTCCCCCATTGGCATCGATTGCCAAAATATGCGAAAATCTTAGAAGGCCAATATAATATGTGTTCCTCCATAAATTATGTATTTCTCAAAATATGAGCAGAATGATATACACAAATCCAATGATAAATAGTTGGAGGAAGACAAACTATATTGAGGATCCAAAGATTGCAAATAGGATGATATGCCACAAAGACATAACAAAGAGAGAAGCAAGCAATCAAAAGATACCAATTGGACCAATCAAACAAATGATCCGACGAGCCACATGAATAAAAGATATTATGATAAGAGCAAAGAAGTGTTCCATAGAAACTAGAGAAGCTCCCCATGATTTTTGCACCATTTAGAATTTTTGTATTTGGATACAATGTGCACAAAATAGGATCATCACTCCCCCAAAATCAATAGAACCTCACAACAAGTGCAAGTGAGAATATAGGAAATTAAGCCTAGCACTTGCAACAAACACATGGTTGAGCAATATGTAAAAGAGGCAACTTAAGAAAGGCTCAACCAAAATGATGTGTGTGAGTCATGGCAAAGCACTTGAGAAGACTAATATAAGGATGAGCATTAAGCGTCAACATAGTCTTGAAAGAATGAGATACAAGTTGCAAGACATGTCCTTCCCACACACATACAACAACCAAATGAGTTCACAAGCTCACTAAAATGTGAATTAACAACAAAGCTTGTGACAACCCATGGTGAAGATAGAGAATGATAGCTTCGTTAAGAGGAGGGATACCAATGAAATGGGAAAAGCCTCATCAAGACAAGCATGCGAAAAATAATCTTCACCACAAAAGAGTGCATCAAGATGCAACGAGATAAGACCTGCACTCAAGGCAAAAGCTTTCACGAAGCCACCAAAGAAATAATACAAGAAAGACAAGGTGGACGTGAAAGAAAGGATATCATCTAGAGATGTAATTTCTCTCAAGTGTATAAGGTTCTAGGTAGATGAAAATCATGATGATATCAATCCACAAAGAAGGATATACACACGAAATAGTTACAACACAAAGGAACAAGATATCCAAAAGGAAGTCATAAATATACCTATAAGTTTTTTGCATGAAAGCATAGCACAAGGCTTAATATTGTCTTATTGTATATCAATGAACTCCACACACACACACACAAACATCAAAGACATCACAACTCACAACAAGAGATCATTGTTGGGATGCTTTGAGAAAGGAAACAAGTATCGCAAGAGAGAATGACTTTCATGCCATGATGCAACCTACACAAGGTTTATACATGAAAAGTATGCATGAAGTAGGTAATGATAGTTGTTACCGAGATAGCATTGGAATGATGTAGTAGATAATGGTTCACTGATCATCCTAGCTTGACTCCGATAAGCACATGGTGACACCACCTTCCTTGTGAGTGAGCCGAGCATCCAATGCATCTGCAATTGTTCCTAGAACAACAACACAAACAAAATGGTACCCAAACTCATTGGGACCAAAGAGTTAGAGAACCAACAATACATAGGACAAACTCCAGATACATATGTGCATAAAGATATGAAAATGAATTTCATGCACATCTCATCCAATTTGAGACTTGGTGGAGTTTCCCCTATATATTGGGTTAAAGAAAGAAAGCATGCCAAAGAAAATACATTAAGTAAATATGCATCCTCAAGACTTTCAAGAACTGATACCAATTGAAAAACAAATACCACGTGAAAATAGGATACCAAATGGAGAAATCATTACTTGGAAGATATCAATTAAAAGATACATCAAGGAATGAGATATCCATTGATACACGCAAAATGAAAGATATCGAACCCCCAAAAGAGAGTATGGTTCCAAACAAACCAAGCCCTCTATAAAGTTTCATGATGGCACAAAGTACCAAAAAGAAACGGCTTGCCTTCCACCAACACACGGATCCCAAGATGAGTGTTCTAAAGAAAATAGGATAGCTCCCCCAAGAGTTGTGCATTATAGAGAATTTGCATTTGAATACAAAATGCACAAGATGGGATCACCACTTTCACTATATCTAGAAAAACACTAGACAAGATCAAGAAATTAATAAGATCCACAAGTGGCATGGAAGACAATGGGAGTTGACACAATCCTTGGCAAGAGATAAGGCAAATATAAACAAAAGCCAACGTAAAGATGATCAATAATTTCTACCACATAAGTGAGTACCAATTGTCAAAAGACAAGAAGTATTTGGAAATAATTCCTGGTGGTAGATATCAAAGATACCCAACATCATCTTCACACCAAAGACATAAGCAAATTTGCAACTTGTAGAGCTAACATGCCACCTAGGAACAAGATAATTTACAATATCGATTCTACGTGGCGATACGTCTCCAACGTATCTATAATTTTTTATTGTTCCATGCTGTTATATTATCAATCTTGGATGTTTTATATACATTTACAGCAATTATATATCATTTTTTTGGGACTAACCTATTAACTTAGTGCCCAGTGCCAGTTGCTGTTTTTTGTCTGTTCTTGGTTTTCCAGAATATCAGTACCAAACGAAGTCCAAATGCCACGAAACTTTTTGGAGATTTTTTTTCTGGACATAACAAACACTAGAAGCTTCGGGAGAAGGCCAGAAGACCCTGGAGGTGGCCACGAGCCACCAGGGCGCGCTTGGGGGGGGCAAGCGCGCCCTGGTGCCTCGTGGGCCCACCTCTGCCCCTTTTGACCTAACTCCACCACTATAAATTCCCAAAAATCAGGAAACCAACAGAGGAGTAAACGAAATACTTTTTCCGCCGCCGCAAGCTTATGTTCATGAGAGATCCCATCTGGAGGCCTTTTCCGGTACTCCGCCGGAGGGGGAATCGATCACGTAGGGGCTCTACATCAACCTTGCTGCCCTTCCGATGATGCGTGAGTAGTTTACCACAGACCTTCGGGTCCATAGTTAGTAGCTAGATGGCTTCTTCTCTCTTTTTGATCTTCAATACAATGTTCTTCTTGATGTTCTTGGAGTTCTATCCGATGTAATCACTTTTTGCAGTGTGTTTGGTGGGATCTGATGAATTGTGAGTTTATGATCAGATTATCCATGAATATTATTTGAGTCTTTGCTGCACTCTTTTATGCATGATTATTATAGCCTCGTATTTCTTCTCTGATCTATTGATTTGGTTTGGCCAACTAGATTGATTTATCTTGCCATGGGAAGAGGTGCTTTGTAATGGGTTCGATCTTGTAGTGCTCAATCCCAGTGATAGAAAGGGACATGACACGTATGTATCGTTTCTTTTAAGGGTAAAAAGATGGGGTTTATTCATACGTGAGTTTATCTTGTCTACATCATGTCATCGTTCTTAAGGCGTTACTCCGTCCTTTATGGACTTAATACAGTAGATGCATGCTGGATAGCGGTCGATTTGTGGAGTAATAGTAGTAGATGCAGGCAGGAGTCGGTCTATTTGTCTCGGACGTGATGCCTATATACATGATCATTGCCTTGGATGTCGTCATGATTATTTGCTTTTCTATCAATTGCCCAACAGTAATTTGTCTACCCACCGTATGCTATTTTCTTGAGAGAAGCCTCTAGTGAAACCTATGGCCCCCGGGTCTATCTAAATCATATTACTAAAACCCTAAAAATATTGCTGCCATTTTATTTTATTTATTTTATTTTGTATTTTTGTTTCAATCTATCTATCTATCACATACAATTTAATCTTGCAATTTACCGCCGAGAGATTGACAACCTCTCGTTTGCGTTGGGTGCAAGGATTTGTTGTTTGTGTGCAGGTGCTGCTAACGAGGTGTTACGTGATTCTCCTACTGGTTCGATATCCTTGGTTTCATTACTGAGGGAAATACTTATCTCTACTGTGCTGCATCATCCCTTCCTCTTCGGGGAAATACCAACGCAAGCTACAAGTAGCAGGAAGAATTTCTGGCGCCGTTGCCGGGGAGACATCATCAACATCTATCAAGTACCTTTGCATAAACTCTCATCTCCTTGCATTTATTTTATTTGCCAACCTCTCGTTTTCATCTCCCCCACTTCTAAAACGTTTTTACAAAAATACAAAAATATTTTCCGTTTGCCTTTTTCTTGCTTGCTTGTTTGCTTGCTTGCTTTATCATTATGGCTAGTTCTTCGCTCGTTACTATTACCCCTGAAAATGAAGTACTTAATTTTAAACAAAGGAGAGGAGAGAATTTAAAAGATGTTTGGTATAGAATTTGTGATGCTCATAATAGATCAACTCCTAAGCAATCCTCTACCATCCTTCTTCGCAATTTTTATGTGGGCATTACTACTTGGTATAGATTTGTGCTTGACACTATTACTGGAGGAAATTTCTTGATGTGCCCCTCTACGGATGCTTTTAATGCTATGGGAAATTTAGTGGGATCACCGCCTATTATTATTAATGAAACAATTTTGACCTTGGAACATGTTATGCAAAGGTTAGATGCTATTGAAAATAAAATGACCACCATTGAGTATATTGAAAATCTGGAGAAAAAGATTCATAACCATGTCACTCAAATTGGATCAAAAGTAGGGATTGCTCTTAAGATGCTAAAAGAGAAAGAACCAATAACTAATGAAAGGGTGGAACAAAGTTCCACTAGGATTGATAAGTTGGAGGAAATTATTAATAAACTAGGTGCCGCTTTTTCTTCCGCTAAAACTATTCAAAAAACTACTCCTAGCAAGAATTGCAAGTTTATGTATGTCCCTAAAACCAATGGTGCTACTTCTAGTAAGGGAAATGAGGATCTAAAAATGATTAGCGTGCACCCGATTTCATTGGTATAATTAAGGAACCTATTCACAAAAGTAAAATTCTTGATTTTGTGCCTAGAAGTGTGATGGTGAGAAACACCTATGTCAAATCTATTATAAAAAATGGATGTGTGATTGAGGAGTTGGAAACCAAAGATGACAATACTTGAAATTATGCATTATGCCTAGCTAGGGGCATAAAACAATAGCGCTTGTTGGGAGGCAACCCAATGAATAAAATAAATTTTTTCTGTTATTGTGTGTTTTCACATTTATGCTACTGGTATGAATGTGTTTTTGTGTTTTTAATTAGTGTTTGTGCCAAGTAATACATTTAGGATGATTTCGAAGATAGTATAATTGATGCTGTTTGGAAAACAGAAAGTTTTACGTCCAGTGCCCGAATTTTGTTTCTGTACTGGAGCGTCAGAAAAATCTGAAATTTTTACACAGTATTGGTAGATAAATTTCCCACGTTTTCATAATTTTCTAGAATTTTTTGAGTTAGAGAAGTATGGATATTAAATAGATTTCTACAGACTGTTCTGTTTTTGACAGATTCTGTTTTTGATGCACTACTTGCTTGTTTTGATGAATCTATGGATTGTATCGGGGGGTATAAGCCATGGTGAAGTTAGAGTACAGTAGGTATAATGCAAAAATAAAATATGAATGGGTTTGCAACAGTACTTAAAGTAGTGATTTATTTTGTTATACTAACGGATCTCACGAAGGTTTTGTTGAGTTTTGTGTGATTGAAGTTTTCAAGTTTTGGGTGAGATCACAATGGATGAAGGAATAAGGAGTAGCAAAAGCCTAAGATTGGGGATGCCCGAGGCACCCCAAGGTAATATTCTAGGAATACTCAAGCGTCTAAGCTTGGGGATGCCTTCCGGGGCATCCCCTCTTTCTTCTACCAACCATCGGTAATTTTACTTGGAGCTATATTTTTATTCGTCACATGATATGTGTTTTGCTTGGAGCGTCTTGTATTATATGAGTCTTTGCTTTGTTTGCTTTTTAGTTTGTCACAATCATCCTTGCTGAACACACCTATCTTAGAGAGAGCCACACGTTATCATAATTTGTTAGAATACTTTATGTGCTTCACTTAAATTTTTTGAGCTAGGCAGTTGCTCTAGTGCTTCACTTAAATCTTTTTGAGCATGGTGGTGGCTATATTTTGAAGAAATAAACTCTCATGCTTCACCTATATTATTTTGAGATTGAGAGTTGATTGAAATTTTGAAGATATGAATTCTCAATGCTTCACTTATATTATTTTGAGAATTGATAAGACTGAAATTTTGGAGAAATGAATTCTCATGCTTCACTTATATTATTTTGAGAATTGATAAGATTAAAATTTTGAAGAAATATTTGCACTCTCATGCTTCACTTATATCTTTTTGAGATTTGATGATAGTAACGGTAATTTGCACAAGATATGAATTTGGTCCCAAAGTGATGAATATTCAAGAGGGATATAAATAAAAAACTTCATATAGATCATTGGATATCATGAGTGTGATTCCTTGCAATAGTTTTGCGATATGGAAATGAAAATATGTGAGTCATGTTAGTGAGTAATTGTGATTTAGTAAGAATATTAGTGTTAAGGTTTGTGATTCCCTATACATGCACATTAAGTCAATAGTTATGCAATGAAATTATATCCTACTTATGGTGCATTATTCGGTGTTAGTTATGTTCAATGCATGTTTATGACCGTTTTCGTTTTTTGGTTGGTTGCTTCTCAATCTTTTGCTAGCCTTCATTTGTACTAAGCGGAAATACTGCTTGTGCATCCAAACTCCTTAAACCCAGGTTGTGCCAAATGAGTCCACTATATCTACCTATATGCGGTATTTCAATGCCATTCCAAGTAAATTTGCGTGTGCCAACTCTAAATTTTCAAAATAATTTTTCTGTTTTGTGTGCCCGTACTGCTCATGAAGCGGCAGGGGTTAGCCATTATTTTCCATGCTAGGTGTGTTATTCTCACGATGAGTGTTTATTCACTTGTCATTGCACAAGAGAGTGGCTGGTAATAGGGATGCCCAGTCCCACAATAAAATCAAAATTAATAACAACAAAATTCCTTGGAAAGTGTTGGTATGGAGGGCACCCGTGGATATGGCTAGCCATGGATTGTGAAAGAAATGGTGGAACGTAAATAAACTTTACTTTCTGTTTGGGAACCGCCTATGATGTGTCTAGCATGGAAAATATTGGGAATTCTCGGTCGTTTTCGTTGACAGGAAAAGCATGCCTCTCAAAATATTTTTATCTCTTTAATTTCAGCTTTGAGCTCTGGCACATTAGTAAATCTCTGCTTCCCTCTGTGAAGGGCCTATTTACTTACTTTTATGCAATTTTTATTTTTACTTTGAGTCTCCATCTTCTCTTACAAAAGCACGAACTAGAGAGCACTATTGTCATACTTGTGCATTGTGTGTAGCTAATATTTGAGTGTGTTTCATGAATGGATCAATGATTGAGCATAATGGGCTAGGGATAACTTTCTTTAGCGTTGATATTTTGAAAGACATGGTTGCTTGTTAGCATGCTTGAGTATTTATATTTTCATGTCAAATTATAGACTATTTCTTTGAATCATTCAAGTCCAATGTCCACGCTACAAAAGAAAAGAATATGTGATGAATATGTTAGGCAGCATTCCACATCAAAAATTCTGTTTTTATCATTTACCTAGTCGAGGACGAGTAGGAATTAAGCTTAGGGATGCTGATACGTCTCCAACGTATCTATAATTTTTGATTGTTCCATGCTGTTATATTATCAATCTGGATGTTTTTATAATCATTTACAGCAATTATATATCATTTTTGGAGACTAGCCTATTAACTTAATGCCCAGTGCCAGTTGCTGTTTTCTGCCCTGTTTTTGTTTTACAGAAAATCAATACCAAACGAAGTCCAAATGCCACGAAATTTTTTGGAGATCTTTTATTGGACAAGATAAACACTAGAAGCTTCGGGAGGAGGCCAGAAGACCCTGGAGGGGCCCACGAGCCACCAGGGCACGCCTGGGGGGGCAGGCGCGCCCTGGTATCTCATGGGGCCCACAGAGCTCCGTTTGACCTAATTCCACCACTATAAATTCAGGAAAAATCAGAAACCCTCAAGGGAGTCCACGAAATACTTTTTCCGCCGCCGCAAATTTCTGTTCCAGAGAGATCCCATCTAGGGTCCTTCTTCGGTAATCTGCCGAAGGGGGAATCGATCACAAAGGGGTTCTACATCTACCTTGCTGCCCTTCTGATGATGCGTGAGTAGTTTACCACAGACCTTCGGGTCCATAGGCAGTAGCTAGATGGCTTCTTCTCTCTTTTTGATCTTCAATACAATGTTCTCCTCGATGTTCTTGGAGTTCTATCCGATGTAATCACTCTTTGCGGTGTGTTTGTTGGGATCCGATGAATTGTGAGTTTTTGATCAGATTATCCATGAATATTTTTTGAGTCTTTGCTGCACACTTTTATGAATGATTATTATAGCCTCGTATTTCTTCTCCGATCTATTGATTTGGTTTGGCCAACTGAGTTGATTTATCTTGCCATGGGAAGAGGTGCTTTGTAATGGATTCGATCTTGCGGTGCTCAATCCCAATGACAGAAAGGGACATGACACGTATGTATCGTTGCTATTAAGGGTAAAAAGATGGGGTTTATTCATACGTGAGTTTATCTTGTCTACATCATGTCATCGTTCTTAAGGCGTTACTCCGTTCTTTATGGACTGAATACACTAGATGCATGCTGGATAGCGGTCGATGTGTGGAGTAACAATAGTAGATGCAGGCAGGAGTTGGTCTACTTGTCTCGGACGTGATGCCTATATACATGATCATTGCCTTGGATATCGTCATGATTATTTGCTTTTCTATCAATTGCCCAACAGTAATTTGTCTACCCACCGTATGCTATTTTCTTGAGAGAAGCCTCCAGTGAAACCTATGGCCCCCGGGTCTATCTAAATCATATTACTAAAACCCTAAAAATATTGCTGCCATTTTCTTTTATTTATTTTATTTAGTATTTTTGTTTCTATCTATCTATCTATCACAAACAATTTAATCTTGCAATTTACCGCCGAGAGATTGACAACCTCTCGTTTGCGATGGGTGCAAGGATTTGTTGTTTGTGTGCAGGTGCTACTAACGAGGTGTTGCATGATTCTCCTACTGGTTCGATAACCTTGGTTTCATAACTAAGGGAAATACTTATCTCTACTGTGCTGCATCATCCCTTCCTCTTCGGGGAAATACCAACGCAAGCTACAAGTAGCAAGGATCATCAACAATAAGCCCACTATCATTATTGCAATGAACACCACTACTCACCATATCATTACCTTGTGGCAATCCACATGTAGGTGAAGTAGAATAAGTTGAGAATACAACACGGCCGGAGGTGGAGGGAGAACAATCATCCCCACAAATCTTGGACATACCATATTTATCTTGAAACTTTGTCCACAACTCATGAGCATCCCGGAACGGCATGAGTTGAAATATAACTACATTGCTCAAAGCATCGAAAAGCACATTAGAAGCTTGAGCATTGAGATAAGAGTTTTTCTCATCCTCTAGAGATAGAGCATCCCGAAACGGCATGAGTTGAAATATAACTACATTCCTCAAAGCATCAAATAGCACATTAGAAGCTTGAGCATTGAGATAAGAATTTTTCTCATCCTCTAGAGATAATCTTTGAGGATCCTTTGGAGGAGAAAACCCATATCTAAAATTTGCTCTAAATTTGGGTCCATGACCCTAAAGAGATTAAGCATGCGAATTATCCAAACATCAGACTTTGTGCCATCGAAACTAAGAGTGTCATAGAATCCTAATCCCCTAGTCGACATCTTTACTCTCTAGGCGGTTAAGCCTAATAATGAGAGACGAGGCTCTCAAACCAATTGAAAGATTGTGGATGTCGCCTAGAGGGGGGTGAATAGGCGCTTTAAAATAATTACGGTTTCGGCTTGAACAAATGCGGAATAAAACTAGCATTTAATTTGTCAAGCACGAAACCTAAAAAAACTAGGCTCACCTATGTGCACCAACAACTTATGCTAAGAAAGATAAACAACTATGTGATAGCAAGATATATAACATGAAACATTATGGCTATCACAAAGTAAAGTGCATAAGTAAAGGGCTCGGGTAAGAGATAACCGAGGCACTCGAAGACGACGATGTATCCCGAAGTTCACACCCTTGCGGATGCTAATCTCTGTTTGGAGCGGTGTGGAGGCACAATGCTCCCCAAGAAGCCACTAGGGCCACCATAATCTCCCCACGCCCTCGCACAATGCAAAATGTCGTGATTCCACTAAGGGACCCTTGAGGGCGGTCACCGAACCCGTACAATTGGCAACCCCTGGGGGTGGTCATCGTACCCGTACACTTTGGCAACCCTTGGTGCGGTGACCGAAACCTGTACAAATTGCTCGGGGCAATCTCCAGAACCTAATTGGAGAGCCCGACGCTTGCCCGGAGCTTTACACCACAATGATTGAGCTTCAAGGCACCACCAACTGTCTAGGGTGCCCAAGCACCCAAGAGGAACAAGCTCTTGGGTACCAAGCACCCAAGAGTAATAAGCTTGTCAACTTTTCACTTCCACGTATCACCGTGGAGAACTCAAACCGATGCAACTAATGCAATGGCAAAGGCACACGGAGTACCCAAGTCCCTCACTCTCAAATCCCACCAAAGCAACGAAAGCTATGGAGGAATATGAGAGGAAGAACAAGAAGGAGAACACCAAGAACTCCAAGATCTAGATCCAAGGGGTTCCCCTCACATAGAGGAGAAAGTGATTGGTGGAAACGTAGATCTAGATCTCCTCTCTCTTTTCCCTCAAGAACTAGCAAGAATCATTGGAGGGATTGAGAGATAGCAAGCTCGAAGAAGGTCAACAATGGGGGAAGAACACGAGCTCAAGAGATAAGAACCATTGGGGAAGAAGACCCCCTTTTATAGATGGGGAAAAATCCAACCGTTATGCACACAGCCCGCACACAAGCGGTACTACCGCTCCGGGGAGTGGTACTACCCCTTAGTGAGGTATTTCCAGTAATACCAGTGCAATAGCAAAAAAGCATCGAGGCGGTAGTGCCACCATAGTGGTACTACCGCTCGCCCCAGCGGTACTACCGCCGAGGTTGAAGTACTAAAGGAACTACGGTAGTAGTGGTGAGTAGGACGGCAGTACCTGATACGTCTCCAATGTATCTATAATTTTTTATTGTTGCATGCTGTTATATTATCAATCTTGGATGTTTTTATATGCATTTACAGCAATTATATATCATTTTTGGAGACTAACCTATTAACTTAGTGCCCAGTGCCAGTTGCTGTTTTCTGCCCTGTTTTTGTTTTACAGAAAATCAATACCAAACGAAGTCCAAATGCCACGAAACTTTTTGGAGATTTTTTTCTAGACAAGATAAACACTAGAAGCTTCGGGAGAAGACCAGACGCCAGAGGAGGTGGACACGAGCCACCAGGCCGTGCCTGGGGGGGGCAAGCGCGCCCTGGTGCCTCGTGGGCCCACCTCAGCTCCGTTTGACCTGATTCCACCACTACAAATTCAGGAAAAATCAGAAACCCTCAGGGGAGTCCACCAAATACTTTTTCCGCCGCCGCAAGTTTCTGTTCTCGAGAGATCCCATCTGGAGGCCTTCTCCGGTACTCCGCCGGAGGGGGAATCGGTCACAAAGGGGCTCTACATCAACCTTGCTGTCCTTCTGATGATGCATAAGTAGTTTACCACAGACCTTCGGGTCCATAGTTAGTAGCTAGATGGCTTCTTCTCTCTTTTTGATCTTCAATACAATGTTCTCCTCGATGTTCTTGGAGTTCTATCCGATGTAATCACTTTTTGCGGTGTGTTTGTTGGGATCCGATGAATTGTGAGCTTATGATCAGATTATCCATGAATATTATTTGAGTCTTCTCTGATCTCTTTTATGCATGATTATTATAGCTTCGTATATCTTCTCCGATCTATTGATTTGGTTTGGCCAACTAGATTGATTTATCTTACCATGGGAAGAGGTGCTTTGTAATGGGTTCGATCTTGCGGTGCTCAATCCCAGTGACAGAAAGGGACATGACACGTATGTATCCTTGCTATTAAGGGTAAAAAGATGGGGTTTATTCATGCGTGAGTTTATCTTGTCTACATCACGTCATCGTTCTAAAGGCGTTACTCCGTTCTTCATGGACTTAATACACTAGATGCATGCTGGTTAGCGGTCGATGTGTGGAGTAATAGTAGTAGATGCAGGCAGGAGTCGGTCTACTTGTCTTGGACGTGATGCCTATATACATGATCATTGCCTTGGATATTTTCATGATTATTTGCTTTTCTATCAATTGCCCAACAGTAATTTGTCTACCCACCGTATGCTATTTTCTCGAGAGAAGCCTCTAGTGAAAACTATGGCCCCCGGGTGTATCTAAATCATATTACTAAAACGCTAAAAATATTGCTGCCATTTTCTTTTATTTATTTTATTTTGTATTTTTGGTTTAATCTATCTATCTATCACATACAATTTAATCTTGCAATTGACCGCCGAGGGATTGACAACCCCTCGTTTGTGTTGGGTGTAAGGATTTGTTGTTTGTGTGCAGGTGCTGCTAACGAGGTTTTGCGTGATTCTCCTACTGGTTCGATAACCTTGGTTTCATAACTGAGGGAAATACTTATCTCTACTGTGCTGCATCATCCCTTCCTCTTCGGGGAAAATACCAACGCAAGCTACAAGTAGCAGGAAGAATTTCTGGCGCCGTTGCCGGGGAGACATCATCAACATCTATCAAGTACCTTTGCATAAACTCTCATCTCCTTGCATTTACTTTATTTGCCTCTCGTTTTCATCTCCCCCACTTCTAAAACATTTTTGCAAAAATACAAAAATATTTTCCGTTTGCCTTTTTCTTGTTTGCTTGTTTGCTTGCTTGAAGATTGTTATCATGAGTGATTTTGGCATGGCGGAAACCGACGATGGTAAAACTCTTAAAATGGGAAGTTCTACCAATCTTGATGCTAAAACTTTTGTGTTGGGACATGGTAATGTTATAGGAAAAAGTGTCATCCAAGAATTCTTTAATTGCATTGGGACCTTGGCGTTTGATGATGCACCTATACTTAAAGAAACCAATAATTATGCCGATGCTATTTCCGCACTTGTTCTTAAACTTGAAAGAAGATTTATTCACACCCATCCTACTTTGCAAAGATTGTTTTATGAGTTACCGGTTATAAAAGATCCTAGAGCTAAGAAAATAGCTACCCTTGTTCTCATGAATGAATTTGATCATATAGTGCGAGAAGCTTGGGAAATCTTTGATTTTTATGGTATGAGCCGTGAAAAACCGGTAATAGATGAGATCATTTATAATAATGATTACTTGCTGAGATATTTGTTCCGTAATGACCACATATTTGATGAGAATATTAAAAAGGAAGCTCCTCCTTTGAATATAATCCAACAAGTTTTCAATAGCGTCAATAGACAATACTCTTGGATTGTAGCCGGTAATCAAGAGGGATTTAAAGATGGACAACTTGCTAATGCTAAAATTTCTATGGATGATATATTTCATATTACCTTTGAAAAACCCCTTGATAAAAGTGCACCTTTGTATAAGAAGAAGAAAGATTACAATACTTGAAACTATGCATTATGCCTAGTTAGGGGCATAAAACAATAGCGTTTGTTGGGAGGCAACCCTATGAATAAAATAAAATAAATTCTGTTATTGTGAGTTTTCACAATTATGATACTGGTATGATTGAGTTTTTGTGTTTTTAATTAGTGTTTGTGCCAAGTAAAGCCTTTAGGATGATTTGGAGATAATATAATTGATGCTGTTTGGAAAACAGAAAGTTTTGCATCCAGTGCCCGAATTGTTTTTCACTACTAGAGGGTCAGAAAAATCTGAAATTTATACAAAGTATTGTTATATGAATTTCCCACGTTGTCCTAATTTTTCAGAATTTTTTGAGTTACAGAATTATGGATTTTAAATAGATTGCTACAGACTGTTCTGTTTTTGACAGATTCTGTTTTTGATGCACTATTTGCTTGTTTTGATGAATCTATGGATTGTATCGGGGGGTATAAGCCATGGTGAAGTTAGAGTACAGTAGGTATAATGCAAAAATAAAATATGAATGGGTTTGCAACAGTACTTAAAGTAGTGATTTATTTTGTTATACTAACGGATCTCACGAAGGTTTTGTTGAATTTTGTGTGATTGAAGTTTTCAAGTTTTGGGTGAGATCACGATGGATGAAGGAATAAGGAGTAGCAAAAGCCTAAGCTTGGGGATTCCCGAGGCACCCCAAGGTAATATTAAAGGAAGACTCAAGCGTCTAAGCTTGGGGATGCCCTGGAAGGCATCCCCTCTTTCTTCTACCAACCATCGGTAATTTTACTTGGAGCTATATTTTTATTCGTCACATGATATGAGTTTTGCTTGGAGCGTCTTGTATTATATGATTCTTTGCTTTGTTTTCTTTTTAGTTTTTCACAATCATCCTTGCTGAACACACCTATCTTGAGAGAGCCACACGATCATCATCATTTGTTAGAATACTCTTTGTGCTTCACTTAAAAAAATTTGAGCTAGGCAGTTGCTCTAGTGCTTCACTTAAATCTTTTTGAGCACGGTGGTGGCTATATTTTGAAGAAATGAATTCTCATGCTTCACTTATATTATCTTGAGAATTGATAAAATTGAAAATTTTGAAGAAATATTTGCACTCTCATGCTTCACTTAAATCTTTTTGAGAGTTGATGATAGTAACGGTAATTTGCACAAGATATGAATTTGGTTCCAAAGTGATGAATATTCAAGAGGGCTATAATAAAAACTTTCATATAGATCATTGGATATGATAAGTGTGATTCCTTGCAATAGTTTTGCGATATGGAAATAATAATATGTGAGCCATGTTAGTGAGTAATTGTGGTTTAGTAAGAATATTAGTGTTAAGGTTTGTGATTCCCTATGCATGCAAATCAAGTCAATAGTTATGCAAAGAAATGATATCCTACTTATGGTGCATTATTCGGTGTTAGTTTTGTTCAATGCATGTTTATGACCGTTTTTGTTTTTTGGTTGGTTGCTTCTCAATCTATTTGCTAGCCTTCATTTGTACTAAGCGGAAATACTGCTTGTGCATCCAAAATCCTTAAACCCAAGTTGTGCCAAATGAGTCCACTATATCTACCTATATGCGGTATTTCAATGCCGTTCCAAGTAAATTTGCGTGTGCCAACTCTAATTTTCAAAATAATTTTTCCGTTTTGTGTGCCCGTACCGCTCATGAAGCGGCAGGGGTGGCCATTATTTTCCATGCTAGGTGTGTTATTCTCATGATGAGTGTTTATTCACTTGTCATTGCACGAGAGAATGGTTGGTAATAGGGATGCACAGTCCCACAATGAAATCAAAATTAATAACAACAAAATTCCTTGGAAATTGTTGGTATGGAGGGCACCCGTGGATATGGCTAGCCATGGATTGTCAAAGAATGGTGGAAAGGAAATAAACTTTACTTTCTGTTTGGGAACCACCTATGATGTGTCTAGCATGGAAAATAATGGGAATTCTCGGTCGTTTTCGTTGACAGGAAAAGCATGCCTCTCAAAAAAAATATCTCTCTAAAGGCGTTACTCCGTTCTTCATGGACTTAATACACTAGATGCATGCTGGATAGCGGTCGATGTGTGGAGTAATAGTAGTAGATGCAGGCAGGAGTCGGTCTACTTGTCTCGGACGTGATGCCTATATACATGATCATTGCCTTGGATATCATCATGATTATTTGATTTTCTATCAATTGCCCAACAATAATTTGTCTACCCACCGTATGCTATTTTCTCTAGAGAAGCCTCTAGTGAAAACTATGGCCCCTGGGTGTATCTAAATCATATTACTAAAACCCTAAAAATATTGCTGCCATTTTCTTTTATTTATTTTATTTTGTATTTTTGTTTTAATCTATCTATCTATCACATACAATTTAATCTTGCAATTGACCGCCGAGGGATTGACAACCCCTCGTTTGCGTTGGGTGCAAGGATTTGTTGTTTGTGTGCAGGTGCTGCTAATGAGGTGTTGCGTGATTCTCCTACTGGTTCGATAACCTTGGTTTCATAACTGGGGGAAATACTTATCTCTATTGTGCTGCATCATCCCTTCCTCTTCGGGGATAATACCAACGCAAGCTACAAGTAGCAGTACCGCCTTAAGCGGTACTACCGCGCCCTAGTACCGCTCTACTTCCGCTGAGTGGAAAAGGATACAAAAGCAAGAATATAAGCGGAGGTTCCTGCGGTAGTAGAAGGCCGGAAGTACCGCGCAAGCGGTACTACCGCACTCTACTACCGCTCGACTACCGCTGAGGTGATAAAGTATCCAGAAGCCCAAGAATAAGCGGAAGTTCCTGTGGCACTGGAACCGCGGAAGTACCGCGCAAGCGGTACTACCGCAGACCAGAGCGGTACTACCGCTAGAGTGCAACAAAAGGCCTAAGTAAAATAGATGGATGCAGGAAAACCAGAACCGCCATAACTTCTACAAATGAGCTCCAAATTGAGCAAACTCAAGCTTGTTGGATAGATGACGACACGTACTATCCAAACAACCAAAGATATAGAGATGTGAAACCTCTATGGATGAAGAACCGGCAAAAATCCCAACATCGAAAACATCATAGAAGATGCATATGAACTCTGTTTTCAATGAACTTGAGCTTGTCATGAAGATGACCATAAGTTCCAAATCTCACAAGGAGAAAAACCAAACAAGAACCAAGAAATATGATGCACAGATGCAATGGTTTGAGCTCTCTATGAACGATACGATCAAGCTACTTACTTGAGAGCCCCCCTTGATAGTACGACAATCGATCCTATAACCCGGTCTCCAAACTACCACCATGAGACCGGTAAAATAGAAAACCTATCAAGGGAAAACCTTTGCCTTGTGCATAATCCACTTGAGCTAGATGATGACGATCTTGTCCTCCTCAAGATGGACCACCTTTCTTGATTGCGTTGGCTCGGTGAAGACTAGTAGATTGCTCCCCCATACTCCACTATGGTTGAGCCACTCTTCGGCACATCTTCACAAGTCCATTATCACCACAATGAATGGCAAGCTTCAAGCATGTGATCTCTTCGTGATGATCCACTTGAACTTGCACACCGCAACCTTGATGATGATCACCACTTGATGTCATCCTCCATGGGTTATATGATATCTTCCTTTTGATGCATGCCCATGGAAACATACCTAACCCCACAAGGAAATCTCACGTAGACCATGGGTTAGTACACAAAGCGTAATGGACAATGCTTACCATACCTTGGGATCAGTTGATCCCACTCGGTACATCTTCTACGCTTTGTGTGTTGATCAACTTGATTCACACTTTGACTTAGTCTTGATCAACTTTGTATCATTTCTTCTACATGACCAAACTTTGGATAATTCCTTGAATAGCACTTTGGTCATCTCATAAACTCCTGGAAACCAACACATGGACTTCAAGAAATGCCTATGGACAAATCCTTCAAATATAACTCAAGGCAACCATTAGTCCATAGAGATTGTCATCAATTACCAAAACCAAACATGGGGCACCGCATGTTCTTTCAGCTGCTATTATTTTTGAGTCCTAGTAGTCCGGTATGTTGTTTTTAAGTGACAAGAACCTGGGCCAGAATTGGCATTTTGCCGGTTCTTCATTCATAGAGGTTTCACATCGCTGTTTGGATAGTACTCGTCGTCATCTATCCAACAAGCTTGAGTTTACTCAATTCGGAGCTCATATGTAGAAGTTATGGCAGTTCTGGTTTTCTTGTTGCATCTATTTTGCTTGGGGCTTGCTTGATGCACCCCTGTGGTAGTACCACTCTCGGCAGTGGTAGTACCGCTTGGTATCGAACAGTATCGTCCCAGTCGGGCGGTAGTACCGCTTGTAAGCGGTACTTTTGCTGTTCCAGTACTGCGCACACTTCTGCTTATTCTGGGGGTTCTGTTTTTCGTGTCGGGTTCAGCGGTAGTAGGGCGGCAGTGAGGTGCGGCAATACCGCCTATAAGCGGTAGTACTTGATGGGGAATGAAGCATGAAAATCAAAAATTTCCTACGAACACCCAAGATCTAATCTAGGAGATGCAAAGCAACGAGAGGGGAGTGGGTAAACAAACCACTGTAGACCGAAAGCGTTAGCGTCATAACGCAGTTGATGTAGTCGTACTCTTGACGATCCAATCGCGATCCAATCCGATCTAGTGCCGAACGGACGCCACCTCTGATATTAGCACACGTTCAGCTCGATGGCGTCCTCTCCGTCTTGATCCAGCAAGCGAGAAAGAGGAGGTAGATGAGATCGGAACCAGCACGGCGGTATGGTGGTGGTGGCAGCAACGGAATTCCGGCAGGGCTTCGCCAAGCGCGTACCAGAGGAAAGGTGGGAGAAGTTGGGAGCGACGGAGGGCAAGAGTGGAGGCGTGTGGCTGCCCTCCCACCTCTCCACTATATATAGGGGTGAGGGGATGGGGGCAGTGGCCCTAGCCCCTCCTCCAAGGGAGGGGGCGGCGGCCCTAAGAGGTGGCTTGCCCCCCAAGCCAAGGGGGGCGCCTCCCACCCCTAGGGTTTGCCCTCCCTAGGCGCATGGGCCTTGTGGGGGGCTGGTGCGCCTGGCCCATCTAGGCCAGGGCGCCCCCCCCCCCCTACAGTCCACATGGGTCCCCGGGGCTGGTGGACCCCCCCCCCCTCGGTGGACCCACAAAACCCTTCGGTGCCTCCGGTACACTTGCCGGCATGCCTCCGAACTTTTCCGGTGGTCAAAACAAGACTTCCCATATATGAATCTTTACCTCCGGGCCATTTCGGAGCTCCTCATGATATCCCGGATCCCATCCAGGACTCCGAACAACCTTCGGACTTTCCGCTATTAATATCTCACTACTACCCTAGCACTATCGAACGTTAAGCGTGCGACCCTACGGGTTCGGGAACATTTAAACATGACCGAGACTCCTCTCCGGTCAATAACCAATAGCGGGACCTGGATGCCCATATTGATTCCTACATATTCAACGAAGATCTTTATCGGTTGAACCACAATGTCAAGGATTCAGTCAATTCCGAATGCAATTCCCTTTGTCCGATGATATGTTACTTGCCCGAGATTCGATCATCGGTATCTCCATACCTAGTTCAATCTCGTTAACGGCAAGTCTCTTTACTCGTTCCGTAATACAAGATCCCATGACTAAACTCATTAGCCACATGAAGCTTCTTGTGATGTTGTATTACCGAGAGGGCCCAGAGATATCTCTCCGTCACACGGAGCTACAAATCCCAGTCTCGATCCAGGCAACCCAACAGAGACCTTCGGAGATACCTGTAGAGCACCTTTATGATCACTCAGTTACGAAGTGACGTTTGGTAGCACACAAAGTATTCCTCCGGTATCCGGGAGTGGCATGATCTCATGGTCTAAGGAACTGATACTTGACATGAACAAAGTTGTAGCAAAATAACTAAACGATCTGATGCTAAGCTTACGGTCGGGTCTGTCCATCACATCATTCTCCTAATTATGTGATCCCTTTATCAAATGACAACTCATGTCTATGGTTAGGAAACCTTAACCATCTTTGATCAACGAGCTAGTCTAGTAGAGGCATACTAGGGACAAGGTGTTGTCTATGTATTCACACATGTATTTAAGTTTCTGATCAATACAATTCTAGGATGAATAATAAACATTTATCATGAACGGGAAATATGATAATAACCATTTTATTATTGCCTCTAGGGCATATTTCCAACAGTCTCCCACTTGCACTAGAGTCAATAATCTAGTTTACATAGTTATGAATCTAACACCCATGGAGTCATGGTGCTGATCATGTTTTGCTCATGGAAGAGGTTTAGTCAACGAGTCTGCCACATTCAGATCCGTATGTACTTTGCAAAGTTCTATGTCTCCCTCCTTGATGTTGATGTCTACTACGCAACTTTATTCTTGTAGACTCGTGTTGGGCCTCCAAGCGCAGAGTTTTGTAGGACAGCGGCAAATTTCCCTCAAGTGGATGACCTAAGGTTTATCAATCCATGGGAGGCGTAGGTTGAAGATGGTATCTCTCAAACAACCCTGCAACCAAATACAAGAAATCTCTTGTGTCCCCAACACACCCAATACAATGGTAAATTGTATAGGTGCACTAGTTCAGCGAAGAGATGGTGATAAAAGTGTAGTATGGATAGCAGATATAGGTTTTTGTAATCTGAAAATATAAAAACAGCAAGGTAGCAAGTAAAAAAAGTGAGCACAATCGGTATTGCAATGCTTAAAAACAAGGCCTAGGGTTCATACTTTCACTAGTGCAATCTCTCAACAATGCTAATATAATAGGATCATATAACCGTCCCTCAACATGCAATAAAGAATCACTCCCAAGTTCCTATTAGCGGAGAACATAAGATAGAAATTGTTTGTAGGGTACGAAACCACCTCAAAGTTATTCTTTCCGATCAATCTATTGAGCTATTCCTATAAGTGTCACAAACAGCCCTAGAGTTCGTACTAAACTAACCCCATATGATACACATCAACCAACTCTAATGTCACCTAGATACTCCAATGTCACCACAAGTATCCGTGAGTTGATTATACGATATGCATCAAACAACTTCATAATCATAATATTCAATCCACACAAAGAACTCCAAGGAGCACCCCAAAGTTTCTATCGCAGAAAAGATAATGAAAACGTGCATCAACCCCTATGCATAGATGACCCCAATGTCACCTCGGGAATCCGCGAGTTGAGTGCCAAAACATAAATCAAGTGAATCAATATAATACCCCATTGTCAGCACGGGTATTCATATGCAAGACATAAATAAAGTGTTCTCAAATCTGAATATTCAATCCGACAATAACGAAACCTCAAAGGGAAAAGATTCAATTCATCACAACAAGGATAGAGAGGGAAGAAACACCATATGATCCAACTATATTAACAAAGCTCATGATACATCAAGATCGTGCCAAATCAAGAACACGAGAGAGAGAGAGAGATAAAACACATAGCTACTGGTACAAACCCTCAGCCCCGAGGGTGAACTACTGCCTCCTCGTCATGGAGACCGCCGGGATGATGAAGATGGCCGATTCCCCCCTCCGGCAGGGTGACGAAAAAGGGCTCCAGATGGGATCTCCTTGGTACAGAGGCTTGCGGCGGCGTAAAAACTCATCTAGGTTAACTTTCGGGGGTTTCTGAATATATATGATTTTTTGGCGTTGGAATCACGCGAAGAAGGGCCACAGGGGGCCCACGAGGCACCAGGGCGCGCATGGGGGGGCGGCGCGCCCTGGTGGCTCGTGGGGCCCCTCTGGGTCTTCTGGCCACCTCCCGAAGCTTCTAGTGTCTCTTATGTTCCAGAAAAAATCGTCAAAAATTTTCGCTGCATTTGGACTTCATTTGATATCGATTTTCTGGAAAACCAAAAACAAGCAGAAAACAACAACTGGCACTGGGCACTAGGTCAATATGTTAGTCCATAAAAATCATATAAAAGCCATATAAAAGTGCACCAAAATCATACAAAACTATAATAAACATGGAATGAATACTTCATAAATTATAGATATGTTGGAGACGTATCAGCATCCCCAAGCTTAATTCCTGCTTGTCCTCGAGTAGGTAAATGATAAATGAAATAATTTATGAAGTGTGAATGCTAGCATAGTGCAAAATTTTGATCAATGATAATTTCAATCACTTTTCCTAGCATCATAACAGCAACTTTTTCTCATAAAAGTCATCATGACAAAGTAGCAATTAAAAACAGAAATTTTGATGTGCAATGCTACCTGTCATAATCATCATATAATCTTTTCTTTTGTTGCATGGACATTGGACTTGAATGATTCAAAGCAAGATCATTATTATAACAGCAATATTTATTATCATAAAACTTCTCATGAGCAAGTAACAATTCATCACAACAATGAAGTATAAGGCATAAACTTTCTTGAAAACTAACAAACTATTCTAGTCAACAATGCAATTGCAATTCATCATATTTTCAGGAAGAGTCTCATGTAGGAGCTTTTTAGCAAGTCCACATACTCAACCATCATTTAGTCCTCTATGATTGCTAACACTCACGACATATATATGGGGCAAAAGTTTCAGCCAGACACATAGAAAGATAGGGGCTTGTGATTTCGCCGCCCAACTTATTCACCTAAAGGGTGATGTCAACAATAATAACTCATGATCACTCATATTCAACTGGATATATGTGCCTAGATCTTTCCCCACCACATGATGCTTGCAAAAGAGAAAAATAAAAAGGAAGTAGAGGAGAACACTATTGACTCTTGCATAAAAAATAAATACATAAAAGTAAAAGATCGGCCCTTTGTAGAGGGAAGCAGAGGTTGTCATGCGCTTTTTATTTTTGGATGCACAAGCCCTTAATGCAAAGGAACGTCATGTTATATTGCCCCTTGTGATAGCAACCTTTATTATGCAGTCCGTCGCTTTTATTTCTTTACCATCACAAGTTCGTACAACGCTTATTTCCCTTACAATAAAAGTTCAGACATATTATAGGAGCAATTTTTATTGCTTTTTGCACCGATGACAACTTACTTGAAGGATCTTATTCAATCCATAGGTAGGTATGGTGGACACTCATGAGAAGAAACTGGGTTTAAGGGTTTTGGATGCACAAGTAGTATCTCTACTTGGTGCGGATTTTTGGCTAGCAAAGATATTGGACAAGCACCACATGTTGGAGGATCTATAACAATATAACTTCTATGTGAATATGAACAAACATAATTCATTACGTTGTCTTCCTTGTCCAACGTCAACATTTTGACATAAAATACTTAATGGGGGCTCACAATCATAAAAGATGTCCAAGATAGTATAGTTGCATGCGAATCTTCTCTTCCCTTATTAACTTTTTCATGAATTGCATCATTGACTAATGCTATGCTTGTTAACCTCCAATAAATTTTACCACTTATACTTTTCTTTATGTAATGTCATTACTTTCCATAAGATTAGCATATGATCTCTTTCATTATTTTCATTTCAAGGAATCACACTTATCATATCCAATGATCTATATGAAAGTTTTTATTATATCCCTCTCGAATATTCATCTTGGGACCAAATTCATATCTTGTGCAAATTACCATTACTATTATTAACTCTCAAAAAGATATAAGTGAAGCATGAGAATTAATGACAAACTACTCCAAAATATATAAGCGAAGATCAATGAGTAGTGAAACAATTAAGTAGCTATGTAAGGACGTTCTCTCATTTAAAAAGTTACAGATCTTGATATTTTATTCAAACAACAAGCAAAACAAAGACACAACCAAGTATAGCACACATTATGTGAACAAGTAAAAACTTGGGTTCAATCGAGACTAACCGATAGTTGATGAAGAAAAAGTGATGGGATGCCTACCGGGGCATCCCCAATCTTGAATGCTTGATACTTCTTGGAATATTAACTTGGGGAGCCTTGGGCATCCCCAATCTTGAACTCTTGTTTCTCATTAATTCTTCTGATATAATAATTTCCCTAAGTTTCAAAAACTTCATCCACACAAAACTTGACAAGAACTTGTGAGATATGTTAGTATAAATCCACTCAAAACCTCAACATTCTCTACTGTAGCAAATCCCTAAAATTATAATTAAACATTGAATACTAAATGCTTCTGCATATTTAATACTCCTATCCTCAAATAGAATCATTAAACAAGCCAACATATGCAAACAATGCAAACATAACAGCAATCTGCCTAAACAGGATAGTCTGTAAAGGATAATTAAGAATCCATACTTAGATAACTCAAACAATTCTGAAAATTTACCACACTAGAAATAATTTATCAAAGTTGACTGTGTCAAAATTTCAAGATTTTATCACATTCTGACATTTCTGGGCAATTTAATCAATAGCAGCAAACTTTTTGTTTTGAGACTGCAACTCATAAACTTGCAAACTGGGCATGGTAAAGGCTATAATTGGCATTTTAGTGAACTAAAAGATACAAAACATGATTATTGATGACACAAAGCAAATATCAACAGAATAAAATGATGCTCCAAGCAAGACTCATATTATGTAACGAATAAAAATATAGCTCCAAGTGAGGTTACCGATAGTGTTGAAGACGAAAGAGGGGATGCCTTCCGGGGCATCCCCAAGCTTAGGCGCTTGAGTATTACCTTGGGGTGCCTTGGGAATCCCCAAGCTTAGGGTCTTGCCACTCCTTATTCTCCTCATATCGATATCTCACCCAAAACTTGAAAACTTCAATCACACAAAACTTAACGGAACTTCGTGAGAACGGTTAGTATGATAAAGAATAAACCGTCACTTAGGTACTGTCCAAGACAAGATTCACAATTGTTCCCATATAATGCCTACTGTATTATATCATTTCCACAATTTATATCTCATAATATAAGCTATGGAAACATTAAAACAGGCAAACTATGCATTAAAAACAGAATCTGTCAAAAACAGAACAGTCTGTAATGATCTGAGCAACTACCATGCTTCTGGAACTCTAAAAATTCTGAAAGATTAGGACAACGTCAACAATTTGCATATCAATACTGTGTAAAAATTTCAGAATTGAATCAACAAGTATCCACACTATCCCAAAGGTTTTACTTGGCACTTTATTGAAAGAAAACATATAAAACATGATTACTACAGTAGCTTAATCATGTGAAGACACAAAAAAAGTAGGTATAAATATTGGGTTGTCTCCCAACAAGCGCTTTTCTTTAAAGCCTTTTAGCTAGGCATGATGATTTCAATGATGCTCGCATAAAAGTAAAGATTTGAAAGACAAAGAGAGCATCATGAAGCATATGACTAGCACATTTAAGCCTAACCCACTTCCTATGCATAGGTATTTTGTGAGCAAACAATTTATGGGAGCAAGAATCAACTAGCATAGGAAGGCAAAACAAGCATGACTTCAAATCTTTCAACATAAAGAGAGGAAACTTGATATTATTGAGATATGTAGAAGCATATGATCCTCTCTCATAATAATTTTCAGTAGCATCATGAAGAAATTCAACAATATATCCATCACACAAAAGCATTCTTGTCATGATACATAAGCATAGAATTTTTATTACTCTCCACACAAGCAAATTTATTCTCAACAATAGTAGTGGGAGCAAACTCAACAAAATAACTATCATGACATACTTGATTGGCATAATCCAATTGAAAATTAAAATCATGCTGACAAGTTTCATATTTATCATTATTATTTATAGCATACATGTCATCACAATAATCATCATAGATAGCAACTTTGTTATCATAGTCAATTGAAACCTCTTCCAAAATAGTGGAATCATCATTAAATAAAGTTGTTACCTCTCCAAATCCACTTTCATAAATATAATCATCATAAATAGGAGGCATGGTCTCATCATAACAAATTTTCTCATCAAAACTTGGGGGACTAAAAATATCATATTCATCAAACATAGCATCCCCAAGCTTGTGGCTTTGCATATCACTAGCATCATGGATATTCAAAGAATTCATACTAGCAACATTGCAATCATGCTCATCATTCAAATATTTTATGCCAAACATTTTATTGAATTCTTCTTCCATCAATTGAGCACAATTTTCCGCGTCATCATTTTCAAGAAAAACATTATAAAGACGAATAATATGAGGCAACCTCAATTCCATTTTTTGTAGTTTTCTTTTTATAAAACCAAACTAGTGATAAAACAAGAAACTAAAAGATTCGATTGCAAGATCTAAAGATATACCTTCCAGCACTCACCTCCTCGGCAACGACGCCAGAAAAGAGCTTGATGTCTACTACGCAACTTTATTCTTGTAGACTCGTGTTGGGCCTCCAAGCGCAGAGTTTTGTAGGACAGCGGCAATTTTCCCTCAAGTGGATGACCTAAGGTTTATCAATCCGTGGGAGGCATAGGTTGAAGATGGTATCTCTCAAACAACCCTGCAACCAAATACAAGAAATCTCTTGTGTCCCCAACACACCCAATACAATGGTAAATTGTATAGGTGCACTAGTTCGCCGAAGAGATGGTGATAAAAGTGTAGTATGGATAGTAGATATAGGTTTTTGTAATCTGAAAATATAAAAACAGCAAGGTAGCAAGTAACAAAAGTGAGCACAATCGGTATTGCAATGCTTAAAAACAAGGCCTAGGGTTCATACTTTCACAAGTGCAATCTCTCAACAATGCTAATATAATTGGATCATATAACCATCCCTCAACGTGCAATAAAGAATCACTCCCAAGTTCCTATTAGTGGAGAACATAAGATAGAAATTGTTTGTAGGGTACGAAACCACCTCAAAGTTATTCTTTCTGATCAATCTATTGAGCTATTCCTGTAAGTGTCACAAACAGCCCTAGAGTTCGTACTAAAATAACACCATATGATACACATCAACCAACTCTAATGTCACCTAGATACTCCAATGTCACCACAAGTATCCGTGAGTTGATTATACGATATGCATCAAACAACTTCATAATCATAATATTCAATCCACACAAAGAACTCCAAGGAGCACCCCAAAGTTTCTATCGGAGAAAAGATAATGAAAACGTGCATCAACCCCTATGCATAGATTACCCCAATGTCACCTCGGGAATCCGCGAGTTGAGTGCCAAAACATATATCAAGTGAATTAATATAATACCCCATTGTCACCACGGGTATTCATATGCAAGACATACATAAAGTGTTCTCAAATCTGAATATTCAATCCGACAATAAGGAAACCTCAAAGGGAAAAGATTCAATTCATCACAACAAGGATAGAGAGGGAAGAAACACCATATGATCCAACTATATTAACAAAGCTCGCGATACATCAAGATCGTGCCAAATCAAGAACACGAGAGAGAGAGAGATAAAACACATAGCTACTGGTACAAACCCTCAGCCCCGAGGGTGAACTACTCCCTCCTCGTCATGGAAACCGCCGGGATGATGAAGATGGCCTCCGGTGATGATTCTCCCCTCCGGCAGGGTGCCGGAAAAGGGCTCCAGATGGGATCTCCTTGGTACAGAGGCTATCGACGGCATAAAAACTCATCTAGGTTAACTTTCGGGGGTTTCTGAATATATATGATTTTTTGGCGTTGGAATCACGTGAAGAAGGGCCACAGGGGGCCCACGACGCACCAGGGCGCGCCTGGGGGGGTGGCGCGCCCTGGTGGCTCATGGGGCCCCTGTGGGTCTTCTGGCCACCTCCCGAAGCTTCTAGTGTCTCTTATGTTCCAGAAAAAATCGTCAAAAAGTTTCGCTGCATTTGGACTTCATTTGATATGGATTTTCTGGAAAACCAAAAACAAGCAGAAAACAACAACTGGCACTGGGCACTAGGTCAATATGTTAGTCCATGAAAATCATATAAAAGCCATATAAAAGTGCACCAAAATCATACAAAACTATAATAAACATGGCATGAATACTTCATAGATTATAGATATGTTGGAGACGTATCAGATGTAATCACGGATGGACTTGAAGCCGCGTTTGATGTGCTTGGTCTTCTTGTGAAACCTGGGCTCCTTTGCAATGGCAATTGCACCAGTATTGTCACAAAAGATAGTCATTGGATCCGATGCACTAGGCACAACTCCTAGATCGGATATGAACTCCTTCATCTAGACTCCTTAATTCGCTGCTTCTGAAGCAGCTATATACTCCGCCTTACATGTTGATCCCGCTACGACGCTTTGCTTGGAACTACACCAACTGGTTGCTCCACAATTCAAAATAAATATGTATCCGGTTTGTGACTTCGAGTCATCCGGATCAGTGTCAAAGCTAGCATCGACGTAACCCTTTACGACGATCTCTTCGTGACCTCCATAAATGAGAAACATGTCCTTAGTCCTTTTTAGGTACTTAAGGATATTTTTGACTGCTGTCCAGTGATCCACTCCTGGATTACTTTGGTACCTCCCTGCCAGACTTATGGCAAGGCACACATCAGGTCTGGTACACAGCATGGGATACATAATAGAGCCTATGGCTGAGGCATAAGGGATGACCTTCATCCTTTCTCTTTCTTCTGCCGTGGTCGGACTTTGAGTCTGACTCAACTTCACACCTTGCAACACAGGTAAGAACCCCTCCTTTGACTGGTCCATTTTGAACTTCTTCAAAATCTTGTCAAGGTATGTGCTTTGTGAAAGTCCTATCAGGCGTCTCGATCTATCTCTATAGATCTTAATACCCAATATGTAAGCAGCTTCACCCAGGTCTTTCATTGAAAAACTCTTGTTCAAATAACCCTTTATGCTTTCCAGAAATTCTATATCATTTCCAATCAATAATATGTCATCCACATATAGTATTAGAAATGCTACAGAGCTCCCACTCACTTTCTTGTAAATACAAGCTTCTCCAGAAGTTTGTATAAAACCAAAAGCTTTGATTACCTCATCAAAGCGTATATTCCAAATCTGAGATGCTTGCACCAGTCCATAGATGGATCGCTGGAGCTTGCATACCTTGTTAGCATCTTTAGGATCGACAAAACCTTCCACATTGTCTTGCGTATTATGACGTTAGGACACACCATTACGATGTGGTGTTCCAGGTGGCGTGAGTTGTGAAACAATTCCACATTGTCTTAAATGAGTGCCAAACTCGTAACTCAAATATTCACCTCCACGATCAGATCATAGAAACTTTATTTTCTTGTTACGATGATTCTCCACTTCATTCTGAAATTCCTTGAATTTTTCAAATGTTTCAAACTTGTGTTTCATTAACTAAATATACCTATATCAACTTAAATCATCCGTGAAGGTAAGAAAATTTCATCGGACCGCATACATCGATATGTATTATTTCCAATAAGTCACTTGCCCTCTCCATTGTTTCGGAAACAGGGTTTTAGTCATCTTGCCCATGAGGCATGGTTCACATGTTTCAAATGATTCATAATCAAGTGATTCCAAAACTCCATCAGCATGGAGTTTCTTCATGCGCTTTACACCAATATGACCTAAGCGGCAGTGCCACAAGTATGTGGTACTATCATCATTAACTTTGCATCTTTTGGCATCAATATTATGAACATGTGTATCAGTACGATCGAGATTCAATAAGAATAAACCATTCACAAGGGGTGCATGACCATAAAAGATACTATCCATATAAATAGAACAACCATTATTCTCTTACTTAAATGAATAACCATCTCGCAATAAACAAGATCTAGATATAATGTTCATGCTCAACGCATGCACCAAATAACAATTATTTAGGTTTAAAACTAATCCCGAAGGTAGACGTAGAGGGAGCGTGCCGACGGCGATCACATCAACCTTGGAGCCATTTCCAACGCGCATCGTCACCTCGTCCTTAGCTAGTCTTCGTTTATTCTGTAGCTCCTACTTCGAGTTACAAATATTAGCAACCGAACCAGTATCAAATACCCAGGCGCTACTACGAGCACTAGTAAGGTACACATCAATAACATGTATATCAAATATACCTTTCTTGACGTTGCCAGCCTTCTTATCTGCCAAGTACTTGGGGCAGTTCCGCTTCCAATGGCCATTCCCCTTGCAATAGAAGCACTCAGTCTCAGGTTTGGGTCCAACCTTGGGTTTCTTCATGGGAGCAGCAACTGCCTTGCCATTCCTCTTGAAGTTCCCTTTCTTTCCCTTGCCTTTCTTGAAACTAGTGGTCTTCTTGACCATCAACACTTGATGCTCTTTCTTGATTTCTACCTCCGCGGCCTTAAGCATCGTGAAAAGCTCAGGGATCGTTTTCTCCATCCCTTGCAAATTATAGTTCATCACAAAGCCCTTGTAGCTTGGTGGTAGTGACTGGAGAACTCTATCAATCGCTACATAATCCGGAAGATTAACTCCCAACTGATTCAAGAGGTTGTAGTACCCAGACATCTTGAGTACGTGCTCACTTATAGAGCTATTCTCCTCCATCTTGCAACTAAAGAACTTGTCGGAGGTGTCATACATCTCAACCCGGGCATGAACTTGAAATACCAATTTCAGCTCCTGGAACATCTCATATGCTCCGTGGTGCTCAAAACGTCTTGGGAGCCCCGGTTCTAAGCCGTAAAGCATGGCGCACTGAAGTATCGAGTAGTCATCAGAACGTGCCTGCCAGACGTTCATAGCATCCACAGACGACACTGGAGGGGGTGGCGCACCGAGCGGTGCATCAAGGACATAAGCCTTCTGTGCAGCAGTGAGGATAATCCTCAAATTATGGACCCAGTCCGCATAGTTGCTTCCATCATCTTTCAACTTAGCTTTCTCTAGGAACGCATTAAAATTCAGGGGAGCTACAGCGCGAGCCATTGATCTACAACATAATTTTGCAAAGACAATTTAGACTATGTTAATGATAATGGGTTCAGTTAATCAAATTACTAGTGAACTCCCACTTAAATCAACATCCCTCAAGTTGTCTAAGTGTTTACACGATCCATATCAACCAACCCATGTCCGATCATCACGTGAGATGGCGTGGTCATCAACGATGAACATCTCCATGTTGATCATATCTACTACATGACTCGTGTTCGACCTTTCGGTCCTCCGTGTTCCGAGGCCATGTCTGTACATGATAGGCTCGTCAAGTTTAACCCAAGTATTCCGCATGTGTAAAACTGGATTACACCCGTTGTATGCAAACGTAGAGTCTATCACACCCGATCATCACGAGGTGCTTCGAAACGATGAACTTTTGCAACGGTGCATACTTAGGGAGAACACTTTTATCTTGAAATTTAGTGAAGGGATCATCTTATAATGCTACCGCCGTCCTAAGCAAAATAAGATGCATAAAAAGATAAACATCACATGCAATCAATATGTGACATGATATGGCCATTATCATCTTGTACTTTTGATCTCCATCTCCAAAGCACTGGCATGATCTCCATCGTCACCGGCATGACACCATGATCTCCATCATCATGATCTCCATCATTGTGTCGTCATCGTGGTTTTCTCCACCAACTATTGCTTCTACAACTATTGCTAACGCATAGCGATAAAGTAAAGCAATTACATGGCGTATAAAGACTGACACGCAGGTCATACAATAAATTAAAGACAGCTCTATGGCTCCTGCAGTTGCCGTACTCATCGACATGCAAGTCGTGAACCTATTACAAAACATGATCATCTCATACATCAACATATATCACATCACGTTTTGTCCATACCACATCACAACATGATCTACAAAAACAAGTTAGACGTCATCTACTTTGTTGTTGCAATTTTATGTGGCTGCTAGGGCAAACTATAAGAACCGTTCTTACGTACAAAAAACCACAACGGTGATATACAAGTTGCCTTTTAACCTTCTACAAGGACTGCCCTCGTCAAATCAGATTCAACTAAAGTGGGAGAGACAGACACCCGCAAAGCCACTTTTATGCAATACAAGTTGCATGTCCAATAGTGGAACCGGTCTCATGTGCATGGATGTAACACCCCTATGTAATGAGCTACAGTGATCCACTATAATAATCCAAGTCATCTGAGATTTGCAATGATAATTAATGTGGATTAATATCTCATTTCAAATTCTGCCCCTGAAATCAAATTCAAATGCAATTGAATTTTGGAGTTGCACAAAAGTTGCTGGAAAAATGTTCATTATTTAGTAAATATTCCAAAACAAATTGTTGTTCTAGAAAACAACATCACTATGTTGCTAGAATGGACAGTAGCATTTAATCCAGTGCAATTCCAGCAATTTAATATGCAAATCCATTTATGCAAATTGCAAAAGGAATTCCTTTGCCTCCCAAAATATTTGTGGCAATACATAAAAATGCAATGTATTTATTGGGCTTAATCCCACATTTTTATAAAATGATTTGGATGCCCAATTAATTCCATTCCCTCTCTGTTTATTAAATAAAAGAAGAAAAAGAACAGAAAAGAAATCGGGTGAGGCCTGTCTGGCGCGGCCCAGCCGGCCCATTCCTGTTCGTCTACCTGCTCCCCACCTGCGTGTCGCCGCCGTCCTGGACCACAGCTCGCCGCGCCGCCCACTGGCTGCCACGGCGCCGAGGCAGTTGGCGAGGGGATAAGGGCCTCCCCCGAGCCATCTCCCCTGGTCGCCCTCACCATTCCCCTTCCTCCCTCTCCCTCACGCGCTCTCTCTCCCTCTCTGCCCGAGCAGGCTCGCCGTCGCGGCCGCCGTGGCTAGCAGCTTCCCCGAGGCCCGTGGACGTGCCCTGGAGCTTAGCCTCGCTCGGCTACGTCGAGCCGTGCAAGCCGTTCGAGCCGCGGCCCTCCGCAGCGCCGGATCTCCCTCGTCCCTTTCCTCCTCTGTCACCGACGCTCGCCGGTGACCTCGAGCTCCCCTGCAGCTACAAAACCGCCAAGGGCTTTTCCTAGCCGCTCAGTGAGCATTCCCCTCCTCTCCTCTCTCTCTGGCTACCCGCAATTGCCGTAGCTCGCAGCCGACGCCGCCGCGCCATGATTGCTCGAACAGAGCTCCGCCGCCATTTCTATTGCCGTCGCGGTAGTGCTCGTCGTTGCCCGCCGAGCTCACCAACGAGCTCAGTGCATCTCTCTGGAGCCGCCTGTGCTCTCCGCCCGTTTTCCCAAGCCTCGTAGCGGCGAGTTCGCTGGAGCCTGATTCCGGCGCCGCCTGTCGTCGTCGTAGAGCTCGCCTCCGACCACTTCCGCTCGCTCCGGCGCCGTGGATCGACGCGGGGTGGAGTCGCCGTTCGAATGCCGTCGGAAACGCCCGATTTGGTGCCGTGTGGAAGAAACTCGAGCTCACCGGAGTCGCGCCGCCGTATACCGGCTCGCTAGAGCTTCTCCGGCGAGGCGTCCGACGTGGCACCGGCTGGGACCCGCCCTGAGACGCTGACAGTGGGCCCTAGGCCGCCGTTTGACCGCGTTGACTTCGGTCAACGCGGGTTACTGTTCACCTTAAGCCACTGACGTGTGGGCCCGCATAGTTAATTAACTACTAACGACTAATTAGTTAAATCAGTTAGTTAGTTAGGTCACTAACAGGTCGGGCCCACTAATTAATTAACTCTGTTAGTTAGATTAATCACTGATTAAAACCTGTGAGGCTGACAGGTGGGTCCCACCTGCCTGTTTGACCAGTCAGTTGGTCAGCCGACTGCTGACGCAAGCATGACATCAGCCTGACGTCATATGCCATTTCTGGAATTCTGTTAATTTAAAAAAATTCAGAAAATAGTTTAAAACTTTGAAAAATCGTAGAAAATTAACCGTAGCTCGGATCAAAAAACTTTCTACATGAAAGTTGCTCAGAAAAATCCCACGAATTTGATCGTGCCATCTGTTTTCATGTCGGGACCCTCTACGTAGGTGAACCCGCAACTTTTTGCCTGTTTCCGGTAGATGAATAGTGCATACATACCTGCTAATAATTCCAACTTAAATCCTAAAATAGCTAAAATGGTTTAGACATATTTTAGGCAACCATGCACTACGTCTTAGCATCTCATGCTCTGTGTTGCATCTGTTGCTTTTATTTATTGTTTCTTCCCCCTCTTCTATTCCGATAGCCCCCGAGACCGACGCAGCTCAGGAGACCGACGACACCACTGACGACCCCTCCTTTGCCGCAGAGCTTCCAGGCAAGCAACCCCCCCTTGACGCATGCCTATATCACCTATTCTTTCTCCCTCCTGCTTGCATTAGAAATTGCTACTGCTTTGTTTTATCCTATTCTGCTGCATAGCCTGTCCTTGTAACTACTTTGATACTGTACCTGTTATCCAAAATGCTTAGTATAGGTTGGATGGTAGTAATCCATCTGTGGCCCCTCTTCCTTGCTTTAGTTGCCCCGCTATAGTACCTGTGTCCCGATTGATGTGATCGTCGGGCTGAGACCAGCATATCACCACACACCCCTAGTTGCTCGACGCTGCAGAGCTAACATCGAGTGCCGAGGGTGATACCTTTCTTCTCACTCCCGATGAGGCCTCTGTAGTACAGCTATTCGGTTGTGGGTTACCGAGGGTGATTCCTCTTCCCCACCTCCGATAAAGCTTCTGTCGTGCATGTTGGGGAACGTTGCATGGGAAACAAAAATTTTCCTACGCACACACAAGATCTATCCATGGTGATGAGCATCTACGAGAGGGAGAGTAAATCTACATACCCTTGTAGATCGCTAAGCGGAAGCGTTTAAGAAACGCGGTTGATGTAGTCGAACGTCTCCGCGATCCAAATCGCAAGTCGTCCCTCGATCCGATCACGAACTAGCGCCGAACGGACGGCACCTCCGCGTTCAACACACGTACGGCTTGATGACGCCTTCACCTCCTCGATCCAGCGAGCGATGGTGAAGTAGTGGTTGAGTTCCAGTAGCACGACGGCGTGGTGATGGTGGTGAGGAACAATCTCTGCAGGGCTTCGCCAAGCGCTACGGAGATTATGATGGAGGAACTAGAGGGTTAGGGTTGCCGCACACGGCTTGGGGAAATCTTGATGTGTTCCGGGTGCTAGCCCTGCCCCTCTATTTATATGTTGAGCCCTGGGGTCGAAACTTGGAGAAAGAGCCTCCTCAAAGTCGGTTTGGCCCGCAAGGCAAGAGTCCTGCTCGGACTCCAGGACCAGACGCCAGGGTCCTCGGCGTCTGGCCCCAGACGCCAGGGTCCCTGGCGTCTGGCCCCTGGCCTCCGCAAAACTTCCTTTTGCACCTTCCTAAAGCCTCGTGGGCTTTACCCCTTGGCCCAAATAAAGTGTTCTCGTACCCGAACATTTCGGGAAACATCCGAAACTCCTTCCGGTGAATTCCGGAACCCTTCCGGAGACCAAACACTATTATCCCATATATCAATCTTTACCTCCGGACTATTCCAGAGCTCCTCGTCATGTCCGGGATCTCATCCGGGACTCCGAACAACTTTCGGTCACCAACATAACAACTCAACTATACTTATATCGTCACCAAACGTTAAGTGTGTAGACCCTGCGGGTTCGAGAACTATGTAGACATGACCGAGACACCTCTACGGTCAATAACCAATAGCGGGACCTGGATGCCCATATTGGCTCCTACATATTCTACGAAGATCTTTATCGGTCGAACCTCTATGTCAAGGATTCAGTTAATCCCGTATGCTGTTCCCTTTGTTCTTCGGTATGTTACTTGCCCGAGATTCGATCGTCGGTATCTCTATACCTAGTTCAATCTCATTACCGGCAAGTCTCTTTACTCGTTCCGTAATACAAGATCTCATGGCTAACACTTTAGTCACATTGCTTGCAAGGCTCATTGTGATGTTGTATTACCGAGTGGGCCCTGAGATACCTCTCCGTCACACAGAGTAACAAATCCCAGTCTTGATCCATGCCAACCCAACAGACATCCTCGGAGATACCTGTAGAGCACCTTTATAGTCACCCAGTTACGTTGCGACGTTTGATACACACAAGGTACTCCTCCGATGTCAGGGAGTTGCATGATCTCATGGTCATAGGAACAGATACTTGACATGCAGAAAACAATAGCAATAAACTGACACGATCAAATGCTACGTTCTTAGTTTGGGTCTTGTCCATCACATCATTCTCCTAATGATGTGATCCCGTTATCAAATGACATCTCATGTCAATGGCTAGGAAACCTTAACCATCTTTGATCAACGAGCTAGTCAACTAGAGGCTTACTAGGGACACAGTGTTGTTTATGTACCCACACATGTATTTGAGTTTCCAATCAATACAATTATAGCATGGATAATAAACGATTATCATGAACAAGGAAATATAATAATAACCAATTTATTATTGCCTCTAGGGCATATTTCCAACAGTCTCCCACTTGCACTAGAGTCAATAATCTAGTTCACATCACTATGTGATTTACATTGTAATGAATCGAACACCCATGCAGTTCTGGTGTTGTTCATGTTTAGCCCTTGGAAGAGGTTTAGTCATCGGATCTGCAACATTTAGATCCGTGTGTACTTTGCAAATATTTATGTCGTCCTCCTTGATGTAATCGCGGATGGAATTGAAACGTCGCTTTATGTGTCTGGTCCTCTTGTGAAATCTTGGTTCCTTGGCTAGAGCAATGGCACCAGTATTATCACAAAACAGAGTCATTGGGTTAAGCGCACTAGGCACTACTCCAAGATCTGGCATGAACTCCTTCATCCAGACACCTTCCTTCGCCGCCTCCGAGGCAGCGATGTACTCCGCTTCGCATGTAGAATCTGCTACCACGCTTTGCTTGGAACTGCACCAGCTAACCGCACCCCCATTAAGAATAAACACGTATCCGGTTTGAGACTTAGAGTCATCTGGATCAGTGTCAAAGCTTGCATCGACGTAACCCTTTACGACGAGCTCTTGATCACCTCCATAAACGACAAACATATCCTTAGTCCTTTTCAGGTACTTCAGGATATTCTTGACCGCCGTCCAGTGTTCCATTCCTGGATCACTTTGAAACCTTCCGACCATACTTATGGCAAGGCTGACATTGGGTCTTGTGCACAGGATTGCATACATGATAGAGCCTATGGCCGAAGCATAGGGGATGACACTCATCTTTTCTCTATCTTCTGCAGTCACTGGGCATTGAGTCTTACTCAACTTCACACCTTGCAATACAGGCAAGAACCCCTTCTTGGACTGATCCATTTTGAACTTCTTCAAAACTTTGTCAAGGTATGTGCTTTGTGAAAGTCCTATCAAGCGTCTCGATCTATCTCTATAGATCTTGATGCCTAATATGAAAGCAGCTTCTCCTAGGTCCTTTATTGAAAAACTCTTGTTCAAATATTCCTTTACGCTTTCCAGCATTTCTATATTGTTTCCAATCAGTAATATGTCATCCACATATAATATTAGAAACGCTATAGAGCTCCCACTCACTTTCTTGTAAATACAAGCTTCTCCGTAAACTTGTATAAACTCGAACGCTTTGATCACCTCATCAAAACGAAGATTCCAACTCCGAGATGCTTGCACCAGTCCATAAATGGATCGCTGGAGTTTGCAAACTTTGTCAGCATTCTCTGGATCGATAAAACCTTCTGGTTGCATCATATACAACTCTTCCTTAAGGTAACCGTTAAGGAACGCTGTTTTGACATCCATCTGCCAAATTTCATAATCGAAAAAGGCAGCTATTGCTAACATGATTCTGACGGACTTAAGCATCGCTACGGGTGAGAAGGTCTCATCGTAGTCAACTCCTTGAACTTGTGAAAAACCCTTTGCCACAAGTCGAGCTTTATAGACGGTGACATTACCGTCCGCGTCCGTCTTCCTCTTAAAGATCCATTTGTTCTGAATGGCCTTACGCCCTTCAGGTAATACTTCCAAAGTCCATACTTTGTTTTCATACATGGATCCCATCTCGGATTTCATGGCCTCTAACCACTTCTCGGAATCCGGGCCCATCATCGCTTCTCCATAGCTCGTAGGTTCATCGTTGTCTAACAACATGACCTCTAAGACAGGGTTGCCGTACCACTCAGGAGCAGTACGCGTCCTTGTCGACCTACGAGGTTCGATAGTAACTTGATCCAAAGCTTCATGATCATCATCATTAACTTCCTCTTCAGCTAATGTAGGCTCCACAGAAACAACTTTCTGCACTGCGCTACTCTCAGGTTGAAGTAAAGGTTCAACAACCTCATCAAGTTCTATCTTCCTCCCACTCAATTCTTTCGAGAGAAACTCTTTCTCAAGAAATGTTCCGTTTTTAGCGACAAACACTTTGCCTTCGGATCTGAGGTAGAAGGTATACCCAACTGTCTCTTTTGGGTATCCTATGAAGACGCATTTCTCCACTTTGGGTTCCAGCTTTTCAGGCTGAAGCTTTTTGACATAAGCATCACATCCCCAAACTTTAAGAAACGACAGTTTTGGCTTCTTGCCAAACCAAAGTTCATATGGCGTCGTCTCAACGGATTTCGATGGTGCCCTATTTAAAGTGAATGCAGCTGTCTCTAATGCATAACCCCAAAACGATAGTGGCAAATCGGCAAGAGACATCATAGATCGCACCATATCCAATAAAGTTCGATTACGACGTTCGGACACACCATTACGCTGTGGTGTTCCAGGCGGTGTCAGTTGTGAAACAATTCCACATTGTCTTAAGTGACTGCCAAACTCATAACTCAGATATTCTCCTCCTCGATCAGATCGTAGGAATTTAATCTTCTTGTTACGATGATTCTCAACTTCACTCTGAAATTGTTTGAACTTTTTCAAATGTTTCAGACTTATGTTTCATTAAGTAAATATACCCATATCTACTTAAGTCATCAGTGAAGGTGAGAAAGTAACGATAACCACCGCGCGCCTCAATACTCATCGGACCACACACATCAGTATGTATGATTTCCAATAAGTCACTTGCCCGTTCCATTGTTCCAGAGAACGGCGTTTTAGTCATCTTGCCCATGAGGCATGGCTCACATGTGTCAAGTGATTCAAAATCAAGTGACTCCAAAAGTCCATCAGCATGGAGCTTCTTCATGCGTTTTACACCAATATGACCTAAACGGCAGTGCCACAAGAAAGTGGTATTATCATTATCAATTCTACATCTTTTGGCATCAATGTTATGAACATGTGTATCATTACTATCGAGATTCAATAAGAATAAACCCCTCACATTGGGTGCATGACCATAAAAGATATTACTCATATAAATAGAACAACCATTATTCTCTGATTTAAATGAGTAACCGTCTCGCAATAAACAAGATCCAGATATAATGTTCATGCTTAACGCAGGCACCAAATAACACTTATTTAGGTTCATCACTAATCCCGACGGTAATCGAAGAGCGAGCGTGCCGACGGCGATCACATCAACCTTGGAACCATTTCCCACGCGCATCGTCACTTCGTCCTTTGCCAGCCTCCGTCTATTCCGCAGTTCCTGTTTAGAGTTGCAAATATGAGCAACCGCACCGGTATCAAATACCCAGGCACTACAACGAGGGTTGGTAAGGTACACATCAATAACATGTATATCATATATACCTTGTTTGTTGTTGGCCGCCTTCTTGTCAGCCAAATACTTGGGGCAGTTCCGCTTCCAGTGTCCAGTTCCCTTGCAATGAAAACACACAGTTTCTGGTTTGGGTCCGGCCTTGGGTTTCTTCACGAGAGGAGCAACTGTTTTGCCACTCTTCTTGGAGTTACCCTTCTTACCCTTGCCATTTTTCTTGAAACTAGTGGTTTTATTGACCATCAACACTTGATGCTCCTTCTGAATTTCAGACTCAGCGGCTTTCAGCATCGCAAACAGCTCGGCGACTGACTTGTTCATCCCGTGCATGTTATAGTTCAATACGAAGCTCTTGTAGCTAGGTGGCAATGATTGAAGAACTCTGTCAGTGATAGCCTCTGGCAGAAGGGGCATCCCCAATTCAGCCAGACGGGTGGAGTACCCAGACATTCTGAGCACGTGATCACTGATAGACCCGTTCTCCTCCATCTTGCAAGCATAGAACTTATCGGAGATCTCATATCTCTCGATCCGGGCATTCTTCTGAAAGATAAACTTCAACTCCTGGAACATCTCATATGCTCCATGACGTTCAAAACGTCTTTGAAGTCCCGGTTCTAAGCCATACAACATTGCACATTGAACTATTGAGTAATCATCAGAAAGAGCCTGCCAGGCGTTCACAACGTCTAGAGACTCAACTGGAGCGGGTGGATCACCAAGCGGTGCATCAAGGACATAAGCTTTCTGGGAAGCCGTAAGGATAATCCTTAGATTACGGGCCCAGTCCACAAAGTTACTTCCATCATCTTTCAACTTAGCTTTCTCTAGGAACGCATTAAAATTCAGGGGTGCTACTGCGCGAGCCATGATCTACAACATAAATATAGCAAAGACAACTTAGACTATTGTTCTAGATAATGAGTTTAGTTAATCATATTACTTAAAAACTCCCACTCAAATTGACATCCCTCCGGTCATTCGAGTGTAACATGATCCAAATCCACCAACTCAAGTCCGATCATCACGTGAGTTGAGGTGGTTTCAATGGTGACCATCTTCATGTTGATCATATCTACTATATGACTCATGTTCGACCTTTCGGTCTCTTGTGTTCCGAGGCCATGTCTGTACATGCTAGGCTCGTCAAGTTTAACCCAAGTGTTCCGCGTGTGCAACATGGCTTGCACCCGTTGTATGTGAACGTGGAGTCTATCACACCCGATCATCACGGCGTGTCTCGAAACGACGAACTTTCGCAACGGTGCACACTCGGGGAGAACACAATTTATCTTGAAATTTAAGTGAGGGATCACCTTATAATGCTACCGTCGTCCTAAGCAAAATAAGATGCATAAAAGGATTAACATCACATGCAAATCATAAGTGACATGATATGGCCATGAACTTGTGCTTTTGATCTCCATCTCCAAAGCACCGGCATGATCTCCATCGTCACCGGCATGACACCATGATCTCCATCATCTTGATCTCTATCAACGTGTCGCCATGAGGTTGTCGCGCCGACTGTTGCTTCCACGACTATTGCTAACGTTTAGCGATAAAGTAAAGCATTACATAGCGCTTAATGATTGACACGCAGGTCATACAATAATTAAAGACAACTCTATGGCTCCTGCCAGTTGCCGTACTCATCGACATGCAAGTCGTGATATTCTATACAACACATGATCATCTCATACATCACATATATCTCATCATGTAATTGGCCATATCACATCACAACATACCCTGGAAAAACAAGTTAGACGTCCTCTAATTGTTGTTGCAAATTTTACGTGGCTGCTACGGGTTTGCAAGAACCGTTCTTACCTACGCAAAACCACAACGTGGTGTAGTGATTGCTTTTTGATCTTCTAAAAGAACCCTCTTCATTGAAATTGATTCAACTAAAGTGAGAAAGACAGACACCCGCTAGCCATCTTTATGCAACGAAGTTACATGTCAGTTGAAGGAACCTGTCTCGCGTAAGCGTACGCGTAATGTCGGTCCGGGCCGCTTCATCTCACAATACCGCCGAATCAACTATCAACTAGTAATGGCAAGCAATATGTATACACCCACGCCCACAACTCGTTTGTGTTCTACTCGAGATCTCATCTACGCATAGACCTAGCTCGGATGCCACTGTTGGGGAACGTTGCATGGGAAACAAAAAATTTCCTACGCACACACAAGATCTATCCATGGTGATGAGCATCTACGAGAGGGAGAGTAAATCTACATACCCTTGTAGATCGCTAAGCGGAAGCGTTTAAGAAACGCGGTTGATGTAGTCGAACGTCTCCGCGATCCAAATCGCAAGTCGTCCCTCGATCCGATCACGAACTAGCGCCGAACGGACGGCACCTCCGCGTTCAACACACGTACGGCTTGATGACGCCTTCACCTCCTCGATCCAGCGAGCGATGGTGAAGTAGTGGTTGAGTTCCAGCAGCACGACGGCGTGGTGATGGTGGTGAGGAACAATCTCTGCAGGGCTTCGCCAAGCGCTACGGAGATTATGATGGAGGAACTAGAGGGTTAGGGTTGCCGCACACGGCTTGGGGAAATCTTGATGTGTTCCGGGTGCTAGCCCTGCCCCTCTATTTATATGTTGAGCCCTGGGGTCGAAACTTGGAGAAAGAGCCTCCTCAAAGTCGGTTTGGCCCGCAAGGCAAGAGTCCTGCTCGGACTCCAGGACCAGACGCCAGGGTCCTCGGCGTCTGGCCCCAGACGCCAGGGTCCCCGGCGTCTGGCCCCTGGCCTCCGCAAAACTTCCTTTTGCACCTTCCTAAAGCCTCGTGGGCTTTACCCCTTGGCCCAAATAAAGTGTTCTCGTACCCGAACATTTCGGGAAACATTCGAAACTCCTTCCGGTGAATTCCGGAACCCTTCCGGAGACCAAACACTATTATCCCATATATCAATCTTTACCTCCGGACTATTCCAGAGCTCCTCGTCATGTCCGGGATCTCATCCGGGACTCCGAACAACTTTCGGTCACCAACATAACAACTCAACTATACTTATATCGTCACCAAACGTTAAGTGTGTAGACCCTGCGGGTTTGAGAACTATGTAGACATGACCGAGACACCTCTACGGTCAATAACCAATAGCGGGACCTGGATGCCCATATTGGCTCCTACATATTCTACGAAGATCTTTATCGGTCTAACCTCTATGTCAAGGATTCAGTTAATCCCGTATGCTGTTCCCTTTGTTCTTCGGTATGTTACTTGCCCGAGATTCGATCGTCGGTATCTCTATACCTAGTTCAATCTCGTTACCGGCAAGTCTCTTTACTCGTTCCGTAATACAAGATCTCATGGCTAACACTTTAGTCACATTGCTTGCAAGGCTCATTGTGATGTTGTATTACCGAGTGGGCCCTGAGATACCTCTCCGTCACACGGAGTAACAAATCCCAGTCTTGATCCATGCCAACCCAACAGACATCCTCGGAGATACCTGTAGAGCACCTTTATAGTCACCCAGTTACGTTGCGACGTTTGATACACACAAGGTACTCCTCCGATGTCAGGGAGTTGCATGATCTCATGGTCATAGGAACAGATACTTGACATGCAGAAAACAATAGCAATAAACTAACATGATCAAATGCTACGTTCTTAGTTTGGGTCTTGTCCATCACATCATTCTCCTAATGATGTGATCCCGTTATCAAATGACATCTCATGTCAATGGCTAGGAAACCTTAACCATCTTTGATCAACGAGCTAGTCAACTAGAGGCTTACTAGGGACACAGTGTTGTTTATGTACCCACACATGTATTTGAGTTTCCAATCAATACAATTATAGCATGGATAATAAAAGATTATCATGAACAAGGAAATATAATAATAACCAATTTATTATTCCCTCTAGGGCATATTTCCAACAGTGCAACCCCCGCAAGTGTGAATACCATCGAGGGTGATTCCTCCGGATTCACTTTGACGGGATCATCGAGTAGGCATCCAACGAGGGTGATTCCTCGGATTCCTGCTAGATGTTATGGATACACGGTTACTTGCACTTTATTACTGCTGTTACTGGATAAAGACGGGTCGACCCCGAGGGGTGCCCGTGAGAGATGTGGAGTCGGGTTGACCATGAAGGTACCCGCGAGATGAATACGAGGCACGGCCGGGCATTCCTAGCCCTTGCCGTAAGTCCGCGAGATGGGGCGACGGGGTCACGGGATCGTGAGTCTCTGCTCGTTTCCGCGCGCTCCAAATGCATTAATGGGTTAGCATATGTAATCTGAGTAGGCCTCTGGCCTTTTCACGCTAACCAGCACGTGGGAATAATATGGGTACTCGGCGTCGTGGTATCAGCCGAAGTTCTTGAGATGTCAGCGATTGAGCGGCGCGCGCCGGGTTGGACTGGTAACGCCCGCGCTTGTATTAAGGGGGCTAGGTCTACTCCCGGCCGCCCACGCAACGCGCAGGAGTGCAAAGGGCGACGGGCCCAGGACCCCTTCGCACTTAGGATGTAGACCGGCATGCTGGCCTCTCTGTTGAGCCTAGGTAGGGCTACGACGTGTCGATACTCCGAGGCCGGGCATCGACTGAGCAAGTGTGTCCGGCCAGAGTCATCGAACGTGTTGGGTAAGTTGGTGCACCCCTGCAGGGAAGTATATCTATTCGAATAGCCGTGTCCACGGTAACAGGACGCTCGGAGAATATCCCGATCTTCTACAACTAGAAATGGGTTGAATATATTGGCTCCGGGATCGCTTTCTCGCAGGGAGTCGAGGAAGGATCTCTGGGCGATGTTTGATACTTGTTGCTACTACTATACTTATGTACTAATCTGCACTCTTCTTATGCTGCAAGACCGCTGAAGATGCTAGTCTTCGATAGGCTAGGCTTTCCCCTTCTATTCTGGCATTTCTACAAATCAGTCCACATATACAGCCTTCCATTGATAATGTTGCATAAGTAGAATAGCTCTGATGTAAGTCTTGCTGAGTACTTTGGATGAGTACTCACGGTTGCTTTGCTTTCTTTTTCCCCATACCCGATACTTGAGATCAGATGACGGAGCCCCGGAGCCAGCTGCCCCTGCTGTCGACGACTACTACAAGTACTACTACCCCCCCTGGGTACTACTACTACGAGGAGCCCTCCGATGACCAGGAGTAGTTAGGAGGCACCCAGGCAGGAGGCCTGCGCCTTTCGATCCAGTGTTTTTATTTTGACCCGCCTTCTAAAGGCCTATCTCTTAACTATATGTCTGTACTCAGATATCTAATGCTTCTGCTGATGCTTGTATGACATCGAGCTTTTGTATTCGAGCCCTCGAGACCCCTGGCTTGTAATATAAAGCTTGTATTGTTTTATTTGTGTTTAGAGTTGTGTTGTGATATCTTCAAGTGAGTCCTTAGGCTTGATCATGTGCATTTGCGTGTATGATTAGTGCACGATTAAGCCGGGGGCGTCACAAGTTGGTATCAGAGCCGACTGCCTGTAGGAACCCCCCTTTCCAACTCCTTGGCCGAAGTTGAGTCTAGAATGTGCAAAATGATTTTACTAACATGTCTGTGTGGCTTACGGGCCCACGTCGCCAATGGGTGGTATTAGGATCTTTTATTCCTCACCTATACTCTGGGACTCTGATCTCTCTTCCTTTCGGGTTAAATGATTTACTAACTCTGACATTAGGTTCTCGTAATCACTTTCACCCGGAGAGCTGGATTGTCTGCAACTAATTCATTCCTTTGGACTGATTAATCTGATAATCACTTTTTCTTTTCCATTGGTCTGTTTAACCTTTCTTTCCAAGTTATCTTATGCTATTCACACTATCATTTGACACTTTTGGAGTCTCTCGGCAAGATGTGTCATGATCAGCGTCAACATTTTGACTTCTTCCGAGATGTTAATTGAATTCATGGTAAGCAATGCCATCCTTGCCCCTCGCTGATCTGTGTTATCATCAACAACCTCTTTGACCACCTGCCCACGCATTGCTGTCAACCCAGAACGAGTTCAGGCTATTCTTGACTGGACTCCCCCGAAGAATGTCAACCAAGTCAGAAGTTTTCTCGGCCTCGCAAGTTATTGTCGTCGATTTGTAGAGAACTTCTCAAAGATTGCCAAGCCCCTGACTAATCTGCTTCACAAGGGTGTAAAGTTTGAGTGGACAGATGAATGTTAGGAAAGTTTTCAGACCCTCAAGGACAAACTGACTTCTGCACCAGTGCTTGCACCTCCGGATTCTCGCAAGGATTTCGTGATTTATTATGACGCCTCTCGTCAAGGATTAGGTTGTGTCCTGATGCAAGAGCGCAGAGTAATTGCTTATGCCTCGCGACAGTTGTGTCCTCACGAAGAGAATTATCCAGTGCATGATCTTGAACTTGCTGCAGTGATATATGCATTGAAGCTATGGCGGCATTACCTTCTCGGTAACCGATGTGAGATCTATACTGATCACCAAAGTCTGAAGTATTTATTTACTCAGCCGGATCTCAATCTCCGCCAACAGCGATGGTTGGAAACGATTACGGACTATGACTGTGGTATTTCATATACCCCTGGCAAGGCTAATGTGATGGCAGATGCCTTGAGCCGCAAGTCCTATTGTAACAACCTCACGGTTCAGCGAGCTCAACCTCGTCTGTATGAAGAATTGCGCCAGCTGAACCTCCACATTGTTCCACAGGGTTCTCTTAATACCCTTGTTGTACAGCCAGATCTTCTGAATGCTGTTAAGCATGCGCAAGCTAAAGATGCTGAAGTTGATCTGATGAAAAGAGATCTCCACCTTGAAAAGTACAGGGATTTCTCGCTTGCTGAAGATGGAACCTTGTATTTCAAAGACCGCATTGTGGTACCTCGGTTCGAACTTATGACCGACAAGGTTATGAAGGAGGCACACGATACACCACTGTCTATTCATCCGGGTAGCACCAAGATGTATCGTGATCTCCGACAAAGGTACTGGTGGTCTAGAATGAAGCAGGATATTGCTCGATATGTTGCTGAATGTGACGTTTGTCGTCGCGTTAAAGCAGAACATCAGAAGCCTGCTGGAATTCTGCAACCGCTTCCTATTCCTTTGTGGAAATGGGATAAGGTTCAAATGGATCTCATTACCGGTCTTCCCAGATCACAGAAGGGTCACGATGCTATTCTTGTCGTCGTCGACCAACTCTCCAAAGTTGCACACTTTCTGCCAGTCAAGGAGACAATCACTGCTAGTCAGTTAGCGGAATTGTATATCTCCAGAATTGTATCACTCCACAGTATTCCGAAGGAGATCAGTTCAGACCGTGGCAGCCTCTTCACGTCACACTTCTGGAATAGTTTCCAACAAGCTATGGGAACTCATATTACTTGGAGTTCAGCTTATCACCCCCAATCCCAAGGCCAAGTTGAAAGAGTGAATCAAGTGCTTGAGGATATTCTGCGTGCTTGTGTTATTTCATTTGGCAAGAAGTGGTAAGAATCTCTCCCGTATGCCGAATTCTCTTACAACAACAGCTATCAAGCAAGTTTGAAAATGGCCCCCTTCGAAGTGTTATATGGACGTAAGTGTCGAACCCCTCTGAATTGGTCAGAAACTGGGGAACGACCGCTCATTGGTCCGGATATTATCCAACACGCCGAAGAGCAAGTCCATATTGTGCGGGGAAATCTCAAAGTTGCTCAATCTCGCCAGAAGAGCAATTATGATCGTAAACACTGGGGATCGATCTATCAACCTAGTGAGCAAGCTTACCTGCGTGTCACTCCTATGAAGGGCACTCACCGTTTCGGAATCAAGAGCAAGTTAGCTCCTCGCTACATTGGCCCCTTCCGCATTCTCGCCAGACGTGGACATGTGGCTTATAAATTGGAATTGCCGCCGCAATTCTCTCACATCCACAATGTCTTCCATGTGTCGCAACTTCGCCGTTGCTTCAAGGAATCTCCGCACCGAGCTGTGGATCATGAGATGCTTGACTTGCAAGATGATCTATCTTATAAAGAGCATCCGATCCGCATTCTCGATCAAGCTGAACGTCGGACCCGCCAGAAGACTACCAAGTTCCTTAAAGTGCAGTGGTCAAATCATACTGAAGATGAAGCCACTTGGGAACGCGAGGATCGTCTTCGGGAGGAATACCCCGATTTGTTTCGTTCTACCTCTTAAATTCTCGGGACGAGAATTTCTTTTAGAGGAGGAGAATTGTAACACCCCTATGTAATGAGCTACAGTGATCCACTATAATAATCCAAGTCATCTGAGATTTGCAATGATAATTAATGTGGATTAATATCTCATTTCAAATTCTGCCCCTGAATTCAAATTCAAATGCAATTGAATTTTGGAGTTGCACAAAAGTTGCTGGAAAAATGTTCATTATTTAGTAAATATTCCAAAACAAATTATTGTTCTGGAAAACAACATCACTATGTTGCTAGAATGGACAGTAGCATTTAATCCAGTGCAATTCCAGCAATTTAATATGCAAATCCATTTATGCAAATTGCAAAAGGAATTCCTTTGCCTCCCAAAATATTTGTGGCAATACATAAAAATGCAATGTATTTATTGGGCTTAATCCCACATTTTTATAAAATGATTTGGATGCCCAATTAATTCCATTCCCTCTCTGTTTATTAAATAAAAGAAGAAAAAGAACAGAAAAGAAATCGGGTGAGGCCTGTCTGGCGCGGCCCAGCCGGCCCATTCCTGTTCGTCTACCTGCTCCCCACCTGCGTGTCGCCGCCGTCCTGGATCGCAGCTCGCCGCGCCGCCCACTGGCTGCCACGGCACCGAGGCAGTTGGCGAGGGGATAAGGGCCTCCCCCGAGCCATCTCCCCTGGTCGCCCTCGCCATTCCCCTTCCTCCCTCTCCCTCGCGCGCTCTCTCTCCCTCTCTGCCCGAGCAGGCTCGCCGTCGCGGCCGCCGTGGCTAGCAGCTTCCCCGGGGCCCGTGGACGTGCCCTGGAGCTTCGCCTCGCTCGGCTATGTCGAGCCGTGAAAGCCGTTCGAGCCGCGGTCCTCCGCAGCGCCGGATCTCCCTCGTCCCCTTCCGCCTCTGTCACCGACGCTCGCCGGCGACCTCGAGCTCTCCTGCAGCTACAAAACCACCAAGGGCTTTTCCTAGCCGCTCGGTGAGCATTCCCCTCCTCTCCTCTCTCTCTGGCTGCCCGCAATTGTCGTAGCTCGCAGCCGACGCCGCCGCGCCATGACTGCCCGAACAGAGCTCCGCCGCCATTTCTGTTGCCGTTGCGGTAGTGCTCGTCGTTGCCCGCCGAGCTCACCAACGAGCTCAGTGTGTCTCTCTAGAGCCGCCTGTGCTCTCCGCCCGTTTTCCCAAGCCACGTAGCGGCGAGTTCGCTGGAGCCCGATTCCGGCGCCGCCTGTCGTCGTTGTAGAGCTCGCCTCCGACCACTTCCGCTCGCTCCGGCGCCGTGGATCGACGCGGGGTGGAGTCACCGTTCGAACGCCGTCGGAAACGCCCGATTTGGTGCTGTGTGGAAGAAACCCGAGCTCACCGGAGTCGCGCCGCCGTATACGGGCTCGCCAGAGCTTCTCCGGCGAGGCGTTCGACGTGGCACCGGCTGGGACCCGCCCTGAGACGCTGACAGTGGGCCCCAGTCCGCCGTTTGACCGCGTTGACTTCGGTCAATGCGGGTTACTGTTCACCTTAAGCCACTGACGTGTGGGCCCGCGTGGCTAATTAACTACTAACAACTAATTAGTTAAATCAATTAGTTAGTTAGGTCACTAACAGGCCGGGCCCACTGATTAATTAACTCTGTTAGTTAAATTAATCACTGATTAAAACCTCTGAGACTGACAGGTGGGTCCCACCTACCTGTTTGACCAGTCAGCTGGTCAGCCGACTGCTGACGCAAGCATGACATCAGCCTGACATCATATGCCATTTCTGGAATTCTGTTAATTTAAATAATTTCAGAAAATAGTTTAAAACTTTGAAAAATCGTAGAAAATTCACCGTAGCTCGGATCGAAAAACTTTCTACATGAAAGTTGCTCAGAAAAATCCCACGAATCCGATCATGCCATCTGTTTTCATGTCGGGACCCTCTACGTAGGTGAACCTGCAACTTTTTGCCTGTTTCCGGTAGATGAATAGTGCATACATACCTGCTAATAATTCCAACTTAAATCCTAAAATAGTTAAAATGGTTTAGACATATTTTAGGCAACCATGCACTGCACCTTAGCATGTCATGCTCTGTGTTGCATCTGTTGCTTTTATTTATTGTTTCTTCCCCCTCTTCTATTCCGATAGCCCTCGAGACTGACGACACCACTGACGACCCATCCTTTGTCGCAGAGCTTCCAGGCAAGCAACCCCCCCTTGACGCATGCCTATATCACCTATTCTTTCTCCCTCCTACTTGCATTAGAAATTGCTACTGCTTTGTTTTATCCTATTCTGCTGCATAGCCTATCCTTGTAACTACTTTGATACTGTACCTGTTATCCAAAATGCTTAGTATAGGTTGGATGGTAGTAATCCATCCGTGGCCCCTCTTCCTTGCTTTAGTTGCCCCGCTATAGTACCTGTGTCCCGATTGATGTGATCGTCGGGATGAGACCAGCATATCACCACACACCCCTAGTTGCTCGACGCTGCAGAGCTAACATCGAGTGCCGAGGGTGATACCTTTCTTCTCACTCCCGATGAGGCCTCTGTAGTACAGCTATTCGGTTGTGGGTTACCGAGGGTGATTCCTCTTCCCCACCTCCGATAAACCTTCTGTCGTGCAACCCCCGCAAGTGTGAATACCATCGAGGGTGATTCCTCCGGATTCACTTTGACGGGATCATCGAGTAGGCATCCAACGAGGGTGATTCCTCGGATTCCTGCTAGATGTTATGGATACACGGTTACTTGCACTTTATTACTGCTGTTACTGGATAAAGACGGGTCGACCCCGAGGGGTACCCGCGAGAGATGTGGAGTCGGGTTGACCATGAAGGTACCTGCGAGATGAATACGAGGCACGGCCGGGCATTCCTAGCCCTTGCCGTAAGTCCTCGAGACGGGGCGACGGGGTCACAGGATCGTGAGTCTCTGCTCGTTTCCGCGTGCTCCAAATGCACTAATGGGTTAGGATATGTAATCTGAGTAGGCCTCTGGCCTTTTCGCGCTAACCAGCACGTGGGAATAATATGGGTACTCGGCGTCGTGGTATCAGCCGAAGTTCTTCAGATATCAGCGATTGAGCGGCGCGCGCCGAGTTGGACTGGTAACGCCCGCGCTTGTATTAAGGGGGCTAGGTCTGCTCCCGGCCGCCCACGCAACGCGCAGGTGTGCAAAGGGCGACGGGCCCAGGACCCGTTCGCACTTAGGATGTAGACCGGCGTGCTGGCCTCTCTGTTGAGCCTAGGTAGGGCTATGACGTGTCGATAGTCCGAGGCCGGGCATCGACTGAGCAAGTGTGTCCGGCCAGAGTCATCGAACGTGTTGGGTAAGTTGGTGCACCCCTGCAGGGAAGTATATCTATTCGAATAGCCGTGTCCACGGTAACAGGACGCTCGGAGAATATCCCGATCTTCTACAACTAGAAATGGGTTGAATATATTGGCTCCGGGATCGCTTTCTCGCGGGGAGTCGAGGAAGGATCTCTGGGCGATGTTTGATACTTGTTGCTACTACTATACTTATGTACTAATCTGCACTCTTCTTATGCTGCAAGACCGCTGAAGATGCTAGTCTTCGATAGGCTAGGCTTTCCCCTTCTATTCTGGCATTTCTACAAATCGGTCCACATATACAGCCTTCCATTGATAATGTTGCATAAGTAGAATAGCTCTGATGTAAGTCTTGCTGAGTACTTTGGATGAGTACTCACGGTTGCTTTGCTTTCTTTTTCCCCATACCCGATACTTGAGATCAGATGACGGAGCCCCGGAGCCAGCTGCCCCTGCTGTCGACGACTACTACCAGTACTACTACCCCCCCTGGGTACTACTACTACGAGGAGCCCTCCGACGACCAGGAGTAGTTAGGAGGCACCCAGGCAGGAGGCCTGCGCCTTTCGATCCAGTGTTTTTATTTTGCCCCGCCTTCTAAAGGCCTATCTGTTAATTTTATGTCTGTACTCAGATATCTAATGCTTCTGCTGATGCTTGTATGACATCGAGCTTTTGTATTCGAGCCCTCGAGACCCCTGGCTTGTAATATAAAGCTTGTATTGTTTTATTTGTGTTTAGAGTTGTGTTGTGATATCTTCAAGTGAGTCCTTAGGCTTGATCGTGTGCATTTGCGTGTATGATTAGTGCACGATTAAGCCGGGGGCGTCACAGTGGACATGTAAGGTTGGTCTGAGCCGCTTCATCCCACAATACCGCCGAATCCAAATAAGACAAGGAAAATAAGCAATCTGAACATCAACGCCCACAACAACTTTGTGTTCTACTCGTGCATATACATCTATGCATAGACCTAGCTCATGATGCCACTAATGGGGAACGAAGCATGAAAATCAAAAATTTCCTACGAACACCCAAGATATAATCTAGGAGATGCAAAGCAATGGGAGGGGAGTGTGTCTACATACCCTTGTAGACCGAAAGCGTTAGCGTCGTAACGCGGTTGATGTAGTCGTATTCTTCACGATCCAATCGCGATCCAATCCGATCTAGTGCCGAACGGACGGCACCTCCGAGATTAGCACATGTTCAGCTCGATGGCGTCCTCTCCTTATTGATCCAACAAGCGAGAGAGAGGAGGTAGATGAGATCGGAACCAGCACGGCGGTATGGTGGTGGTGGCAGCAGCGGAATTCCGGCAAGGCTTCGCCAAGCGCGTACCGGAGGAAAGGTGGGAGAAGTTGGGAGCGACGGAGGGCAAGGGTGGAGGCGTGCGGCTACCCTCCCACCACCCCACTATATATAGGGGTGAGGGGGAGGGGGCGCCGGCCCTAGCCCCTCCTCCAACGAAGGGGGCGGCGGCCCTAGGAGGTGGCTTGCCCCCCATGCCAAGGGGGCGCCTCCCACCCCTAGGGTTTGCCCTCCCTAGGCGCATGGGCCTGGTGGGGGGCAGGTGCGCCTGGCCCATCTAGGCCAGGGCACCCCCCTACAGCCCACGTGGGTCCCTGACACTGGTGGACCCTCCCCCCCCCCCCGGTGGACCCCCGGAACCCTTCGGTGCCTCTGGTACACTTGCCGGCATGCCCCCGAACTTTTCCGGTGGCCAAAACAAGACTTCCCATATATGAATCTTTACCTCCGGACCATTTTGGAGCTCCTCGTGATATCCCGGATCCCATCCAGGACCCCGAACAACCTTCAGACTTTCCGCTATTAATATCTCACTACTACCCTAGCACTATCGAACGTTAAGCGTGCGACCCTACGGGTTCGGGAACATGTAGACATGACCGAGACTCCTCTCCGGTCAATAACCAATAACGGAACCTAGATGCCCATATCGATTCCTACATATTCAATGAAGATCTTTATCGGTTGAACCACGATGTCAAGGATTCAGTCAATCCCGTATGCAATTCCCTTTGTCCAACGATATGTTACTTGCCCGAGATTCGATCGTCGGTATCTCCATACCTAGTTCAATCTCGTTACCGGCAAGTCTCTTTAATCGTTCCGTAATACAAGATCCCATGACTAAACTCATTAGCCACATGAAGCTTCTTGTGATGTTGTATTACCGAGAGGGCCCAGAGATATCTCTCCGTCACACGGAGCTAGAAAATCCCAGTCTCGATCCAGGCAACCTAACAGACACCTTTGGAGGTACCTATAGAGCACCTTTATGATCACTCGGTTACGAAGTGATGTTTGGTAGAACACAAAGTATTCCTCTGGTATTCGGGAGTGGCATGATCTCATAGTCTAAGGAACTGATACTTGACATGAAGAAAGTTGTAGGAAAATAACTAAACGATCTGATGCTAAGCCTACGGTTGGGTCTGTCCATCACATCATTCTCCTAATGATGTGATCCCATTATCAAATGACAACTCATGTCTATGGTTAGGAAACCTTAACCATCTTTGATCAATGAGCTATTTCTAGTAGAGGCTTACTAGGGACACGGTGTTGTCTATGTATTCACACATGTATTTAAGTTTCCGATCAATACAATTCTAGCATGAATAATAAACATTTATCATGAACGGAAAATATGATAATAACCATTTTATTATTGCCTCTAGGGCATATTTCCAACAGTACCGTCCCTGTCAGGCGGTAGTACCGCTGCTTGGGTACTGCCGTCGTGCTCTGCTCTGCCCTACCTCCTCTGCTCCTATGTTCTGCATCTCCCGCGGTAGTACCGCTGGGATGAGCGGTATTACCGCTCCGGCGGCTCTACCTCCCCGAGGTTCCTCGCCTTTGCTCTATTTTCCTGGATCTACCGCCCGAGCGGTAGTACCACTCCATGGAGCAGTAGTACCGCTTGTGTCCGGGCTGAGCACATAACGGTTGGATTCGAGAGGTCCTATAAAAGGGGGTCTTCTTCCCCAATGGATTTTATCCTTCTAGCTCATGTTTGCACCCCATTGTTGACCTTCTTTGAGCTTGCTATCTCTCAATCCCTCCAATGATTCTTGCTAGTTCTGGAGGGAAAAGAGAGAGGAGATCTAGATCCACATTTCCACCAATCTCTTTCTCCTCTATGTGAGGGGAACCCCTTGGATCTAGATCTTGGAGTTCTTTGTGTTCTCTTCTTTGTTCTTCCTCTCATTTTCCTCCATAGCATTAGTTGTGGTGGGATTTGGGAGAGAAGGACGTGGGCACTGCGTGTGACCTTGCCATTGCATTTGGTGCATCGGTTTGAGTTCTCCACGGTGATACGTGGAAGTGAAGTTGAGTAGCTTTTTACTCTTGGGTGCTTGGTACCCTAGAGCTTGTTCCTCTTGGGTGCTTGGGCGCCCTAGACGGTTGGTGGTGTCTCGGAGCTCAATCATTGTGGTGTAAAGCTCCAGGCAAGCGTTAGGGTCTCCAATTAAGTTGTGGAGATTGCCCCGAGCGATTTGTACGGGTTCCGGTGACCGCCCCCAAGGATTGCCAAAGTGTACGGGTTCGGTGACTGCCCCCAAGGGTCGACATTTGTACGGGTTCGGTGACTGCCCTCAAGGGTCCCTTAGTGGAATCACGGTATCTTGCATTGTGCGAGGGCGTAAGGAGATTACAGTGGCCCTAGTGGCTTTTTGGGGTGCATCGTGCCTCCACATCGTTCCAAACGGAGATTAGCATCCGCAAGGGTGTGAACTTCGGCATACATCGTCGTCTCTGCGTGCCTCGGTTATCTCTTACCCGAGCCCTTTACTTATGCACTTTACTTTTTGATAGCCATAGTGTTTCATGATATATATCTTGCTTTCACCTAGTTGTTTATCTTGCTTAGCATAAGTTGTTGGTGCACATAGGTGAGCCTAGTTGTTTTAGGTTTTATGCTTGACAAATTAAACGCTAGTTTTATTCCGCATTTTTTCAAGCCTAAACCGTAATTATTTTAAAGCGCCTATTCACCCCCCTCTAGGCGACATCCACGATCTTTCAGTTGTTATTGCGATGCTGATTCCTGAAACCAGTGTTTGTATTGGCGACGAAATCTGAAACTCCTTTAATACTCTTGCGTTTGTTATTACTGTTATCGTTGTTGTTTCCATGGCCATTCTGCTGATGACCATTGCCACCACTGTTTTTCTTGCCCTTGCTAGACTTCTCGTCATCTGAGGTTGGATCCTTCGTGTTATCTGACTCGGCATATCTGGTGAGGACATCCATGAGGTCACTCATATCCCTGACCTTTCTTTTTAGACGCCCAAGGTTTTGGACCAAGGGCTGGAAACGACGGTTTTGTTCCAGGACAAGGACACCTGTCTGAGCTATAATGCTATCTGAAGAGTGCACAATCTCAGCAACCCGGCGTGCCCAGTGATGTGCCCACTCATCGTCCCTCTGGACACAATGCTCCAAATCGACAATCATGGTTGGACGCTTACAAGTCCCTTCAGCTCTTGCCAGGTGTTGATGGAGTTGGCAGGTAAATTCTTTAACCACGTCCGTGCTGGACCCTCAAGCATCATTGTCAGATATCAGTCACATACCGCGTCACTGACCTCCAGCATGTCCATGGCCAATTCATAACTCTCGATCCACTCGGCAGGCTCTAAATCAGCTGTATAATTAGAGACCTTGCGAGGGCCTTTGAAGTGAGGCGTCATACGCTCATTGCGCAAAGTTGGCCCTAAACACAGTGTTCTGATTGTCCTGCTCGTGATGCCAGTACTCCGTAAGGCTCGCTGGGTTGAGGTGGGTGAGGGTTGTATCACATGCTGAGCATATGCTACCCCTGTATTTCCTGCTCCGGCTCCCCGCATAGCACGAGCAGCGTCGACAATTTCCTGCGCATTTGAGGCTGCCGGTTGTGGCTGGTTCGGGGGCGGCTACTGCTCCCTCTGCTGGCGCGCACTGCTGGAAACTGTTGGTGACTCGGTGTGTCGTCTGTTGGTGTGGTTCTGATGAGGAGTAGAGTGAAGCCGATGCTGACTACAGGAGTAATTGGCCTGCTGAGTGACCGCCGTTTTCAACATATCGATAGCGTTCCTGGCCTTGATCTCTATCGGGCTATTTCCAGTAATCGGAATCGCGGCAAGGTTGTGAGTCGCCGCCAACACATTATCAACCGGATTAGGATAATGACCAGCAAGCATCTGGAAATGATGAGGCGGGTGTTTAACCGGCGGCAGCTGTTGCTGAACCAATGGGGTTTGTTGGGCCGGCTGGCGCAGCTGAACCGGTTGGTATTACTGAGCCGACTTATGCAATTGCTGATGAATCTCTGGCTGCAGCTGGGTCGTATTCGGGGGGATATTCTGAGTCAATTGGGGTATGACGGGTGCCGTGCCTGGTGTGCTAGAGCCTGCCGTAGGGGCGAGCAAATCTCGTGGCATGTCGAACAGCCGTGTTGGCTCAAAGCTTGGTGGCAGCCGGCTTTGATGCCTTCTCTGGTGTACCGCATAAGTCTCGTTTTGATGGAAACTGAGATGAAGTGCTTCTACTTCCAGACGTTTGGTCTCATTGAGGATACGGGCCTGTGCCTCCGCTATATGTGTATTCTCTGCGTTGATATCCTCCTGGATCTTGGCCATCTGCTCCCAGCACTTCATGACTTCCGCGTTACACTCATCCACGTTTTTTGAAGTCACTGGATCCGCCATGAGCGTGCCAAGTGTAGTCATCAGCTCTGCCTGTGCCTCAGCCGGCGTCCAGCTAGAGCCGGCGGGGGCTGAAGCCGTCGCCGCAGCTCCAGCCGCCGCGGCATTCCGACTCGGCGCGACATCCGCCACGTTGAGGTTCGCGGACGGATCCGTGATCAAGCGTCCGTTTGCATCGTGCTAAGGCTGATCTTGGCTTCCTGCCAGGTAGACCGCCACGCGGCGAGGTGGCTCGCGAGATTCTAGGCAAATTTCATCATCAGAATAGCCGCCAAGTCTCTCATCGAAAAGCAGAAGAATCGACTCGATATCTCCAACCAAGGATTCGCCATCAGAGTATACAAACGTGTCACCACCGGACGCGGAACCACCCGACAAGTCGACTCCGTGAATGAAGCCAACGAAAGCGTGCATCCGGCCTGGTCGTGCCTGGCCGGGTCTGGTGCGGCGAGCTGACTCGACGGGGTCGGAGGTGATGTCCGGCTCAGAACCAGACTCGCCAATTATGACGATGAAGACGTGGATCTTGCCGAAGGGGACCCGGTACCCGTACTCAATTGAGTCGGCCTCGGAACCCCAGCCAGAGTCATCGATGTAGAGCTTGCCTCGGCGACTCTTCGTCATCCGGCCGATCGTGTATCCCTCGATCTCTGGGAGAACTCCCTCCAAGAACTCAACACCACCGGGCGCAGGCCCCACGGTTGGCGCCAACTGTCGTGGTTTTGTCACGGCAGATGTCCTCGTGAAAGGACTAAGTCTTGAGGCCATCGCAACTAGGTGGTTGCTTGAACGGGGTTGATCGAAAATGAAGGACACAAGTTTACCCAGGTTCGGCCCCTCACGATGGAGGTAAAATCCTACTCCTGCTTGATTGATATTGACGATGATCTCGATTACAAGGGTGCGGATTCGCTAACCTAGCTTTTGAGAGATTGCAACTTAGTCTTTTGGTCCTAGGGGCTCCCCCTTATATAATAGGTTGAGTACCTAGATTTACAGAAGATTCCGGGTCGTATTCTTAACCCGTACCCTATTCTAACTCCTTATCCGCCTTGTCTCGCAAGTTAGGAAATCCCCTCCTGGGCCTTATCCGTGAGCCAGCCCATAAGGTCTATGAGTGCCGGCCTCCTGCCGGGTCTTGCTTCTGGGCTTCTAGCCCATCTCAATCACCTTCGTCATGACCCGGTAATGACGTGACTCACTGATCCTCAAAGCTCAGGGTCGGGTCACACTCATGCCGGGTCTCATTCGTGGGGAACATCCCCAACAGGTGATGTGTCCACACGTTGGACTCCAGCGATGAAGAGTAGGAGGTGGGACATGGACACTGCACCCTCTCGTGTCCCATGTCATATTCTTCCCTTCCCGTAGCTTCACTTTCCGAGGCTCATGGCTGGTAAGCTTGCCGGACATGGGGAAGATAGGACGTGGAACACAGACGCCTCCATGGTCGGTGAATACTTTAGACTAGGTTAAAAAAGTGTTTTCCGACGCTGGTCCTTGGGGGCACGTGCATGAAGACTTCCCGACTGTCATCGGCAAGGTCAAGCCGGCTCCGGTAGGGGTACGGCGACAGCGGCGTGTCGGCGGCTGGTTCTGGCGGCAGTAGTGGCCACTCAGTGGTCTCAAAATCTCGATGTCATTTTTATTATGTTTGAGATGTTTTGTACTTCCGATGAACTTTTGTTTAGTTGAAAAAAGTGTCGTTCGCTTTTGTTTAGTTGAAATATGTCAAAATATAATGAATTTGGTCTGGTTTAATTAAAAATCATCTGGTTTATACAAATTTCCTTCAAAACGTATACGGACACGATTGGAGCTCCCATATCCTATGAGCGGACATGTGCGGACACGGAAGTTATAGTGTCCGTTTTAGGGGTTCACGTCTTCACGAGATGCAAGCTGCTTTGCCTTTATCTAGTGAATCAACACTTTGCCTTAGAGCATCTCCAACAGACGCGCTAAATAAGCGGCGCGCCTGAAAAAACTGCTTTTTAGCGCGCGCGACCGATTCGGCAGCTCCAACAGACACGCAAAAATCGCGCGCGCGCGCTAAAAACGGCTCAGCGCGCCGAACAAATCTGCATCGCGCGCTGTTAATTTCGAGCGCTGGCTACCGCACGCTGGACAGCCAGTCGGGCGCGCGAATCGCCACCAACCGTCGGATCTAAAATATCCACGCGCGCGCGGCTTCCCCATTCGCTCCAGCGACCGGCGCTTCCCCCGCCTATCCCCAGCATGCGCGCCGCTTCCCCTGCTTCTCCGGTGGCCGCCGCTGCTTCCTCCGCCTTCTCTCCTCGCCGCCGCCCCTCGAGCGCCCTGTTCCTCCGGCGAACAGCGCCCAGCGGGGGTTTGCAGCTCGGCGCCCACAAGGTGTTCGACAAAACGCTTGCAAGGTATATATTGCTTCTAACTTCATATTTGTAGATTAATTTGGAGCATGTTGTTTGTAGTTTTAAATTTTAGTTTGAATTCAAGTTTGTAGATGAGTTCGTCCTACGATTCTTCCAATGATGAATTTGATCTTCAAGAGGAGGAGGACGTCGCAATGATCCTAACTATGCACATCAATAAACAGCCGAAGCACGGTGGTTCGGTTTTTGGTCGTCAGAAATTGTGGAGGGAAAGGATCGATGCCCACAACAGATTGATGAGGAACTATTTTGTGGAGAATCCCACATACCCCGAGTCCTACTTTCGGCGCCGTTTTAGGATGAGTATCGAGTTGTTCAAACACATTGCAGAGAAACTGGCGAGCCATGATCGGTTTTTTCAGCAAAGGAGGAATGCCGCCGGAGAACTCGGGCATAGCACCTTTCAAAAGGTGACCGCCGCTTTGCGTATGTTGGCATACGGTATTCCGGCGGATCTAGTTAAAGATCACTTGGCCATGGGTGAGAGTCAAGCCATCATGTGTGTCAAGCGCTTCGCAGTTGGAATTGTGCAAGTGTTTGGTCCGGAATATTTGAGAGCTCCCAATGCTGAAGACGCCGCAAGGCTTTTGGAGATGAACAAAGCTCGTGGGTTTCCAGGTATGCTTGGCTCAATAGATTGCATGCATTGGAGTTGGAAGAATTGTCCTAAGGCATGGCATGGACAATTCCACGGCCAAAAAAAGGGTTCCACTATAATCCTTGAAGCGGTGGCCGATCAGGAGACTTGGATTTGGCATGCTTTTTTCGGAATGTCAGGATCTTTGAATGACATCAATGTTGTTCAACGGTCACCACTCATGAATAGGATTGCAAATGGTGAACTGCCACCAGTGCAGTTTGTAGCAAATGGCCATACATACAACTATGGCTACTATCTTGCGGATGGCATCTACACAAGGTGGCAAACATTTGTGAAGCCGTTGACGGCACCGCAAGGTAAGAAAAATCTTGATTTCCACAATGCTCAAGCGGCGGCTAGGAAAGATGTAGAGAGAGCTTTTGGGATTTTGCAAGCCCAATTTGCTATTGTGAGAGGACCGACTAGATTTTGGGATCAAAAGATCCTTTGGTATATCATGAACGCTTGTGTGATCATGCATAATATGATCATCGAGAACGAGCGTGGGCAAGATTTGGACTATTCTTAGTATGAGTTGATGGGGCATCCCGTGCGTGTGCGGAGGAGGGCTGAGAGGGTGGCCCGCTTTGTTGCCTCCTATCATGCCATTCGACGTGCCGAAACGCATGATGACCTTTAAAAGGATCTAGTCGAGGAGTGGTGGTCATGGAATGGGCGGCAAAACTAGTTTGATATTGTATGTTTGTTGTATTGTTGACTATTTGTTGTATTGGTCATGAACTATTTGTTATATTGGTCATTAAACTATTTGTTGTATTGAAGATAAATTATTTGTTTGAGTTGTAATAATAATTGAACTATTTATTGTTGATTTATTTTGTGTGTGTTTGATCTTTTTGGTTCCACATTGAATGGGAAATGTTGTTTGTGCTAGGCGCGCGCTGGAATTTACCGCGCCTGCTGAATCGCTACCACTGCATGCTAAAATTTTGCAGCATCTGATGAAGCGACCTCCTTGTCTGACGCGCTAAAACGCAGTTTCGCCGATGTAAAAAAAATTTAGCGGCGCCGCGCCGTAGCGCCTCCGTTGGAGATGCTCTTATCTAGCGACCTAGTGAGTCCCCGCAGGCTTAGATATTTTTGGGCATATATCGGTATGCAAGACTAGATTTGGGATTTTCTCCGCCAGGTCGTCTCTGAGTCTGAGCTCGAGTTCGAGGACACCGCCCAGTCGCCCACTAGGTCTCTGCCTCGAATCCGTCGGCGGACACCGCTCACTAGGTCTCTGCCTCGACTACGTCGGCCGCCGGGACTCCGCTTGAGAGGCAAGTCTTTAATCAGTCTATCCAGCCGACGGCGGGATTAGGTTTGCCCTGTGCTATTTTTCTCCAATGCGAGCAAGATTTCTCATACTCTGCATCTCATGCTCAAGTAATCAGTCGGAAGTTTGGACCATGATTTTTTTTCTAGATGTGGATTTTTCCGTATTCATCAGAATCATAAGAAGAGATTGATCTGTCCATTTGTCGATACTCGATTGTTTCTTTGATCCACCTGGTTCTTTAAGCTTTCTTGTTTTTAAACTGTCTATGAATGAAGAAGAAAACGGATGGACATTATGTGCTTCTCTGTTTAGCAGTAGATCTCGGATTACTGTTCACATCAAATCCTTTTTTTTCAAGCCGGACCTTACATTCCTCACCGGTGCACATGGAAAGGCAAATATGGAAGGGTCCTCTGAAGAACCAGTGAAAAGCCAAGAAAAGGGTGTATAAAAAATGTTAAACTGCAAACATATTTGGCCAATCCCCAATGGATTGTGGGTAAACACTGCTAATACACGATTTCAATTCCTTTGCGAACCACAAATTTGATCACGAATTCACAATTCATTACACAGAAATTCTCTACTTCAACAGCAACTCCACTTCTATTTTCTTATCACAACATTCTGTCCAAGTACAAAACATTCAGTCCTAGCACCCATGGGCCATGGTCACACTTGAAATTCAGTTCCAGCACGGAGCGCGCAACACAAGCGCAGCACGAACCAAAATATTCTTCACCGCCACATGCTGCACGCTTTCCCTACACAGGAACAGCAGGGGGAAGCTAGCTAGGGATCCAAATTGAGAATGAAATGGAGATTGGAAGGAAAATGGGTCACCTGTGCCTGTGCTCACTAATGGAGCTCTCTGCTGTGCGAGAGGAACAGAGACGAACAGTCTGATCGACCGAAAACAGTCTGTACGAGAGGGTTTGGAAAAATTGCAAATGTTTCCGTAGAGCCAATACAATCTTTTCATATGGGAAAATTAGGCATAAAATTCGAAAATGATTTTAAGTAACTGAAAATGGGATGTAAACAAGCTTTGATGCTGATGCAAAAGTTGATGCTCTGTTTTGGCGTCCAGTTCTGGCACCTGGGTGCTATATTTGGTAACTAGCTTTTGCTGCTCTGTCGCTTTCATAACCTCTCGCTTGCATTAGATGTGCTACCATTAGGCGGCACTTGGTCTTTTCTTATGCTTGGTCTTTTCTTATGCTTGTATATTTTACTGCTTTTGCACTAGATGATTTATACTCCCTCCGTTCCAAAATAATATTGTGGTTCTAGTTCAAATTTGAACTAACTAAACCCACTACACTTATTTTGAAACGGAGGGAGTATATTTGTTTGTTCCATTATCTGATGATAGTTGAACCGGCAAAAGGTTGGTCATATGGGATTTTTTTTTAAACGCAGACAAAAGGAGGGCACAAGATCTCAAGCTAAAGTCAGTTGTACGATCATATGGGGCATATGACCAAATCCACCCAAAAGATTTAGGACATGATAACGATATTGACTTATTGAGTGATTGTAGGGTGTCATTAGTTACGCAAACAACTTTGAATAATGCCAGCTGACTTCTCTTTTTCTTTTTTGAAAAGGTGAAGACCCCAGCCTCTGCATCAAGCAATGCACACTGCCAATTTATTAAACATGAAGCAAGTCTAAGTCACCGAGTACAACAAGAAGTAAAATAAAACAAGACCATATCCGGTCTATAATGGGATTACATAGCTCATCCACGTAATATATTATTCGCTTGCCTGCCAAACTGGTTGAACAAACACCGTGCAACCGTTTTCCGACGGTTGTCCCAAAGGCTGTACGCACCCGTCTATTCACACGTTGCAGTATGGATTGACACCGTAGCTTTGAAGATAACCTGGAGATGATCTTTTAAAAACACACTCATTCCGGCAATTCCAAATTGCCCAAAGAATGGCACAAACCCCACACGTATTTGGCCCTTTAGTTTTTGGTGAATACCACCCAACTAGTTCCCAAAGAAATTTGGTATACTTGTTGGTGGGGATAAATTGTAAGTAACGTGAATTGTGCGCCAAATTCTTGATAGTTATCGGCATGACGGGCATAAATGATGATTGTTTCCTCTTGATCACAAAAACAACATTTTTTGCTACCCTGTCAATTAAGTTTTGCAAGATTATCTTTGGTAAGAACTACCCCTTCGCAAGAACCACGTGAAAATTTTAATTTTGGAAGGGATTTTTGTTTTCAGATATGCTTCCTGCGAAAAATAGGCCTAGAATTCATGAGATCCGCAAACATAGACTTCACAGTGAATACACCATTGGTTCAATCTTCATTTGAACGTATGTAGCATCTGAGTTAGATTGATCGGCATCAACCTACTAACTAAATGGATCCACTTAGTCCATTTAACACCAAGGAAAGTCCTACGGATTTGAATATTCAATGGGCTAGCCCAAGAACCGAGGTCATCGATGCCTCCTTTCGGAGCGAAATATTATAAAGGGTCGGGTATTGTAGAGCTAATGGACTGTCACCCAACCAGGTATCTTCCCAAAAACTCGTCGATTGGTACCATCACCCACCTTCAAATGGTAGTTTTAAAAGATTGTGTGCTTTTAGGGAATCTACTAGAGTTAACTCAACACCATGTAAATCTCTCTTGTATTCCGTCACTGGGAAAACAAGAGGGGTCCATGTGTACTCTCTGGACTTCCCTTGTATCCCATTTGAACCCCTCTAGACTTCTATTGTATTATTCAAATGCCCTTGGGAGTAAACCCTTCTTATATTAATACAAGAAGGGTCTAGATGATGTTACTGTCTTGCAATATGAAGAGGCTCTATGGAGAAAAGAAAAGTTATATTGGAAAACATCAACACACAGGTAAGACCGTAAGAGTTACTCCCTTCATAAATGACTAGCCTCGGGCCTCGGCCTGTCTGTTTGCCTTTCAGTTCGAAGCTCCCTGCGTAAGAGAAGCTTTGGAGGCACATTCTGCGTTCCTGCTACATTTGATCCTACTCCCACCATGCGATGGAAGAACTTGAGTTCTTCATGATCCTACTCCCAAATTTCTTGGAGAAACTGGTATGGCACAATCTCTCAGTTTCTGTTTCTACGCTTTGATCTTTGGTCATTGGTCTGTTTGGTTGGTTCAACAATTCGCTTTCAACGGCTGCTTAATCCTCGTCGCAGAGGCTGCCAGGCAAGTTCACCAAGGTACTCGATGGCCTTGAGCCTCGGGAAGTGAAATTGCGGGAGGCTGGGCGCCGACGTCGCTTATGGGACGTGGAAGTAGTGCCCGACGCCGACGGCCACATGTACCTGGGGCACGGATGGGAGCAGTTCTCCCGTGCTCATGACCTGCGGCTCGGGCACTTCCTCGTCTTAAGCTACGATGGCCACGCTGTGCTCACTGTGAAGGTGTTCGATGGGAGCATGTGCCGCAGGCACTACCACGACAACAATGCCAGTATGCGACTCTCTTGCTCTTCTTTGCCTTCCTCTCAACTGTGGATGACGCTTCTGCATTTCACCAGGCAGTGGGAGCAGCAGCGACTGTGGCAACACCTTGGTAAGCTTTTTCTGCCATGTTCCAGTCTTTGCTTGAAATTTAGTCATGCGCCTTCTCTTCTTCAATTCTGTAGTGTTGATTTGCTCTCTTTCTAGGACAGTTCTTTTTCCTCTATGGACGTTTTCCCCCTTGGACCATGTACCCCACTTTAGTTTGACATGGATCCTCTCGCCTCTTTTGCTTTGCATTCTTGATTATCTGCCATTTTCAATTACTTAAATGACTTTCGAATCCTTTGCCTAGTTTCCCAGATGAAAAGATAGTAGTACTATGGAAAATTTGCATGTTTTCTTATCATGTACATGTTTCGACCTCTGGCACAGCAGGGAGCAGAGGGGGACAGGGAAGCGCCACCGCAGACAGGGGCAGAGGAAGACGACGGGGAGCAGGTTACCCGGTTCTCTAAAGTAGTCACTGTCCAATTCATGCTTCTGCCCAAATGAAGGATGAAGTGTTTAAGTGTATATATGCGGTCAAAATCAAGCTCTGAAGCCTGAATTATATATTAAATTTTTTTACAAACACCTAATGAATGTATTGGGAATCATATAGCAGTGCTTATGTAGATGCCTGAAACATCAACTTTGCATATATCCAGGGAGCTCATTATTGCCAGTTGCATAACTGTCACTTTGCAGACATCCAACATACATGCTTCGACTACATTGCATAATTTTGAATTACTCTCTCCGATCCAAATTAGTTGAAGTTCTACGTTTGTTGTAAGTCAAAGTTTCTTAATTTTGACCAAGTCTATTGGAAAATGGGTTAAGACTTACAAACTAAAGTGTGGCATATGCTCAAAATCCCATCAAAAGATCTTAGGGCATCATACTGACCACAAACGGCATGAGCGCTGCTTTTGAATTTGGAAGAGGGCATCATACTGATCTTCAATGATTTCAGGCTATCAATTTTGTTATGAAAACACCTTTGAATAATGCCACCTGATATAATATATGATTCTTCTTACAGGGCGTATCCAAGATGAGTAATCCATGCGATTCAGATGGAAGCCAGGAGAAAATATCTCATTCTTCTGAGGAATTGTCAGGTTAAGTTGTGTACCCAGATTATTCAGTTACCCTCCAGCACATGTTTTCTTACTGTTGAAACATTTTTACAGCAGAAGATAGTCTATCTGTAGAAAATTATGTGGAGTCAGTTAATCCACAGATGGTTTCGAATAACTATGTCTTATCAGTGAAGTGCTATCCTACAAAAGCACAGAAGGTGAAAATAGATGCGCTTATAGAGAAAATTCAACCTAAAATCACAGTGCTAGTTGTACAGATGAAGAAGTCGAACGTAAAACTGCATGCTACTCTGGTACGTAAGTTTTACCATCTGCATTTTGTATGAAAATTGCTCACTGTCTTTACCTACACACATTATCTTGCTATAGTACTATTTAAGTCGGTCAGCGTTTTGGTTCTAACTCAAAACTCTGAACGGTATGCTTGCAACGAAATGCATATGCATTACTAAAGACAATATCGTTGCCTTTGTGCCAGTCTTGGCTTCTTAAATCTTTACTACAGTTATCAGATATAACAAAAGATAACAGTACCACAATCGCATTCTGTTCCTTTTTCCAATTAGGCAATACAGAAGGGCTATGCACTCGAGCACTTTCCATGTGAAGATACAACTGTCATACTCCAGCTGCCTGGGAAGAAAAAGCATTGGAAATGCACATTCCGCATCACGCCATCCGGCGTGCACAGCCTCTATTTGCGCAACTTTTCCTGTGACAATCATGTTAGAAAGGGTGATATCTGCCTCTTTCAACCAATGACAAATGTTAAACATAGAAGATTCATAGTGACAGTCCATCTCCTTCACAAAGCGCATTCCCCTGGTGGAAGAACTGACATTCGCTCGAACCACGGAAGTACAAGTGCCAAGATGGGCGGTGTGAAGGAAGAACCACCTATCGATGGTACTAAAATGTTGCCACTCCTAGGATGCATGTGCACTTCAGTTCCCATTATGCCTGTCTGATCTATGTGAAAACTTGTCCAGGTGAAGAGTCCTCTTCAGAACATGAACAATATGAAGCCTCTAAGGATTCCGAGGGAGCTTCCGAGAGTCTCTTCATGCTGGCTGACAGAGTTTGTCTAACAGCAGCACAGGAGATGAAATGTCTGGAGAAAGTTCAGGAGATTAAGTTCAAACCGCCCTTTTATGTTTCTATCGTGAGCAAGAGCATGCGTCAGTTTCCCATGCTAGTAAGTTCAGGGAAAACATTTTCTGTTGCTTTCTGTTAGTTCCTCAATTGCATCTGTATCTCTTGATAAAATAAATAGCAACAAATTTCCCAAGTATCTCGGCACCTGTGTCATTCTAACATTTGCCCTGTGTTATGTATATAAACAGAACTTTGGCTGGCAGTACGCAGCCAGATATCTGCTTCAGAAGTTTGCTGCTGGCCATCATGATGGAAAGAATAGTTCAATCAGTTTGGTGCTTCAGCGGGAGGGGAAGAGCAGATCATGGACTACCAAGCTGAAATATAGGCATCGCACGCTAGACACGACCAATCGGATGGGCGTTTACAAAGGATGGGAGTCTTTTGCCCACGACAACCACCTGCGGGAGGGGGACCTCTGTCTCTTCAAGCTGATGGATAACGAGGAGCAGCTGACGATGATGGTCTACATCGTCCGCCGCTAGAACTGTTGAGTGAAGCATGTCATGCATGCTGCTGCTACGATGATCTTGAACTCTGGGAGTGGAAAACTATGTGTGGCTTATCTCCAAACGAGGGGCTCGTACGTACTAGAAGAAACGTATCTGTTTATCTATTGTTTTCTTACTTCGCCAGAACTTTTTGTTAATCAGAGAGTAATTTGGATGGTTCAAGTTTGAAAAACATATTGTGTGTTGCTCAGGTTGATTTGGCTGAACTTTTTTTATGTGATTCGCTGTGAGAAATGTTAGCTTTGCATGCTGCTGCTATGCTACGTTGATCTTGAACTCTCGGAGGGAAAGATATGTGGCTTATCTCCAAAGGAGGGAGACATTGAGCAAGAATCTTGGTGGTTTCTTAGTTCTGTCAGAACTATGTTAATTGAGAGTGATTTGGATGGATCAGTTTGAACAAACTGTGATGTGTTGCTGACTGCTGATGTTTGAAGGCACTGTTTTTGCATGTGGATTCTCCCCAGCGGCGAGAGGATATGTTTTGATAATACGAGATACTGCTGCTGCGTTTATTAGGAGTGCACCGAAAGAATTTGAGGCACACTAGAGTACATGTACGGTTCAGACAGAAAAAAAAAAGGTACTCTTAAACGTATGAACTGTATTTGCTCTCAACTCTCAACCAACTAAGCTATAATGATGCAGGCAGAAAAAAAAAATAGCTATGATGCAGGTAATCCACCGTTCCCTCAATCAGAGCATATCCAGCAGGGCCTCAAAACTGGCTTGGGGGCAAAATGGGGAGGGTTCAGTTAGAGATGCCCTGAGGACCTCCAAAATGGGGAGGAACTTTCATATCCATCTCCTTCCCACATCAGTGGCTCTTCTGCGACTGAACCCACCTCGTTGCCTCGATCGACCGATCCTGATCTCCACCTGTGCCGGATTGACCCACTCCCAAGATTTTTCACGCCATGTCATTGTGCTCACTGCCCTTGTCGTCGGTGTTACCTCCGCCGTTCCCTCCTCGAACCTCCACCCCTCTGTGTCGCCTTCCGCCCACCCACACCACTACGCCGCTCCCTGCGCGCATGCAGTAGGGCCACGCGGGCAGGTCAGCGTGAGCCCCGCCACGCTGACCTGCCCGCCTCCTGCCTCTGTCTACGCTTCACCCTTCCACTTTGCTACCCTCTCCTCAACTGCACATGTCGAGCCCTGCCATGACTCGGATATCACAGCCCTCAACTTCTTCGCGTGTGCCGAGTGTTTCCATGCCTCCGTGGTCGCCGCTCTCCCTCCGCAGCGCTCCGTCCCCTTGATGGCAATGCAAAGGGTGGTCATGCTCGATGTTATGTCTAGGTGACAAAAAAAATTACAAAAGAAGAAGAAAAGCTGATGATTGAGACTCACGTGTAAGAGACAAAATGGGGGTTGAGTATTGGGGGTCATTGCTGGAGTTGGATTGGCTATTTGGAAGCTGAAAAGCTACAGATGTTTATATCACCCACACCTGGAATTTAGACACACTGCATCCCAATGCCGGGTATGTGTGTGAAAAAAAAGTAGCATGAAGTGGATATACACCCGAAAAAAACAAACTACACACCACTCATAGGCAGAAATCTATTATATACATAAAACAGAAGACAAATAAGACACCACGTGCTTCCACATAATCTAAAATAATACATAGTCGATCAGTAATTCCTACTGTTGAGATTTAAGATATTACGTTACCTGCCTAAAGTTATATGTTGAACCGACACATACAAAGGTGCAGAAATAAGTGATTGTCAAAAAAAAAAAGGTGCAGAAATAAGAAGTTGGAAACATGAACAAAAAGTTGGAAATAAGACAGGAGATCTACGTGCAGGAGAAGGATACCTAAGTTTGGCATGCCACCATCACGTCTCCGTACAAATTTAGCCAAATCTAACGTGGACACCAGCTAAAAAAATCCAACATGGACACGTACATATATATAAAGTAGAAAACTCTTTCCGGGAAAAGAAATAGGCACAGGAAAGGCTGACATACATAAATAATCCTTCACGTACTGATTTCAGTATGGAAAACGTTTCGCGTCGACACGCCGGCCGAGCGCTCGGCCGGTCGCGCTGGCGTCGTTGGATGAGATAAGGATCCCACGTCCTCTAGCACCCACACGTGCCTCATGGGCTCCACGTAGCGCTCCCTCCTGGCCCAGTCTTATCCCTTCACGCGGTGTGTTCTTCAGTCGTCCATCTTCTCGCACGAAGAGATGTACGGACCCTGTACCACCACCACCACAGGAAACCCCCTCCCCCCAATCCCTTTTTTGGCTCAACGCCGGTGAGCCCGGCCGCGCGCCCCCGCAGAGCCGCCATGGAACCCGCTTCATTCATCCATCTAGCCCCACTCCGATGAGCGACCTCCACGCATGCAAGCTGCAACCAGTTGAGTCAGAAGCTGCAACCGTAGTCGATTTTTGCTACTAGCGGCGATGGATTTGCTACATCCATCACGGCGGAGCTGCGAGCTGTTATGGTGGTGGCTTTTTTTGTTGCAACCGTCCTCGGATTTTGATACTACAGGTGAGGGATTTTGCTACATCTATTTTATGGCGGAGCTGCGACTCAGCCTGGACGTGACGAGCGGGCTTTTGGCTGGCTCGCGGCCCGTTATGGACCGGACCGTACGGTCCAGGCCCGGTAAAAAAATCGGTCGGGCCGAGCTCAGGAATTAGGCCCAACAAACTCTCGGTCCGGTCCGGATTTTGACCGAGCCCCCGAGCAGGACGGACGAAACGTAGTCACCGCGGCTGCCGTTCCTCGTCGTCGCGGCCACCGGCGGCCACCGAGTGAACCACCCCGTCTCCGAGCACCGCCGCATCGCCTGCGCGATGAATTGGTCCCGAACGCCGCCTACACGACGCACGCATCCTCTCTTCCCCAACCATGGCCGCCTTCTGCCGCCATCAAATTTGTCGCAGTCGTCATGTCCCCGGCCTTGCTGACGCGACAAAGCAGTGCAGCCCGTGCACGCACGCTCGCAGGGCACGAATTGCATCTCCTTCTTGCCCGCGATGTCGGCGAATACTGTTGAATAAATCCCAAGCCCCTGTCACGTTTTCAGTTAGTTCAGTTAGCACTTTGGTTTTTCGTCAGGTTAGGCTCGAACGCTTTCTTTCTGTTAGCTAGTTTAGCTCACGGGTCTAACTGCCTGGAGCGAGTGTCGCGCCTGGTAGGTCTGCTCGTGGGATGGCACGAGTGTTGTGGATCACGACGATGCAAAGTCAGGGGCCACGAAGCCCTGTTTCCCGTTCTGTAAGTCTGAATAAATGGCAGAGAAATAGAACAGAAAAGCTGTGAAGTTTGTGCAGCGCAAAACACCTGTGTCTTCCTTCTTCCTCGAGCAATCTCTCGTTCGCGTGTGTTCGTTCCAAGGGCACCTCGGGTGCAGACAAACACGTCGGTGAACACGCACACGTTGGTGTGCTCCGTCTTGTTCCCCGGGAACTCGAAGTTGATCTCGTCATGATTGTCTCCCACTGACGATGTCTGAATTTGCAATCAATTGATGCACATATAGATAGTATTGCAGTACAAGCTGATTAGTAGTCTGAAATTGGAAGCGACCATGTACGTACCTAGTATGTGGTGACGGTGACGGTGCCAGCGGGTGGCGGAGTTCCTCGGGACGAGCTTGATGTGGGTAGAGACGCTACCATAGATGAACTGCCTCTTTGTCTGCAGCAAGCAGCCGGAGGAGTTGCTCTTTAGGACAGGGCACGGAACAGACGCACGCACGCAGGCGCAGGGCACACACGCAGCTCACGCTCCCCCGCCATCGCTCGGTCCCTCGGTCCTGACCGAGCTTTCGCCTCACCGGTCCGGTTCAGGGAAACAGGCCCGCTGGGCACTTCGGTCCGGTCCGGACCGGTCGCGGCCGGTCCAAAGCGCGGCTCGGTCAGGGACCGGACCGGCCCGGACCGTGTCCACACTGAGCTGCGACCCGGGACGGCGGCGACGATGATTGCTGCAACCTCGTTGGATTTTGCTACTACCGGCGAGGAATTTTGCTACATCCATCATGGCGGTGCTGCGACCCGTGACGGCGGCGGCGACAAATTGCTGCAACCATAGTTCTTTTTTGCTACGACCGGCGATCTTTTTTGCTACATCCACTAAAAGGACGTTGAATCTTTTTTGAACATCGCTCATGCAACCCCGTGCAGCGAGCGTCAATGGTGAGGGGGGCGGCTACGGGGCATCGGGGTGCTGCAACCATGGAGCCCGACGACAGGAGTTGCAACCAATCGACGTGGAGTTGCAACCGGTCAACGGCAGACTGCAAACCAAAATTGACAAGCGGTGGGAGTTTCTTCAGCGAGCAACGGAGGGGCGGATGAGGGGCTGCGAGGCTTCAGGTGTGACGCCCCCGGCCCGACCGTGCACTAATCATACATGTAAATGCACACGATCAAGCCCAGGGACTTACGGGATGATATCAAACACAACTCTAGACACCAAATAAAATAATACAAACTTTATATTACAAGCCAGGGGCCTCGAGGGCTCGAATACATAAGCTCGCGTACAAGCGTTAGCGGAAGCAACATCAATATCTGAGTTCAGACATAAAGTTAAACAAGTATGCCTTAAGAAGGTTGAGCAAACCAGCGACATCTAGATCGAAAAGGCGTAGGCCTCCTGCCTGGGAGCCTCCTAAACTACTCCTGGTCATCGGCCTCCACGTAGTCGTAGTCACCATCGGGGTGGTAGCAGTCGTTGGCAGAATCAGCTGGCTCCGGGGCTCCGTCATCTGATCGCAGCAATCGGGTATGGGGAAAAAGAGGTAGCAAAGCAACCGTGAGTACTCATCCAAAGTACTCGCAAGACTTACATCAGAACTATGCTAATCATGCATCGGTATCAAATGAAGGGGCTGTATCTGTGGACGGGACTGCAGAAATGCCAGAATAGAGAGGAAGGCCTAGCCTATCGAAGACTAGCATCTTCAACGTCTTGCAGCATTAGAAGAGTGCAGATTAGTAGCATAACATAAAGTAACAAGCATGTAGTAGCAAAGCCTAGAGATCCTTCCTCGACTCCCTGCGAGAAAGCGATCCCGGAGCTTACAATTAAAGTAACATGTATCCAGTTCAAGTTGTAGTAGATCGGGATACAACACTGAGCGTCCTGTTACCGTGGACACGGCTATTCAAATAGATAAACTTCCCTGCAGGGGTACACTACTGTTACCCAACACGCTCGATTAACTCTGGCCGGACACACTTTTCTCGGTCATGCCCGGCCTCGGCTGATCGACACGACGTAGTCCTACCTAGGCTCAGCAGAGAGGTCCCCGCCGGTCTACATCCTAAGCGCTCAGGGGTCTTGGGCCCATCGCCCTTTGCACTCCGGGTCATTGTGCTAACTATCTGACACGCGGGCCCCACCACCGTTTAAACGCCGGCGCGCGCTCCGGCGAGGCCACAGAGGCATGCGACGACGCGGGAGCCCACCGGAAACGTGGCTCCGGCGGCCATTTGGCACGCGGAGACCATCGTTCGAACGGGTGCATCGTCGTGCGTCCAAAGAGACGAACGGGAGGACGAGGGGTGGCCGGAGTTGAGCACGGCGGCGACGACGGGCGGTGGCCGGAGTTCGGCTGAGCACGAGCTCATGGCGACGGCGCGCTAGCGGGCAATATGAGGGGCGCAACGGCATCCTGGGGTCTCCAGGAGCTCGAGCATGAGCTCGGATGTGACGAATGCATGCTATAACGACGACGGCGAGCTCACAGCAATGGCGGAGGATGAAGCTAGGCGGCACGGGGAAGGGGAAAAGGGGGCGTGGAGGCCCGGAAGCTCACAGGGGTGCTCGCGGGCGCGTCGGGGAAGCCGGGGAAGCAGGGACGGTGGCGGATCGAGGCGGCGATGGACGGCGACAGGAGGTTGAAGAAGGGGTCGGATCCGGCGCGGTGGGGCTCTCCAGCTAGACCTGAAGTGCGTGGTCGACGTAGCCGAAGCAGGAGAGGCTCGGGGACACGGCGGCTCGACGAATGGTGGCCGGTGGCCACGCCTACGACGCGGCGCGCTCTCTGTGGCGCTCGGGAGAGAGTGGCAGAGAGGGAGAGGGGAAGAATGGGGGTGGCTAGGGTTCGCGGGGAGAGAAGGGAGGTCTTGCAGGCGTCCACGGGCTGCAGCCGCGCGCTGTCGAGGGCGCGCGAGGGGGGGGGCAGTGCTTGCGCGCGCTATGCGGGCGACAGCAGCGCGAGGAGGGAGACGATGCGGTTGGGCTGGGCCGCGGTGCACTGTGGCCACTAGGGCCCAGTTGCACAGTAGCTTTAGGCCTTTCTCTTTTATTCTTTTCTGTTTTCTATTTTCTTTACTATTTTGCATTTTCTTTTAATAGCAAATGAGTTTAGAAAAATGTGAAACTTGCCAAATTAAATACCCTGCAATATTCTGCACTTCCACGGTGAGTTTGGGATTTAAATGAATTCATTTGAATTTTTGTTTAAATGAAATGGTTTAAATAGGGCTGTTTAGGTACTGTTTTTGGATGTTAGGGTCAATTTGGGAATTTTTATAATGTTGATTTTATTTTTATAATTGCTTTGGGAATATTTTCAATATTATGAACATTTTTGTTTATAAGCTTGGAGTTTTTCTAATTTCACTTGTTATTTAAATTTTGAATTTGAGTTGAATTATTTCCTAGTTGCATATTATTTAGGATGATCATGATGACATGGCAACTTAATTAGCTTAATGACAGGGTTAAGATCTGGGGATGTTACAAATCTCCCCCACTACAAGAAATCTCGTTTTGAGATTTAAGAGGTGGGGTAAGGGGTATCTTCGGGATCAAGGATGTACAGGAGAGTCAGGTTTTGATCCTGTGGAACTGTGGTTAGTGTGGGTTAAAAGTAGGAAGGGCGGTGACATCTTGCACGGCCATGATAGTAAGGCACGTCAGAGGATAGTTTGTCAGCTAGGTTGGCAACAACGTCGGTACCAAGGGCGAGGGACGAAGAGAACAATTTTCCCGCTCGTTAAGACGAGGCGGAGCAATAGGCAAAGTTCTCATCCACCGTCGGTTACCTGAATGCCAACAACAATAGTAACATGGTGTTACCGACTGAGTGGTACACCGAGGTGTTTGCATAAGTAGGGAATCATTACTGCTTAGATAAAAACTAGATTACAAGAAAGGTTAAACAGACCAATGGAAAGGAAAATATGATGATCAGATTAAACAGACCAATGGAAAGGAATAATGGCAGACAATCCAGCTCTTCGGGTGAATGTGAGCACGAGAACCTAATGTTAGAGTTAGCAAAACGTTTTAACCCAAATAGAAGAGAGATCAGAGTCCCAGAGTAAAGGAGAGGAATAAAAGATCCTAATACCACCCATTGGCGACGTGGTCCCGTAAGCCACACAGCCATGTTAGTAAAATAGTTTTTCAAAGACTAGACTCAACTTGGGCCAAAGAGATGGAAAGGGCTACCTACAGGCAGTCGGCTCTGATACCAACTTGTGACGCCCCCGGCCCGACCGTGCACTAATCATACACGCAAATGCGCACGATCAAGCCCAGGGACTCACGGGATGATATCACAACACAACTCTAGACACCAAATAAAATAATACAAGCTTTATATTACAAGCTAGGGCCTCGAGGGCTCGAATACATAAGCTCGCGTACAAGCGTTAGCGGAAGCAACATCAATATTTGAGTTCAGACATAAAGTTAAACAAGTATGCCTTAAGAAGGCTGAGCAAAACAACAACATCTAGATCGAAAAGGCGCATGCCTCCTGCCTGGGAGCCTCCTAAACTACTCCTAGTCGTCGGCCTCCACGTAGTCGTAGTCACCATCGGGGTGGTAGCAGTCGTCGGCAGGATCAGCTGGCTCCGGGGCTCCGTCATCTGATCGCAGCAATCGGGTATGGGGAAAAAGAGGTAGCAAAGCAACCGTGAGTACTCATCCAAAGTACTCGCAAGACTTACATCAGAACTATGCTAATCATGCATCGGTATCAAATGAAGGGGCTGTATCTGTGGACGGGACTGCAGAAATGCCAGAATAGAGAGAAAGGCCTAGCCTATCGAAGACTAGCATCTTCAACGTCTTGCAGCATTAGAAGAGTGCAAATTGGTAGCATAACATAAAGTAACAAGCATGTAGTAGCAAAGCATAGAGATCCTTCCTCGACTCCCTGCGAGAAAGCGATCCCGGAGCGTACAATTAAAGTAACATGTATCTAGTTCAAGTTGTAGTAGATCGGGATACAACACTGAGCGTCCTATTACCATGGACACGGCTATTCGAATAGATAAACTTCCCTGCAGGGGTGCACTACTGTTACCCAACACGCTCGATTAACTCTGGCCGGACACACTTTTCTCGGTCATGCCCGGCCTCGGCTGATCGACACGACGTAGTCCTACCTAGGCTCAGCAGAGAGGTCCCCGCCAGTCTACATCCTAAGCGCTCAGGGGTCTTGGGCCCATCGCCCTTTGCACTCCAGGTCGTTGTGCGCAAGGTGGATACCAGCGCCACCCCTCTCCTGGATGGCACGATCCGCCCCGGCCACAAGGCTGAACTGGACATCTGACAGAGCTTCCGGCTGATACATACGGCGCCGAGGGCCCCATTAAACCATTATCCCACGTGGTGGTAGTGCGTATAGGCCAGTGGCCAACTCAGATCAAATACCCAAATCCGTTAGTGTGTTGGGAGCTCGCGGTGACGATCAGTACTCCTGTCGCCCCGTCTCGAGGAAGTGCAACAAGGGTCAGGCCCATCCCTCTCTAGGGCGGTCTCTGCCTGCCCGGCCGCGCCTCGTAATTATCTCGCGGGTACCCTCCAGGTCAACCTGACTCTCAAGAGACCGTCGGGAACTCACGTACACCTCTACCGGGGTGGTACCGCATGTTGGGGAACGTTGCATGGGAAACAAAAATTTTCCTACGCACACACAAGATCTATCCATGGTGATGAGCATCTACGAGAGGGAGAGTGAATCTACATACCCTTGTAGATCGCTAAGCGGAAGCGTTTAAGAAACGCGGTTGATGTAGTCGAACGTCTCCGCGATCCAAATCGCAAGTCGTCCCTCGATCCGATCACGAACTAGCGCCGAACGGACGGCACCTCCGCGTTCAACACACGTACGGCTTGATGACGCCTTCACCTCCTCGATCCAGCGAGCGATGGTGAAGTAGTGGTTGAGTTCCAGCAGCACGACGGCGTGGTGATGGTGGTGAGGAACAATCTCTGCAGGGCTTCGCCAAGCACTACGGAGATTATGACGGAGGAACTAGAGGGCTAGGGTTGCCGGCACACGGCTTGGGAAATCCTGATGTGTCCCGTGTGCTAGCCCTGCCCCTCTATTTATATGTTGAGCCTTGGGGTCTAAACTTGGAGTAAAAGCCTCCTCCAGGTCGGTTTTGCCCGCACAAGGTCGGTTTGGCCCGCAGGGAAAGAGTCCAACTCGGATCCCGGCCGAACCGTGCACAGCCGCGCACAAGCGGTAGTACCGCTTCACACAAGCGGTAGTACCGCTTGGGCGGTAGTACCGCTTAATACAAGCGGTAGTACCGCTCGGGCGGTAGTACCGCTTCACCAAGCGGTAGTACCGCTTACGCGGCAGCAAAACTACTTTTGCACTTTCCAATACCTCGTGGGCTTTATCCCTTTGGCCCATATAAAGTGTTGCTGCACCCGAACACTTCGGTAAACATCCGGAACCCCTTCCGGTGAACTTCGGAACTCTTCCGGAGATCAAAACACTATTATCACATATATCAATCTTTACCTCCGGACTATTCCGGAGATCCTCGTCATGTCCGGGATCTTATCCGGGACTCCGAACAACTTTCGGTCACCAACATAATAACTCAATTATACTAATCGTCACCAAACGTTAAGTGTGTAGACCCTGCGGGTTCGAGAACTATGTAGACATGACCGAGACACCTCTACGGCCAATAACCAATAGCGGGACCTGGATGCCCATATTGGCTCCTACATATTCTACGAAGATCTTTATCGGTCGAACCTATATGTCAAGGATTCAGTTAATCCCGTATACTGTTCCCTTTGTTCTTCGGTATGTTACTTGCCCGAGATTCGATCGTCGGTATCTCTATACCTAGTTCAATCTCGTTACCGGCAAGTCTCTTTACTCGTTCCGTAATACAAGATCTCGTGGCTAACACTTTTAGTCACATTGCTTGCAAGGCTCATTGTGATGTTGTATTACCGAGTGGGCCCTGAGATACCTCTCCGTCATACGGAGTAACAAATCCCAGTCTTGATCCATGCCAACCCAACAGACACCCTCGGAGATATCTGTAGAGCACCTTTATAGTCACCCAGTTACGTTGCGACGTTTGATACACACAAGGTATTCCTCCGGTGTCAGTGAGTTGCATGATCTCATGGTCAAAGGAACAGATACTTGACATGCAGAAAACAATAGCAATAAACTGACACGATCAAATGCTACGTTTACAGTTTGGGTCTTGTCCATCACATCATTCTCCTAATGATGTGATCCCGTTATCAAATGACATCTCATGTCCATGGCTAGGAAACCTTAACCATCTTTGATCAACAAGCTAGTCAACTAGAGGCTTACTAGGGACACAGTGTTGTCTATATACCCACACATGTATTTGAGTTTCCAATCAATACAATTATAGCATGGATAATAAACGATTATCATGAACAAGGAAATATAATAATAACCAATTTATTATTGCCTCTAGGGCATATTTCCAACAGTCTCCCACTTGCACTAGAGTCAATAATCTAGTTCACATCACTATGTGATTTACATTGTAATGAATCGAACACCCATGCAGTTCTGGTGTTGTTCATGTTTAGCCCTTGGAAGAGGTTTAGTCATCGGATCTGCAACATTTAGATCCGTGTGTACTTTGCAAATATTTATGTCGTCCTCCTTGATGTAATCGCGGATGGAATTGAAACGTCGCTTTATGTGTCTGGTCCTCTTGTGAAATCTTGGTTCCTTGGCTAGAGCAATGGCACCAGTATTATCACAAAACAGAGTCATTGGGTTAAGTGCACTAGGCACTACTCCAAGATCTGTCATGAACTCCTTCATCCAGACACCTTCCTTCGCCGCCTCCGAGGCAGCGATGTACTCCGCTTCGCATGTAGAATCTGCTACCACGCTTTGCTTGGAACTGCACCAGCTAACCACACCCCCATTAAGAATAAATACGTATCCGGTTTGCGACTTAGAGTCATCCGGATCAGTGTCAAAGCTTGCATCGACGTAACCCTTTACGACGAGCTCTTGATCACCTCCATAAACGAGAAACATGTCCTTAGTCCTTTTCAGGTACTTCAGGATATTCTTGACCGCCGTCCAGTGTTCCATTCCTGGATCACTTTGAAACCTTCCGACCATACTTATGGCAAGGCTGACATCGGGTCTTGTGCACAGCATTGCATACATGATAGAGCCTATGGCCGAAGCATAGGGGATGACACTCATCTTTTCTCTATCTTCTGCAGTCACTGGGCATTGAGTCTTACTCAACTTCACACCTTGCAAAACAGGCAAGAACCCCTTCTTGGACTGATCCATTTTGAACTTCTTCAAAATCTTATCAAGGTATGTGCTTTGTGAAAGTCCTATTAAGCGTCTTGATCTATCTCTATAGATCTTGATGCCTAATATGAAAGCAGCTTCTCCTAGGTCCTTCATTGAAAAACTCTTGTTCAAATATTCCTTTACGCTTTCCAGCATTTCTATATTGTTTCCAATCAGCAATATGTCATCCACATATAATATTAGAAACGCTATAGAGCTCCCACTCACTTTCTTGTAAATACAAGCTTCTCCGTAAACTTGTATAAACTCGAACGCTTTGATCACCTCATCAAAACGAAGATTCCAACTCCGAGATGCTTGCACCAGTCCATAAATGGATCGCTGGAGTTTGCAAACTTTGTCAGCATTCTCTGGATCGACAAAACCTTCTGGTTGCATCATATACAACTCTTCCTTAAGGTAACCGTTAAGGAACGCTGTTTTGACATCCACCTGCCAAATTTCATAATCGAAAAAGGCAGCTATTGCTAACATGATTCTGACGGACTTAAGCATCGCTACGGGTGAGAAGGTCTCATCGTAGTCAACTCCTTGAACTTGTGAAAAACCCTTTGCCACAAGTCGAGCTTTATAGACGGTGACATTACCGTCCGCGTCCGTCTTCCTCTTAAAGATCCATTTGTTCTGAATGGCCTTACGCCCTTCAGGTAATACTTCCAAAGTCCATACTTTGTTTTCATACATGGATCCCATCTCGGATTTCATGGCCTCTAACCACTTCTCGGAATCCGGGCCCATCATCGCTTCTCCATAGCTCGTAGGTTCATCGTTGTTTAACAACATGACCTCTAAGACAGGGTTGCCGTACCACTCAGGAGCAGTACGCGTCCTTGTCGACCTACGAGGTTCGATAGCAACTTGATCCAAAGCTTCATGATCATCATCATTAACTTCCTCTTCAGCTAATGTAGGCTCGACAGAAACAACTTTCTGCGTTGCGCTACTCTTAGGTTGAAGTAAAGGTTCAATAACCTCATCAAGTTCTATCTTCCTCCCACTCAATTCTTTCGAGAGAAACTCTTTCTCAAGAAATGTTCCGTTTTTAGCGACAAACACTTTGCCTTCGGATCTGAGGTAGAAGGTATACCCAACTGTCTCTTTTGGGTATCCTATGAAGACGCATTTCTCCGCTTTGGGTTCCAGCTTTTCAGGCTGAAGCTTTTTGACATAAGCATCACATCCCCAAACTTTAAGAAACGACAGCTTTGGCTTCTTGCCAAACCAAAGTTCATATGGCGTCGTCTCAACGGATTTCGATGGTGCCCTATTTAAAGTGAATGCAGCTGTCTCTAATGCATAACCCCAAAACGATAGTGGCAAATCGGCAAGAGACATCATAGATCGCACCATATCCAATAAGGTACGATTACGACGTTCGGACACACCATTACGCTGTGGTGTTCCAGGCGGTGTTAATTGTGAAACAATTCCACACTGTCTTAAGTGACTGCCAAACTCATAACTCAGATATTCTCCTCCTCGATCAGATCGTAGGAATTTAATCTTCTTGTTACGATGATTCTCAACTTCACTCTGAAATTGTTTGAACTTTTCAAATGTTTCAGACTTGTGTTTCATTAAGTAAATATACCCATATCTACTTAAGTCATCAGTGAAGGTGAGAAAGTAACGATAACCACCGCGCGCCTCAATACTCATTGGACCGCACACATCAGTATGTATGATTTCCAATAAGTCACTTGCCCGTTCCATTATTCCAGAGAACGGCGTTTTAGTCATCTTGCCCATGAGGCATGGCTCACATGTGTCAAGTGATTCAAAATCAAGTGACTCCAAAAGTCCATCAGCATGGAGCTTCCTCATGCGTTTTACGCCAATATGACCTAAACGGCAGTGCCACAAGAAAGTGGTATTATCATTATCAATTCTACATCTTTTGGCATCAATGTTATGAACATGTGTATTATTACTATCGAGATTCAATAAGAATAAACCCCTCACATTGGGTGCATGACCATAAAAGATATTACTCATATAAATAGAACAACCATTATTCTCTGATTTAAATGAGTAACCGTCTCGCAATAAACAAGATCCAGATATAATGTTCATGCTTAACGCAGGCACCAAATAACACTTATTTAGGTTCATCACTAATCCCGACGGTAATCGAAGAGCGAGCGTGCCGACGGCGATCACATCAACCTTGGAACCATTTCCCACGCGCATCGTCACTTCGTCCTTTGCCAGCCTCCGTCTATTCCGCAGTTCCTGTTTTGAGTTGCAAATATGAGCAACCGCACCGGTATCAAATACCCAGGCACTACAACGAGAGTTGGTAAGGTACACATCAATAACATGTATATCATATATACCTTGTTTGTTGTTGGCCGCCTTCTTGTCAGCCAAATACTTGGGGCAGTTCCGCTTCCAGTGTCCAGTTCCCTTGCAATGAAAACACTCAGTTTCTGGTTTGGGTCCAGCCTTGGGTTTCTTCACGAGAGGAGCAACTGCTTTGCCACTCTTCTTAGAGTTACCCTTCTTACCCTTGCCATTTTTCTTGAAACTAGTGGTTTTATTGACCATCAACACTTGATGCTCCTTCTGAATTTCAGACTCAGCGACTTTCAGCATCGCAAACAGCTCGGCGACTGACTTGTTCATCCCGTGCATGTTATAGTTCAACACGAAGCTCTTGTAGCTAGGCGGCAATGATTGAAGAACTCTGTCAGTGATAGCCTCTGGCGGAAGGGGCATCCCTAACTCAGCCAGACGGGTGGAGTACCCAGACATTCTGAGCACGTGATCACTGATAGACCCGTTCTCCTCCATCTTGCAAGCATAGAATTTATCGAAGATCTCATATCTCTCGATCCGGGCATTCTTCTGAAAGATAAACTTCAACTCCTGGAACATCTCATATGCTCCATGACGTTCAAAATGTCTTTGAAGTCCCGGTTCTAAGCCATACAACATTGCACATTGAACTATTGAGTAATCATCAGAACGAGCCTGCCAGGCGTTCACAACGTCTAGAGACTCAACTGGAGCGGGTGGATCACCAAGCGGTGCATCAAGGACATAAGCCTTCTGGGAAGCCGTAAGGATAATCCTTAGATTACGGGCCCAGTCCACAAAGTTACTTCCATCATCTTTCAACTTAGCTTTCTCTAGGAACGCATTAAAATTCAGGGGTGCTACTGCGCGAGCCATGATCTACAACATAAATATAGCAAAGACAACTTAGACTATTGTTCTTAGATAATGAGTTTAGTTAATCATATTTTAAAAAACTCCCACTCAAATTGACATCCCTCCGATCATTCGAGTGTAACATGATCCAAATCCACCAACTCAAGTCCGATCATCACGTGAGTTGAGGTGGTTTCAATGGTGAACATCTTCATGTTGATCATATCTACTATATGACTCATGTTCGACCTTTCGGTCTCTTGTGTTCCGAGGCCATGTCTGTACATGCCAGGCTCGTCAAGTTTAACCCGAGTGTTCCGCACGTGCAACATGGCTTGCACCCGTTGTATGCGAACGTAGAGTCTATCACACCCGATCATCACGGCGTGTCTCGAAACGACGAACTTTCGCAACGGTGCACACTTGGGGAGAACACAATTTATCTTGAAATTTAAGTGAGGGATCACCTTATAATGCTACCGTCGTCCTAAGCAAAATAAGATGCATAAAAGGATTAACATCACATGCAAATCATAAGTGACATGATATGGCCATGAACTTGTGCTTTTGATCTCCATCTCCAAAGCACCGGCATGATCTCCATCGTCACCGGCATGACACCATGATCTCCATCATCTTGATCTCCATCAACGTGTCGCCATAAGGTTGTCGCGCCGACTGTTGCTTCCACGACTATAGCTAACGTTTAGCGATAAAGTAAAGCATTACATAGCGCTTAATGATTGACACGCAGGTCATACAATAATTAAAGACAACTCTATGGCTCCTGCCAGTTGCCGTACTCATCGACATGCAAGTCGTGATATTCTATACAAAACATGATCATCTCATACATCACATATATCTCATCATGTAATTGGCCATATCACATCACAACATACCCTGCAAAAACAAGTTAGACGTCCTCTAATTGTTGTTGCAAATTTTACGTGGCTGCTACGGGTTTGCAAGAACCGTTCTTACCTACGCAAAACCACAACGTGGTGTAGTGATTGCTTTTTGATCTTCTAAAAGAACCCTCTTCATTGAAATCGATTCAACTAAAGTGAGAGAGACAGACACCCGCTAGCCATCTTTATGCAACGAAGTTACATGTTAGTTGAAGGAACCTGTCTCGCGTAAGTGTACGCGTAATGTCGGTCCGGGCCGCTTCATCTCACAATACCGCCGAATCAAATATCAACTAGTAACGGCAAGCAATATGTATACACCCACGCCCACAACTCGTTTGTGTTCTACTCGAGATCTCATCTACGCATAGACCTGGCTCATGATGCCACTGTTGGGGAACGTTGCATGGGAAACAAAAATTTTCCTACGCACACACAAGATCTATCCATGGTGATGAGCATCTACGAGAGGGAGAGTGAATCTACATACCCTTGTAGATCGCTAAGCGGAAGCGTTTAAGAAACGCGGTTGATGTAGTCGAACGTCTCCGCGATCCAAATCGCAAGTCGTCCCTCGATCCGATCACGAACTAGCGCCGAACGGACGGCACCTCCGCGTTCAACACACGTACGGCTTGATGACGCCTTCACCTCCTCGATCCAGCGAGCGATGGTGAAGTAGTGGTTGAGTTCCAGCAGCACGACGGCGTGGTGATGGTGGTGAGGAACAATCTCTGCAGGGTTTCGCCAAGCACTACGGAGATTATGACGGAGGAACTAGAGGGCTAGGGTTGCCGGCACACGGCTTGGGAAATCCTGATGTGTCCCGTGTGCTAGCCCTGCCCCTCTATTTATATGTTGAGCCTTGGGGTCTAAACTTGGAGTAAAAGCCTCCTCCAGGTCGGTTTTGCCCGCACAAGGTCGGTTTGGCCCGCAGGGAAAGAGTCCAACTCGGATCCCGGCCGAACCGTGCACAGCCGCGCACAAGCGGTAGTACCGCTTCACACAAGCGGTAGTACCGCTTGGGCGGTAGTACCGCTTAATACAAGCGGTAGTACCGCTCGGGCGGTAGTACCGCTTCACCAAGCGGTAGTACCGCTTACGCGGCAGCAAAACTACTTTTGCACTTTCCAATACCTCGTGGGCTTTATCCCTTTGGCCCATATAAAGTGTTGCTGCACCCGAACACTTCGGTAAACATCCGGAACCCCTTCCGGTGAACTTCGGAACTCTTCCGGAGATCAAAACACTATTATCACATATATCAATCTTTACCTCCGGACTATTCCGGAGATCCTCGTCATGTCCGGGATCTTATCCGGGACTCCGAACAACTTTCGGTCACCAACATAATAACTCAATTATACTAATCGTCACCAAACGTTAAGTGTGTAGACCCTGCGGGTTCGAGAACTATGTAGACATGACCGAGACACCTCTACGGCCAATAACCAATAGCGGGACCTGGATGCCCATATTGGCTCCTACATATTCTACGAAGATCTTTATCGGTCGAACCTCTATGTCAAGGATTCAGTTAATCCCGTATACTGTTCCCTTTGTTCTTCGGTATGTTACTTGCCCGAGATTCGATCGTCGGTATCTCTATACCTAGTTCAATCTCGTTACCGGCAAGTCTCTTTACTCGTTCCGTAATACAAGATCTCGTGGCTAACACTTTTAGTCACATTGCTTGCAAGGCTCATTGTGATGTTGTATTACCGAGTGGGCCCTGAGATACCTCTCCGTCATACGGAGTAACAAATCCCAGTCTTGATCCATGCCAACCCAACAGACACCCTCGGAGATATCTGTAGAGCACCTTTATAGTCACCCAGTTACGTTGCGACGTTTGATACACACAAGGTATTCCTCCGGTGTCAGTGAGTTGCATGATCTCATGGTCAAAGGAACAGATACTTGACATGCAGAAAACAATAGCAATAAACTGACACGATCAAATGCTACGTTTACAGTTTGGGTCTTGTCCATCACATCATTCTCCTAATGATGTGATCCCGTTATCAAATGACATCTCATGTCCATGGCTAGGAAACCTTAACCATCTTTGATCAACAAGCTAGTCAACTAGAGGCTTACTAGGGACACAGTGTTGTCTATATACCCACACATGTATTTGAGTTTCCAATCAATACAATTATAGCATGGATAATAAACGATTATCATGAACAAGGAAATATAATAATAACCAATTTATTATTGCCTCTAGGGCATATTTCCAACACCGCAGTAACAGTTAAAAGGGGCAACAGTTTAAAGGTAACCGTGTGTCCGTAACATCAAGAGGGTAATCCGAGGAATCACCCTCGATGGATTCCCACTCGATGCTACCGTCAAGGTGAACTAGGAGGAATCACCCTCGATGAGTTCACACTTGAGGGTTTGCATGACGAAGGCATCATCGGAGGTGGTGAAAGAGGAATCACCCTCGGTAACCCACAACCGACTAGCTATGCTACAGAGATATCATCAGGAGTGAGGCAGGAGGTATCACCCTCGGCACTCGATAGTAGCTCTGTAGAGTCGTACAACTAAGGGGGTGTGCGGTGATGTGTCGGTCTCTGCAGGTCGATCACACAGATCAAGTCACCGGTGGTAAAGCATGGCAACAAGAACAAGGGTGTGGGGCCATTGATGGTTCGCTAACCAGCCTATACTAGGCATTTAGGACAACAGGTAAAGTATCAACATCAGGTTACAAAATCAGGCTATGCATCAGAATAGGAGCAATCAACTACAGTAGCAAAATCTAATGCAAGCACGGGGGAGAAGGAATAGGTGATATAGGAATGATCAAGGGGGTTTGCTTGCCTGGTTGCTCTGCAGGCGAAAAGGAATCTTCAACGGTGTAGTCGATCCCCGGTTCGTCAGCGGTCTGAGAGTCTACCGGAGAAGAAGAGGGGGAAGAAACAGATAAATACAAGCATTCAAATGCAATCACTATGCATGACATGCCTAAATGATATGCAGGGGTGATATATTGCATCTCTAACTATTTTAGATTTTTTAGGAATTTATTTGGAATTATTTTACCGAAGTCATGCACTATTCATCTATCGGAAATGGGCAAAAAGTTCAATGTTCAGTATGTTAGAGGCATGTGACAGGTATGTGGAGGGCATATTCGGATTCGTCATATTTTTCTGATCATTTTTCATATATAAATTATTTTCATCCGACTTACAGATTATTTTATATGATTTTTTTAAAGTTTTAATCATTTTCTGGAATTTTTGGATTTAATTTAATTCGAAATTATATTAAATATTAAATGCTATGGGTACACAGAAAGTGTACCCACAGATGCGCTTGTGTGGCTGACAGTGGGCCCAGTCAACTGCACAGTCAGCAGTTGACTGGGTCAACGTTGACTGGACAGTGGGTCCAGTGGGACCCACCTGCCAGTGGCTGGGACCGGCCCAGTCAGCATTTGACTGGGTCAACTGAGCCCAGTGGACCCACATGTCAGTCACTGTTAGTTTAACTGTGATTTTGCTTATTTAATTAACTAATTTAGCCAGTGGGCCCAGCCTGTCAGTGGGTGATTAGCTTATAGGGTTAATTAGTGTTAAACCTAATCGCTACAGTAGTGGGTCCACTTGTCAGTGGCTGTTTAGGCTCGGGTTAGTGCTAACTATCTGACACGCGGGTCCCACCACCGTTTAAACGCCGGCGCGCACTCCGGCGAGGCCACAGAGGCGTGCGGCGACGTGGGAGCCCACCGGAAACGCGACTCCGGCGGCCATTTGGCGCGCGGAGACCACCGTTCGAACGGGTCCATCGTCGCGCGTCCAAAGAGACGAACGGGAGGTCGAGGGGTGGCCGGAGTTGAGCACGGCAGCGACGACGGGCGGTGGCCGGAGTTCGGCTGAGCACGGGCTCGTGGCGACGGCGCGCTAGCGGGCGATATGGCGGGCGCAACGGCTTTCTGGGGTCTCCAGGAGCTCGAGCATGAGCTCGGATGCGACGAATGCATGCTATAACGACGGCGGCGACTAGGCAGGTGGCGGCGAGCTCATGACAATGGCGGGGGATGAAGCTAGGCGGCACGGGGAAGGGGAAAAAGGGGGAGTGGAGGCCCGGAAGCTCACAGGGGTGCTCGCGAGCGCGTCGGGGAAGCCGGGGAAGCAGCGACGGTGGCGGATCGAGGCGGCGATGGACGGCGACAGGAGGTTGAAGAAGGGGTCAGATCCGGCGCGGTGGGGCTCTCCAGCTCGACCTGAAGTGCGTGGTAGACGTAACCGAAGCAGGGGAGGCTCGGGGACACGGCGGCTCGACGAATGGTGGCCGGTGGCCACGCCTACGACGCGGCGCGCTCTCTGTGGCGCTCGGGAGAGAGTGGCAGAGAGGGAGAGGGGAAGAATGGGGGCGGCTAGGGTTCGCAGGGAGAGATGGGAGGTCTTGCAGGCGTCCACGGGTTGCAGCCGCGCGCTGTCGAGCGCGCGCGAGGGAGGGGGGGCCAGTGCGCGCGCGCTGTGCGGGCGACAGCAGCGCGAGGAGGGAGACGACGCGGCTGGGCTGGGCCGCGGTGCACTGTGGCCACTAGGGCCCAGTTGCACAGTAGCTTTAGGCCTTTCTCTTTTATTCTTTTCTGTTTTCTATTTTCTTTACTATTTTGCATTTTCTTTTAATAGCAAATGAGTTTAGAAAAATTTGAAACTTGCCAAATTAAATACCCTGCAATATTCTGCACTGCCACAGTGAGTTTGGTATTTAAATGAATTCATTTGAATTTTTGTTTAAATGAAATGGTTTAAATAGGGCTGTTTAGGTACTGTTTTTGGATGTTAGGGTCAATTTGGGAATTTTTATAATGTTGAGTTTATTTTTGTAATTGCTTTGGGAATATTTGCAACATTATGAACATTTTTGTTTATAAGCTTGGAGTTTTTCTAATTTCACTTGTTATTTAAATTTTGAATTTGAGTTGAATTATTTCCTAGTTGCAATTTATTTAGGATGATCATGATAACATGGCAACTTAATTAGCTTAATGACAGGGTTAAGATCTGGGGATGTTACACCGGGGTGCGAGCGGCGGGCGGCCGCTGGTGGTTGCCTCGCCGGAGACGCACACAGGAGATGGAGTCTCGTGATGCCGAGACGGGGGGATTTTCCTGTAGAAGAAGAATGAAGCCTACTTGCAGCAATCGGATGGTCTGGCGTGATTGAATCGGGCGGCTGCTAGGCGTCCGGCCAAATTTTGGGCCGGCGCGCCAGCGCCTAGTACTGCCCTTTCAGTATGGGCCTGTAGAAAGCTAAGTCACCTATACACATTAAAAAAAGAGTTAATACCAGTTTTAGTACATAAACTTGTCCTGATGGAAACAGATTCATACAAGAACTAAAAAACCCATAAAACTGGTCCCTTAACTTGTCTAACAGAACATTTTAGTACAATTTTGTTAAATCTAACGGCACGGCGTCTGTCCCTGTTAACAGGTTAGTGCGTGCGAGAAACAAGCCGGCGAAGGTGCTGCAACTCGGCCAGCAGCTACTTCGGTGAGGCCATGGCAAAATAGGTGGGAGTAAGAGACCAAGGTAGGAGACGAATGATGGAAAAGGTGAGGATCTCGTTCGGATAGGATTGAAACGAGTGGCTCTCCTTGCGGTTGGGGATAACGATGCGCGGTTCGTGGGCCCTGGGAAGACGCGTGGCGCACGGCCGACGCAGCTGATTTACCAGAAAATCAGCCGGTTGTTTTTAATACTTTTCCTTTTAATTTTCTTTCTCACACCCACTGACTGATAGGCCCCACTTTTTCTTTCTCGCAAGTTAAGGGACCAGTTTTATGGGTTTTTTTTAGTTTCTGTATGAATCTGTTCCATCAGGACAAGTTTATGTACTAAAACTGGTATTAACACTGAGTGATTGGCCCCACGTTTTCTTGATTTTTTTTTGAAACTATAATGATTTTTATAGCAAATTCGGAAAGTATACACCCTAATGCATAAAAATGAAAACTATGACCCCGTCGGCCTCCTGTTGGCCGAAGAGGGCCTTTTCGGCCAACCATTGGCCGAAGAGTGCTCTTTGGCCTACCGTTGGCCGAAGAGTGGCCAGCTGGGCCGAAAATAGTAACTTCGGCCTACAGTTGGCCGAAGAGTGGTCTTCGGTCAGGCGTTGGCCGAAGATGCATGCTCTTCGGTTTATAGTTGACCGAAGTGTTTTTTTATATTTAAAAGTGGCTTATAAATCCTGTACAACCATTGCCGTTTTAAACATGAAAAAAATGTACTTTCCCGCAATATTTTTCCCTCCATTTTCTTTCCCACCATTCTTTCCCTCCATTTTCTCCCGCCATTTTCTTTCCCGCCATTCTTTGCCGCCATTCTCTCCCGCCATTCTCTCCCGCCATTTTCTTTCCCGCCGTTCTATCCCTCCATTTTCTCCCGCCATTTTCTTTCCCGCCATTCTTTGCCGCCATTTTCTCCCGCCATTTTCTCCCGCCATTCTCTCCTGCCATTTTCTCCCGCCATTTTCTTTCCCGCCATTCTCTCCCGCCATCTTCTTTGCCGCCATTCTTTGCCGCTATTTTCTCCCGCCATTTTCTCCCGCCATTTTCTCCCGCCATTCTCTCCCGCCATTTTCTCCCGCCATTTTCTCCCGCCATTTTATTTCCTGCCATTCTCTGTTGCCATTCTCTCCCGCCATCTTCTTTCCCGCCATATTCTCTTCTCAACTTATAAAACCCCCTCCACACTAAGGAGACCAGTGTAGTCTCGTCAAGATGTTCGGTTATCCTTTCAATCGTAGTTGTTTTCACCCTAGTACGTCCAAATGTCTTCTGAGCTTAGCCACTGATTTCAAGATAGACAATAGGATAGTTCCATGGGACGAACTCCTCAGTAATGACACCTTACTGAATCAGTTGGCTCACGCATTAAGTAGGTGCGGGTGGCCTGCAAGGACCTTTGAGGAGATACGAAAAGAACTTCTCAGGTTGCATGGAAGGTGGAAGAAGCAACAACATAAGGGTGAAGCATTCCTAAAGGCTGCAGCAGAACATACTTATTTATGGACCCAAGACAGCGAGGACGAAGACGATATTTTCATGCCGAGCACCAAGGGCAAGAGTACCACATCGTCGAAGGGCAAGAGTACCGCATCATCGAAGGGCAAGAGTGCTGCATCGACGGAGGATGACGATGATGCCTTCATGTAGTTTGTAAGCTGTATTTTTTAAGTTCAACCGTACCGTTTAATTCAGATGTACTTGTATCTTAATTATCTGTTACAGTCTCTTTGGAAATGTAACTGGAATAACAATGCAAATTAATAATAATATGTCTCTCGCATACATAGGTAGATATATGTCTCCTGATTAGATAGAAGCAAGTGCGATAGTAACACATACATGAAGCATGTCTCATACATAGATAATGACTCACACATGAGAAAAGTCTGAAACTAACATAGATAATGACTAAATTAAAACATAGTCCAGAAATATTACAAATTATAACATAGTCCAGACATATTACAAATTAAAATATAGTCCGACATTTTCTCATAGTCCGACACATAATAATAAGTATCACCTAGTCCTCACAAATTATATAGCTTGTGAGTTATTTCTTTCTCGTCCTCCCCTTCATCCTCGACGGCCTCGACCACGTCCGCCTCTTGCTCCTATTGTCGCACTCGTCGATGTGGAAGCACCGTCTTTCTTCAGGTCGGGACAATATTTCATCCTATGCCCATAAGCCGCGCATAGCAAACATTGTCTGGTTGCTCCACCAGCTTCAGATTGGTCCATATCGTTTCGGATGCATTTGACCTTACGTCTACCCCTGCTTGTTCGCCGAAGATCTGGATCCAGGATGTATATTCTCTCACCGTCGTTTACCTTGTTGAAATTGCCGACGACTCTAAACCCTGTCATCTCACCGGTCCATGTGTTGAGAACTGCCTCTTTTGAATAGTATGGGGACACGAAGGAGATGGCGTCCAACTCAATCTGGCCACAGGCAGCCAACACATGTGAGCAAGGCAGGTGCAACAACTTCGGTTTGTTACATGTACACTCACACGTTGGATAAAATTCCGTTCCAATTGTTACCTCGTGCGTCTTCACCTCATTTGCAGAACAAAAACCATCGGTAGGTAGTTGAACCTCATACCTCCTTTCCTGATTACCTATGAGTCTGACAGTGTGCTTCTTTGCTTTCTCTATCTTCTTTGCCATGTACTCCATGACACGGCTACAATAAGGTGTGTTGGGATTATTTGCAATATGCTTCTTTGCTAACTCGTGCCTTTCTCTGAAATATCTCAAAGTGCCATGGAATACAGCCTCCACAATAGCTGTGAGTGGCAATGCTCTATTCCCTCTGAGTACAAAGTTATACACCTCTGCAAGGTTGGTTGTCATGTGGCCATACCTAGCTCCATGGGTGTCATGCATCAAAGACCAATTCACGGGAGGATTCACGGGAGGCTCTTTCTCTATCCACTGAGTAAAACTCTTTATTGCCCTCCCCTTCTTTCTCTTAGTATCAGGAGGGTCAATTGCTGGCAAGTCACAAAGACCTACTGGCTCCTCTAGCCCCACCATGAGTGTTGCTAATTTAGCATGATCTTCTTCCATTTTCTTCCTGGCACCGACCTGCTTCTTAGTAAACTCATCAAGTTTTGACCAAATAAAATGGTATTTACGCTGTTGGTTCTGCTTGCATAATTTTTTGAACAAGTTCATCAACTGCTTGTTCTTGAACTGTGAGAAAAAATTAGCCCCAAGATGGCGCATGCACCACCGGCTCTGCAAGTCCTTCCAAGGTGTTCGTTCGTCTTCTGTTGGATTCCTTAGTGTCTTCACGGCCTTCAATATACCAGCATGTCTGTCATGAATGACACACATGTTTGGTCGGTCCTTCACGATGGCAATTTTCACTTGCCGGAAGAACCATACCCAGCTCGGAAAGTTCTCACCCTCCACAAATGCCATGGCTAGTGGGATGATTTGATTGTTCCCGTCCACACCAATAGCAGTCAAGATTTGCCCTTTGTACTGACCAGTCAGGAATGTACCATCCACAAACATCACAGGAGGACAATGCTGGAAAGCTTCGATGCACATAGCGAAAGAGAAGAATACTCGTTTCAAAACCTTGAAATCTGGTATACTCTGCAACCTCGTGTGTTGTACGTTAACATAAGTGCCGGGATTCCTCTCCTTCAGTATGTCAAGGAGACGGACAACATTATCATATGAGTCGAAGAACGTCCCAAACCTTTCCTCCATAGCCTTCTGCTTAGCCCTCCAAGCCTTCCCATAAGGAATGTCATAATTCCATCTGACCTTCACTGCTGTCTGGATGTGTTTTGCTTCCATATCTTTCTTCTGCACTATCTCAGTATACATGAGTTGCGCAATGAGAGTTGAAGTCAGGTTTGGATGATTCACCAGAAGGTTTTTCCTCACACAATTATGTGGGACGACATCGGTCACAACCCAGTGGATGTTATACTTCGGGACATACCCGTGCACCTTCCCAGGACAACCTGTTTCAACACATTTCACGGTATAGTTTGTTGGACTTGATATGTGTGTCCGGAAAACCCTCTGCGTAGACATAGCCCACTTGATCACCGCATACTTTAATCTTTTCTTTGTATCAAACATAGCCCCAATCTGGACTTGGTTCAGATTATACTGCCATGGAGCCTCATGGCCATCGCTGACCGTAAGGCCGGTGGATATGTCCTGATCCCATGCAGAAGGAATCGGTACCTCCACTTCATCCTCGGAGTTTTCAGAATCCAGATCCTCCGCCAATCCATCCTCGTCCTCTTCCTCCATCACCCTCTGCATTTCCTCCTCTTCCTCATCCCCATCAGAATCCAGATCCTCCGCCAATATTATCGACTGACTACTCTGCCCAGTATCATGACCACACACATTGTGTGGCACGTAGTCTGACTCTTTCTCAGGTTGCCAACCATCCACATCCAGTGGCGGTGACCCGGATAAACAAATCTCGTTAGCCACTTCACTGCTCTGGCCGGGTTCATACCCCACGTGGAGTTGTACGGTATTCTTCTCCTTCGCCACAGGTTGCACTAGGGGATATGGGTGGATTCTTCGGTCTCGGCAACGACTTAACAGCGTCAACCAATGCTGGCTCCTATCTATCGGCATCAACTCCCACTTGACATTTTTACAGGATTTGGTCCACAATGCATGAATACTGACGGAACATATTTCAGGATCCAGCCCAAAACTAGTAGTCAACCAGTACTTCAACTGTCTAATGTCCAGTCTGTCCGGGTCTGGAAGTGTCATGACGCCATTTTTATACTCGCTAAGATCAACCCCCAACTCATTGTATCGAACATTACCAGGGCCATAGTAAACAGTCAAATTTACTGATTCGGACATTTTCACCTGTCAGACATTTTCATCTTCTCATTAATCACAACGAACAAAATTATTACCCGCTACACTAACTAACCGCTAAAATGCCAGCACAGACAAATTTACTCATTCAGACATTTTCACCTGTCAAACATTTCTATCTTCTCAATAATCACGACGAACAAAATTATTACCCGCTACACTAACTAACCGCTAAAATGTCGGGACAGACAAATTTACTGATTCAGACATTTTCACCTGTCAGACATTTCCATCTTCTCATTAATCACGAAGAACAAAAATATTACCCGCTACACTAACTAACCGCTAAAATGCAAGCACAGACAAATTAACACTCGAAGTACGCAATATGACTTATCTACACTAACTAAACTCTACAACTCAGAGAAAAATTGTGACGACATGGTTATACCTTCGACGCGTGTGCCCCTGCTTCTTGCTCCTCTCTTCAGCGAAGCGGCACCGGCCACCTCGCGTAGTACTTGCACCACCGGACAACACCGCCGCCGCCCCCTCGGCTACCGGAGGTTGGACTCCGGCTACCCCCCAAGCCGCACCTCCTCCTCCTCACCACCACTTCCTCCCCAGCAGCACCTCCTCCTCACCACCACCTCCACCATGGCCGAACCACCTCCACCATGGCTCCTCCTCACCTCACTTGTACGAGCAAAAAAAACTATCCCATTGAAAAAAAAAATGACCGTAGGCCGCCGGAGATGGCTACGATCTACTCTTTCTGCGGCTTGGATGCGAAAATGCACGGACCAGTGAGGAGATCGGCGCGGGTTACCTGAGAGAAAGAGAGAGAAACGAGAGAGAGAGAGAGAGAGAGAGAGAGAGGATGAACGAACAGAGAGGAAGAAGATGGCCGTTCGGGCTTATCCCGAACTCTTCGTCGCTGCTTGGCCGAAGAGACCCCTTTTCGGCCGCTGGTTGGCCGAAGAGAGCTGCTTCGGTCGGCAGGCCACCGACAGCCAGCTCTTCGGCCCACTCCCCACCTCTTCGGCCAATAGCCGACCGAAAACTACTCTTCGGCCATCGGTTGACCGAGAACTACCTCTTCGGCCTTCTAGAAGCCGACGGGGTCATAGTTCTGAAAAAATTACTTTAGGTCATATATTTTCCGAATTGGCTATAAAAATCATCATAGTTTCAAAAAAAAATCTGTTTTCTTTCTCACACGCACTAACATGTTAACAGGGAATAGACGCGGCGCTGCTAGATTCGACGGATTTGTACTAAAATGTTCTGTTAGACAAGTTAAGGGTCTAGTTTTATGGGGTTTTTTAGTTTCTGTATGAATCTGTTCCCATCAAGACAAGTTTATGTACTAAAACTGGTATTAAGTTAAAAAAAGGTAAACGTTTATGAACGGCAGACCGGCCTAAGATTCCACCGGTCACACACGTGCCGTGGGATCTAATCAAATCATCTTCCACAAGTCAAAGCGCAACCTCACGCATGCGTCCTTTTTTGTGGGGCCCTCTTCGCACACGTCACCACCCACCGCTCAGATTCATTATTACCTGCTCAGCCGAGCGATCCCCATGTCCTCCAGTTCCTGTGGACACGAGCGGCCATGGAAGACTCAAAAGAAAAACCAACGGCCATGGAAGACCCAAATCCTTCGCCTCGCCCCATCACAAAATCTGGCGAGCCGTGTCGACTTCCTCCCGTGGCGTACACACGGAGAGCAACCCCACTGTTGCAAGGTGGCAGGCCCGGGGAGGAGCCGTTGTGAAGTTGCGCTGCGAGCCATGAACGCCATGACCGCCGCCTCCTCGTTCTCCGCTCATGGTCATGGCTGCGCCGAAGTTCACCGATGTCCTGCCTACCATCCAGAGCTGGAACCGGCTCAGCGGGGTGTTTCAACCGTCGGTGTGCGGAGCTGGAACTGGCGTCACGGGATGCTACAATCGTCTGTGCGCAAAGCTAGGCCGGAGCCGTCGAATGCTGCAACCGTGGGCGAAAATGCTGGAACCATAGACCTGCGAAGCTGGAACCGGCAACCACAGAGCTGCAACCGCGGGCGGCGGCTCTGAAGGCAGTGACGCCGTGCTGGAACCGGCCTTGTGTCTCGCTGGAACCAGCAGCGGATTTTGCTGCAACCAGACCACGCCCGGCAGCCGACGCTACAACCGGCGACGCGTGCCGCTGCAACCGGCCACGCATTTTGCTAGAACCAGCAGTGGCTAGTGCTACAACCGTGCAATGCGTTTGGTCGAGCCGCACGGGCGGCAGAGCTGCGATCTACATGGATGCTGGAATCAGCGCCCTCAAATGCTACAACCAACATCTGGTTTTGCTGGAACGGGCATGGCGGTGGCTGCGACCGGCGAGACGGCGATGCTGGAACCGGTAGCCGATTTTGCTGCAACCGGCAGGTGAAGGAGCTGGAACCAACAGAAGCTGGTGCTACGATCGGCAGGAGTAGAGTTTCCATCGGCGTGGAGCAGTGCCACGGCGGGTGACGACGAAAAGCTGCTACTGACGCCTGCTTTTGCTGCGACCGACAAGGGATTTATCACCGGCGGTGGAGACGAGGGGTGCGACGAGGTGCGAACAGGGCTGCTACGGTGACCGGCGGTGCTGGAAGCCGGAGGTCTGCGACGGTGGCCGAAGTGGCCGCAGCAGTTGATATGTGTGGGATGCACTTGGTTGCGATCCTCTTTTTCAGGGGATATGGAGAAGAGCTGCGTGTGGAAAACGATTTTATCTAACGGCCATCAGTAGCCTAATCTTATTTAATCGATCGGGTGCTAGGCGACCGGCCGAACATTGGGCCGGTCCGCCGGCGCCTAGTACTCCCTCCATTCCACAATGTAGTGCGCCCACGCTTCCCGAGATCTAAGTTTGAGCATAAATTTAACCAACGAGACCGACTGCGGCGGGAGCAAAAATTATACCTCTGGATTCGTTATCGAAAAATAACGAATCCAGAGGTATAATTTTTGATAACGAATCCAGAGGTATAATTTTTGCTCCCGCCACAGTCGGTCTCGTTGGTTAAATTTATGATCAAACTTAGATCTCGGGAAGCGCGGGCAACAAATCCAGAGGTATAATTTTTGCTCCTGTCGCAGTCGGTCTCGTTGGTTAAATTTATGATTAAACTTAGATCTCGGAAAGCGCGGGCGCACTACATTGTGGAATGGAGGGAGTATCGCCCTTAAAAAAACATGGGCAGGCCTTCTGAGAAAAAAAGACACGCCTATGTAATTCAATCTACTGGAGTATTTCTCAAAAAAAAATGTAATTTAATCTACTAGGAAGTATACTAAAAAGCCCTCCAAACACATCGCATGTGTAAATCCAGTTAGTACCGATTGGAATTCTAACACTTGGGAAAAAAACAAAAGCCAACCATGTTACTGAACAAGGGATTGCATATCAGCTATTTGGAGAGGGGAGATCAATGAAGCAGAGGGGCTATGCACAAAGAAGCATATGACAAGAAGGGAGCGGGACAATCTTATACACCCGGTGGCTAGGGTTTCCAATCTGATACACCAGTAGCTTATGCAAGCAGTTGTTGATAACAAACACTGCGGAGCTGGTTGCCGTGCCAGCGAAGCTGGTTAAGATCTCCAAGAAGCATGATGAGGTGGCGGTGAACATCAAGTACCACACCAAGGATCACTATGTGGACCGGTGCCTCCTCAAGACCATGCTTTGCGGCGACAAACGTGGCCGGCGAGACCAAGCACATGATCTTCAGCACTGAAGGCCCACGCCATGGCTGATATGTTAGAACATGGACTGAGGTGAATCTCGATGACTGGATTCATGGCGATGGATCTGTTTGCAAGGGAGGGTCAGTCAGTCGGGGTGATCGCGGAGACGTGGATGGCTTCGACAAGTACGGGCATTGCATAAGCTGCGGCTCTACTCCATCGACAACAGTAGTCTGGTGGACTTCGTGGATGCCAAAACCGGGCCAGCATGGGCACTAACGACTACCATGAGGGATGGCTGCTGTGCTACAGCTGCTGAGGTCACTCTTTACATACGTACCTTAATCCTGGCATGTAGTCCTATTTAGATGATATATAGTATTTACTTGACAATGAACAGATGGAACTATTACATGTGCTAGAACAAATGGATTCATCCTCATGATGGTTGGATTCTGGATTAATATACTTAGCTGATTGCTTTCATCTGTTTTTTTTTTCCAATATGAGCTAACAATTCAGCCACTGCTACCTCCACTCCTATTGACGGTATATCCAGGTTAATCTTATTTTCACCCCCATGGTAAATTATTTGCACAGCCATTTGATCAAATATGTCAATACACCAATATGTATCAAAGGAAATATTTGTTGGTATTCATGCAATACAATTTATTAGAGAGAATTCTACTATTTGATGTCACCAGTCAAGAAATTAAATAGGTTTGCTTTGTACGTGACTGCTACCTAGATTCTTTTTGACGGAGCTCCAAAGAATCATGTCAAATACACATCATGTATTACAATATATAGGACATTGACTTGCCAAACTCTTGCTTTCATGGGATTATCTTTCTCTTAAATATTAATGAAATAAACATTTACAGTCAAATTTACAAATACAAAATATGTAGATTTTAAAGCAGATACTATTAAATAAGTTATTCTAATCATGCTAAAATGATAAGTTGTACCTAAACGACATTGCATCTGCCAGAAGAAGTAGCTATGACGATGGGACATAGTGAAAGGAAATGTTCTAGAAAATCCGGATATATTATCTGTTTTTCAGGTATACCATAGGAGAGGCCTTGACAATAACATAAGTACAAATCTAGGTGATGAGATTGCATATCCACTCCTGTTACCGAGAGCTAGCCTACTTTTTCTCTCATAATTATATTGCCATAGATAGGGAAGTAAAATAGTAAAAATACACTAGCATGATCTAGAAAATAAACTATGACAAAGTGACAGAGAGAGAACATACTTTTTTTTACACCGAGTTGGATTTTTCACAGTTCCAACATGTTGATTTTGTATTTGAAAATGCTAGAAACAAAAGTTCACGTCAAGTAGGCAAAATGTTGGAAGACAATGTATATATGCAAGAGTTGGAAGACATATAATTTTTTAGAAACTGTTGGTGAATATGAATACATAACATTAATAGGCGTGCAACATACGAATAGAGTAAGACGTTCATGTGTTGACGCATGTCGGTGCATATCATTTTCCTAATGTAACATAATTGTGCTACCACTATTATCTAATTGTAGGAAATAGGGAGGAAGAAAGAACATTATATTTATGAGCCATCAATATTTCAATTTATTCTCATTTCTCTACAAAGATAGATAATCCTCATATTGTGGTGCTATTTTTTGGTGCCTATTTTCTCAAGGGCAGTGAACCGGAATGAGAAGAAATCACATGGCCAAAAAAATATCAAATATGGAAATCTCAAATTACAAAACGTGTAGCAAATCTAGCCGCGCAAATGCGCGGGTCACCCCGCTAGTTTCCATACATTACATAAAAAGTATTGATGTTTTTGATACAGTGTGGCAGAAGGCACAACCCATACGATGCCAGAGAGGTGTGACCCATGACTCAATAGAAGAACCTAACTGGTCTAAGGATCGCCAACACAAAAGTTCGCGATCTGCGACCAGAAGACAACTAAACCCAACATACAAGCAAAAGTATGACACAAGGCAAGAAAGCAAGAACCATCCACTGCTAAAGCCTGGACATCAATCAGCTATAACACACCAATGCGATTACCATAACATCGATGATGGCAACTACCGGAGCAGAAGAAACACAGGGAAACATCTTCCATCAACCACGAGACAGCACCACTTGCGTGATAAAAGACACCATGTCATTGAGATACGAGTCCACCAGCCCAACACCACTAGACTGGCCGCTCCGTGCCATAGAAGGACTGGCGGAGTGGACAAGCACAAACCATGCAGAGCAGAAGGGCACACACAGGAACCAAAGACAAAGACTTCCACAAATGAGGCGGAGACAAACACGGCTGAGAGGGAGGGCACGAAAGGCTGGAGACGCGCCCTCAATCCACCCAAGCCAAAGAAGGAGAGGGCCGAACCACAGATGCTACAAACCTGCCCCCCTGGGAAACCTATAATCAGCATTGATGGTCTTACACATAGCTATTTCATTACTCTGAATGTTTAGAACAGAGAAACATCACTATCAATAGCTTCCAACAACCATAGAGTTACAAATTCACATACATCAGATACAATTCCATCGAATTTACATACATGAATCAAAGGACAATGAAAACAGAGGCGCAACATCTAAAAACACTAGTGCATCAACTAAATATTCACAGCGTGAGACCTCTTTTCATAATGTTTTGTTACAGCTTAAGTTGCAAGCTTCTCTTCAAGGTTACCCTGCAGTGGACATAAATGAACTCGTAAAAAAGTGCTAGTGTCTCGCATAAAAAAAGTACAAGTGTCAACACTTTGCTACAAAAAGGTAAAAAGAAACAGGAACAATATCTATGAGATATAATAAGCATAATCGATCTGATATCTTAGTTTCTCGCAATAACAGTGGCATATATACCCAACTTGTTTTTGTCACAGCAAAGTTACCCAATTTTACAGCTATATGGAAAAAATAATGGAGTAATTTTTTCTAGAATCATATCTCAGATTTATACAAACCATGCAACTGAAAAAATCCATTCAAATGACAACCTAACCACATGCTTCTGGATTAGGTAGAACAGCTAACAGTTTGAATAGATGAGATATTAGAGGCTTCTTGCAAGTCAGGCTCAAATCATAGTAGCAATGTCAATACTCTTAAGTGCAACTGCTCAATGATGCATAACCACAAAATTGTATAATAAGAAAATAACAAGGAGTTAAGTCTACCCATTTCAGATGTTCGAGAAAAATGGGCAGAGTCATCATCATCTCCATAACAGTAAAAACCAAAGCATTATGCAATTATTCAATAATGTAACAGCAGGGAACAGTACCTCTTTATTCAGAAGAATATGTAGAATTTCTTGCCTTTATTGATAACCTTAACTTCTTGCTGCAGCCTCCTTGTTGTGCTGATCATCTTCCTTGTACTTTCCATGCAACGGATCATTGGTCCCTAAATCATAACATAATGAAAGAGCATGAAACCAAAAGTATTGACAAACAAAACTAGATAATACATTTTTACAGTACTGCATGGTGAGACAATAAAGGACCCCAAAGAAATAGAAAGAGGTTGTCTGCAGATTAAACCAACATAGCAGCTACTGGCTCCATAATGTTGATCTCATGATGTTGGGCACACTGAACATAGCATGGTATGTTTTAATATACACGAGGCAACTTGATTTGACAATTATTAATGATAAAAGTTTGGAGACGAGGGAGAAAGCAAAAGTAAAAATACCTTGATTAGAACAAAGGCTCTTGCATCTCTCGTAGATCCCAGATCTTGAATTTTGCTTCTACTCAAGATGAATTGCAAACTAGAAAAACCAGACCTCAAATAGGTGTTGACCAATATTTAATTTATAGGTTGATGTGCATACAACAACAAAATATGAAAGGGAATAGTACCACTTCATTTGGAAGAATATTATTCAATTTCTTGACATTAAATCAAAGGGTATGGACAAACAAATTAGAGAGCAAAACTGCTACGTACCCGATAGTCAGACAATAAAAAAATCGTAAGGAAATAGAATGGAAAGTAACATTACGAGTTTAAGACTGAACATATGTAGCAGCTATTGGCTCAAAACAGACCAGATGATCTTGAGCATACTAGATATCGAATGTTATTGTAATATATAGGAGAAAACATGCCATACAATTATTCATGATAAACTTTGGAAAGGTGAAAGCACAAGTAAAAAACCTTATGCACGATGTGTCCCAACACAAGACAAAAAATAGTTTATGTATAAAACCTGCTAATGTCTTTTTCAAGATTCTTATTTACTGCTCGATCTTGAGAAAATTAACTGGGTAACCAATGTTCACTGTTACTGCTTACTCAACAGTTTCAACTTCCGGTTACATGTTGATACACAACATACAAATATTGTAAGGGGTGACCCACAATTACAGAACCAGAAAAGAAGATATGCTATATTTGAGAAACCAGTGATATATTAAATGATAACAAGCATGCAGTATTGTCCATTACCTTTACAATTAACAGTTCAACTCTGTTTCCCTCATCTGAAGTGATTTTTTAGGAGTCCTGTAACCTGGAAGATGAAAATCAAAATATATCACAAACTTTCTAAAAGCAGTTGTGGTTCTAGTACTAGTAGAATCTCTTGCAGATATACGGTTGCAGAGGAGAGACATCAACTACCTTGGCCTATTCAAAACCAATGTCTTTATAGAGCCATTTTCTTCTGCCAGTACCCAGCAAATGAGGAAGGAGACAATTCTCGTTATTTTCTGGTGAATCCAGTCAGGGGTACTCACGTATGAAATTTATCAGAAAATGGAAACAAATCCTAAAGAAGGGAATACAAAAAAAAATGGATCTGGAAGGGTGGTACCTGGATGGAAAGGGTAGCACTCAAAGAAGGATGTGATGGCAATCGACTGACGACATCGGCAGGTACTTTGACGGCGACCCTCCGGAGGTAGAGGCGAAGTTGACGGTGATATTCCGGAGGCGGATGTTCCTTGTTCGGCAACCAAGCGAATATAGCGAATGGGGCGGGTGAGAGGTTGGAGGAGGCGCATCCGGCGACGAGGGATTTGGGGCGCAGCAGGTTGGCGACGGATTTGGGGCGCATCAGCCTAGCGATGACGAGGGATTTGGGGCGCCGCTGGCTGGCTCGGGTGGGGAATGACTGAGATTTTTTTCACTGAGGCTTTATTCCAAGTTTTCCAACCGGTGAGCGGCAGCCCAAAAATTAGCTCAGCGGCGGGACGGGCTTTGTTTTGGCGCGCGTGGCTGAATTCATGGCGCCAAACATGGGCTCCATTTTCACCGTGGGTTATGCACGCCAGGGATATTGGTTAGTCCTGTGGGTCGGGCGAGGACCGAAAGCAATATAGTTTTTTCTGTGAGTTTTCGCCGGACACACAGGAATATAGCCCATTTTCTTGTGTGCTAGTGCGGGCCCGACAGGAAAAGTTATAACACACAGAAAAAATACAGTTTCTGATAGTGATATAATTGGAAAGAATGTCATCCAGGAGTTCTTTAACTGCACGGGAGTCATACAAATAGTTAAAGGATCTATTCTTGATAAACCAAATTGCTATGTGGACTATTGATATGCTTGTGGTTAAATTAGAAAGAATTTTTTTTGCATATTCATCCTGCCCTACAAAAGATATTGTTTGAACTTCCCAATATCCATAATCCTAGGGCTAAAAAGATCGCCACTATCATTCTTATGCATGAATTTGACTATATAATCCGACAAGCTGGGGATATCTTTGCCTTTTATAAAATAGATTTTGAGCATCCTCGGATAGAAGAAATCCTCCATGATAAGGACACCATACGTAGGTTGGAATCTAATGATTATTTTGCTTATGATGAAAATATTAGGAGGAAAGTCCCTTATGCAGAATTGATCAAAACTTTGTACCACAACACTTGTGATAAATCTGAATGGATCACTAAAGGATTGATGAGGGATTTAGTGAAGAATGGTTTGAAAATACTGCTAGAGATCCTATTGATGACGAAATTCATGTTTTATACGAGGATCTCTATGGTGTTGATTTAGAGTTTGAAGTAATGAACATTAAGATTACCAAACAAAGTCCCTTCAATTATTTAAGTTCTCCTACCAAAAAAGTAGAATATGAAAGTAGAGAATTAATGAGGAAGTTTTATGAGGATTTAGAAATTAAGGATGACAATACTTGAAATAATGCATTACGCCTAGCTAGGGGCGTAAAACAATAGTGTTTGTTGGGAGGCAACCAAACATTTATCTTAAATTTTTGTTTTCCTTTATGTTCTTGAGTGTTGAAATGATTATTGCTACTGTAATGATTGTGTTTTTGTGTTTTAATTAGTTGTGTCAAGTAAAGCCTTTGGGATAATTTGAATGATAGTTGAATTGATTATGAGCAAAAACAGAAACTTTTGCGCCCAGTGCTGGAATTTCTGTGTCTTACTGGAACGTGATAAAAATTTGAATTTTTTCACATTATTAAGATACAGATTTTTTACGTTGTCGTAATCTTTCAGAATTTTTAGAGTTTCAGAATTATGACTATAATTCAGATCATTACAGACTGTTCTGTTTTAGACATATTATGTTTTTATTGCATAGTGTGCTTGTTTTAATGATGCTATGTATTATATCGGGGGTTATAAGTCATGGAGAAGTTAGAATACAATAGGTATTATGCCAATGGGGACTACCAGACCTACTATTCAAGATCTCATGCCCTTGGTGGATGCTGTGGAGAGGAGATTAACTGCTAGCTCTTCCATGCTCAACCAAGGCCCAAGACTACAATTGTTAACCTCAGTTTTGTCCTCTATGCCCATATATTTTCTCTGCTCCCTGCACATTCCTCCTGGCATCATCAAGCAGTTGGAGAGAATTGAGAGGCAATGTCTGTGGAGAGGAAATTCTGACACTCCTAGACAATCCTTAGCTGCTTGGGACATGGTTTGCAGACCCAATGATAAGGGAGGACTGGGAATTATCAACCTGAAGCTTCAGAACCAAGGTTTGTTGATCAAACACCTACACAAATTCTATAATAAAGAGGACATACCCTGGGTATCTTTGATCTGGAATGCCTACTATGATGGAGTGGTCCCTCAAGCAACCATATTATGTGGTTCTTTCTGGTGGAAGGATGTGTTTAAGCTACATGATAACTACAGAGCTCTGACATCTGCTACGGTTAATATGGGTGATTTTGTCCTCTTTTGGTCTGATGCATGGGAAATTGGTGGATCCACACTACCCTTGAGGATAAGGTTACCCAGGTTATTCTCTTTTGTCACTGATGACAAGATTTCTGCTCAGGAATTCTTCAATAGCAGTGAAAGATCAACATACTTCGAGCTTCCAATCTCACATGAGGCTGCTATGGAGCTTGATCTCCTCTCCTGCTGGATTGATGATGTACCTCGGGACCCCACAGCTGCAGACATATGGAGCTGGACTGGGAAATCAGGTTGCTATTGTGCAAAGAGCTACTATACCATCATGCACTCTCATCTGCCCACCATTGAGCCATGCAGGTGGCTTTGGGCCAGCAGATGCACACTTAAGATCAAAGTCTTTGCTTGGTTATTGTTCTTTGATAGATTAAACACCAAGGACTTACTTGTAAGGAGGCACTGGAGGACTCCACAAGATGACAACCTCTGCGTTATCTGTTGCCAGAATACATATGAGGACATATTGCATTTATTCTTCTCATGCAATTTCAGTATCAGGGTCTGGAACTATTTGCAAATTGAATGGGACGGGGGAAATCACTACAAGAAATATGCTAACTTGCGACCATCAATATTGGTCACTGAATGGTCATTGTTTTCCATTTGCGACCTTTTTGTGACCAAAAACAGTTGGTCAAAAGCTGACCGTCTTTAATGAAACTTAACGACCTTCTTTGTGATATGGTCGTAGAAGGCAACGACCAAAATAAAAGGTCGTTGGTTCTACGACCAATTGTTTTGGTCGCTGGCAGTCTACCCAGGCCACGTCGGATCCAACGTGGCAAGCTAACGTGGCAAAATTGCGACCAATTGAATTGGTCGTTGATAAGAATCAGCCCGGTCCAATTTGGTGTTTTACATGGGCCGAGCCCAACAATTCAGCCTTTTTATATATTTTTTTCCTATTAATTTTGGTCAGCTACATGGGCTTGGCCCATTAATTCGGCCTTTTTGCTTTCTGAGATGCAGCCTTTTCACATTCTATATAATTTCTATTTTCGGCTTTTCTTTGTTTTTTTGTTACATTCAATTTTCAGATTATTGTAGTCAACTGGGTGCACATTGGCAGATTCTTCAAGGCGCTGGGACTCAATCATCAAGTTCTAATTTTTCACAGCTTGTAACTCACAGATATACCAATCAGAGAACACATTTAAAATATATTCAAATAACAGCCAAACTGAGTTTATTACAATATTCCACACAATCACAATATAACCATACATTATTCCACCAATCACAATATAGCACTCTACAGATAAAACGCTCAAAAATATAGCACTCTATAGTCAGGGCCCAGCCAAGCCTACTACCATGCATGAGGCCACAACCAGCCCAATAGCATCACCACCGTCGGAGCCCTGACCAACGTCCAGAACAAGCTCCCTGCAAATTGCATTTAGTGTCAAAGCATCAATAGATGGAGTTGCAAAGTGAATATCTTAGGGGAAGCTACACTTGGCATATACACGGGCAAAGCGGGTTTAAATAACCAAGTCATGTTTAAAAGAGTTAACTGAAGGAGTACAATTAGCGTGTAACCTGGAAAACATATAGCTAGTACAGACAAATACATGTCATCACATAGAAGCCAAATACTATTAACTGATAATTAGTAGACAGACAGGTTTCAGCTACGTAATGGCTACCACAAGCAAAAGTGACAACACAAAGAAAAGGGGGACTAGGAGGCAGTAAGGAGAAGCAATCCACAATAAGAAATTATGTAAATAACACATTGAAAATGGAAACAGAAGAAGATTGCCTATCTGTGTGTGTGTGTTGTACATAGCTTATTTCTTTAGCCAACAGAATTTATAAAGAAGATTTTTTTGCAATACAATTATGTTATACATATGAATGTCACCCAAGTAATTTGAGATGGAAACAAGTACAGCTAACAATCTAACATGTGTAGTAGCAGCAGCAAAAGAGCAAGACACGGAAGAATTTACAAGAACAGCACACTGGAAAGAACTTGGGAGTCCAGTTACATGTACATGAGGTGCTGCTGCTAGTATATATAGAACCAATCAAGCTGCTGGTGTACACGGGGTGCTTGAGCTCCTGCTGCTTAGTACGTATACATGGTAGAATCCTGATGCTAGTGTTCTAAACCAACAGCGTGTGCTATAGGAGCAGAAAAGAGGGAGCTAGGGGTAGGAGATGGAGCCAACTCACAGGAGAACTTGTGGTCGCCGCCATACACAGCCGCCATAACGCCGGTCACCTCGTTGATCTTGTCCTTGAAGTTCTCTAACTCCAGGTTGTTCCACTGCAGCTCGGTATTTGCTCAACCGTGTGTGTACATGCATCAGGGCATACATAAAATATTCAAGTCAATATTCTCAGCTAACTGTGATGTAATGAAAATAATTACTTAAGGACTTGGGGTAAAAATTGATTTTAGACATCAAAATTTGCAGCGCTCATTTCAACCATGTTCAGATAAACTTGAGGTAAATTAGCAGTAAGGATATTAGTTACAAGCTAGGTGAAACACAAACGAAGTCCTATTGTATTTATGGATCCCAACTTGTTTAAACTAGAGCAGATCGTTCAACTTGTACAATCTAGTAGTCTAAAAAGAGAGAAATATGTTCATTCTCAATTACACATTAATTAGGACAGAAATGAAAGACACTAATGTAAGCAAGAACTTACAACAAAGTATACATTAAATATATTGTAGCATCTCTAGCACTGTTGTTGTTTGCATATTAAAACCAATGGTTGACAGCTATGGATCATCACTGATAAATTTGCATCTAATGCTACCACTTAATTTCAGCACATGACAATGATTACCCATCAAATTCACAGTAGATAATATAGACAAATAACCACCATCCCATCAAATTCACAGTACATTGTATAGACAAATATACATGATCACGGGTCCTGAATCACACCGGCATCACACATGAGGCAATTTATCTCTGTAATTTGTGCCTCCACCTTTGAAACCCTGATCAACTCATAATCCATGAGATCTACAAAAAGCACCAAATGTACTAGTGCCAAGGTCCAAGGTGCTAATTGTTTGCTCGCTTTAGCAAGTGGTATTCGAAAGATCAAGAGCTGGAAGAGAGGAACTCTGAAGGTGGAAGGGGCCTGACCTGGCTGAGGGCGCAGTGGAAGACGAGGGTCTCCTTGCCCCTGGTCGCCTCGGCGATCTCCGGCAGCCGGTCCGCGAAGCCATCGCTGGCGTAGTGGTCCGACCCGGCGATGTGCGCGTCGCAGATCCTCTCCTCGTCCCTGCGGAGACGCCAACCAACCACCCCGTTAGCCTCTTCTCGCTCGTGCTCCCCGGCGCAGTTACAGAGATGGGGCGGATCGGTGCGTGCTTACCTGATGTCGATGATGGCGACGCGGGGGTCGCGGACCATGGACACGAGTTGCGCCGCTGTCACGTACGACATGCCCTTCCTCGCCATCGTCTCCGGCCGCCATGGGGTGCGGGGTCGGGGCCCGCACGGTGGTGGCACCCTGATCGGAGGGGCGGCGGACTGGTGGAGGTCGGATCCGGTGACGCAGGAGGCCATGGCTCGCAGCTCCACCCGCAGCGAGACGAAGTAGGGGCGCGGCACGACACTGCAGCAGCGGTTGCGGCGGCTCGACGCACTCAGGGGAGGCCGGATCTGGCGGAGCGGAGGACCTCGGGCGTGGGGGAGGCCATGGACGGCGGCGAGCTCCGCCGGAGGGAGGTGGCGGCGGCGATCTGGAATGGAGGAGGCGAGCTCTCGCTCTCTCTCGATCTGGAAGGGTTCGAGTGGTTCGGTGGGTGGGAGCGGCGGGGAGAGGACTGGATCGGGATCGGGATCGGGAGGGGAGAGGGGTGAGAATGACTGGATTGAGATCGGGACGGGAGGGGAGAGGGGATCGGGATCGATGGGCGCGTCGCGGAAGGAGGCCGGGGACGGGGAGGAGGTGGTAGCGGCGGCGAGGAGATGAGGACGAGGGAGGAGGAGTGCGATGGGAGGAGACAGGCGGCGGCGGGTGTGTTCTCGGGGAGAGGGGGAGAAAGATGTGGATGGAGCGAGGAGAGGGGGCTGCTAGGGTTTGGGTTGGGGGAGAGAGACCTAAGAGGTGAGTGAGAGACGTTGGATCCGTCGAGTGTGGACGGTTCAGATTGGCTACATTGGAGTGATCCGTGGGAAGAGCTCTGATTGGTTCAGAAAATTTATGATTTAAAATAGTTTCTAAGTACTAAAACTAGGAGGTTTTGTGAAGCAGCTATCAAAAATATTTTGCAAAATGGCACAACTAAATTTATCACTCAAGTTAGACCACATTTTATGGATGATCACAAATTTGCATGCATTTTTTTTATCTTTCTAGCTATTTTTAATCATTTTTCGAGTTCCCAAAATGAGTTTTTTTGTGAAGGACCTACCATATATTTGTTGCAAAATTGGACCAAATCAATTTTATAAAATATTAGGACATATTTAATGTACAATTGACCAAATGGTTGTGTGTCAAAAGCTTTGATCCACCTCTCGTGAAAAAGACAAAGTTTCGCCGATTCAGTTGGAAGTGAGTCAAATTTGAACTGCAGCTGCCTCATAATTTACTCTTTATTTTTTCCAAAAATCATTTCTAGGTACATAAGTATCTATTTAATCAGACAAATACCAAAAGTTTTTCAAGATTCAACCACTGGCTAGGAACGGTCATGCCCTCCGTTTGGACCGCATTCTGAAATGGGCATGAAAAATTCAAAAAAAATCAAAAAATTGGAAAACCTTTGCATTGTGTCATTATATGTGACCAAGTTACCAGGAAAAATAATAAATTTGTAATACGGCAATTATTTTAAAAAAGTGTTCTCAGAAATGAGCTATCATGTGTGAAGATTCATGGCTTTCAAGCCAAATGGTCAATCTTATGGCCACATTCATGCATAGTTTGTTAAAATAATCTAATATTGTGCACACAGGTGCATCTTGGAATGGCAAACAATGTTGCCTAAGGAAGTTTTCATTTTCTTTGGACGAAAATTTCATTTTCCATTTTTCGAGTGTCCAAAATGAGTTTTTTTGTGAAGGACCTACCATATATTTGTTGCAAAATTGGACCAAATCAATTTTATAAAATATTAGGACATATTTAATGTACAATTGACCAAATATTTACGTGTCAAAAGCTTTGATCCACCTCTCGTGAAAAAGACAAATTTCCGCCGATTTAGTTGGAAGTGGGTCAAATTTGAACTGCAACTGCCTCATAGTTTGCTCTTTATTTTTTCCAAAAATCATTTCTAGGTACAAAAGTATCTATTTAATCAGAGAAACACCAAAAGTTTTCCAAGATTCAACCACTAGCTCGGAACGGTCATGCCCGCTGTTTTGACCGCATTTTGAAATGGGCATGAAAAATTCAAAACAAATCAAAAAATTGGAAAACCTTCGCATTGTGTCATTATATGTGACCAAGTTACCAGGAAAAATAATAAATTTGTAATACGGTAATTATTTTTAAAAAATGTTCTCAGAAATGAGCTATCATGTGTGAAGATTCATGGCTTTCAAGCCAAATGGTCAATCTTATGGCCACATTCATGGCATAGTTTGTTCAAATGATCTCATATTGTGTACAAGGGTGCATCTTGGAATGGCAAACAATGTTGGCTAAGGAAGTTTTCATTTTCTTTGGACGAAAAATCCATTTTCCATTTTTTGAATGCCCAAAATGAGTTTTTTTGTGAAGGACCTACCATATATTTGTTGCAAAATTGTACCACACTATTTTTAGAAAAAATTAGGCCATATTTAATGTACAATTGACCAAACGGTTGTGTGTTAAAAGTTTTGATCCACTTCTTGTGAAAAAGACAAATTTCCGCCAATTCAGTAGGAAGCAGGTCAAATTTGAACTACAGCTGCCTCATTGTTTGCTCATGATTTTTTCCAAAAATCATTTCTAGGTACATAAGTATCTATTTAATCAGATATACATGGTATGGTGGCGAGACGTCGAGGTTTGGACGGTGGCCGAGGGCCCCAACTCCAGAGCGCGCAAACTGGCATGCCAGCTGTGTGGTCACCGCGTGACCGTGGCGTTGCCACGCGTTCTGGGCGGCCTAGGCATGTTTGGTGGATTTGACACTCCCCCGGTAGGTGTTAGGAAGAAGAATACAACAGAAGAATCTCACGAGGAGACTGAACTAAGCTCAAACATGAATTAGCAGCCAAGTGTTTGATTAGCGGTGGGGGAAATGCACATGGACAATGGGCCTGAGTTTTGGCTGAGGATGATCATCTACTAAGGAGACTGTCTTGGCAAATTTTCAGCTCAAATGGAGGAGCCTAGGTAGCACTTGCTTTGCAAAGTACCACACTGGGCAGAAATATGGATGTTGAAGCTGGGCTCAAATGAATGAATGGATTGAGCTGAAATTTGGTGGAGGATGGTCATTTGGGCATAGGAAAGCACTGTAAAATTTTTATACCATTTGGACATGCCAATGTGGCACTTCCTTCACAATGCTCTTCTTTGGACAAAAACTTAGGAAAATTATTGAGAGGAATTGGCTAAATTAAATGAGCTCAAATTTTGTGGAACTAAGTTATATAGGTAGGAAAATGACTTGGTAAATTATCAGCAATAATTAAACAATATAAAATATAGTTGCTTCACAAACTGAAAATATGACCAGAATAAAAGATTGGATGATGAGCTCACATGGATTGCTGGATAGAGCTCAAATTTTGTGGAGAGTGATTATTTGAGTATATGGAAGATTTGGAAAAATATCAGATCATTTGGATAATCCTAGCTAGTACTTCCTTCACAAAGCTTCTCTCTGAATAGAAACTTTGGAAATTTGCTGAGGAAGATTTACTAGGAAAATGGAGCTGGATATTGTCATGTAGCAATGATTTGGATATGTAAGATTGCCCAAAAAGTTTTAGGTCAATAGGAGGGGTCTAGATAGCACTTGCTTTGCAATGTGCCAATCTGGACAGAAAATAGAAATTGAAGCTGGGCTCACATAGATGATTGGATTGAGCTGCAATTTGGAGGAGAATGATAATTTGGGCATATGAAGGCACTGCAAGAAGTTCATACCATTTGGATAAATAAAAATGGTACTTCCTTCACAATGCTCTCCACTGAACAAAAAATTGGAAAAAATATTGAGGGCAATTGGCTAAATTAAATGAGTTAAAATTAGGTGGAGGGAGGTTCTATGGGCAGGGTCATGTCCTGGTAAATTTTCAGCAATTATAAAGCAATATAAAATGTAGTTGCTTCACAAACTGAAAATATTACCAGAAACAAAGATTGGATGGTGAGCTCACATGGATTGTTAGATGGGGCTCAAATTTTGTGGAGAGCTATGATTTTGGCATATAGAAGATGTGGCAAAAATTCAACTCATTAGGATATTCCTAGCTAGTACTTCCTTCACAAAGCTTCTAACTGAACAGAAACTTTGGAAATTTGCTGAGGAAGATTTACTAGGCAAATGGAGCTGACTTTTTTCATGAGGCAACAATTTGGATAGGAAAGAGTGCCCAAAAATTTTGAGGGCAATCAAGAAAATATAAATAGCACTTCCTTCACAAAGTGCTGTTATGAACAGAATAGGAAAATGAATATTGCTGAATTATTTTTGAACTAGGGAAGGAAGGGTTTTGACATATTTGAGGAATATATGATCCAAAGAATTTATGAGAATTTTTTGGGAATTTTGGGAATGACAGAATGTAGGTTGCTTGACAACCTAGGGCAAAAATTGACACATGGACATGACACATAGGCAAAACTGATGAGGTGGTGCCTAGTCATAGCAATGCACCACAAATTACAAGGCTATGACCATCTATATTGGTCATGATCAGCTAGAAATAAGGCAGCGCACCAGTGCTGTCTGCTTTATGACCATTTCGTGTAAGGAAATTATGACCTTTCTGACCAAAATGGTCGTTCTGGTTTAGGGTTTGGAGCCCGCCGAACAGCTTATGACCAGAAGGTCTGAAATGGTCGTAGATTTACGACCATTTCTTCCAGGGTCACTGACAGAAGGTCACAAGTTGACATATTTCTTGTAGTGAATGATATGCAGCAGTGCATTGTTTTGGCTAGGAGAAGGTTTGCACAACCTTTTTTCTTTGAAGTAATCTTCACAGCGGCATGGAATATTTGGATTTTAAGGAATGGAAGGACCTTTAGGGGAGAAAGGGCCACGTTTGCTGCCTGGAAATGTAAATTTGTACATGATCTCTCTCTGCTAGCTCATAGGGTTAAGGCTTCTATTAGACCTAAGCTTTTAGCCTGGCTGGCTAGCCTCCCATGAGGCTTGTAATAGGTAGGTAGATCTTTCTTTGTTTTTTTCCTGCTTTTTAGTTGCTTTGTACAGTCGAACCGGGCTCTTGTTTGGTAATAAATGACTGTGGGGCTTTGCCCTGCAGTAGTTAGTCAAAAAAAAGAACAATTATGAATGAGTTTACAATAGTACCTAAAGTTTATGATTTGTCTATTATACTAACGGATCTCACGAGGTTTCTGTTGAATTTTGTGTGCTGAAGTTTTCATGTTTTGGGTGAGATCACGATGGATGAAGGAATAAGGATAGGCAAGACCCTAAGCTTGGGGATGCCCAAGGCACCCCAAGGTAATATTCAAGGAAGACCCAAGCATCTAAGCTTGGGGATGCCCCGGGTGGCATCCCCTCTTTCGTCCACAATTCATTGGTATGTTACTTGGATCTATATTTTTATTCATCACATGATATGAGTTTTACTTGGAGCGTCTTGTACCATACACTACTAGGGAAAACCCTAGTAGTAGCGTTGGATGAAAGCCTAGCAGTAGCGCTGGGGCCCGTGCTACTGGTACGGTGCTACAGCTAATGTTTAGCAGTAGCGTTGGTTCAACCAACACTATTGCTACCCCTACCTAGCAGTAGCGTGGGTTCAACCAGCGCTACTACTAAAATTTCCTGTATTTTTATTTTCTTCTGCGTATTTGTGCGGTATTTGTACAAGTTATATACAGTAGTCTCATCATATGATTTTATGATCACACTACTAGGAAATACCTTATAGGTAGAATCTTAACAGTAGCGAGGGGTAAAAGGCCACTGCTACTGCTACTTAGCGGTAGCGCTGGGAATAAACCGGCGCTACAGGTAAGCCGATAGCAGTAGCGCTGGCAGCGCACCCAATGCTGCTGCTAAGTGGTCCCGACCAAACCCCCTGGGGCTACCCGTAGCAGTAGTGCTGATACGTCTCCAATGTATCTATAATTTATGAAGTATTCATGCCATGTTTACAACAATTCTATATGGTTTTGGTATGATTTGAATGGAACTAACCCGGACTGACACTGTTTTCAGCAGAACTACCGTGGTGTTGTTTTTTGTGTAGAAATAAAAGTTCTCGGAATGGGCTGAAACTTTTTGATGATTTTTTTTGGAACAAAAGAGACCCCCGAAGCTTCGTGGGAGGACCAGAAGAGCCACGAGGCCCCCACAAGCCACCAGGGCACACCCGGGGGGGGGGGGGGTCAGCTCGCCCTGGTGGCTCGTGTGCCCTTCATAGTTCCTTTTCACGTGAGACCGACGCCAAAAAATCCTATAAATAGAGAAACCCCAGAAATAACCCTAGAACTTCGACTCCGCCGCCGCAAGCCTCTGTACCAAGGAGATCCCATCTAGAGCCCTGTTCCGGCACCCTGCCGGAGGGGGAAATCATCACCGGAGGCCATCTTCATCATCCCGGCGGCCACCATGACGAGGAGGGAGTAGTTCACCCTCGGGGCTGAGGGTATGTACTAGTAGCTATGTGTTTGATCTCTCTCTCTCTCTCTCTCTCTCTCTCTCGTGTTCTTGATTTGGCACGATCTTAATGTACCGCGAGCTTTGTTAATATAGTTGGATCATATGGTGTTTCTCCCTCTCTATCTTGTTGTGATGAATTGAGTTTTTACCGTTGAGGCTTCACTATTATTGGATTAAATATTTTGGATTTGAGAACACTTGATGTATGTCTTGCATATGAATACCCGTGGTGACAATGGGGTGTTCTATTGATTCACTTGATATATGTTTTGGCAATCAACTTGCGGATTACCGAGGTGACATTGGGGTAATCTAGGCATAGGGGTTGATGCACGTTTTCGTCTTACTTTGTCCGGTAGAAATCTTGGGGCACTCTTTGAAGTTCTTTGTGTTGGATTGAATATTATGAATCTGAAGTTGTTTGATGCATATCGAATAATCAACTCACGGATACTTGTGGTGACATTGGAGTATCTAGGTGACATTAGAGTTGGTTGATGTGTATCATATGGTGTTATTTTAGTATGAACTCTAGGGCTGTTTGTGACGCTTATAGGAATAGCTCAATAGATTGATCGGAAAAGATAACTTTGAGGTGGTTTCGTACCCTACAACAATTTCTTCTTATGTTCTCCGCTTGATAAGAACTTTGGAGTGATTCTTTGTCGCACGTTGAGGGATTGTTATATGATTCAATTATGTTAGCACTGTTGAGAGATTGCACTAGTGAAAGTATGAACCCTGGGCCTTGTTTTCAAGCATTGCAATACCGTTTGTGCTCCATTTTATCACTTGCTACCTTGCTGTTTTTATATTTTCAGATTACAAAAACATATATCTACTATCCATACTACACTTGTATCACCATCTCTTCGCCGAACTAGTGCACCTATACAATTTGCCATTGTATTGGGTGTGTTGGGGACACAAGAGATTTCTTGTATTTGATTGCAGGGTTGTTTGAGAGAGACCATCTTCATCCTACGCCTCCCACGGATTGATAAAACTTAGGTCATCCACTTGAGGGAAATTTGCTACTGTCCTACAAAACTCTGCGCTTGGAGGCCCAATAGAGTCTACAAGAAGTAAAGTTGCATAGTAGACATCAAGCTCTTTTCTGGCGCCGTTGCCGGGGAGGTGAGTGCTTGAAGGTATATCTTTAGATCTTGCAATTGAATTTTTTAGTTTCTTATTTTATCACTAGTTTGGTTTATAAAAGAAAACTAAAAAAATGGAATTGAGGTTGCCTCATATTATTCATCTTTATAACGTCTTTCTTGAAAATGATGGAGCGGAAAATTGTGCTCAATTGATAGAAGAAGAATTCAATAAAATGTTTGGCATAAAATCTTTGAATTATGAGCATGATTGCAATGTTGTTAATATGAATTCTATGAATATCGAAAATACTAATGATGATTGCACTAGCCATGACAAAAATGTTTCTTATAAGCATGTCAATTTTTGTTGAGTGCATAAAGTTTGTGAAGACATGCCTTATAGGGATGATAGATTTTGTAAGAAGCATAAACATGATAAAACCAATTGGTGGCTTAAAGTGATAGATTAATTTGCTATAAAATTATGCTCTCTTCATCCCATTACTTGTGAACTTTGCAATAGGGTTGGTCATCTTAATTTCCAATGCAAACTTTTTCATGATCGAATCGTGGCCAAATATTGTAATGACTTGATCACCCTTGAACTTTATAATGAACTTTGTTTATTTTTTGGGTGTGAAGAATTGTCACATAAAAATAGTTGGTTCGAAGCATTCATATTCACAGACCATGCTAAAACTTGGTAAATTGCAATGAAAATGCTTATATTGCCAACTATAGAAAGACAGGAAAACCAATAGAATATAAAAGGAATACTAACGAAAGGGTAAAGATTTCCACTTTCCCTCCTATTGTCTCTCATGATGAAACAGGTGACGAGAAGGAGCTCCCTATTCAACCAATCTCATCAATAAGAAGCTCGGAAAAATTGATTAAACCCACACATGATGTGGCGAAGAAGAAGAAAAGAGGAAAGAGTAGAGGTAAAAAGGTATCCTTCCCAAATAATGTTGCTCCTATTATTGTTGTGCCTCATGAGAATGAATCAAAAATAATTATGGAATATGATACACTTGATGATGATATTGCTTCTTTGTCTTATGGCACAATGTCTGAAGGAACTATTGAGGATGATTTTGTTATGCCTATTACTCATTGTGATGATTATGATTGGGAAAATAATGATACTTCTTATAATCTTGAGAATCTTTTTGGCACCAACTTAGAAAATTATGATGATAATAATTGCTATACTATTGGTGTTATTCATACTATTAAGGATGAGAGTGATTTTGCTTATGATATGCAAAGCCACAAGCTTGGGGATGCTATGCTTAATGAAGATGATCTTTTTAGTCCCCCTACTTTGAATGATCAAATTTGTTATGATGATTGCATGCTTCCTATTTATGATGATTGCAATATTTATGAAAGTGGGTTTGGAAGAGTGTCAACTTTAGATAATATTTATCCCACTATTTTGGAGGGTGTTGAATCTTATTACAATGGTAAAAGTGGATTTGGAGAGGTCATGACTTTATTTAGTAATGATTCCACTATCTTGGAAGAGGTTTCAATTGATTTTTATGAGAACAAAGTTGCTACTTATGATGATTATTGTGATGATACTTATGTTATAAAAAGTAGTGATCAGTATATTTATAAAACTTATCATAATGATGATTATTCTTTTATTGAACATTACTCCTTTAATGTGGAAACAATTTATAGTATTCAAGTTCCATATGATACTCCCACTATTACCAATGAGAAGAAATTTGCTTATGTGGAGAGTAATAAAATTTCTATGCTTGTGGATCATGAAAAGAATGCTTTATGTGATAGTTATATTGTTGAATTCATTCATGATGCTACTGAAAATTATTATGAGAGAGGAACATATGCTTCTACATATCTCAATAATATCAAGTTTCCTCTCTATGTGTTGAAAGTTTTGAAGTCATGCTTTTTTGCCTTCCTATGCTAGTTGATTCTTGTTCCCATAAATTGTTTGCTCACAAAATCCCTATGCATAGTAAGTGTGTTAGACTTCAATGTGCTTGCCATGTGATTCATGATGCTCTATTTGTGTTTCAATTCTTTACTCCTATGTGAGCATCATTGAAATCATCATGCCTAGCTAAAAAGGCATTAAAGAAAAGCGCTTGTTGGGAGACAACCCAATACTTATACCTACAGTTTTTGTATGTTCACATGATTAATCTACTGTAGTAATCATGTTTTATAGCTTTTGTTTCAATAAAGTGCCAAGTAAAGCCTTTGGGATAGTTTGGATGATAGTTGACTTGATTCTGTGCAAAAACAGAAAGTTTTGCGTCCAGTGCAGAAAATTCTATAAATTACTGTAACATGATAATTAGCTGAAATTTTTACACATTATTGATATACAAATTTACTACGTTGTCCTAATTTTTCAGAGTTTTTATAGTTGCAGAAGTATGGTCATTGTTCAGATCATTACAGACTGTTCTGTTTTTGACAGATTCTGTTTTCAATGCATAGTTTGCTTGTTTTAGTGTTTCCATAGCTTATATTAAGTGATATAAATTTTGGAAATGATAGAGTATAGTAGGAATTATGTGGAAACAATTATGAACTTGTCTTTGATAGTACCAAAGTGAATGATTTGCTCTTTATCATACTAACTTATCTCACGAAGTTCGGTTAAGTTTTGTGTGATTGAAGTTTTCAAGTTTTGGGTGAGATATCGATATGAGGAGAATAAGGAGTGGCAAGACCCTAAGCTTGGGGATTACCAAGTCACCCCAAGGTAATATTCAAGGAATACCCAAGCAACTAAGCTTGGGGATGCCCCGGAAGGCATCCCCTCTTTCGTCTTCAACATTATCGGTAACCTTACTTGAAGCTATATTTTTATTCATCACATGATATGTATTTTGCTTGGAGCATCATTTTATTTTGTTAGGATTTACTTGCTGTAATTTATAATAATGTTTTGTATATTTTATTTCAATAAAAATGTCAAGTATAGCCTTTACCATGCTCAATTTGCAAGTATATGAGTTGCTGTTTCAAAATAGAAAGTTTTCCGTTCTTGCGTGAATTTTCTAGAAAATTCAGAATGTGATAAAATGTTGAAATTTTGACACAGTAAGATATGATAAATTTTCTAAACTGTGGTAAATCTTCAGAATTTTTTGAGTTAAATAAGTATGGATCTTACTTCATCCTTTACAGGCTGTTCTGTTTAGACAGATTGCTGTTATGATTTTATTGTTTGCATATGTTTGCTTGTTTAATGATTCTATTTGAGGATAGGATTATTAAATATGAAGAGGCATTTAGTATGCAATGTCAAATTATAATTTTAGTGATTTTCTATAGTAGAGAATGATAAGGTTTTGCATTGATTTATACTAACTTTTCTCACGAGTTCTTGTTGAGTTTTGTGTGGATGAAGTTTTTGAGATTTAGGGAAACCGTGATATGAGAGGAATTAAGGAGACACAAGAGCTCAAGCTTGGGGATGCCCAAGGCATCCCAAGTTAATATTACAAGAAGTCTCAAGCATCTAATCTTGGGGATGCCCCGGTAGGCACCCCACCTTTCTTCTTCAACAATTATCGGTTAGTATCGGTTGAGCCTAAGTTTTTGCTTCTTTGCATGAGATGTGCTATTCTTCGAATGTTTTTTATATTTGTTTGATGTTTGAATAAAATAATTAGAGCTGAAAGTTTTTAATTGAGAGAGAGTCCTCACATAGCTATTTAATTGTTTGACTACTCATTTGATCTTCACTGATATCTTTTGGAGTAGTTTGCCATTTACTCTTGTGCTTCACTTATATCCTATGAGTAAATTGTTGAATGAATTGAATATCATAAATCTGAAATTATCTGTGTTCCATATGCTTAGTAGTAACTTCACATTGGGTTTAGAAAGTAAAATCTATTGAAGTTTGACAATCACAATATTGGTCATACAAGCAATTCATGAATGATTAGTATAAGGAAGAGAACTTTCACATACAAATATATTATCTTGGACATCTTTTATGATTGTGAATACCCATTAATTATTTTCAAACTTGAGCAAATTAGTTGAAGTTGGACAAGGAAGACAACGTAATGAGTTATATTTGGGTATATTTGTATAGAAGTTATATTGTTATGGATCCTCCAACATGTGGTGCTTGCTTAGGATATTTTGCTAGCCAAAAATTCATACTAAGTAGAGATACTACTTGTGCATCCAAAAACCCTTAAACCCAGTTTCTTGCCATGAGTGTCCACCATATCTACCTATGGATTGAATAAGATCCTTCAAGTAAGTTGTCATCGGTGCAAAAAGCAATAAAAATTGCTCCTAAAATATGTATGATCTTTTATTGCAAGGGAAAATAAGCGTTGTACGAACTTGTGATGGTAAAGAAATAAAAGCGACAGACTGCATAATAAAGGTTGCTATCACAAGGGGCAATATAACGTGACGTTCCTTTGCATTAAGGGCTTGCACATACAAAAATAAAAAGTGCATGACAACCTCTGCTTCCCTCTGCGAAGGGCCTATCTTTTACATTTATGTATTTACTTTTATGCAAGAGCAAATAAGTATTCATTCTCATTTCAACCTTAATTATTCTCTAAGTTGGCAAGCATCATGTGGTGGGGAAAGATCCAGGTGCCATTCAAATATATTTGATCATGAATTATTATTGTTGACAGTTATCTCTATGATAAATGAGTTGGGAGGCAAAACATTAAGCCCCTATCTTTCTCTGTGTTCGATGGATGCTATTTGTTCTAAAAATATGCTATGAGTACTAGCAATCATAGAAGACTAAATGATAATTGAGTATGTGGAGCTCTTACTTAGACTTTGTTTGAATTGCAATTGTTTGGTGACTAAGAACATAGGTTATTAAGTTTCAAGAGAATGCATTGTTTGAACCATAACATGTGAATTGATGGCTACTTTATCATGATGAGTTTTATGAGAAAGAGTTGCTGTTATGATGCTAGGAAAAGTGATTGAAATTGTCATTGATCAAACTTATGCACTATGCTAGCATTCACACTTCATAAATTATTTCTTTTATCATTTACCTACTCGAGGACGAGCAGGAATTAAGCTTGGGGATGCTGATACGTCTCCAACGTATCTATAATTTATGAAGTATTCATGCCATGTTTACAACAATTCTATATAGTTTTGGTATGATTTGAATGGAACTAACCCGGACTGACGCTGTTTTCAGCAGAACTACCGTGGTGTTGTTTTTTGTGGAGAAATAAAAGTTCTCGGAATGAGCTGAAACTTTTTGACAATTTTTTTGGAACAAAAGAGACCCCCGAAGCTTCGTGGGAGGACCAGAAGAGCCACGAGGCCCCCACAAGCCACCAGGGAGCGCCCAGGGGGGGTCAGCTCGCCCTGGTGGCTCGTGGGCCCCTTGTAGCTCCTGTTTGTGTGAGACCGACGCCAAAAAATCCTATAAATAGAGAAACCCCCAGAAATAACTCTAGAACTTCGACTCCGCCGCCGCAAGCCTCTGTACCAAGGAGATCCCATCTAGAGCCCTGTTCCGGCACCCTGCCGGAGGGGGAAATCATCACCGGAGGCCATCTCTTCATCATCCCGGCGGCCACCATGATGAGGAGGGAGTAGTTCACCCTCGGGGCTGAGGGTATATACTAGTAGCTATGTGTTTGATCTCTCTCTCTCTCTCTCTCTCTCTCTCTCTCTCTCTCTCTCTCTCGTGTTCTTGATTTGGCACGATCTTGATGTACTGCTACTTGTGAGCTGCGTTGGGATTTCCACGAAGAGGAGAGGATGATGCAGTACAGTAGAGATACGTATTTACCTTGGTTATGAAACAAACGTTATCAATCTAGTAGGAGAATCACGCAACAACTTGTTAGCAGCACCTGCACACAAAATAACAAATCCTCGCACCCAACGCGAACAAGGGGTTGTCAATCCCTTGGCGGTTAATTGCAAGATTAAATTGTATGGTGATAGATAGATAGATCGAACAAAAATACAAAATAAAATAAATAAAGTAAAATTGCAGCAAGGTATTTTAGGGTTTTAGTATATGATAAAGGTAGACCCAGGGGGCCATAGTTTTCACTAGAGGCTTCTCTCTTCAAAATAGCATACAGTGGGTAAACAAATTACTGTTGGGCAATTGATAGAAAAGCAAATAATCATGACGATATCCAAGGCAATGATCATGTATATAGGCATCATGTCCGAGACAAGTAGACCGACTCCTGCCTGCATCTACTACTATTACTCCACACATCGACCGCTATCCAGCATGCATCTAGAGTATTAAGTTCATAAAGAACGGAGTAACGCCTTAAGCAAGATGACATGATGTAGACAAAGTAAACTCATGCATGAATAAACCCCGTCTTTTTATCCTTAATAGCAATGATACAATATGTGTCATGTCCCTTTCTGTCACTGGGATTGAGCACCGCAAGATCGAACCCATTACAAAGCACCTCTCCCATTGCAAGATAAATCAATCTAGTTGGCCAAACCAAATCAATAGATCGAAGAGAAATACGAAGCTATAACAATCATGCATAAAAGAGTTCAGAGAAAACTCAAATAATATTCATGGATAATCAGATCATAAACTCACAATTCATCGGATCCCAACAAACACACCGCAAAAAGTGATTACATCGGATAGAACTCCAAGAACATCGAGGAGAACATTGTATTGAAGATCAAATAGATAGAAGAAGCCATCTAGCTACTAACTATGGACCCGAAGTTCTGTGGTAAACTACTCACGCATCATCGGAAGGGCATCAAGGTTGATGTAGAGCCCCTTCGTGATCGATTCCCCCTCCGGCAGACTATCGGAAAAGGCCTCCAGATGGGATCTCGCGAGAACAGAGACTTGCAGCGGCGGAAAAAGTATTTCGTGGACTCCTCTGTTGGTTTCCCGATTTTAGAGAATTTATAGAGGTGGAATTAGGTCAAACGGAGCAGAGGTGGGCCCACGAGGCACCAGGGCGTGCCTACCCCCCTGGGCGCGCCCTGGTGGCTCGTGGCCACCTCCCCTGTCTTTTGGCCCTCTCCCGAAGCTTCTAGTGTCTCTTTTGTCCAGAAAAAAAATTCCAAAAAGTTTCGTGGCATTTGGACTTCGTTTGGTACTGATCTTTTGGAAAACCAAAAATAGGCAAAAAACAGCAACTGGCATTGGGCACTAAGTTATTAGGTTAGTCCCAAAAAATGATATATAATTGCTTGTAAGTGTATATAAAACATCCAAGATTGATACTATAATAGCATGGAACAATCAAAAATTATAGATACGTTGGAGACATATCAAGCATCCCCAAGCGTAATTCCTGCTCATCCTCGAGTAGGTAAATGATAAAAATAGAATTTTTGATGTGGAATGCTACCTATCATATTCATCATATACTCTTTTCTTTTGTAGCATGGACATTTGGACTTGAATGGTTCAAAGCAATAGTCTATAGTTTGACATGAAGACATAAATACTCAAGCATACTAACAAGCAACCATGTCTTTCAAAATATCAACGGTAAAGAAAGTTATCCCTAGCCCATTATGCTCAATCATTGATCCATTCATGAAACACACTCAATATTAGCTACACCCAATGCACAAGTATGACAATAGTGCTCTCTAGTTGGTGCTTTGTAAGAGAAGATGGAGACTCAAAATAAAAATAAAAATTGCATAAAAGTAAATAGATAGGCCCTTCGCAGAGGGAAGCATAGATTTGCAGAGGTGCCAGAGCTCAAGGCTTAAATTAGAGAGATAAAATTATTTTGAGAGGCATGCTTTTCCTGTCAACGAAAACGACCGAGAATTCCCAATATCTTCCATGCTAGACACATTATAGGCGGTTCCCAAACAGAAAATAAAATTTATTTCCTTTCCACCATTCTTTCCATGGCTAGCCGTATTCACAGGTACCTTCCATACCAACACTTTTCAAGGAATTTATTATTGTCATCATATTTTTTTTTCATTTCGGGACTGGCATCCTTATTACCTTGCCACTTTCTCGTGCAATGACAAGTGAATAAACACTCATCGTGAGAATAACACACCTAGCATGGAAAATATTGGCCACCCCCTGCCGCTTCATGAGCGGTATGGGCACACAAAATGGTAAATTATTTTGAAAAATTAGAGTTGGCACATGCAAATTTACTTGGAACGGCATGGAAATACCGCATATAGGTAGGTATGGTGGACTCATTTGGCACAACTTTGGGTTTAAGGAGTTGGATGCACAAGCAGCATTCCCGCTTAGTACAAATGAAGGCTAGCAAATATATTGAGAAGCGACCAACCACAAAGAGAAAACGGTCATAAACATGCATTGAACATAACTAACACTGAATAATGCACCATAAGTAGGATATAATTTCGTTGCATAACTATTGATTTTATGTGCATGCATAGGGAATCACAAACCTTAACAAGAAATATTCTTACTAAACCACAATTACTCACTAACATGACTCACATATTATCATCTCCATATCGCAAAACTATTGCAAGGAATCAAACTTATCATGTCCAATGATCTATATGAAAGTTTTTATTATATCCCTCTTGAATATTCATCACTATGGGACCAAATTCATATCTTGTGCAAATTACCATTACTATTATCAACTCTCAAAAAGATATAAGTGAGGCATGAGAGTGCAAATATTTCTTCAAAATTTAATCACCGCCGTGCTCAAAAATATATAAGTGAAGCACTAGAGCAACTGCCCAGCTCAAAAGATTTAAGTGAAGCACATAGAGTATTCTAACAAATTATGATGAAGGTGTGGCTCTCTCAAATAAGTGTGTCCAGCAAAGATGATTGTGACAAACTAAAAACAAAACAAAACAAAGACTCATATAATACACGACGCTCCAAGCAAAACTCATGATATGTGACGAATAAAAATATAGCTCCAAGTCAAATTACCGATAGTTGGTAGAAGAAAGAGGGGATGCCTTCCGGGGCATCCCCAAGCTTAGTTGCTTGGGAGTCCTTGAATATTACCTTGGGGTGCCTTGGGCATCCCCAAGCTTAGGCTCTTGCCACTCCTTATTCCTTCATCCATCGTGATCTGACCCAAAACTTGAAAACTTCAATCACACAAAACTCAACAAAACCTTAGTGAGATCCTTTAGTATAATAAAGCAAATCACTACTTTAGGTACTGTTGCAAACCCATTAATATTTTATTTTTGCATTATACCTACTGTATTCCAACTTATCCATGGCTTATACCCCCCGATACAATCCATAGTTTCATCAAAACAAGCAAAACAATGCATCAAAAACAGAATCTGTCAAAAACAGAACATTCTGTAGCAATCTGAACATTGACCATACTTCTGTAACTCCAAAATTTGGGAAAAATTAGGACAACGTGGGAAATTTGTATATCAATCATGTGTAAAAAATTCAGAATTTTTCGTCGCTCCAGTGATTTTTAGAATTTTCTGTACTGGACGTAAAAGTTTCTGTTTTTGCACAGAATCAAATCAACTATCTTCCAAATCATCCCAAAGGCTTTACTTGGCACAAACACTAATTAAAATATAAAAACACAATCATAACAGTAGAATAATTGTGTGCTTATTGGAAAACATAAAAGATAACTATTGGGTTGTCTCCCAAAAAGCTCTTTCATTATAGCCATTAAGATAGGCTTTGAGATTTCAATGATGCTCACATGAAAGATAATAATTGAAACACAAGGAGAGCATCATAAAACATGTGACAAACACATTTAAGTCTAACATACTTCCTATGCATAGGAATTTTATAAGCAAACAAATTATCAAGACAAGAAATATCTAGCATATGCAAGGGAGAGGAATAAAACATTGACAATCTCAACATAACGAGAGGTAGCTTAGTAACATGAAAATTTCTACAACCATATTTTCCTCTCTCATAATAATTACATGTAGGATCATAATCAAATTCAACAATATAGCTATCATATAAAATATTCTCTTCATGATCCTTATGCATAAAAGTTTTATAATCTTCCAAGATAGTGGGATTAACATCAACTAAAGTCATGACCTCTCCAAAACCACATTTATAAAAAAAATCATAAGATTAAACACTCTCTGAGTATGTGGGATTCTTTTTACCTAAAGTTGACACTCTTCCAAACCCACTTTCAATATTATTGCAAACATTATTATCAATAGCACATTCATCATGAGGCTTAAATAAATTTTCAAGATCATAAGAAGCATTATCCCCCAAATCATGATCATTGCAATAAGTAGTGGATATAGCAATATCATCATCCCCAAGCTTGTAGTTTTGCATATTATTAGCATAATTATTAATAGAATTTATAATAACATCATTGCAATCATGCTTTTCGTTGAAAGAGCTATCATGAATCACTTTATAAATTTCTTCTTTCAATACTTCATCACAAATTTCAGATTCATGATTTTCAAGCAAAACTTCATAGAGATAATCAAGTGCATTCAACTCACTAGCAATTGGTTCATCATAATTGGATCTTTTGAAAAGATTAGAAAGTGGATGAGGATCCATATCAATAGATTTTTAGCAAGCGAAGATGCAAGCAAATAGAAGACACATGGCACACAAGCAAAGATAGCAAACGAACAAAAAGGCAAACGGAAAATATTTTTGTATTTTTGTAAAAACTTTTTAGAAGTGGGGGAGATGAAAACGAGAGGCAAAGGCAAATAAAATAAATGCAAGGAGATGAAAGTTTATGCATAGGTACTTGATAGATGTTGATGATGTCTCCTCGGCAATGGCGCCAGAAATTCTTCCTACTACTTATGAGCTGCGTTGGGATTTCCCCGAAGAGGAGAGGATGATGCAGTACAGTAGAGATAAGTATTTCCCTCAGTTATGAAACCAAGGTTATCAATCCAGTAGGAGAATCACGCAACAACTCGTTAGCAGCACCTACACACAAAATAACAAATCCTCGCACCCAACGCGAACAAGGGGTTGTCAATCCCTTGGCGGTTAATTGCAAGATTAAATTGTATGGTGATAGATAGATAGATCGAACAAAAACACAAAATAAAATAAATAAAGTAAAATTGCAGCAAGGTATTTATAGGGTTTTAGTATATGATAAAGGTAGACCCAGGGGGCCATAGTTTTCACTAGAGGCTTCTCTCTTGAAAATAGCATACGGTGGGTAAACAAATTACTGTTGGGCAATTGATAGAAAAGCAAATAATCATGACGATATCCAAGGCAATGATCATGTATATAGGCATCACGTCCGAGACAAGTAGACCGACTCCTGCCTGCATCTACTACTATTACTCCACACATCGACCGCTATCCAGCATGCATCTAGAGTATTAAGTTCATAAAGAATGGAGTAACGCCTTAAGCAAGATGACATGATGTAGACAAAGTAAACTCACGCATGAATAAACCCCATCTTTTTATCCTTAATAGCAACAATACAATACGTGTCATGTCCCTTTCTGTCACTGGGATTGAGTACCGCAAGATCGAACCCATTACAAAGCACCTCTCCCATTGCAAGATAAATCAATCTAGTTGGCCAAACCAAATCAATATATCGAAGAGAAATATGAAGCTATAACAATCATGCATAAAAGAGTTCAGAGAAAACTCAAATAATATTCATGGATAATCTGATCATAAACTCACAATTCATCGGATCCCAACAAACACACCGCAAAAAGTGATTACATCGGATAGAACTCCAAGAACATCGAGGAGAACATTGTATTGAAGATCAAATAGATAGAAGAAGCCATCTAGCTACTAACTATGGACCCGAAGTTCTGTGGTAAACTACTCACGCATCATCGGAAGGGCATCAAGGTTGATGTAGAGCCCCTTCGTGATCGATTCCCCCTCCGGCAGACTATCGGAAAAGGCCTCCAGATGGGATCTCGCGAGAACAGAGACTTGCAGCGGCGGAAAAAGTATTTCGTGGACTCCTCTGTTGGTTTCCCGATTTTAGAGAATTTATAGAGGTGGAATTAGGTCAAACGGAGCAGAGGTGGGCCCACGAGGCACCAGGGCGCGCCCTGATCGCTCGTGGCCACCTCCTCTATCTTCTGGCCCTCTCCCGAAGCTTCTAGTGTCTCTTTTGTCCAGAAAAAAATCTCCAAAAAGTTTCATGGCATTTGGACTTCGTTTGGTACTGATATTCTGGAAAACCAAAAACAGGCAAAAAACAGCAACTGGCACTTGGCACTAAGTTAATAGGTTAGTCCCAAAAAATGATATATAATTGCTTGTAAGTGTATATAAAACATCCAAGATTGATACTATAATAGCATGGAACAATCAAAAATTATAGATACGTTGGAGACGTATCATGTACCGTGAGCTTTGTTAATATAGTTGGATCATATGGTGTTTCTCCCTCTCTATCTTGTTGTGATCAATTGAGTTTTTACCTTTGAGGCTTCACTATTATCGGATTGAATATTTTGGATTTGATAACAATTGATGTATGTCTTGCATATGAATACCCATGGTGACAATGGGGTGTTCTATTGATTCACTTGATATATGTTTTGGCAATCAACTTGCGGATTCCCGAGGTGACATTGGGGTAATCTAGGCATAGGGGTTGATGCGCGTTTTTGTCTTACTTTCTCCGGTAGAAATCTTGGGGCACTCTTTGAAGTTCTTTGTGTTGGATTGAATATTATGAATCTGAAGTTGTTTGATGCATATCGAATAATCAACTCACTGATACTTGTGGTGACATTAGAGTTGGTTGATGTGTATCATATGGTGTTATTTTAGTATGAACTCTAGGGCTGTTTGTGACGCTTATAGGAATAGCTCAATAGATTGATCGGAAAAGATAACTTTGAGGTGGTTTCATACCCTACAACAATTTCTTCTTATGTTCTCCGCTTGATAAGAACTTTGGAGTGATTCTTTGTCGCACGTTGAGGGATTGTTATATGATTCAATTATGTTAGCACTGTTGAGAGATTGCACTAGTGAAAGTATGAACCCTAGGCCTTGTTTTCAAGCATTCCAATACCGTTTGTGCTCCGTTTTATCACTTGCTACCTTGCTGTTTTTATATTTTCAGATTACAAAAACCTATATCTACTATCCATACTACACTTGTATCACCATCTCTTCGCCGAACTAGTGCACCTATACAATTTGCCATTGTATTGGGTGTGTTGGGGATACAAGAGATTTCTTGTATTTGATTGCAGGGTTGTTTGAGAGAGACCATCTTTATCCTACGCCTCCCATGGATTGATAAACCTTAGGTCATCCACTTGAGGGAAATTTGCTACTGTCCTACAAAACTCTACGCTTGGAGGCCCAACAGTGTCTACAAGAAGTAAAGTTGCGTAGTAGACATCACGCGCATCCTGGGGAAAACCCGCTACTGCTAAACTTATAGCAGTAGCGCGGGAATACGACACATCGCTACCACTACCGGTGTACTGTTCCGGCAGGTGGGCCCAACTTAGCAGTAGCGTGGGTCTCTTATCCAGCGCTACTGGTACGGCCTTTAGCAGTAGCGCATTTCCCTAACACGCGCTGCTGCTAAGCCCATCCTATCTTCTCCGTGCGGGTGCCCTCACTCTCCCTCTCCACTCCACTCTCACTCTCCCTCTCCACTCTCTCCCCCGCACCGGCCCTCCCCGACCACCGCCGTCGCCCGTTGCCGCCGAGGTAGCTCCTCCCTCCTCCTTCCACCTCCCTCCCTCCTCCTCCTCCCTCCACCTCCCTCCCTCCCTCCTTCCACCTCCCTCTCCCTCCTCCCTCCTGCCTCCTCCCTCCCACCTCCCTCCCTGCCTCGTCCGTCCTCCTCCTCCCTCCCTCCCTCCACCTCCCTCCCTCCCTCCCTCATCCCTCCCTTCGTTCCTCCCTCCACCTCCCTCTGTTTTTGAAATTTTAGTAATAGAAATTTTTAGTAAAAAAATTTAGTAATAGAAATTTTTAGGTGTAGAAAATTTTCAATATAGAAACATATTGGAATGCTATATGAGAAATTTTTAGGTATCAAATTTAGTAATAGAAGTTTGTAGTAAGAAAATTTAGGTATAGCAATTTTAGTAATAGAAATTTTTAGTAAGTGTTGAATAGAGTAGAACTAGGGTATTTAGTTATGTCAATCTCACATTGCCAAATTTAGAGAGAGAGAGAGAGAGAGAGAGACCTACTTTCTTGAAGAACTAGGGTTTTTAGTTATGCTTCTGGTCCGAATGAAATGTTCGGATTATAAGATATGTTGAAATGTTTTTGTCAATATTTTGAACCATTGAAATGCAATGAGCACCAAGTTTGAATGCTCATGTGTTTATGATCTTGTGGCGCAGGGTAGATCACCGACGAGCCGGTCGACGACGCCCAGAAGATCACCGACGACACCCGCGCCCAGTCGACAACCATCGTCTATAGTGAGTAAACATGGTCTATGTGGTCTATGTGGTTTCATAGATGTTTTTATAGATGTAGTAGTAGTAGATGAGTAGCTATGACAATGTGAAGCTAGTTTTTTTTGAAATGATAATTGATTCGGATGGCATTTCAAGTTTAAACATCTTTGTATGTGTATGGACATCTTTGTATCGCATGGAAAATCCGAGTGGCCTATGTTTTGCCGGAGTATTGATTCATTTCCGTTCCGGCAAATTTTAGGCGCTCGATATGTCTTATTTTAGCAAAGGTCATGCCGGATTTTTCCGTGAATTTTAGCATGACTTATGCTATAAAGTAGGAAATATTGAGTGCCTGTGATTTACCGGAACAGGAATTAAATCACATTCCGGCAAACCATAGGTCATTTTTTTATGTCAATACTCGATATATGTAACGGGTTGACTGTCGTTCTGTCGGGGCTCCTTGTGCGACTTTCGGTCTGTTATTGAAGGAAGGATGCCGACTGTTGTCATGGGGGTCGCTTCCTTTCCTTCTTCTCGTGATATACCTTGGTAATGCACGAGAGGAGGAGGGGAAGCGACCATCACCAATGGTCAAAATATCTGTGAGGGAGTGTCCACCATATACTGTCAAAATATGAGAGAGGAAGAATCCCGGCTGTTGTCGTGGGGGTCGCTTCTTCTTCATTCGAAGGTGCTAGACATTTTGGTGTAATGCACTTTCGAATGAACGGAGGAGCGACCATCACCGATGGTCGCAAATGTCAGAGAGGAAGAATCCCGACTGTTGTCGTGGGGGAAGCTTCTCCTTCGTTCCCGTGTGCTAGACATTTTGCTGTAATGCACTCGGGAATGAAGGAAGGAGCGACCATCACCGACGGTCAAATATATCAGAGAGGGAGTTGTCGGTACCAAAACCGGCAGATCTCGGGTAGGGGATCCGAACTATGGGTCAAGGAGTCGATGGTAACAGGGAACGTAGAGACAGCGATTTACCGAGGTTCGGGCCCTCTCAAGGAGGTAATACCCTACGTCCTGCTTGATTGTATTGATGTGATTGTATGAAGGTTACAAAGTTGATCTACCTCGAGATCGACTGGGCTAAACCCTAGGTAATGATATCTCCCCTTCTACGGACTAGGCCTTCTGGTTTATATAGACACCAGGAGGTCCTAGGGTTACACATGGTCGGTTACCATCAGGGGACAAACATGCCGATTATGCCAACTGTTTCTTGGAGGAGACGCCAAGTCTTCGGAGGTTTCCTTATGATGCACGGGGTCGTCCACAATCCGGCCTTCCATCGACGTGTAGAGGGCGGCCCACCAGCCCGGCCTACGAGAGATAGGCCGGCAGCCCAAGTACCCCCTTGTCCGGGACACCCTCAGTAGCCCCCGAACTAGTCTTCGAAGCCGAGGTAGCCGCCGAACACCATTGGCTTCGTGGACTAGTTCACTTTCCTCCGCGACACCGGTAACAGGCCTGTATTACTCCGAGTTGTATTCTCAAGCATTGTCCGGTCGTACATACGCCGAACTGTACCTCGGTGACGAAGTATAATAATAACTTAGCCCCGAAGGCTAGCCGCTTTGGCATGAATAGTGTTCTCATCTGACAACTTTTACTGAAGGGTCACACCTTGCCACGACCGCAAGTTGGTTTATGACAAACTCGATTCGCGGTTCGAGGCGGTTTTCATTGTCACGTTCCATCGATATGGAGATCGTGTCCTGTTTTCAAGGGATATGATCAATAATTCGCCTCACCCCACGCGTGCATAATGGCACGGTTACACGGGGAAATGGCGAGGACTGCGGCGCAGTAAAAGGACCGTGAGTTTTACAGCCCATAAAAGGGGCACAGCCATCGTTCCCTTCGTACGCTCTCATTTCTCCCCTTCGCCATTGCCTTTCCCATCTCTTGAGCTCCAACGCCCAGATCCACCCTCTCAGAAATCCTTCTTTCCACCCGCCCAATCTAGCAATGGCGGGTTCCGGGTCCAAGGGCAAGTGAGAGGCCTCTAGCGTTACCAACAGCGCCATTTTGGAGTTGAAGAGCGCGGGCTACCTCCCGGCCGACATCGCCCACCGTGCTCCGGAGGCGGGCCAGGCCATCCCCACGCCGTGGCAGGGCGAGAGAGTGGTATTCGTCCCCCACTTCATCCGGGGCTTGGGTTTCCCCCTTCACCCATTCGTCAGGGGTCTCATGTTCTTCTACGGGCTCGACTTCCACGACCTCGCGCCGAACTCCTTCCTCCACATCTTGGCTTTTATCATCGTCTGCGAGGCCTTTCTCCGAGTCCGGCCACACTTCGGTCTGTGGTTGAAGATCTTCAACGTCAAGCCGAAGATAGTAGATGGCCAACAGGCGGACTGCGGGGGGGCCATGATCAGCAAGCTTCCGCGAGTGGAGTGGCCAGACGGTACCTTCATCGAGACCGTCAAGATATGGCAAAAGGAGTGGTTCTATATCACAGAGCCGAGGCGCGCAAATTGGGAGGCGATTCCGGCCTTCCGCTCCGGGCCCCCTACAAGGCTGGTCTCATGGACCAAGAAGGGCCTCGACTAGGGGCCAAATAAGGAGGTGGTGCTGCTGCAGAGCCGGATTGCCAAAATGATAGAGAAGGGCGTCGCGCTGGTCAATGTGATCCAGATCATGCTCAGCCGCCGAATTCTCCCTTTCCAGGACAGGGCTTCCCCTATGTGGGCCTATAAGCCCGGAGACCCGGCCACCGTGCGCAGCTTCTTTCGCACCTCCCACGCCCAACTGTGGAGGGCGCTATTCAAGCCGCAGAAGGACTGGCCGGCCGAGGAAGAAGACATCGGGCTTGACACCGCAAATCCCCCACGGGAGGTATGAGAAGTTTTCGTATGTTTTATCCGAACTGTTCCCTTTTAACAAGGTACTCAGCTTTGCTACTTTTCATCCGCAGAAGTGGCTGAAGAAGGCCCAGCGGATCGACAGTCCGGCGCCGCTGCCAGAAGGACTCAGGACGCCCCTCCTGACGGCCATGCTGGCCGTGGAGCCGTACGAGGCGCCAGACAGGAAGGAGAAGAAGAAGGACCAACAAGGGGAGGCCAGAGAGGGCCTCCGCTCCCGAAAACCCCCAGGTGCTAGATCCGGGGACACCAATGCTCCCTCCGCGCAAGAGGAGAAGGAGCAGGGGGATGACGGGGAGGAGGACGATTCCTCCCGAACAGGGAAGAGGGCGGCGTCCGAGGATGCCGAGGAGGAGCCTCCTCAACCCGCTTCCAAAATACCGCGCAAGGCCAAGGTTGTCTTGTCCGGCGATAGCTCGGCTTCTGCCGAGGACTCTGAGGCCTCCGAAGAGGTTCCTCAGAAAATTCCCAGGGCGAAGCCGCAGGCTCAAAGGTACGCGCTCTAGCGACCGCCTGACCGTCTTTAGCCGAACTGGGTTTGATACCGATCAAGTTTCCGTTTGCAATATTGCAGTCCGCTGCGCGATCTCCCCACCGACCGAGCCTCGGAGGGGGATTCTCCACCGGCGGTGCTAGCGGAGAGCGGCTCTGGATCCCGCGCCTCGCCTTCCCCAATCGTCAAGGAGGCCAGGGAGGTCCTATCGAGGAGGACCTCTCCTGCGCCGTACACGGGGGGAGAGGGCGATACTATCATGGCCGAGGTGAACACCTCGGTCGCCGAAGACCAGGAGGGGAGGGGCCCTCTGGTGAACGAAACGGAGGAGCTCGGATGACCTGAGCTCTCTCCGAGGACGACTCCGGAGACGTCAAGACGTCCGTAGTCCGGCGCTCCGGACTTCGAGAAGGAAGGAGCCGAAGTGCCGCCGCCACCCCCGCCTGCCCCAGAGCAGGCCTCGACCGGGTGGCCGGATCAGATGGAGGGTGCTCTAACCAGCTCCTCCATCGCCGAAGAGCACCGTGCACTTATGGGCGCGGTGTTACAAAGTATTCGGTCCGTGGATAACGGGCTGAAGGAGGCCTTTAATGGCCTTCTAACCGGCTTCAAGGTGAGTGAAGTAATGCTTTTTCCTTAGAAAAAATCATTTGTGTAAATGTATAGCCTCATACATAGTAGCCCCCGAGACTCTGACCGGTTGAGCAAAGCCGGTCGGAGGATCAATAATCGATATGTCGGATACTAACATGCATAGAATAATGCACATGCATCATCGTCGGCCGCAGCCACCAACGCCGAAGAGTTGGCCGAGCTGAATCGGAAGCTAAAGACCTCCGAGGATGATCTGGGCCTGGTGAACAAGAGGTTCGACGAGGCGCAAGGTAAGTCCGAGCTGTGATAGTGAATACAGCCGTAGGTTTGTAAGCAGTGTTCGAAGTATCCTAATAGAGATTAACTGATTGTACTACAGTTGCCGCCGCGGAGGTCGAAAGCCTCAAGGCCGCACTGAGGACAGCTCAGGTGGATGCGGCGGCGCAAAATTCGGAAGCCGAACAGGCGGCTGCCGAGCTGGCGGCGGTGAGAACCGCAAGTGAAAAGCACGAGGCCAGGGTGCTGGAAGTGCAGCAGGAGCTCGGGGATGCTGTCACAAGGTGTGAGGCCCTCGAGCAAAAGAATAAGGAGCAGGCCGCCGAGCTGATCTCGTTGGCAGCGGTGGCTAAGGAAGCGCGGACAGAGGCGCGCGGCTATCAAGAAGAGCTCCGCCAAGTCAGGCTGATCGCGGACGGTAAGCCGTACTTGCTACAATGTGTCTTTGGAGGTAACAGGTTTGCGTTGCTCACGCGGGTATGGTGTTCCGCAGGTGCCTTTGCGGACCTCCCGAAGAGTGCGGCGGATGCGGCGAGATTCTTCGCCAGCCAAGAGGGTTGGGCCGAGCAGAGGCTTTTCTGGGCGCAATTTCAAGCGCCCGAACACCCTCCCCTCCTCAACAACCAGATGAAACAGCTGATGGAGCTGCATCGCATGGTGGAGCAGGTGATGAAGGACCTCTGCATCAAACTATGGCCGTCCGAGCCGCTGCCGAGCAGCTACTTCGGTCTGGTGCAGAGTCTGTACGGCGCCCCTTCTCGGGTCGACGCCTGGAAGCTCTCCGCATGCATCGAGGGCGCTCGGATGGCCTTCGGCAAGACAATGGTACATTGGCCGAAGCTAAAGCCCGCTGAGATGGCCACCGGACCTCCGCCGCCAGGGAAAGAGCATAGGCGTCCCGAGCAGTACTTTCCCGCCGTGATGGACGGTGCTCGGGCAGTAGATGCCCAATGCCCAAAAGATGTAATTTATGAGTAGATGTAGTTTCCTTGTAACCAAGGAGTTGAAACTTTTATGCAAATGCAAGTTGTTCGGCTATGAACAAAGATGCCTGATTATGTTAATTTTGACTCCTGTGCGGCCGTTTGTAATCTGAAAGTTACCAGTCGTCCGCTTTAGCCCCCTTGCAAATATTGCATGGGGTGTTTTCTCGTAATACGTAAACCCTTAACCGACGTCTCGGTGCCTGGAGGCGGTTGTATGTACGGAAAACTAGGCAATCAGACTATGCGGTTTTAGTGCTTTCACTTAGCCAGAGGAGCTTGATGGTGGGGGGCGGTAACGAGCCCCCGGTATTTGTGATATTCGGACTAGCCGCGGTTGACACCATCATCACATGGTTTCTGTAACAGAGAACCCTTCGTATAACACGGACTAACCTCCAATGATTTTAGGCTAACGCCAGTCATCGGATCGCCGACCAGTTCTCGCTTATTGGGACAGTCAGTTTTCGTCTTTCTCCACTGAGGTACTTAACCAGGCGAGCTAGAAGTACAATCGCAGTGGTTCTCCCTTTACCCTCTTAGCCGAACAGTGCGTAACGTAAGAGGGTAAACACAGGAGCCGGGCAACCAAACTATTGACCAAAGACTCAATTCGGAACTGATTCATATAATGCAATATCCGTGACACCGAGCAGATAAAATAAACAGAAGTGTCGGAATAAATTTAAGGCGAGATCTATGTTCAAGCCCCCGGTCTATTAGCCGGATTAAAATGCATGTATCGTGATAGTTTTCTTCGGCTAAAATAGGCGGAAAGGAATAAGCAACGTGAATGACTGCACGAGTATACCATAATAAAGTGGTCTTTATTTCCTTTGAATGATTGACGTCCAACCGTACAATCCGGATTGCCGAAGTAACTTTAATAGATACTTTTAAAGAAATGTATATATTGAGAGTAAAGGTTTACACAGGGCCTTCATGAGTGGTTTGACATCCCTACTACGCCCTGCTGCACGTCTGCGCCTTTGCTCTTCAAGAGGCTTCTGTGGAAGCGAAGCTGGTCCGCCGTGTATTCGGTGGAGGTAGTAATCTTTGGCGGGCGAGCCCTTAAAAAAGGGTTTTGAGAAGTCGCCATGGTATATCAGCTGGACGCTTATCAGGCCCTAGATGGTGCCCATTGTTGATGTCGATTGGAAGACATCTGTTGGCCATTGGTCGGTCGAACCGGGCTCTTGACCTTTGTTTGATGTGTCCCCACAACTGCGCATGGAATTTTGAGCGCGAAATTGTGCACTCGAGGTACGTATTTCGCGACTAGGTGGGCCGTGCTGTGGGGCGCGTATCCCTATTTGGGGTGAGCATGGGAGTGCGCCGGGGGCGAGGCTGCAGCTCGGGAGCGCTTGCGTGCGTCCAGTGTCTTGGCAGTGGACTGGGCTTGCGACGCCTCTTCGGCAGCTTGGACTTCGGCGGCGAGAGCCGCAGTGTGTTCCTCTGTTCGGAGCGAGCGCTCAGTGTTACCGTTAATGGTAATAACGCCCCTTGGTCCTGGCATCTTGGGCTTCAGGTACGCATAGTGCGGGACGGCGTTAAAGCGAGCGAAGGCGGTCCGTCCGAGGAGTGCGTGATAACCACTTCGGAAAGGAACAATATCGAAGATCAAGTCCTCGGCGCGGAAGTTGTTGGGCGAGCCGAAGACTACTTCCAAAGTCACGGATCCCGAGCAGCGTGCCTCGACGCCAGGAATTACACCTTTAAAGGTGGTGTTGCTGGGTTTGATCCTTGACGGGTCGATCCCCATCTTCCTCACTGTATCTGCGTAAAGCAGGTTAAGACTGCTACCTCCGTCCATCAGGACCCTAGTGAGGTGAAATCTGTCCACGATGGGGTCGAGTACCAGAGCCGCCATTCCTCCATGGCGTATACTGGTCGGATGATCTCGACGGTCGAAAGTGATCGGGCAAGCCGACCACGGGTTGAATTTCGGGGCTACCGGCTCTAAGGCGTAGACATCCCGAAGCGCGCGTTTCTGCTCCTTCTTTGGTATGTGCGTGACATAGATCATGTTCACAGTTTTGACCTCTGGAGGGAACTGTTTTTGGCCTCCATTATTCGGCCCGCGAGGTTCGTCGTCGTCCTCGCTCCGGGGGCCCTTGCCTTGTTCTTCGGCTGTGGCTTTGCCGGCCTGCTTAATTACCCAACAGTTACAGTTGGTGTGGTTAGCTGACTTGTCAGGGGTGCCGTGAATCTGGCAGGGCCTATCCAATATTCTGTCCAGCGCAGACGGGCCATACCGATTCCCTTTAGAGGGTTTTTTCCGCTGTCCCGATTTCGAGCCGTTGAATCCGGCGTTTACCGCTGTGTCATCGGCTTCACCGCCGTTGTTTGAGTGCCGGCGCTTATTGTTTCTATTGCGCCGGGGTTTCCCGTTTCCGTCCCGGGTCTCTGAAGTGCCAGGGTCTTCGGGGTGGTTGCTTCGACGAGCCAACCAACTATCCTCACCCGCGCAAAAGCGGGTCATTAGGGAGGTAAGAGCCGACATTGTTCTCGGCTTATCCTGGCCGAGCTGTCGGGCGAGCCACTCGTCCCGAATACTGTGTTTGAATGCCGCAATAGCTTCAGCGTCTGGACAGTCGATGATTTGGTTCTTTTTGGTCAAAAACCGGTTCCAGAATTGCCGGGCTGACTCGCCGGGCTGCTGAATAAGGTGGCTCAGGTCATTCGCGTCCGGTGGCCGAACGTAGGTGCCTTGAAAGTTAGCTCGGAATGCATCCTCGAGCTCTTCCCAGCTCCCGATGGAGTTTTCGGGTAGGCTGTTCAGCCAATGCCGTGCTGGTCCCTTGAGTTTCAACGGTAAGTACTTGATAGCATGGAGATCATCTCCTTGAGCCATATGAATGTGGAGAAGAAAATCCTCAATCCACACAGCTGGGTCAGTTGTCCCATCATAGGATTCTATATTAACGGGTTTAAACTCCTCGGAGAACTGATGCTGCATTACCTCGTCAGTGAAACACATTGGGTGCGCGGCGCCCCTGGCCCGGGCTACATCACGCCGTAGATCGGTTGTCATCCGGGCACGGTGCTGCTCCCGAGCTCTATCGTTTCTATCGCGCTAGGCCTGGTATCCGTCCCGTCCAGCGGGTGCGTATCCTGTGGATCCATAGATGGATCTCGACTGGAGCCCGCATGCGTTCAGGTCGTGGCGCAGATCGTATTGGTCATCCGGTTGAACCGCGTCTTTTCCAGCTCGGCGAGAGGGCACGAGTGGGTATTCGGTTTCCTTGGCCGCCCAATCCCGTCCTCGAGGGGGCACGGGTGGAAGTTCGGCTTCTCTGGCCGCTCTATCTCGTCCTCGAGGGGGCGCGGGTGGGTATTCGGCTTCTCCAGCCGCTCTATCTCGTCCTCTAGGGGGCGCGGGTGGGAGTTCGGTTTCCACAGCCGGCCTATCTCGTCCTCGAGGGGGCCGGTCGGGCTGGTCTGCGTAAGTTCGTCTGGGAGGTACGGGCTCGAAGGCCTCATCCTCGAATTCTGGAAGGAGGCGCCGCCGTGGGTAACTCTTATATTGGCCCTGACGTTGATCGTTGAGGCGTTCTTCGGCGGCTAGGACCATCGTCCATCTGTCGTTGAGTGTATCCTGTTCGGCCCTTAGCTGTTGTTGTTTCATCTTCAAGCTTCGGGCAGTGGCAATGAGTTGCCGCTTGAATTTTTCTTGTTCCAGGGGATCCTCTGGGACGATAAAGTCTTCTGGTCCGAGGCTATCTAACTCTTCGGATGGAGGGAGGTAATTACTGTCCTCGGAATCATCGAGGTCCACGGGGTCACCTTGGTCCTCGTGCCCTTCTGGGGCGTCAGGTCGTTGCTCGGGCGTGTTATCGCCGAGCTCCCCCAAATTATCCGGAGTCTCGTTATCTCCGGTGTCGTTTGTGTCTGTGTGATTTTCCTTGCCCTTCCCCCGCCCTCTGGCTCGCCGTCGCCGGCGTCTGGGCGGGTCTTCGGTGGTGTCGTCGCCGCCCTTCTTGGTTGTGTCACCGTCCTTCATGGGGGTGTCAACCATGTAAACGTCATTGGTGGAGGTGGCGGTCCACTTTCCGGTATTTGCAGTGGCAAGGAAGGTATCCGTGTAGGGCGGGACGTCAATGTCCTCGTCCATGTCGTCAGTCTCCTCGGAGGCGTAGTCTAGCATGTCGGTTAAATCTTCGACAGTGGCTACCAAGTGGGTGGTGGGTGGGACGCAAAATTCCCCGCCGCCGGCATCCTGTCCGACCTGCTCCTGGTCTGAGGACGGGCCGTCCGCGATATTTATCATCTGGATCCGGTCCAGCATCTCGCTTAGAATCGAGGGGTCAACCGGATCTATGTTCGGGCAGCCATCGGAGCTGGGTTCCGGCGCGCTGATAACGGGAGTGTGTTCGGCCAAGGGTGACCCTTGGTTTTCCGGCTCCGGGGTCGGATCCAATCTCAAGGTCAGATCCGAACTGAGGCCCGCCCCGAGGATGGGGGCGGGGAAGGAATCCGAAGTCAAGGCCTCGGGGTTGGTGGGTTCCTCGGGTAAGGCCGAGAACCCAGTGAAGACTAGATCGCCTCGAGCATCGACGACGTACTCAAGGCCGCCGAACCTGATTTGCTGCTCGGGGGCGAAGCTGCCGACCTGGTTGAGGTGACCGGTCGGATCGGCGTGCAACACGATGCTGCCGAACGCGAAGAGCTGGCCAGGGACGAAGATGTCCCCGCTGCGAACTCCGTTGCTGAAGAGAAGAGCTGTCCGAGGACGATGATATCCCCGCTGCAGGTTCCATTGCTGAAGAACTGTCCGGGGACGGTGAGCCATCGATCCTTGGTGACCCATGACGGGACTCTCATTGAAAGCACCAATGTCGGTACCAAAACTGGCAGATCTCGGGTAGGGGATCCGAACTATGGGTCAAGGAGTCGATGGTAACAGGGAACGTAGAGACAGCGATTTACCCAGGTTCGGGCCCTCTCAAGGAGGTAATACCCTACGTCGTCCTTGATTGTATTGATGTGATTGTATGAAGGTTACAGAGTTGATCTACCTCGAGATCGACTGGGCTAAACCCTAGGTAATGATATCTCCCCTTCTACGGACTAGGCCTTCTGGTTTATATATACACCAAGAGGTCCTAGGGTTACACATGGTCGGTTACCATCAGGGGACAAACATGCCGATTATGCCAACTGTTTCTTGGAGGAGACGCCAAGTCTTCGGAGGTTTCCTTCTGATGCACGGGGTCGTCCACAATCCGGCCTTCCATCGACGTCTAGAGGGCGGCCCACCAGCCCGGCCTACGAGAGATAGGCCGGCAGCCCAAGTACCCCCTAGTTCGGGACACCCTCAGGAGTGCCCACCATATACACCATGTGAGATGAGAGTTTTCAAGGAAAGACTCGACAGACCGAAACTCAACCCGTGGTAAATAGTGATCTGTGTGTTGAGTTCCTGGTAATTGCCGTCAATTTATAATCTTTGAATTTTGAACACAGGAAATGTCTGACGATGATAGGACCCCCGAGTGCGAATACTGCTGCGACGACCGGGGTATTTGCGATAGGGCGCCTCACCTGCAAAATGGTAGGTTCTTCACCGTCAAGCTGGAAGAGACCTTCGATGTTTGTACGGTACGCAACGACTACAAGTATTTCTTCGTAATTAATCATGACTTGTGCTTCTTTGCTTCAACGTGTAATTTCTGTTTTTTTTTCAATTCGAGTAGTACATCCCCTGCCATGCAAGACCTTATGTCTTGGAGAAGCTTGGTTTCCAAGACTTTGAGAATATGGAGTCAAGGAGAGCTCACCTCAGGACTAAACATGGTTATACTTTTCGGGTTAAGCTTTACAATGCGCTTAATCACTCCCATTTCGGTTGCTCAAATTGGGGAGCTCTCTGCAAGGCATATGGATTTGAGGAGAATATGCAAATAACCTTTGATATTCATCTCGAAGATGAAGATAATATCGACATTTGGGTGGATGTGGATATGCCTCCAGTTTTACCTAAATGTGAGTTTATCAAACTAATTTGTTAAGTAATTTATATTGTTTATTTAAAAATATTTGGTGTTCATCGCTACTAAACTTGTTTATTTATAATTGTCAGCTTATTTCTTATCTTCAAGAAATACTTGGAAAGTTGTGGATATGACGTACTACAGCTATGGCTCCGAGCTTAATTGTGAGGAGAAAGGATATCTTGTCTCATTTATAGATGATGTTGAGACTTTTAAGACCAATCACTTTGTCAGCCCAAATTATATTGGATACGTGCCAGTAGTCCATGAGTTGCATGATGGTAACTTCATTGCCAAAAACTTGGTATGATTTTGTTAATCATGGTAACTTCGTTGCATACATTCTTCTTAAGTAAACTACATTGCTAACTATATATGTTACTATGTTGTTCAACAAAAGCTCCCGAGCGAGGTTGTGCCTCACATGATGCTTACCGAAGGGAGTATGTATATGGTTAGCTTACGACCGTTTCCGCCGACGGCTTACCAAAGTGCATACTCTATTTCTTTGAAAGATGGAAGGCTCAATATCAAAGAATTGAGTAAACTAATGAATGCGCGCACGCAACCGATTGGAGACAACATGCATGTGCGCAAGCTAGAAGTTGGCGACAGGTGGATCTCCATTCTCCATTTTGGAGATGGACCGGATTACCTGTTTTATGCTATTTTACCTCGGAGAGAGGAGTGGGTCCTAGATAGTAAGAACAATTAGCTAGTGTTGATTATGACTATGATGATGATGATTAGTTGTTATTTATGATGATGATGAGTTATGTGCTACAATGTGTTAAAATGATGAGTTGTTATATGACTCATAGATGATGATGATGATGAGTTGTTATGATGATGAGGAGTTGTTATGACTATGATGATGATAACGATGAGTTGTTATTGTTATGATGATGATTAATTGTTATGACTATGATGATGATAATGGAGCGAGGTGGAGGGAGGAGGAGGACGGACGAGGTAGGGTGGGAGGTGGGAGGGAGGAGGCAGGAGGGAGGGAGGGAGAGGGAGGTGGAAGGAGGGAGGGAGGAGGAGGAGGGAGGGAGGTGGAAGGAGGAGGGAGGAGCTACCTCGGTGGAGGAGGAGCAGGAGCGTCGGCGGCGGGTGACGGCGGTGGCCGGGCAACGGCGGTGGTCGGTGAGGGCCGGTGCGGGGGAGAGAGTGGAGAGGGAGAGTGAGAGAGTGGAGTGGAGAGGGAGAGTGAGGGGCGGCCGCGCGGAGAAGATAAGATGGGCTTAGCAGCAGCGCGCGTTAGGGAACAACGCTACTGCTAAAGGCCATAGCAGTAGCGCTGGGTAAGTGGCCCACACTGCTGCTAAGTTGGGCCCACCTGCCGGAACAGTACACCCATAGTGGTAGCGCTGTGTTGTATTCCCGCGCTACTGCTATAAGTTTAGCAGTAGCGGGTGTTTCCTAGGACGCGCTACTACTACGGGTAGCCCCGGTGGGTAAGGTGGGGACCACTTAGCAGCAGCGTTGGGTGGGCGGCCGGCGCTACTGCTATAGACTTACCTATAGCGCCGGTTTATACCCAGCGCTACCGCTAAGTAGCAGTAGCGGTAGCCTGGTACCCCTCGCTACTGTTTAGGTTCTACCTATAAGGTATTTCCTAGTAGTGATATTTTGCTTTGTTTGCTTTTTAGTTTGGCACAATCATTATTTGCTGGACACACCTTTTGAGAGGAACACACATTTATCGTGATTTGTTAGAATACTCTTTGTGCATCACTTATATCTTTTGAGCTAGATAGTTGCTCTTATGCTTCACTTATATTTGTTAGAGCACGGCGGTGGCTATATTTTACAGAAATGATTGCACTCTCATGCTTCACTTAAGTCTTTTTGAGAGTCTTTTAATAGTAAGAGGTAATATGCACATGTTATAAGATTAGTCCGAAAATGATAGGTATTCAAGGGGATATAATAAAAACTTTCATGCAGATCACTAAATATGAAGCGTATGGTTTAATTATATGGATGTAGTAATATGAAAGGGTATTGGTGCATAATCATTGGTTAGTAAAAATATCGGTATTAAAGCTTGTTATTAACTACTCAACTAAGTGTCCGACATGGCACGACGGGGATGCGTGAGCATTCTTATGTCTGATTGAAATTCTTTGTGCCGTTTGAATTGGGGTGCACGATGGTTAACTCCTACCAACCTTTTCCCTAGGGGCATGCGGGTAGTACTTTGCCCCGAGGGCTAATAAAACTTTCACAATAAGTATATGAGTTATTTATGACTAATGTTAGTCCATGGATTATACGCACTCTCACCTTTTCGTATATTGCTATCCTCTTCGGTACTGTGCATAGCCCTTTCTCACCTCGAGAGTTGGTGCAAACTTCGCCAGTGCATCCAAACCCTGTGATATGATACACTCTATCACACATAAGCCTCCTTATATGTTTCTCAAAACAGCCACCATAACTACTTATCATGGCATTTTCATAGCCATTCTGAGATATATTGCCATGCAATTTTCACCGTTCCGTTTCATGAGATGTGTGTTCATTGTCATATTGCTATGCATGACTAATGAGTGATATTTTTACACTCATTTCAGCTTTGTTTAAACCGAGATATCAATCTATTATATTATTAAAACGATAGAAAACGGACGGCTTAGATCTAACAATAGAAAAAATCTCAAAAGAACGGCTGTGATTTGCTAGAAATAAGTATTCACGTATTCATGTCTCCATATCATATACGTTTTGTGCCTGCCAAGGAAAGCGATGGGTTGATTATAAAAATAAAAAAAGCAAACCGATGGTTGAGAGTAGCGATGAGTTGATTTAACAAGAAAAGCAAAGCGATGGTTGAGAGTCCAATTCCCATACCGCGAAGGGAAACGCTTGTAATCGGCGGACCGGCCGAAACTTGGGCCGGTCGCGCCTCGCTCGCTCAGGAATCACGAGATACCTACGCGCTCGCTCGTGACACGAAGGAACAAAGGAAGGAAGACACGTGCATCACGGGACCCGCACACGATCTATCCCCCACCTTATCTCTTCCTGCTCTCTCTTCCTCCTCTTGAATTCCTCTTTCTGTTTCATCTCGACCCGCCACCACCGCGCTGCTGTCGCACCTCCTCACGAGCTATTATCCATGGCGAGGCGAGGGCGTGTGCCGTGAGCAGATGACAGGGGGTGGTGCTACAAATGCACCGGAGGGCGGCACATGGCGAGCTGCAACGACGGGGATTTGGGCGCGACGGTGCTGCAACCGCAGTTCGGCGGGGCTGCAACCATGGCCGAGGAAAGCTGGAACCGCAGCCCGGCAGAGCTGCGAGGTGCCTACATGCTGGCGAGGCGAGTGCTACAACCGTGGCCAAAAAAGCTGGAAGCGCTGTCCGGCGGAGCTGGAACTGTGCTCTGGTGGAGCTGCGTGGCGACGCCCCTACTGGCTAGATGCTGCAACCGTGGTTTGGCGGAGCTGGAACCATGGTCCGGCAGCGCCGCGACTGCGGTCCGGCGAGCTGTGAGGCGACGCCCCCGTCGGTTGGATGCTGCAACCGCGGACTGCAGAAGCTGGAACCGTGGTCCGGTGGAACTGCGAGGCGACGAGCCTGATGGCCGGATGCTACAACGTGGACCGGCTGGATGCTGGAACCAGCGGGCACGTATGCTGGAACCTGCGTGGGCGAGCCAGCGAAGCTGCTCGCCGGAGCTTGTAACGGTCAGCATTAGCAGTGTTGCAACCATCGGATGGCGACGTTTGGACCGCCCATCAAGGATGTTGGAACGCCCGGTGAAGATGATGCAACCACCCGAAGGCGACGAGGAGGATCCAGCCGGTGATTCCTCGCGGGATGACCATGGTGAGTTGATTTTGTTGCAACCGGTCAGCGGCGAGCCGACCGGTGACAGGAGGGAGGTGAGCGCGGGCGGCGCTGTTGGCCGGCAAGCGGAGGCCGCCGAGGAGGAGCGCGGGCGGCGGCGAGCGCGGATCTGCGATGGGTGCGAGCTGCTATAGTCTTGTAGTCAACGCACGGAGAGAAAAGTGAGGACGAAGCGTTAAAGGAGGATGACGTGACGTGAGTACGCAAATCAGACGGTTATAGCTGGATTAATCCAACGCACGCGCGTAGACCGGCAGAAATTTCGACCGGCGCGCCGGCGCCTAGCAGTCGCCTACGGCGAATCACGTAAAACTGGAAAAAGAAGCTTTCAGGAGCTGAAGGAAAACGGGTAACTATGTGCGTGTCCGGGTGGCTGTTCCGGTGTACCGGCCGCTTGAAACATCTGTGGCCATGACTGCCAAGCTACAGGAGAAGAAAACAAGGGTCGAGTTCCAAATCCAGTATGAAAAACTGCCACACTTCTGCTATACATGCGGCTACCTCGGACACCAGGAGAAATCGTGTGGCCGGAAGGTGAGAGGAGGACCTCCATCTGGCAAGTATAGCGGCAAACTTAGATGCTCTCCACCGCGCCGTTTTGGGAGGCAGTCCGGGACTGTGAAAGCTAAGGTCAATTCGATGGCGTACCGAGGCCTTGACTTCTCTTCGGAGAGCACGGGCTCGTCGGTCCGTGGCCGTGGCGGCCGGGGAGCTCGCCGCCCGGAGGGTAGCTCGGCGCGGCGAAAGGAGCATGCAACAGACCACAGTTCGGGCAACCCTGCCGTTGATGCTATGTTAGCTGAACAAATGCAAGCCATGTCTGGTGGAAGCAATGGAGCTAGGGACGTGCGCCATGCACATGCAAAAGACCACGTCCAGGCTCAGGTCCAGGAAAAAAGAGCCAAGGGCGCCCAGTACTCAAACGCATCCAAGCTGAGGAGCTCGGATATGATTCCGGCGCTGCGCAATCTGTCACAGGAAGTGAGCATGGATGAAGCGGACGAGTCTGATGGCGCGTCCAGCTTGGGCAAGCGTACTGCTGCTGGTGACCAAGTTGCTGCTGCAGGTGGGGAGGAGACTGACAAGGCTATGGTGGTTTATGCTAACACAAACAACCCGGCCGAGCTTGTGCTTTCAGGTACACCAAAGAAACGCCGGACTCTGGAGTCTCTGGACGGGCAGCGGACTCCACGTGATGGTGGGATGACGGACCAGGACATGTTGGACGGAGCTCACGCTATGGAGGCAGTCGGCCCAGGGGCCGCCGACAAACTGACGGGGCCGGTGGAGCCCCATCAGGAGCAATGATATCCTAAGCTGGAACTGCCGAGGGGGAGGGAACCCTCGGACAGTTCGTGATCTTGTGAGTCTGGTTCAGGCTTAGACCCCTAGTATCGTTTTTCTTTGTGAAACTAGGCAGTCAAAAAATAAAATGAAGAGGTACCGTGCTAGGTTAGGGTTAAGAAGTTTTGATGCTTTCGATTGTGTCGGCCGTAGTGGAGGCCTTGCTTTGTATTGGCACTGAGTCTGTGAGTCTTGATGTAAAAGAAATAAATGAACGCTATATTGACGCGTATGTAACTGGTGCGGATAATGGTGACTGGTGAGCCACCTTGGCGGCTTACCTGTGTCTACGGCGAGCCCCGAACGGAGGACCGACACCGCATGTGGTCCCTCCTCCGTAATCTCCACCAGCAGGCCAGCATGCACTACTGGGAAAGGGCTTATAGGTGAACACTAATCAGTGGCGGGCTAGATGGGGCACCCGCCACAGCAATTTTCGAAAACGAGCAGTGGCGGGTACTAAAATAAGCCCGCGATAGCTAGGAGCTTAACTGTGGCGGGTGGCGCTCGCCGCTCGCCACAGATACGACCCCCCGGGGGAGGGGGGGGGGCTTGTTTGCGTAACTCAGCTGTGACGGGCTCCCACTAGCGCCCGCCACAGGTAGAAGACCAAGCAGTGGCGGGCGGCGCGTAGCAGCCGCCACTAGTTAACCTTACCCGGTGCCCACTTTTGGCAGAACATAGCTGTGGCGGGTCATATGTTCTGCTCGCCAGTGGTAGGTTAAAGTACTTGTGGCGAGCTGTGCGCCTCACCCGCCACTGCAGCTAATTTTTCAAATTTCAAAGCGGGACTTGACGAAAATTACGTCCGCGCGGTCGGCCGGGAAAGATACCTGGCCATGCCCGCCCAATTTCAGAGCTCCCCCACCCCCCACCCTCCCGAACGCCACCGCGCTCCGCCGGTCCCCGCAAGCGCCGGCAATGCGTGCCACCGCACACTCCGCCACTCCCGGCTCGCATCCCTCTTCCCCCCTCCACCCACCCACGCGCCATCGGCCGCCCCCTGCTCCTCTCGGCCCTCTCTCCACCGACCCCCTCCTTCGGTGCGCCTCCGCTCGCACCAACGGACGACAGCGTCGGCCACCTCCACATACCCTTCCGCCGGCGCGTGCGCACCGCCCGCACCAACAACTGCTCGGCCATCTCTACACAGCGCTGCTCTCGGTTGTTGCTTGAATTCATTGTTTTTGCTATACATGTTCATTGATTTCAAATGGTTTCTATTCATTGCCTGTGCTATATATGTTCGTGTTCACGGGTTGTTGTGCTATGATGGATGAATATGATACAATTGATTGTGATGTATGTCGATGCTCACGCGCGGTTTGATTTACATGGAATAGAAAAGAGTGCCAAAGTTTTGACGAAATGTTGATTCACTTTCATTTCGTCGAATTTCTGGCATTCTATACGTCCAATTTTTAGCAAAGGTTATGCCAATTTTTTTTGATAAATGGCGATGGCCGGTGGTGAATTTCATTGCGGTTTTGTTGTCTTGTTTTACAACGAATATGAATGAGTGCGAAAGTTTTGACGAAATGTTGATTCACTTCCATTTCATCGAATTTCTTGCATTCAATGCATCCAATTTTGTGCAACGGTTATGCCAATTTTGTTTTTTGATAAATGGCGATGGCAGGTTGGTGAATTTTATTGCGGTTTTGTTGTCTTTTACAGGGAATAGAAATGAGTGCCAAAGTTTTGACGAAATGTTGATTCACTTCCATTTCGTCGATTTTCTGGCACTTAATATGTCTCTTTTTGAGCACTCATCTTGCCAATTTTTTTAATTATTATTAATATGTAATTCTTTTTTTACTCATTATGGATGCAATATTCATTTTGCAGATAAAAGATGGTGAGACATACACGGTCTCGAGGCGAGGCTTTGACTCCCCAACAGGATGAGCAAGGTTATGCTTACGAGTTGCACGAGGAAATCGATCATGCTGCAGATGGAGGGGTAGATGGGGAAGAAGATTCAGATGCTGTTGAAGAGGAAATGCAAGATGGGGAAGGATATTCCGACGCTACTGCTGAAGAGGAAGAGTTGGATGGTGCTGAAGAGGAAGGAGACCTCAATGGTGCACAAGATGATTTGGAAATTCAGCTGCGAAAGCGTAGGTCACGGAATAAGGTGCCTACAGCTATTTACATAATAAAACGTATTAACAAAGAGGGGAGACCCGTTAGTCCGATCAAGAATGCAATGAAATGGGGTAACGTCCTAGCTGCCATCGCCCGTGAAAACTGTGGCATCAACGTTAGATGCTTAAGGGGCCCTAAAAACAAGCAATGGTCAAACCTCCTGTTAGGAAAGATGAGAGATATTTTCAAGTTCAAAGACCGAGACAATGCACTTGCAGAAATCCATGCCATGCGCGTGTTCACTAAGGCCTTGAATAGTAATAGATACCGTACAAACAAGCTACTTGACGACGGGTATGATTTAGAGTATATCAAAAATCTATATCCTAGCACTACCGATGAGGAATGGAAGGAGTTCCTTGATTACCGAGACTCAGATGCATACAAACAGGACAAAGAGAAGTTTGCGCAGCTCCGAAGCCAAATGGTAGGGAACCACAATCTAGGCACCCGTGGTTATGAAGGGAAGCAGCCAATCTAGGATAAGCATGATGCTATGTTTTCTTCACAAGGTCAACCGACACCCTTCAGTAATATCCTGGATCCGTGTGCCAAGAAATATTTCCGATCCCTAGCGGTGCTTCATAAAGAAATCGGACTCTACTACTTCGAAGACCCTGCGGTGGCGACGGTGGCCGAAAGAGCGGTACGTAATTAGCCTATACAACCACACTTTCCATCATATATATGTTTAGGACCAGTTTCTAAACGATATTAGTTTGTTCATGCAGGCAAATTTTACCCAAAACACACCAAGCTCTGAAGAGTCGCCGGATGCCCCAAGGTGGTCATCCGACCCAATTCTGTACGCCCTCGACAGGAAGAGAGAGCCCACACGAGGCCGTAAGCTCGGCGCCGGCAGTACTTTCTGGGATGCCTACTATCCCCCCAAGAAAAGGATGACTAAGACGGAAAAAGATAGAAGGGACAGAGACAAAATAGATTAGTTAGTCAATGAAAGGTTAAAGGAAGTCTTACCTGATTTTCTAGCAGAGGTTCAGAAGCATATTCAGTCAAAAAGGTCGACAAATATGCTAGAAATGGTGGATACGCCGCCGGCCCTTGCTCCCACAAAGATCATCAGAAGCCCCTCGGTCATTATTGTCATTCGTGGTCATGGTGGGTCACCACATTCGTTGGAGGAAGAAATTCCTTGCACTCTCCTAGCTAGAGTGAGTACTAGTGGCGACTTGTTGGAGGTTGCAAAAGGTAGAGTCTTTACAGGAAATGTCATGCACAAAAGCAAATTAAATGAGAACGTGCGGAAGGTTTCTTTGCTTAGGGTGTTCCCAGAATACCACAATTTGATTCTGCCACAGAACATTATAGAAGAGGGTGATGAGCCGCAGCCCCTTTCGGAATGCTTTGCTGGTTACCTCAAGTGGCCTGCAATGCATGCATATCATAATGGAAAATCCATCCCCAAACAGAACACCGTCTCCGACCATCCCCGTCATTGCAACACCATCACCATCTCCCAACATCGACGGCGTTGGACCGCCACCTAGACGATCTCCTCTAGGTCTTTGCAACCCCGTATCGGCTAAGGATGTGCAGGAAGAGCACATGCTTGAAGAATCACAAAATCCTAATTATGCTGCAGATGAGGAGACGCCGCCAGCCCATCCCGAGACGCAACCTTGCAAACAACCAAAGTTTACTCCAACAACACTGAAGAATGTGGTGGCCCAAGAAGCGATGTCTTGTCCGCCCGTTTCCGTCCAACCGGTGAAAAAAAGAACACGCACCTAATGTTGGGGAACGTTGCATGGAAAACAAATTTTTTTTCCTACGCACACACAAGATCTATCCATGGTGATGAGCATCTACGAGAGGGAGAGTGAATCTACATACCCTTGTAGATCGCTATGCGGAAGCGTTAAGAAACGCGGTTGATGTAGTCGAACGTCTCCGCGATCCAAATCGCAAGTCGTCCCTCGATCCAAGCACGATCCAGCGCCGAACGGACGGCACCTCCGCGTTCAACACACGTACGGCTTGATGACGCCTTCACCTCCTCGATCCAGCGAGTGATGATGAAGTAGTAGATGAGTTCTGGCAGCACGACGGCGTGGTGATGTTGGTGAGGAACAATCTCTGCAGGGCTTCGCCAAGCACTACGGAGATTATGACGGGAGAACTAGATGGTTAGGGTTGCCGACACACGGCTTGGGAAATCTTAATGTGTCCCGTGTGCTAGCCCTGCCCCTCTATTTATATGTTGAGCCTTGGGGTCTAAACTTGGAGTAAAAGCCTCCTCCAGGTCGGTTTTGCCCGCACAAGGTCGGTTTGGCCCGCAGGGAAAGAGTCCAACTCGGATCCCTGCAGTACCGCGCACAAGCGGTAGTACCGCTGCTACAGTAGCGGTAATACCGCTTGACCAGCTTAAGCGGTAGTACCGCTGATACAGTAGTGGTAGTACCGCTTGACCAGCTTAAGCGGTAGTAGCGCTGCTACAGTAGCGGTAGTACTGCCTTACCAGCTTAAGGCAGTAGCAAAACTTCCTTTTGCACTTTCCAATACCTCGTGGGCTTTATCCCTTTAGCCCATATAAAGTGTTGCTGCACACGAACACTTCGGTAAACATCCGGAACCCCTTCCGGTGAATTCCGGAACCCTTCCGGAGATCAAAACACTATTATCACATATATCAATCTTTACCTCCGGACTATTCTGGAGATCCTCGTCATGTCCGGGATCTTATCCGGGACTCCGAACAACCTTAGGTCACCAACAAAATAACTCAACTATACCAATCGTCACCAAACGTTAAGTGTGTAGACCCTGCGGGTTCGAGAACTATGTAGACATGACCGAGACACCTCTACGATCAATAACCAATAGCGGGACCTGGATGCCCATATTGGCTCCTACATATTCTACGAAGATCTTTATCGGTCGAACGTCTATGTCAAGGATTCAGTTAATCCCGTATACTGTTCCCTTTGTTCTTCGGTATGTTACTTGCTCGAGATTCGATCGTCGGTATCTCTATACCTAGTTCAATCTCGTTACCGGCAAGTCTCTTTACTCGTTCCGTAATACAAGATCTCGTGGCTAACACTTTAGTCACATTGCTTGCAAGGCTCATTGTGATGTTGTATTACCGAGTGGGCCCTGAGATACCTCTCCGTCACACGGAGTAACAAATCCCAGTCTTGATCCATGCCAACCCAACAGACACCCTCGGAGATACCTGTAGAGCACCTTTATAGTCACCCAGTTACGTCGCGACGTTTGATACACACAAGGCACTCCTCCGATGTCAGGGAGTTGCATGATCTCATGGTCAAAGGAACAGATACTTGACATGCAGAAAACAATAGCAATAAACCGACACGATCATATGCTACGTTTATAGTTTGGGTCTTGTCCATCACATCATTCTCCTAATGATGTGATCCCGTTATCAAATGACATCTCATGTCAATGGCTAGGAAACCTTAACCATATTTGATCAACAAGCTAGTCAACTAGAGGCTTACTAGGGACACAGTGTTGTCTATGTACCCACACATGTATTTGAGTTTCCAATCAATACAATTATAGCATGGATAATAAACGATTATCATGAACAAGGAAATATAATAATAACCAATTTATTATTGCCTCTAGGGCATATTTCCAACAGTCTCCCACTTGCACTAGAGTCAATAATCTAGTTCACATCACTATGTGATTTACATTGTAATGAATCGAACACCCATGCAGTTCTGGTGTTGTTCATGTTTAGCCCTTGGAAGAGGTTTAGTCATCGGATCTGCAACATTCAGTTCCGTGTGTACTTTGCAAATATTTATGTCGTCCTCCTTGATGTAATCGCGGATGGAATTGAAACGTCGCTTTATGTGTCTGGTCCTCTTGTGAAATCTTGGTTCCTTGGCTAGAGCAATGGCACCAGTATTATCAAAAAACAGAGTCATTGGGTTAAGTGCACTAGGCACTACTCCAAGATCTGTCATGAACTCCTTCATCCACACACTTTCCTTCGCCGCCTCCGAGGCAGCGATGTACTCCGCTTCGCATGTAGAATCAGCTACCACGCTTTGCTTGGAACTGCACCAGCTAACCGCACCCCCATTAAGAATAAATACGTATCCGGTTTGTGATTTAAGTCATCCGGATCAGTGTCAAAGCTTGCATCGACGTTACCCTTTACGACGAGCTCTCGATCACCTCCATAAACGAGAAACATGTCCTTAGTCCTTTTCAGGTACTTCAGGATATTCTTGACCGCCGTCCAGTGTTCCATTCCTGGATCACTTTGAAACCTTCCGACCATACTTATGGCAAGGCTGACATCGGGTCTTGTGCACAGCATTTGTAACACCCCAAAATTTTAACCATATTTTGTTAATTAAAATTTTGCCAGGAAATTAAAAAAAAAATTTCTTTCTGGATTTTCTTGTGATCTCAGAGCCACTCCTTTTGTGTGAATTTCAAAAATTCTTCTATTCTATCTGAAAACTTTTGAATATTGTTGTGTGGCTTGAGTGTTTTATTTAATCATTTTATTTCATTCATTAAAACCAGTGGAATAATTTTTATAATAAAATTTGTCAAGATTTAATTCATTAAATAGCATTTTACCCCTTTTTAGAGCCTCTTTTGCACTGCAACTATTTTATAACTCCATTTATAAATTCCACAAAAAATTGTAGAAGTCATGTGATGCCCCTGGATCACTTTTATGCAAAAACCCAACTTGGCCATTTGTAAATTTTGAGCTCCACTTCAAGCTTTCAAATCTGGTTCAGTTTGTAGTTTGCCCTACAACCTATTTAAATATTTCTTTAAAATTCCATAAAAATTTGGGGATGTCAGTAGAGGTATATAACTCAGGTTTATGCATAAATCCATTTGGGTTCTTTGGAATATTTGATCAAACCATCCTCATCTTCATTCTGGTCCAGTTTGGTAGTTTGTACTGCAACCCCATTTTAATTTTCTCTATTTCCCTTGAGATTTTTCCTGCTCATGGTCCACCCTATAAAACCCTTAAGTCCAGGAGTTTGGACCCATTGGGATACTTTTGACACATGCAATCTTAGCCAGAAGTTGCTGTCCAGAACTGTAGTTTTGCAAAACTTGCACTAACTAGTTTCTGTTTTTCTCAAACTAACCTTGCCATCCTCTTTACCATCTAAAGAGACTCTGATCTGGAAAGTTTGGTCACCAGCAAAACCTTCTGGATGCCCCTAGCATTTTGTCGAACAGCTGGAGTGCATGAACTGTTTTGACATGATCTTTGCTTTGCATTGGAAGTTAGCTCATCTGGCCATCTCAGCTTGTCCTCTAGCTTTGCCTTGGCTAGCAATCCATCCTGGTAGAGCCCCGTGGGCGGAGGAGCCTCCTAGCTCATCTTGGCATTTCGTCGAACGCCTCCCGTGCACGCCCGGAGCGCGAGCAGAGCGCGCGTTTTGCACGTGCTAGCGCCCGAGCCCGCACGTTCCTAGATAGCTCTTCCCGAGCTCGTCCTGATCTTCTCCCTGTAGCCGCGTCGTGCCAGAAGACTCGACCGCTCCCTGGCTCTCTACAGCGCCGCCGTCAGAGCTCCTTTGGCAGCACGCCGGCGACCGCAGCGGGTTTCTGTCAGGTCGGCGCCGTCCGAGCCACCAGCGCCCGCCAGCTGCCCTCTAGAGCAGCCCGAGCTTATCCGCGAGCTCGTCCACTAGCGCCAACATCCTGCAAGCCGCAGCAAGGCAGCCCGCCGTTCTTATCCATTGCCGTCACCGTTCATGTGGTGTACCAAGGGCTCAGGAGCGGTGAAAGCCGTCAATTCTGGGCCACAATACACATCTATGGCAGGGGTATGGAGCCAGAACGCCCCTACAGGTTCGCCGGAAGGACAACTTCCTTTGAACCACAAGCCATCCAGCTAGCAGCTCGAGAGGCTATAGTTCAACTCCGGCACCTGTCGCCAAGAGTTAACTGCCGCTCGTTCTACTACTACCCCAGCCGTGACGGGTATAGTAGGCCACCCCAGGTAGCCAACGGAGACCACGAGACGGACCCTGCCTTGCTGCATCTGGTGCGCTATATAGGCGCACTAGAGGTATTGTTCGATCAGGTCACTCTTGATCTGCTCGCAGCTCGTGGAGAACTTGCCCGTCGAGCCCCGGCGAGAGGAGAAGATGCGTCCGACGCCGACAACCCAGTCGTGCTGTTCGGACAGCCAATTGAATCCTTGAGGTCTGCCCCTGCAACCGACCATAACGCATTTGTATCCCCGGAGGAGCTCCGTCGCATTTTGGGGACACGCTCCGACGGGATTGTGACCGCCAACCCCCGCGATGGCCATCATCGCTACCCCGACCCTGCAGATCCTCAACCCCAGCCAGCAAACCTCGACGGAGAAGCCCATGGAGAAGCCTCGACATCCACAAGGCACGCTCGTTTAGATATTAACGGGTAGACTAAGTTACTCGAGTAGTACCGAGTCTTAGTATTCTACGCCTTGTAATAGTGTGACCTTGTAATCGCCATGAAATAAATGCAGTTTGGTTGCATCCCATTATTTTTTTTCCCGCATATAAGTACGTTGGCGTGCGATTGCATATTAAATTTCAGGCGCAGCTACCAAAAACCACCCCTGACGACAACCACAGTAATACGTCACTTTTGTGAGATGTGTGTATCTGTGGCTTTGACCCGACCCCATAGGGCAGAATTGTCAACCTAGATCGCCCCAACACCGCAATCGGTAACCCAGCCCTGATGCTATATAAGAGGCCACTCCGTGACCTTACCAAGCATCCCCCACTTTGTGCACAGCCCTCACAGCCGTTTTTGCCATGCCAAGCCCTAGTATTCATCTGAGAACTCCAGATGCAACCCCAGGTAGTTTTGTTAAGATATTGTGGGACTTTACCTGCAGTACCATGAGTTCTACCCATCCACCCCAGTACGAGCTGCTCAAAGCAAGGATCACCCCAGTCGCCTCGAAATATTGGGCAGTAGTACACATCCCTCCCGCAAACCCAAACCAAGATCCCACGGAAGTCTCTTTCGTGGGGAGATCTATGCCGACTCCGCAAATGGCCATAGAAGCTGCTGCGTACGAAGCAATTACTCGTCTTCGCTTCGCAATACCCTATGCCAGCGAAAGGGGGTATATTTACTTTCCGAGTCGTGCAACACCCGGAGAAGTAGCCTCTTTTCCCGGTGGACGAATAGAGAGGGACCCAGTACTGGCCAATCTTGCCCAGTACGTCATCGCTCAAGAGCATTTGACCCAGCGAGTAATGAGTTATCTCCAGAGACTCGCTGATTTAAATCCTCAGATCGCCATTGGCGGACCCTTGAGGCCAGACCAGGAAAGGCACGTTCTTCGACTTGTCAATCCGCTTCCTCCGATAGAAGAAGAATGTGTCCCAGTGCCGGAGACATTTTCTCAGGACCCAGCATATTTTACATTTGCGCCATAGACGCCACTACTATGTTTGTTAGCCTAGCGTTTATTTATGTGTTGTAGCTTATGCGTTGTATCCTAAGTTTGTGCAATGAATAAATTGTTTAATTTCAATTATGTGTGAGAATTATTTTTTGAAACCGTCCTTAGCAAATCTCGAGGACGAGATTTTTCTTAAGGGGGGTAGTGTTGTAACACCCCAAAATTTTAACCATATTTTGTTAATTAAAATTTTGCCAGGAAATTAAAAAAAAAATTCTTTCTGGATTTTCTTGTGATCTCAGAGCCACTCCTTTTGTGTGAATTTCAAAAATTCTTCTATTCTATCTGAAAACTTTCGAATATTGTTGTGTGGCTTGAGTGTTTTATTTAATCATTTTATTTCATTCATTAAAACCAGTGGAATAATTTTTATAATAAAATTTGTCAAGATTTAATTCATTAAATAGCATTTAACCCCTTTTTAGAGCCTCTTTTGCACTGCAACTATTTTATAACTCCATTTATAAATTCCACAAAAATTTGTAGAAGTCATGTGATGCCCCTGGATCACTTTTATGCAAAAACCCAACTTGGCCATTTGTAAATTTTGAGCTCCACTTCAAGCTTTCAAATCTGGTTCAGTTTGTAGTTTGCCCTACAACCTATTTAAATATTTCTTTAAAATTCCATAAAAATTTGGGGATGTCAGTAGAGGTATATAACTCAGGTTTATGCATAAATCCATTTGGGTTCTTTGGAATATTTGATCAAACCATCCTCATCTTCATTCTGGTCCAGTTTGGTAGTTTGTACTGCAACCCCATTTTAATTTTCTCTATTTCCCTTGAGATTTTTCCTGCTCATAGTCCACCCTATAAAACCCTTAAGTCCAGGAGTTTGGACCCATTGGGATACTTTTGACACATGCAATCTTAGCCAGAAGTTGCTGTCCAGAACTGTAGTTTTGCAAAACTTGCACTAACTAGTTTCTGTTTTTCTCAAACTAACCTTGCCATCCTCTTTACCATCTAAAGAGACTCTGATCTGGAAAGTTTGGTCACCAGCAAAACCTTCTGGATGCCCCTAGCATTTTGTCGAACAGCTGGAGTGCATGAACTGTTTTGACATGATCTTTGCTTTGCATTGGAAGTTAGCTCATCTGGCCATCTCAGCTTGTCCTCTAGCTTTGCCTTGGCTAGCAATCCATCCTGGTAGAGCCCCGTGGGCGGAGGAGCCTCCTAGCTCATCTTGGCGTTTCGTCGAACGCCTCCCGTGCACGCCCGGAGCGCGAGCAGAGCGCGCGTTTTGCACGTGCTAGCGCCCGAGCCCGCACGTTCCTAGATAGCTCTTCCCGAGCTCGTCCTGATTTTCTCCCTGTAGCCGCGTCGTGCCAGAAGACTCGACCGCTCCCTGGCTCTCTACAGCGCCGCCGTCAGAGCTCCTTTGGCAGCACGCCAGCGACCGCAGCGGGTTTCTGTCAGGTCGGCACCGTCCGAGCCACCAGCGCCCGCCAGCTGCCCTCTAGAGCAGCCCGAGCTTATCCGCGAGCTCGTCCGCTAGCGCCGACGTCCTGGAAGCCGCAGCAAGGCAGCCCGCCGTTCTTATCCATTGCCGTCGCCGTTCTTATCCATTGCCGCCTCGGGAACCGACCTCCCCGAGCTATAAATAGGACCCCGAGGCCGCAACGCATCTCCATGGTCCTCCTCGACACCGTAGCCAGCCGCTCCTAGCTCCAATTTAGCTAGTAGCCACCGTCTTCCCCAACTCCGGTAGCCACGGTCGCCGCCGCACTCCGGTTAAAATTCCCCGCAGCCAGAGCGCCCCAGCCTTCGCTATCGCTACCATCCCCTCCCCCTCGACCTTGCGAAGCCACCTCACCCCTCAGCCTCAACTAGGAACCACCATAGCCCGAGACCCAAACCGCTCCCGAACCGCCATTCGCAGGAGGTCTTGTCACCGGCAACTCCGTCAACCTCCGTGCCCCTGAAGACCACCGGGAGGACCGCCCTTGAGCGGCGGATCCATCCCTGCCATCGGGACCCCGTGAGAGGCCACCGTTCGCCGGCGGCGATCACCGGAGACGCGCCTGTCTCTGTCCCAGAGAGAGGGAGGAAGAGGAGAAAGGTCAAACCTGACCAGTGGGCCAGGCGGGCCCACTGTCAGTGACCTGAGGCTGCGGATCAGCCGGTTAAGTGGAAGCGAAAAGCCCCAGAGTACGTCTTTCCCCTCTCAATAGCGTTTTCTGGCCCGAAACGTTTTCTGTTCGCGCAAGCGTATTTTTCTTTAAAGCGTCTTCCCTTCTCTGGAAACGTATTCTGGACCGATGCGTTTTCCTTTTTCTGGTTTTTATTAAAACAGGACTTTGACCAAACTTTGACTGGGCATATCTTTTAAAATAAAACTCCGATTGATTTGATTCTTTTTCCTACCTCTCTTAAATTCCATCTAGTTTATTTTCATATTTATTTGAAAATTTTCAGAGACAACTTTTTGTACTGTTTTCAAATTGTGTGTTAATTGAATATTTCTCAAAATAGGAATTTGGAATGAAGATTAAAACTTTCAAAAAGTTTTGGAGTGCACCTCATATTCATGCACCTTGAAGGCAAGCATTCTGAACCCTGGCATAATATTTGTTGTGTGTTGTTTGATGTGTCAAAGAAGAACTTCATTTCCATATTTACATGAAGTAAGTATTATTTCATGTGGAGATATGATCATGCTCATGAGTGCATGATGGAGATAACTTGCTGTTTGTTATGCTTGTGGCAGTATTCACCCTCGTATGCTTCTTATGCCTACCGGAAGGAATCCGGAAAAGCCTCTTGTCTTGAGTAGACATGAGATGATACTGGTATTTCGTTGGGACGAATATACTCAGTAGGGCATAGTGGGGCATGATGGGTGGTGTTGCTGTCTGTTGGTTTGAAATATAATTGTTATACTAACCATGCAGGGAACCCTTAAACCTCCTGAGTCGACCATAGATCGAGTCTTGTTCCAGTAACCCCCATACTTGTTCCGTACTACCACTGGTCCCTGCCGCAGGCAGGGTGCGGTTCAGTAAATTGTCAACCCCTTTCTTGGAACACACCGTACAGAGAGGCCATAGTGAAAGATACCAGTGGCCCCTGGTAGGCATGTCACTTGGTCCGGGGGCATGGGTGTCTCCGATTGTAGTCGGAGTGGGGTCGCACCCCTGTTTGCGCGCCGATATAAATATTTTGATCCCATGCTATTGGAGGCCATTGAATGAGGCCTTCCCACTTAGAGTTTTACTCTATCATCGCCTTGGGTGATTCCTGGCTTTGGTAAGTTAAGCTGGTGTGTGCGGGTTAGGTGTGTTTTCAATTCAAAGGCCGTAAACAGAATTAGTCCCGATGGACTAACGGAATCCGTTACTTGTGGGTAAAGAGTACACCCTCTGCAGAGTCTATATCTATTCGAATAGCCGTGTCCGCGGTTAAGGACTACAGTCTGGGATGGGTCAAGTGTCGGTCTTAGTGTCGGTCTTCGGAGGATAAACTTCTAAACCAAAATATTGACCATGATGTGTGAGGAATGATGATTATGATTATTATTATTGTAGACTAACCATTTATATTACTGAGTATCCCTGGGATAGTCCTACCTCCTGGATACTCGTTATTATTTATTTTCCTTATAAGCCCTCGCTGTGATGTCGCGCAGACGTCCGCCTGTGGCATTGTTGTTATTTACTTTTGATATAAGCCCTCGCTGTGATGTCGCGCAGACGTCCGCCTGTGGCATTGTTGTTATTTACTTTTGATATAAGCCCTCGCTGTGATGTCGCGCAGACGTCCGCCTGTGGCATTGTTGTTATTTATTTTCCTTATATAAGCCCTTTCTGTGGTGTCGCTCAGACGCCCGACTGAGGCATGCTTGTTATTTTTATTCTTTTCGAGGCGTCGCTTCAGACACTCGATTGGTTTATTTTATTTTTATTCTCTGATTGCTTATTCTTGTTTAATATGAATGACCTGCTTGCGTGCTTAATGAATTTTTGTTTCATGACTGACTTAATGATCATGAATTATTTCAGTGCATGATTTTCATCTGTTATATTATACCTGGTTTCATGATGTTTGCGAGTACATTCAAAGTACTCACTGGCTTGTCCCTGGCTATTGTCTTGGCCAGATTTCTGGAGGAGCGCATTGACGATAGCCCCGGAACCTAGGCAACGGAGACCGCAGCCACGCGAAGATAGGAGTTATCCAGGTCAACTGTTCCTATGGGAAATGGAGTCCCATAGACGCTGATGAACCGCAGACCGCTTCCGCCATCAACCACTAGAAACCTTCTGTTGTACTCATAGACCACAATGGTCTTGTACTTCAGATCTTGTAATTTTGCTTGGCATTTCTGTATCAAGATTGTGTCTCATCAGCTAACAGTAATCCTGGGGCTGGTGAGCACAAGGACCAATTACTGGGAATTTAATATCCTGGAAAACCGGTCCTGACAGCATTGCATACATGATAGAGCCTATGGCTGAAGCATAGGGGATGACACTCATCTTTTCTCTATCTTCTGCAGTCACTGGGCATTGAGTCTTACTCAACTTCACACCTTGCAATACAGGCAAGAACCCCTTCTTGGACTGATCCATTTTGAACTTCTTCAAAACTTTGTCAAGGTATGTGCTTTGTGAAAGTCCTATTAAGCGTCTCGATCTATCTCTATAGATCTTGATGCCTAATATGAAAGCAGCTTCTCCTAGGTCCTTCATTGAAAAACTCTTGTTCAAATATTCCTTCACGCCTTCCAACATTTCTATATTGTTTCCAATCAGCAATATGTCATCCACATATAATATTAGAAACGCTATAGAGCTCCCACTCACTTTCTTGTAAATACAAGCTTCTCCGTAAACTTGTATAAACTCGAACGCTTTGATCACCTCGTCAAAGCGAAGATTCCAACTCCGAGATGCTTGCACCAGTCCATAAAATGGATCGCTGGAGTTTGCAAATTTTGTCAGCATTCTCTGGATCGACAAAACCTTCTGGTTGCATCATATACAACTCTTCCTTAAGGAAACTGTTAAGGAACGCTGTTTTGACATCCATCTGCCAAATTTCATAATCGAAAAAGGCAGCTATTGCTAACATGATTCTGACGGACTTAAGCATCGCTACGGGTGAGAAGGTCTCATCGTAGTCAACTCCTTGAACTTGTGAAAAACCCTTTGCCACAAGTCGAGCTTTGTAGACGGTGACATTACCGTCCGCGTCCGTCTTCCTCTTAAAGATCCATTTGTTCTGAATGGCCTTACGCCCTTCAGGTAATACTTCCAAAGTCCACACTTTGTTTTCATACATGGATCCCATCTCGGATTTCATGGCCTCTAACCACTTCTCGGAATCCGGGCCCATCATCGCTTCTCCATAGCTCGTAGGTTCATCGTTGTCCAACAACATGACTTCTAAGACAGGGTTGCCGTACCACTCAGGAGCAGTACGCGTCCTTGTCGACCTACAAGGTTCGATAGCAACTTGATCCAAAGCTTCATGATCATCATCATTAACTTCCTCTTCAGCTGATGTAGGCTCTACAGAAACATCTTTCTGCGCTGCGCTACTCTCAGGTTGAAGTAACGGTTCAACAACCTCATCAAGTTCTATCTTCCTCCCACTCAATTCTTTCGAGAGAAACTCTTTCTCAAGAAATGTTCCGTTTTTAGCGACAAACACTTTGCCTTCGGATCTGAGGTAGAAGGTATACCCAACTGTCTCTTTTGGGTATCCTATGAAGACGCATTTCTCCGCTTTGGGTTCCAGCTTTTCAGGCTGAAGCTTTTTGACATAAGCATCACATCCCCAAACTTTAAGAAACGACAGCTTTGGCTTCTTGCCAAACCAAAGTTCATATGGCGTCGTCTCAACGGATTTCGATGGTGCCCTATTTAAAGTGAATGCAGCTGTCTCCAATGCATAACCCCAAAACGATAGTGGCAAATCGGCAAGAGACATCATAGATCGCACCATATCCAATAAGGTTCGATTACGACGTTCGGACACACCATTACGCTGTGGTGTTCCAGGCGGTGTCAGTTGTGAAACAATTCCACATTGTCTTAAGTGACTGCCAAACTCATAACTCAGATATTCTCCTCCTCGATCAGATCGTAGGAATTTAATCTTCTTGTTACGATGATTCTCAACTTCACTCTGAAATTGTTTGAACTTTTCAAATGTTTCAGACTTGTGTTTCATTAAGTAAATATACCCATATCTACTTAAGTCATCAGTGAAGGTGAGAAAGTAACGATAACCACCGCGCGCCTCAATACTCATCGGACCGCACACATCAGTATGTATGATTTCCAATAAGTCACTTGCCCGTTCCATTGTACCAGAGAACGGCGTTTTAGTCATCTTGCCCATGAGGCATGGCTCACATGTGTCAAGTGATTCAAAATCAAGTGACTCCAAAAGTCCATCAGCATGGAGCTTCCTCATGCGTTTTACGCCAATATGACCTAAACGGCAGTGCCACAAGAAAGTGGTATTATCATTATCAATTCTACATCTTTTGGCATCAATGTTATGAACATGTGTATCATTACTATCGAGATTCAATAAGAATAAACCCCTCACATTGGGTGCATGACCATAAAAGATATTACTCATATAAATAGAACAACCATTATTCTCTGATTTAAATGAGTAACCGTCTCGCAATAAACAAGATCCAGATATAATGTTCATGCTTAACGCAGGCACTAAATAACAATTATTCAGGTTTATCACTAATCCCGATGGTAATCGAAGAGCGAGCGTGCCGACGGCGATCACATCAACCTTGGAACCATTTCCCACGTGCATCGTCACTTCGTCCTTTGCCAGCCTCCGTCTATTCCGCAGTTCCTATTTTGAGTTGCAAATATGAGCAACCGCACCGGTATCAAATACCCAGGCACTACAACGAGAGTTGGTAAGGTACACATCAATAACATGTATATCATATATACCTTGTTTGTTGTTGGCCGCCTTCTTGTCAGCCAAATACTTGGGGCAATTCTGCTTCCAGTGTCCAGTTCCCTTGCAATGAAAGCACTCAGTTTCTGGTTTGGGTCCAGCCTTGGGTTTCTTCACGAGAGGAGCAACTGCTTTGCCACTCTTCTTGGAGTTACCCTTCTTACCCTTGCCATTTTTCTTGAAACTAGTGGTTTTATTGACCATCAACACTTGATGCTCCTTCTGAATTTCAGACTCAGCAGCTTTCAGCATCGCAAACAGCTCGGCGACTGACTTGTTCATCCCGTGCATGTTATAGTTCAACACGAAGCTCTTGTAGCTAGGTGGCAATGATTGAAGAACTCTGTCAGTGATAGCCTCTGGTGGAAGGGGCATCCCCAATTCAGCCAGACGGGTGGAGTACCCAGACATTCTGAGTACGTGATCACTGATAGACCCGTTCTCCTCCATCTTGCAAGCATAGAACTTATCGGAGATCTCATATCTCTCGATCCGGGCATTCTTCTGAAAGGTAAACTTCAACTCCTGGAACATCTCATATGCTCCATGATGTTCAAAACGTCTTTGAAGTCCCGGTTCTAAGCCATACAATATTGCACATTGAACTATTGAGTAATCTTCAGAACGAGCCTGCCAGGCGTTCACAACGTCTAGAGACTCAACTGGAGCGGGTGGATCACCAAGCGGTGCATCAAGGACATAAGCCTTCTGGGAAGCCGTAAGGATAATCCTTAGATTACGGGCCCAGTCCACAAAGTTACTTCCATCATCTTTCAACTTAGCTTTCTCTAGGAACGCATTAAAATTCAGGGGTGCTACTGCGCGAGCCATGATCTACAACATAAATATTGCAAAGACAACTTAGACTATTGTTCTAGATAATGAGTTTAGTTAATCATATTACTTAAAAACTCCCACTCAAATTGACATCCCTCCGATCATTCGAGTGTAACATGATCCAAATCCACCAACTCAAGTCCGATCATCACGTGAGTTGAGGTGGTTTCAATGGTGAACATCTTCATGTTGATCATATCTACTATATGACTCATGTTCGACCTTTCGGTCTCTTGTGTTCCGAGGCCATGTCTGTACATGCTAGGCTCGTCAAGTTTAACCCGAGTGTTTCCGCACGTGCAACATGGCTTACACCCGTTGTATGTGAACGTAGAGTCTATCACACCCGATCATCACGGCGTGTCTCGAAACGACGAACTTTCGCAACGGTGCACACATGGGGAGAACACAATTTATCTTGAAATTTAAGTGAGGGATCACCTTATAATGCTACCGTCGTCCTAAGCAAAATAAGATGCATAAAAGGATTAACATCACATGCAAATCATAAGTGACATGATATGGCCATGAACTTGTGGTTTTGATCTCCATCTCCAAAGCACCGGCATGATCTCCATCGTCACCGGCATGACACCATGATCTCCATCAACGTGTCGCCATGAGGTTGTCGCGCCGACTGTTGCTTCCATGACTATTGCTAACGTTTAGCGATAAAGTAAAGCATTACATAGCGCTTAATGATTGACACGCAGGTCATACAATAATTAAAGACAACTCTATGGCTCCTGCCAGTTGCCGTACTCATCGACATGCAAGTCGTGATATTCTATACAACACATGATCATCTCATACATCACATATATCTCATCATGTAATTGGCCATATCACATCACAACATACCCTGCAAAAACAAGTTAGACATCCTCTAATTGTTGTTGCAAATTTTACGTGGCTGCTACGGGTTTGCAAGAACCGTTCTTACCTACGCAAAACCACAACGTGGTGTAGTGATTGCTTTTTGATCTTCTAAAAGAACCCTCTTCATTGAAATCGATTCAACTAAAGTGAGAGAGACAGACACCCGCTAGCCATCTTTATGCAACGAAGTTACATGTCAGTTGAAGGAACCTGTCTCGCGTAAGCGTACGCGTAATGTCGGTCCGGGCCGCTTCATCTCACAATACCGCCGAATCAAGTATCAACTAGTAACGGCAAGCAATATGTATACAACCACGCCCACAACTCGTTTGTGTTCTACTCGAGATCTCATCTACGCATAGACCTAGCTCATGATGCCACTGTTGGGGAACGTTGCATGGGAAACAAAATTTTTTTCCTACGCACACACAAGATCTATCCATGGTGATGAGCATCTACGAGAGGGAGAGTGAATCTACATACCCTTGTAGATCGCTAAGCGGAAGCGTTAAGAAACGCGGTTGATGTAGTCGAACATCTCCGCGATCCAAATCGCAAGTCGTCCCTCGATCCAAGCACGATCCAGCGCCGAACGGACGGCACCTCCGCGTTCAACACACGTACGGCTTGATGACGCCTTCACCTCCTCGATCCAGCGAGCGATGATGAAGTAGTAGATGAGTTCCGGCAGCACGACGGCGTGGTGATGTTGGTGAGGAACAATCTCTGCAGGGCTTCTCCAAGCACTATGGAGATTATGACGGGAGAACTAGATGGTTAGGGTTGCCGACACACGGCTTGGGAAATCTTAATGTGTCCCGTGTACTAGCCCTGCCCCTCTATTTATATGTTGAGCCTTGGGGTCTAAACTTGGAGTAAAAGCCTCCTCCAGGTCGGTTTTGCCCGCACAAGGTCGGTTTGGCCCGCAGGGAAAGAGTCCAACTCGGATCCCTGCAGTACCGCGCACAAGCGGTAGTACCGCTGCTACAGTAGCGGTAGTACCGCTTGACCAGCTTAAGCGGTAGTACCGCTGATACAGTAGCGGTAGTACCGCTTGACCAGCTTAAGCGGTAGTATCGCTGCTACAGTAGCGGTAGTACTGCCTTACCAGCTTAAGGCAGTAGCAAAACTTCCTTTTGCACTTTCCAATACCTCGTGGGCTTTATCCCTTTGGCCCATATAAAGTGTTGCTGCACCCGAACACTTCGGTAAACATCCGGAACCCCTTCCGGTGAATTCCGGAACCCTTCCAGAGATCAAAACACTATTATCACATATATCAATCTTTACCTCCGGACTATTCCGGAGATCCTCGTCATGTCCGGGATCTTATCCGGGACTCCGAACAACCTTCGGTCACCAAAAAAATAACTCAACTATACTAATCGTCACCAAACGTTAAGTGTGTAGACCCTGCGGGTTCGAGAACTATGTAGACATGACCGAGACACCTCTACGATCAATAACCAATAGCGGGACCTGGATGCCCATATTGGCTCCTACATATTCTACGAAGATCTTTATCGGTCGAACCTCTATGTCAAGGATTCAGTTAATCCCGTATACTGTTCCCTTTGTTCTTCGGTATGTTACTTGCCCAAGATTCGATCGTCGGTATCTCTATACCTAGTTCAATCTCGTTACCGGCAAGTCTCTTTACTCGTTCCGTAATACAAGATCTCGTGGCTAACACTTTAGTCACATTGCTTGCAAGGCTCATTGTGATGTTGTATTACCGAGTGGGCCCTGAGATACCTCTCCGTCACACGGAGTAACAAATCCCAGTCTTGATCCATGCCAACCCAACAGACACCCTCGGAGATACCTGTAGAGCACCTTTATAGTCACCCAGTTACGTTGCGACGTTTGATACACACAAGGCACTCCTCCGATGTCAGGGAGTTGCATGATCTCATGGTCAAAGGAACAGATACTTGACATGCAGAAAACAATAGCAATAAACTGACACGATCATATGCTATGTTTATAGTTTGGGTCTTGTCCATCACATCATTCTCCTAATGATGTGATCCCGTTATCAAATGACATCTCATGTCAATGGCTAGGAAACCTTAACCATCTTTGATCAACGAGCTAGTCAACTAGAGGCTTACTAGGGACACAGTGTTGTCTATGTACCCACACATGTATTTGAGTTTCCAATCAATACAATTATAGCATGGATAATAAACGATTATCATGAACAAGGAAATATAATAATAACCAATTTATTATTGCCTCTAGGGCATATTTCCAACACCTAAAGGCTGCAAAAATGAATACTAAGGCAAAAACTTCTGCCACCACATGTGCAAATGGTAGACCACCAGTAAAGAAGGCACTGAAGAAGTTCTTGGCATATGAACAATGTGCTGACAACCCAAAAGCACCTGTCTATATCCCCGGTCAGAGAATGCTACCAGACAAAGCATATGATCACCTGAGGCTTGAGATGACACTACTAGGAAATAGCTTATAGATAGATGCTTAGCAGTAGCGAGGGGTATATGGGCCGCGCTGCTGCTAATTAGTAGTAGCGCGGGGTATAAACCCACGCTACTACTAAGTTGATAGTAGTAGCGCAGGGTAAATCCCGCGCTACTACTAAGTGATTCCCACCGTACCCCAGGGATCGGCCATAGTAGTAGCGCGGGGTATAAATCCCACGCTACTACTAAGTTGATAGTAGTAGCGCGGGTTATAAGGCCTACGCTACTACTAAGTGGACCACCCGGACATGCTATAATTGTAGCGCGGGTGAAACACGCCGTGCTACTACTATTTTGTCACTGACTGCGCTGTAACTACAACCGTGTACTTATAAAATACCAACACGTCACGTCGCCTCGGTCTCTCCCTCCCCCACATCTTTCTCCTTATCCGGCCATTGCGTCCTCATCCTCCTCCACCACTGGATCCGGCCACCGCCAAGGTTTCCCCTCACCCAGCTCGGAGCGGTGGTGTACGCTACTTCTCCAACCGCCGGCGAGGTGCGGACGCCGGCCGCTGGCCGACGCGGGAGTCATGCTGTTCCTTGTGCAGCAGCTCACGGTGACCTGCACGTCCGCCACCGGCGAGGACGCGGCCGACGCGCTACTCAACATCTCCCTCCCCGCACGGGAGCAGCTCATGTCATCCCCCATCCCGGTCGTCTCCCATCCAGCCAGCAACAGTGAGCCCCCTCTCCTTCCCGTCTCCCTGTTCTTCATGCTCCGCGACAGAAAAATTAACAAGGGAGCCCTATGTTTTTTTGTGGTAGATCTCGTCCTACCTAGCTTGGATCCATGGACGGCATGTGGATAAGGCAACTTGGACGCCGGTGGCTCCGGCTCATCTCCAACCCAATGCACCGTGTACTAGTTGATGCAAGTGATCAATGGATGTTTGGAGCGTATACATCTCAAAAGCAAACATTTGTGTTGCGTGTCCAGTTAATTAACATGTTGATTGAATTGTATACTTCTCAAAATCATAAAATGGAATTGGTGGATTTTTTTAAAATCCTAATTAGTTAGTAGTAGCGCGGGGCAGCATCCTGCGCTGCTGCTATTAGCAGTAGCGCGTGTGCAACCCACGCTACTACTATCACAACTAGTAGTAGCGTGGGTAAAACACGCGCTACTGCTAAAAGTTAGCTGTAGCGCCCTACCAGTAGCGCGGGGTCCCACGCTACTGGTAGGCCAAAAACCAGCGCTACTACTAGGGTTTTTTCTAGTAGTGTGAAGATTCTACATGACAAAATTGTGGAATCAGAGCTTGCCAATAATAAGCAGGGATCCATCGTTAACCCAACACACTACACTGCGAAGGTGCCAAAGGGATATACTTTCTCTGAAAAATTCAGCGGGGACAAAATATACATAGATTTCAAAGAGATCTTCTATATGTTCAGATTCTATAGTATCGAAACTTGTCTAATGAGGCGATGGGCGCTTTTTCAAGCCGCTGAGGTAAAAAGCAAGAAAATTTCTGATGTCGCCATAGCCGATCCTTATCTCATGAACGAGGAAAACCTAAAAAATGAGGAAGGGAGGCGGTGCATGAAGAGTTACCTTCTGGATTTCATGCAACAGAACAAGGTTAAAAACTTTCTCCTCGTGCCGTACCGACCCATGTACGTCCTTCTTTGGCTTTACGCTTTCGCTTTTGTACCTTTCCTTCATATATTTTTTCACGTCTCAAATTTTGTAACTTTGTCATGATCGCGCGGTATGTTTATTCTCTTTTGCGCAGCAACCATTGGGTTCTCCTAGTGCTAAGACCGCAAAGGTGCAATTGTTACATGCTGGATTCCACGAAGAGCCCGGGAAAAGACTGGTCCCTCCTGAAGGACCTTCTCGATGATTGTCTTTTTGATTGGAATACTACAGGAGGCCACATGGTTGAGAAAAACTACAAAGGAAGTGGAAAGAAAATGATTGCCTTCAGATGGAACACTCTATCTTGTATGCAACAACCGCTGACTAGTCTGACATGTGGCTTCTACACCTGCATTCACATGGAAGAATTCATACGGTCCGCGAAAATGTTAAATCATCATGATAAAATCCTCAAATGGGGTCAAGAAGTACGAAACAATCAGCCCGAAGCTGGCTTAGTGCTCGAAGAACTACAAGTCAAGTTTGTAGCTATCATAAACAAGGAGGTCCGCTTGTCGTTCGGCCTATTCTATAATAAATCCGAAGAAGATGCGTCCAACCAACAAAAGAACCTTACCTAGTGCATTGCAGCGGGCAAAACTGAAACCGTGACTAAACATATTTGGTGTCATGCACTATGTAGTTGATGACCATGTATTTTGTGTAAATCGTTTATTCTTAATGTACTTCTCGTTCTTTATTTTAAGTGATTACCACTAGTTTTATTCCTGATTTCCTCGCATTTAATTGATAACTATCCCCTATTTGCATCATCTAACGTTGTTGTGGCAGCATAATATATGCTGCAATGGCAGCGATTTTTATTCTAGCCTGGTGCATTAATCAGTGGCGGGCACTAACAAGGGCCCGCCGTGCAAACCACACAGAATACTGGCGGGCGAGCAGCATTGCCCGCCATAGGTATGGCTGCCCGCCACTACTACAAGATGGACAAAACAGGCGGGCATATAGCGCCGCTCGCTACTGCTAGGGCCCTACCAGTGGCGGGCGGGTGCCCGCCACTGATGACCCCTTAGCAGTGGCAGGAGGTCAGTGGCAGGCGGCCCAAAGAGCCTCGCTCGCCACTGCTGGGCTTTAGGCACCCGCCACTGCTAGGCATTCCTACAGTAGTGATGCCATGGGTCGTGGTGGGTGATTTCAATGAGGCGATGTGGAGTTTCGAGCACTTCTCCGACACACCGCGCTCGGCTGGTCAGATGCTTGATTTTCGTGATGTTCTTGAGGTTTGTGGACTGGGCGACCTCGGTTTTGCAGGGCTACCGTACACCTTTGATAATCGGCGAGGGGGGCTGGCGAACGTCAAGGTTCGCCTTGACCGTGTTGTCACCAACAACGCTTGGAGGTACACCTTTGCTCACGCAAGGGTGGAGCACTTGGTGGCGCCCAGCTCCGACCACCTCCCCATCCTGCTCCGCTGTGCGCTGGAGGAGCCGCGCCAGGCAGCAGGTAGGAGGTGCAGACAGTACGAGGTCATGTGGGAACGTGATCCTTCCTTGCCTGAGGTAATCATGAACACCTGGACTGAACTCGGGTCTATGTTACATCTTGGTGATGTTGCTTCGGGCTTAGGTAACATGATGAAAAAATTGCAAGACTGGAGCCGGAAAAAGTTTGGCAACGTTATTAAGGAAATTAACAAATCTCGCTCTCGCCTAGAGGAGCTCATGTCTATGAATGCAGACAGGAAAGAAATCAGAGAGGCGACTGACCGGATGAATGAATTACTCTATAAGGAGGAGATGCTGTGGATGCAGAGATCTTGTATTGCATGGCTACGGGAAGGGGATCGCAACACCCAGTTCTTTCACCGGAAAGCGGTGTGGCGCGCTCAGAAAAACCGCATTAAATCTCTCATCGATGAGTCAGAGGTCACGCATAAGGATCATGGGTCCATGGTGGCTATGGCCACGGCCTATTTCTCTAAATTTTTTTACTGCTGACACTTCTCTTTGTGCATACCCAATTATAGACTTGATACAGACTCGTGTTACTGATAGTATGAATGATGGCCTATGCGCAGATTTTTCGGACAAGGAAATTGCTGATGCTCTATTCCAGATTGGGCCGCTCAAGGCGCCAGGTCCGGATGGATTTCCCGCTCGCTTCTTCCAGAGAAACTGGGCTGTTATGAAGGGGCAGGTTATTGCAGGGGTGAAGGAGTTTTTCCGGACCGGGAGTATGCCTGAGGGGGTGAACGACACTTCCATCGTTCTCATTCCGAAGGTGGACAACCCGGAGAGGCTCACTAAGTTTTGTCCAATAAGCCTATGCAACGTCATTTATAAGGTGGTTGCGAAGTGCCTAGGGAACCGGCTGAGACCTATATTGGATGATATTATCTCCCCTGAGCAGAGTGCCTTTGTTCCTGGTAGGATGATTACGGACAATGCTCTAATTGCCTTTGAGTGCTTTCACTTTATTCAATAGGAGAAGGATCCTGGTAAGAGCTTCTGTGCGTATAAGCTGGATCTATCAAAAGTTTATGACAGGGTGGACTGGATCTTCTAGGAGCAAATGATGGAAAAGATGGGCTTCACTCGCTGGTGGGTGGACTGGATTATGGCTTGCGTCACCTCGGTAAGATACACGGTTAAATTCAATGGAACTCTCTTGGAATCATTTGCACCGTCGCGTGGGCTGCGGCAAGGTGATCCTTTGTCCCCGTTCTTTTCCTTTTTGTGGCTGGTGGTTTATCCGCTTTGTTAAAAGATGGGGAGGAAAAAGGTGATTATACCCCGCTGAAAATATGTCGCAGAGCACCGGGCGTATCTCACCTTCTGTTCGCTGATGATACGCTGCTATTTTTCAAAGCGCAGGAGGATCAAGCAAAGAAGATCCACGAAGTGTTAAGTGTTTATGCTAATGCAACAGGGCAATATATTAATCTGGCCAAGTGCAGCGCACTGTTTGGCTCCTCTTGTCCCACGGATCAGCAGGATGTGGTGAGAAATACACTCCATATAGGCACTATTACTTTCGAAGAAAAGTATCTAGGCCTACCGACGCCCGAAGGTTGTATGTCACGTGGTAAATTTCAGAACTTGCAATCCCAGCTGTTGAAACGGATTATCGCATGGGGGGACACCCTCTCTCTCGCGGGCAAGGAGACTATGATTAAGGCTGTTGCACAGGCCATCCCTACTTATATCATGGGTGTTTTCAAGTTACCTTTGTCGGTCTGTGATGACCTGTACAGGATGGTCCGGAACTTTTGGTGGGGTGCGTCAGAAGGCAAACGGAAAACACATTGGTTGGCGTGGCCGAAGATACAAGCTCAGAAAAGCAAGGGTGGCTTGGGATTCAGAGATTTTCGCCTCTTTAACCAGGCTCTCCTAGCGAGACAAGCCTGGCGCCTGTTAACTAATCCCAGCAGCTTGTGTGCGCAGGTTCTCAAGGCGCGGTACTACCCAGAGGGGCGCCTCGAAGACACGGTCTTCTCGGGGAATGCCTCCCCGACTTGGCAAGCGATTCAGCATGGCCCTGAGCTCTTGAAGAAGGGCATCATATGGCGCATCGGGGACGGGCGAAACATCCGCATATGGCGCGACCGGTGGCTACCCAGGGAGCCGTTGCGTCAACCCGTGTCTACGTAGGGCATGTGCCGCCTCAGGAGGGTGGCAGATCTCTTGGACGACGACGGGTCCTGGCGCATGGACCTTCTTCGTCGCTACTTCCTCCCGGCGGATATCGACGTCATCACCAGCATCCGTACTTCGCCTCGCGTCCCGGACGACATCATTGCATGGGCACCGGAGAGGAACGGTATCTTTACCGTTCGGTCCGCCCACCGCCTAGCCATGGACGAGCGCGAGCGTCCATTGGCTTCCGCCATGAGCAGGGCACCGGATGCTCGTCGCGCCATCTGAAAGATCATATGGGGGTGCCCTGCTCCCCCGAAGGTACGCGTCTTCGCCTGGAGAATCGTCACCAACTCACTTGCTACTTGGGCCAATAAATTCTCACGTCATCTCGAGCTTACTGATCTATGCCCCCTCTGTGCTATGGAACGTGAGGACGGATTCCATGTGCTTTGCAGGTGTCCCTTGGCAAGGGAGCTCTGGCGCATCATGGCTTTGGACTGGAACATCCTCAAGGTGGAGTCCATCCACAATACAGGCCCAGAGTGGGTCTTCTCACTGTTGGATCCCTTGGACGATACAGCAAGACTGGTGGTGCTCATGACCATGTGGCGAATATGGCATGTCCGAAACGAGATCACTCACGCCAAGCCGCCACCCCTTGCCGAAGCTTCCAGGCGTTTTTTGAGCGGATACATCAACTCACTTCTGTGCATACAGCAACATTCCACGGGCAATCTAGAGAAGGGGAAGATGGTGGTCATTACTTCACCACAATGCGCCCAAGTGCGTACGGAGACCAAGGCGATTGCGAGCTGGCCCCCCTGTGTCGGGCTGGGCAAAGTTGAACACGGACGGGAGTTACATCAGGGCCACGGGCGCGGCGGGTGGTGGCATGATCCTGCGAGATGACAGAGATGAGATCATCTATAGCGCATGCAGGGAGCTCCGCACATGCGATAATGCCCTCGAGGCGGAGCTAGCGGCGTGCAAAGAAGGCCTAGAGTTGGCCTTGTATCGGACGAACCTACCGATCGTGGTCGAGATGGATAGCACGGAGGCAGTGGCCATGCTTACAGGACGCCAGCGAGATAGATCGGTTCATCATGCACTAGTAGAGGAGATTCGCAGGATGGCTAGTCTCGCTACTAGGGAGATCTCTTTTATTCACTGTAACCGCTCTCAGAACATTGTTAGCCATGAGCTGGCTGTCTATGGCCGTAGCACCCCGCGTACAGCAGTATGGCTTGCTGCCGGTATGGACTTTGTTGTAAACCTGGCTGCGGCTGAAAATCCCCGTGAGCTTAATGGAGATTTCTTTCACCCCGCAAAAAAAAAAAGGAGCTGAAGGAAAAAAGTTTTCCACACATACCACGCACAGGCTGAGTCCAAGTCAGACACGTACAAAACGTGCACGCCAGCGTAGTCCGACATTATTAGCAATAAAAAAGTTTCAATCGAGCAAAGACCAATTAGTCTACGTATGAGTCCCTCAAAAAGAAGTCTACGCATGAGGAAACTTATATAGTAGACACGAACGACACGAATTGACTGATTCAATTCTAAGTTAGTACTGTATATCCCTCCCGTTCAGTTAGTAGTGGCCTCCTGTGTCTCATTATTAAAGTATTAAACTGGACAAGATTAAAAAAACTAAATTGCCACGTGTGGTAGATGCTCCTTTTAGATGAGATGCCCATATGTGCCTATATGTGCCTAGGCGTATATACTAAATGCGATTTGGTCGTCAAAATATGGTTCTGTATTTTAAAGTCTGTTAGAATAAATCTCATAGAAAAAGAGACTGATTCCAACTAATCTGCACAACTGAAACCCCATAGAAGTAAATCAAGTTCTTATTTATTTATGAACTCTATCAGCAAAATTGCAAATTTTATCATCGTACATTAGATTAGATTTACTGGAAAGAAGAGGATCCACACTAATAAAAAAAGTTGGGGACACCCTAAAATTACGCGTAACCAGGCGAGATGAATCCACGGTAGAGCACAACACAGCTAATTTATTTTCTCAAAAAAGAAAAAAGATAAGCACGCGGACATGGATGTAAATGATTGCACACGCAATCTGAGAAGCACACGGGTTCAAATATGGCACGACTATAAAAAGCAAACCAATGGCCAGCGGACTTCTCTTTTAACTCTTACCAGGTTCACAAGCGGCGCAACATAGGACTGATATACAGTCAGAGAGAGTGTTCAAAAAAGAAACAGAGAGTCATGTGATCTCTTCCTCACGTATGTACGTATGTATACATCTATAACTGTACGTCGATCGTATAATCCTCAAATATTGCATTGGGGTAGGCTAGCACAGGGCCGGGGGCGCTTCGGCAAGACATACAAAAAATGGCAATTATCAGCGTGTGCTCCCTAGATTGCTCGACCCTGCCTCATCTGCGCCAGGTATCATGCAGCATCAGCCTGTGAGTGCTACGGACCCCATTGATGTTTTGAATATATTAAGCTCAAGAGATTTAAGAATTTCTTTAAAGGCTGGGGTTCCAATAGATTCGGTCATATGAAAAAAAGGAAGGAAGAGATAAAAAGAAACCTCGAGAACATTGAGAAACAAGAGGAGGAGGGCCCCCTTGATGTAGATAGCTGCTTTCCAACCGGGCTATCACCCCTTTCCATTACTTTGACATAACGGAAATATTACAGTTCCAGAACCGAAGTTCAGTCTTTAAACCAGAAAAACAAACACCCGAGCAAAAGGAACACCAGCTACATGAGACAGAAAGGGGTAAAGCGAGTTGGCGCACTATCAGGAAACCCGCTGTAGATGCAAAACGGACATCCACCACGGGGCGAAAACCTGATAGCGCTACTACTAGCCCAACCCAAAAAGTCTAGCCAAGATAAGCTACCAACGATCAAAAGAACCACCACACACCCAGCAGGCATCAGACCTCAGTGGGTACATGGAACCAAACCAACAGGCAGGAGTAAAAAACAGAAGCCACCGAGGAATTGTTGCTGCTGTCATAGGGCTTCTTTACTTGCTGAGCTCAATGAACTTCTCGTTAACGAGGAATTGTTCTGGCTTCAACAATCAAACGAGCGTTGGCTGCTGAAGGGTGACCAGAATACATCATACTACCACCGCATTGCTAATGGTAAAAAACGCAGAAATACTATACACTCCTTGTCTGATGGCGAGGTGATAATCGAAGGCACTGAGAACCTCCTCAGACATGCAACTGCGTATTATAAAGAACTCTTTGGTCCGGCACCCGGGAATTTTTTTTCATTTATCCCCTGAGACATGGGGGGAGAATGAGAGGTTAACTGAGGAGGACAATAATTTCCTCACTCGCCCGTTTTCTAAAGAAGAAGTTAAGATTGCTCTTTTTGGGATGGAGAGCAATCGTGCCCCTGGCCCTGACAACATCCCCGCTGAGTTCTATAAAAGTTGTTGGGAGTTTGTTAAAAATGATATCATGCGTTTGTTTGAGGCATTCCATGCTGGAACCTTAGATGTTGCACGTCTGAATTATGGGGTGATCACTCTGATCCCTAAACTATCCGGTGCAAAAAAGATACAGCAATTTCGCCCTATTTGCCTTCTCCGTTGCCCGTATAAACTTTTGACCAAAGCCCTTGATAATCGGGTACCGATATTTGCAGATAAACTTATTAGCCGTCATCAAAATGCTTTTATCAAAAAAAGAAACATAATGGATGGGATCCTTACATTGCATGAGGTCCTCCATCACACTCATGTGAAAAAAAGTAGGGGTGGTTTTGAAACTGTATTTCGAAAAGGCTTACGACAAGATTAATTGGGACTTTTTGCTGGAATGCCATAAAATGAGGGGATTTAACGATACTTGGTGTGATTGGATTAGGAAGATCCTACACAATGGGACTGTTAGTATCAAAATAAACAATGAGATGGGTTCCTATTTCCAAAGCTTCAAAGGGGTGCGTCAAGGCGACCCCTTATCGCCTTTCTTGTTTAATCTTGCGGTTGAGAGCCTATCAAAAATGATTTTTAATGCACAAAAAGAAAAACTCCTCACTGGTTTGGCTCCTGATTTGATTGAGGGGGGGGGGGGGGGTAGCCGTTCTGCAATATGCAGATGATATGGTGCTGTGCTTTGAGCATGACCCCCAGGCTGCTGTAAATCTCAAGTTATTACTTTACATGTTCGAAATGATGTCTGAACTCAAGATAAACTACTTGAAAAGCGAGATCTTGTGTGTGGGAGGTGATGATAATATCTTAAAATTTTATGCTGACTTGTTCAATTGCCAAATTGGCCATTTCCCTATGCACTATCTCGGAGTCCCAGTAAGTTTTTCCACCTTAAGATGTCTGGAGTGGATCTTTGTAGATGAAAAATTCATGAAATGTTGTGAGTCTTGGATAGGGCATGCTGCCTCCTCTGGTGGTAGACTTACCCTCCTGAACTCTTCTCTATCTAGCATCGTCTATTACTATATGGCGATGTTTCTCCTTCCAAAAACTGTCATTGAGAAACTTGACAAGAGGAGGCGTCGTTTCTTTTGGCAGAGTGTTGATGGTAGAAAAAGATACCATCTGGTTCGCTGGAACCGGGTGTTTCACTCAAAAAACAAAGGGGGCCTTGGGGTTAAAGACCTGAGAAAACAGAATATTAGTTTATTGGTCAAGTGGTGGTGGAAACTTGACACGCAACAGGGCCTATGGCAAGACGTGGTGAAAGCTAAATACCTAAAAAAGGATACTATAGCCTCGGTTAGCAGTAAATTCAACGATTCCCCTATCTGGAAGGCCATCATGAAAGTTAAAGAATACTATATGTCTGGCAGGACAATCCAAGTTAGGGCGGGAGATGTTGCCCGTGTGTGGCATGACTCCTTGAGAGGGCTCCCACCCCTGTATACTAAATTCCCACCCTGTTTAGTATTTGTAATTATCCTGATATAACAGTGGCTCGATGGAAAAGCTTGGGAACATCTGACCTCTTCCGTAGGCAATTATGCCCCCCTCTTGACTCCATGTGGAGGGAGATGCAGGTAATAGTGGATGAAATTCAACTTAGCGATGAGCCTGATCAAGTTGGTTGGGCTTACGGGCCTAAGAAAAAGTTTACTACGAAATCCATGTACGAACAGCTGGAAAAAAATATCGCTGGCTGTGATTTTCGGTGGATCTGGAAGGCTCAGTTACCTCTGAAAATCAAAATTTTCCTCTGGCAGCTATTTCAAGATGCTGTCCTGACAAGAGATGTCATGGGCAGGAGAAAATGGCCTGGTAATACCAAGTGCTCGTTTTGTAATAAACGGGAAACATCTCAGCACTTATTCTTCCTATGCCCAATGGTCCGAGTCGTATGGCGAACTGTGGGATTAGTCCTTGGGACTGACTTATGCCCAAACAACATTTGGTAATACTTTTCCTGGTGCTTTGTTTTCTTGCCCGATGGGGCTAGATTTTATACCTTTGGTCTGGCGGCGATCTACTGGGCTATTTGGAATACTCGTAACCGAGCTACGTTTGAATTCAAACTTCCCAGTACCCCTTAGGATATCGTTAAGTGTAACGATAGTCCTAAAACAACATTGAGGGTATGACGTTCGAAGAACGATCATATTGAATCGACCCAAACTTGTTTGTTATGAATTGAGTTAATATCGTCTATATTCAATTGTAATAACACGGAGTGTTAGCATGTGTATTAGTTCCTCGGACCATGAGAGTGTCTCGGTTACTTCCTACTAGACGGTGGGCTTTGGGGGTTGCTCAAACGTCATCTGTAACAAGGTGATCACAACGACAACTTATAGGCTCACCGGAAAGTTTGAGAAGTGACCAGACAGCTCGAGAGTGGGATTTGCTCCTCCAACGATGGAGATATATTCTTAGGGCCCTCTCGGTGTGACGGCATCCATCATCGTCTGGCCAGACATAGGTGACTACGTCACGGGGATGCCGGAACACGTTAACGAGAAAGAAGAACAAAACCGGTAACGGGAGCAACGGTATAGTGGGCATGGTGATGACTCAGGAGGATATCGATGCACACCGGGTTTTGTAAAGTATCGCGAAGCAAAGGGAACATCACATAATAACCAAAGGTTCACTCGAATATCATTCGTGTAATCATAGGGACCGATATGGATGTCCACGGTTCTGCTATCGGTCATTGAACGAAGGGGTTTCGTTCATGTCTATGATTTACCGAACCTACGGGGTCACAAGCTTAAGGTAATCACGATCTGCTGAGTGTTAGTGGGACGGGAGTGATGAGAATATATTTGTGGAATTGTTTCATTTATATCCGGAATAGTTCCGAGAGGTTCTGGAAGTGTTTCGGGGTCACCGGAAGGGTTTCGGTGAATATCGGGTAATACCGGGTATTACCGATTAATTATATATAGGTGGAAAATGTTTCCGGGGATGTTAATTTTATATATATATATATATATATATATATATATAATGGTCTGAAAATGTTTAGAACAAATATATATTTAATTTAATATCAATGTGCCTAATAAGGCCAAGAGGTGGAAGGAAACTTGGGCCATGACGGCCCAAGTGGAGGTGGCGCTCCCCCTTTCCTATTGGGGGGGGGGGGGAGAATCCTACTTGGGGTGGGAGTTGGACTTCCCCCAAGGCTGGCGCACCAAGGGAGGAGTGGCTGCCCCCTCCTCCTCTAACCTATATATACTAGAGGATTTCTCCCTATTGGAGACACATGTTTTGGAGCATCCTCTAGTTGATCTAGTTCTAGTTCTTGTTGGTCCTAGTTGACTAATTAGAGATAGCCCTAGCCACCTCTCATCCTCATAATTAGAAGCCCTGTGTGGTTCTAATCTCCTCCCTCTAATTCTCCGGCGACGATTAGCTCTAGACGGCGAAGTGCTGCCGAATCGTGAAGACCGTACGCTTCCAACCAAGTAGAGAGGCCGTGCTTTCGGTTTTCTGTTCGAGGGATCGTCATCGATGTTCGAGGGACTCCAAGTACGATCTACACCGACTCGTCTACTTCCGCTGCACTCGCGGAGTCGGTAACGATCGTTGATACAAACCTTATATGCATCTTCATATTGTTCCTGGGTGATCGTAGGGCGAATTTTTTTGTTTTCTACTACGTTTCCCTAAAGTGGCATCATGAGCTGGTTTATGAGTAGATGCAGGTTGCGATCTAGATCACATCTGATATGTGAGGGTTGATGTTATTGCTATGCTTCCCACGAGTGTTGCTTCGGTTCAGTTCATCGGCAGAATGATGTAGTTTTGTTACAATGTTCTCACAATCGACCGGCTCTGGCTGTCGATGATCTGCTAACAGTTCCTTGGGCTACATCATAGTCGGGAATAGTGAACCATCGTGTACACAAGAGGGTGCCAAAGATGGTTGATCTTCTAGGGGGTCACGCGTATTAGACGAAGTTTAGTGTGGGGGACGAGACTTTTAATTAAGTCTATCTTTCACACACTCCAAAACTTAATATAGCATCAAGAATATCACCTTATTGTGTGTGCTTAGGTAGCTAGTCTTAATTGTTAAAACTGGTTAACCGCGTAACTAAATTTTTGCTAAAACCGATTAGAGGACGTCTAACTTGATTTTGCAGGGTTTGCATATGATGTGGTATAGCCTTCGTCATGATAATGAGTTTATGTATGAGATTGTTATATGTTGTAATGTTAAGTGGCCTGCGCATCACGGCATGATGGCTGGAGCCACGAGATTGCCACCTTAATGTAAATATCATAGAGATAGGTTATAGGTGACGGTGACAAGACGTACACGGAGGACCCCGACGAGGAGAAGGTGTACCAGGCGCGGGACGAGGAGCTATAATTTCGTGTCCCGGCGGAATTTCAGATTTTGGTGCCACGGCAACGTTTTCTGAAACGGTCGCCACGGCAACGTTCTCTGAGATTGCCGCCACGGCAATGTTTTTGAAACAGCTGCCACGGTGCTACTTGTAGCTTGCGTTGGTATTATCCCCGAAGAGGAAGGGATGATGCAGCACAGTAGAGATAAGTATTTCCCTCAATTATGAAACCAAGGTTATCGAACCAGTAGGAGAATCACGCAACACCTCGTTAGCAGCACCTGCACACAAACAACAAATCCTTGCACCCAACGCAAACGAGGGGTTGTCAATCGCTCGACGGTCAATTGCAAGATTAAATTGTATGTGATAGATAGATAGATTGAAACAAAAATACAAAATAAAATAAATAAAAGAAAAATGGCAGCAATATTTTTAGGGTTTTAGTAATATGATTTAGATACACCCGGGGGCCATAGTTTTCACTTGAGGCTTCTCTCGAGAAAATAGCATACGGTGGGTAGACAAATTACTGTTGGGCAATTGATAGAAAAGCAAATAATCATGACGATATCCAACGCAATGATCATGTATATAGGCATCACGTCCAAGACAAGTAGACCGACTGCTGCCTGCATCTACTACTATTACTCCACACATCGACCGCTATCCAGCATGCATCTAGTGTATTAAGTCCATAAAGAATGGAGTAACGCCTTAAGAACGATGACATGATGTAGACAAGATAAACTCATGCATGTATAAACCCCATCTTTTTACCCTTAATAGCAACGATACATACATGTCATGTCCCTTTCTGTCACTGGGATTGAGCACCGCAAGATCGAACCCATTACAAAGCACCTCTTCCCATGGCAAGCTAAATCAATCTAGTTGGCCAAACCAAATCAATAGATCGGAGAAGAAATACGAAGCTATAATAATCATGCATAAAAGAGATCAGAGAAGACTAAAATAATATTCATGGAAAATCTGATCATAAACTCACAATTCATCGGATCCCAACAAACACACCGCAAAAAGTGATTACATCGGATAGAACTCCAAGAACATCGAGGAGAACATTGTATTGAAGATCAAAAAGAGAGAAGAAGCCATCTAGCTACTAACTATGGACCCGAAGGTCTATGGTAAACTACTCACGCATCATCGGAAGGGCAGCAAGATTGATGTAGAGCCCCTCCGTGATCGATTCCCCCTCCGGCAGAGTACCGGAGAAGGCCTCCAGATGGGATCTCTCGAGAACATAAACTTGCGGCGGCGGAAAAAGTATTTCGTGGACTCCCCTGAGGGTTTCTGATTTTTCCTGAATTTATAGTGGTGGAATTAGGTCAAACGGAGCTGAGGTGGGCCCACGAGGCACCAGGGCGCGCCTGCCCCCCCTAGGCGCGCCCTGGTGGCTCGTGGCCACCTCCTCTGGCGTCTGGTCTTCTCCCGAAGCTTCTAGTGTTTATCTTGTCCAGAAAAAATTCTCCAAAAAGTTTCGTGGCATTTGGACTTCGTTTGGTATTGATTTTCTGTAAAACAAAAACAGGGCAGAAAACAACAACTGGCACTGGGCACCAAGTTAATAGGTTAGTCTCCAAAAATGATATATAATTGCTGTAAATGTATATAAAAACATCCAAGATTGATAATATAACAGCATGGAACAATAAAATATTGTAGATACGTTGGAGACATATCAGCATCCCCAAGCTTAATTCCTGCTCGTCCTCGAGTAGGTAAATGATAAAAACAGAATTTTTGATGTGGAATGCTGCCTATCATATTCATCACATATTCTTTTCTTTTATAGCATGGACATTGGACTTGAATGATTCAAAGCAATAGTCTATAATTTTACATGAAGATATAAATACTCAAGCATGCTAACAAGCAACCATGTCTTTCAAAATATCAACGCTAAAGAAAGTTATCCCAAGCCCATTATGCTCAATCATTGATCCATTCATGAAACACACTCAAATATTAGCTACATCCAATGCACAAGTATGACAATAGTGCTCTCTAATTGGTGCTTTATAAGAGAAGATGGAGACTCAAGTAAAAATAAAAATTGCATAAAAATAAATAGATAGGCCCTTCGCAGAGGGAAGCTGAGATTTGTCAAATGTGCCAGAGCTCAAGGCTGAAATTAAAGAGATAAAATATTTTGAGAGGCATGCTTTTCCTGTCAACGAAAATGACCGAGAATTCCCATTATTTTCCATGCTAGAGACATCATAGGCGGTTCCCAAACATAAAGTAAAGTTTATTTCCTTTCCACCATTCTTTCACAATCCATGGCTAGCCGTATCCACGGGTGCCCTCCATACCAACACTTTCCAAGGAATTTTGTTGTTATTAATTTTTGATTTCATTGTGGGACTGGGCATCCTTATTACCAACCATTCTCTCGTGCAATGACAAGTGAATAAACACTCGTCGTGAGAGTAACACACCTAGCATGGAAAATAATGGCCACCCCCTGCCGCTTCATGAGCGGTACGGGCACACAAAGCAGAAAAATTATTTTGAAAATTAGAGTTGGCACACGCAAATTTTCCTGGAACGGCATTGAAATACCGCATATAGGTAGATATAGTGGACTCATTTGGCACAACTTGGGTTTAAGGATTTTGGATGCACAAGCAGTATTTCCACTTAGTACAAATGAAGGCTAGCAAATAGATTGAGAAGCAACCAACCAAAAAACGAAAACGGTCATAAGCATGCATTGAACATAACTAACACCGAATAATGCACCATAAGTAGGATATAATTTCTTTGCATAACTATTGACTTGATGTGCATGCATAGGGAATCACAAACCTTAACACTAATATTCTTACTAAATCACAATTACTCACTAACATGACTCACATATTATCATTTCCATATCGCAAAACTATTGCAAGGAATCACACTTATCATATCCAATGATCTATATGAATGTTTTTATTATATCCCTCTTGAATATTCATAACTTTGGGACCAAATTCATATCTTGTGCAAATTACCGTTACTATCATCAACTCTCAAAAAGATATAAGTGAAGCATGAGAGTGCAAATATTTCTTCAAAATTTCAATCTTATCAATTCTCAAAATAATATAAGTGAAGCATGAGAATTCATTTGTTCAAAATTTTAATCAACTCTCAAAATAATATAAGTGAAGCATGAGAGTTTATTTCTTCAAAATATAGCCACCACCGTGCTAAAAAAGATTTAAGTGAAGCACTAGAGCAACTGCCTAGCTCAAAAAATTTAAGTGAAGCATATAGAGTATTCTAACAAATGATGATGAACGTGTGGCTCTCTCAAAATAGGTGTGTTCAGCAAGGATGATTGTGACAAACTAAAAATCAAACAAAGCAAAGACTCATATAATACAAGACGCTCCAAGCAAAAAAACATATCATGTGACGAATAAAAATATAGCTCCAAGTAAAATTACCGATGGTTGGTAGAAGAAAGAGGGGATGCCTTCCGGGGCATCCCCAAGCTTAGACGCTTGAGTCTTCCTTGAATATTACCTTGGGGTACCTCGGGCATCCCCAAGCTTAGGCTTTTGCTACTCCTTATTCCTTCATCCATCGTGATCTCACCCAAAACTTGAAAACTTCAATCACACAAAACTCAACAAAACCTTCGTGAGATCCGTTAGCATAACAAAATAAATCACTACTTTAAGTACTATTGCAAACCCATTCATATTTTATTTTTGCATTATACCTACTGTACTCTAACTTCACCATGGCTTATACCCCCCGATACAATCCATAGATTCCTCAAAACAAGCAAGTAGTGCATCAAAACAGAATCTGTCAAAAACAGAACAGTCTGTAGCAATCTATTTAAAAGCCATACTTCTGTAGCTCCAAAAATTCTGAAAAATTAGGACAACGTGGGAAATTCATATACCAATAATGTGTAAAACTTTCAGATTTTTCTGACTCTCCAGTACAGAAACAAAATTCTGGCACTGGACACAAAACTTTCTGTTTTCCAAACAACATCAATTATATTATCTTCCAAATCATCCTAAAGGTATTACTTGGCACAAACACTAATTAAAAACACAAAAAACACAATCATACCAGTAGCATAATTATGAAAACACACAATAAGGAAAAAACAAAGATAACTATTGGGTTGTCTCCCAACAAGCTCTTTCTTTATAGCCACTAAGATAGGCTTGGGATATTAATGATGCTCACATGAAAGATAATAATTAAAACACAAATAGAGCATCATGTAGCATATTACAAACATGTTTAAGTCTAACATACTTCCTATGCATAGGCATTTTATAAGCAAACAAATTATCAAGACAAGAAATATCTAACATATGCATAGAAGAAGAAAGAAACAATAGCGATCTCAACATGAAAAGAGGTAATTTAGTAACATGAAGGTCTCTATAACCATATTTTCCTCTCTCATAATAATTACATGTAGGATCATAATCAAATTCAAAAATATAGCTATCATATAAAATTTTATTTTTATGACCCACATGCATGCAAAGTTGACGCTCTTCCAAAATAGTGGGATTATCATAAACTAAAGTCATGACCTCTCCAAACCCACTTTCATCAAAAATTTCATAAGATTGAACACTCTCCGAATATGTGGGATTCTTATTTCCTAAAGTTGACACTCTTCCAGATCCACTTTCAATATTATTGCAAATATTATTGTCAATATCATATTCATCATGAGGCCTAAATAAATTTTCAAGATCATAAGAAGCATTATCACCCCAATCATGATCATTGCAATAAGTAGTGGATATGACAAAATTATCATCCCCAAGCTTGTAGTTTTGCATATCATTAGCATAATTGACATTAATAGAATTTATAGTAACATCATTGCAATCATGCTTTTCAATCAAGGAGCTATCAAGTATGGGTGCTATAGCAATAATTTCATTTTTAACATAAGGAACTATAGCAAGTTCATCTCTATAAGCATCTTTAATATCGGCATCGTGGCCATAAGAATAGCAAGCATCACATTCATCAAGAGGGGATATTTCAATCGAATCAACGGAATCACAATCATCTATAGATTTATGCATATCATTATTCTCTTCCAAAGCAGTAGACATTCTCTCAATAAATTCTTTAACATAGGCATTAGGAGCATAGTTTTCATAGCAATATTTAAGTATGTCAAAATTTTCAGATTTGTAGAGAGCAACATCATACTTTTCAATAAAAGAAGCAACTTCATAAGCACCCTTAAAAGCAACAAATTCTTCAATTTGTTCGATATCATAATAATTATAAACACCCTTGGCATAAGAAGACAAGATTTCATTATCATTAAACTCACATAGGTAGGGAAGGTGTTTTTTAGGGTTCTTAGAGCAACAAGTAAAGTCATAAATTTCACATAGATTCCAAGCATAACATAGCAAACAATTTATTTGATGCCATAAGAGTCTCCCTTTTTCAGACAAACGGTGACGCACAAAATGAGCATGCTCCTTTAAAGATTTTCCCTCAACTAAACTAGTCGGGGTTTCAGCACGAGCACAAATGGATCGAAGATTACCCAAGTAGTAAACTTTAAGTGGATCCATAGTATCTTATATTTTTACTTTTAGTTTCTGTTCTTGTGTGTTCGACATGAAGGCAATAAAAGTAAGCAAGCAAGTAAAGAAGCAAACAAGAAAAAGGCAAACGGAAAATATTTTTGTATTTTTGTAAAAACTTTTTAGAAGTGGGGGAGATGAAAACGAGAGGCAAAGCCAAATAAAATAAATGCAAGGAGATGAGAGTTTATGCAAAGGTACTTGATAGATGTTGATGATGTCTCCCCGGCAACGGCGCCAGAAATTCTTCCTGCTACTTGTAGCTTGCGTTGGTATTATCCCCGAAGAGGAAAGGGATGATGCAGCACAGTAGAGATAAGTATTTCCCTCAGTTATGAAACCAAGGTTATCGAACCAGTAGGAGAATCACGCAACACCTCATTAGCAGCACATGCACACAACCAACAAATCCTTGCACCCAACGCAAACGAGGGGTTGTCAATCCCTCGGCGGTCAATTGCAAGATTAAATTGTATGTGATAGATAGATAGATTGAAACAAAAATAAAAAATAAAATAAATAAAAGAAAATGGCAGCAATATTTTTAGGGTTTTAGTAATATGATTTAGATAGACCCGGGGGCCATAGTTTTCACTAGAGGCTTCTCTCGAGAAAATAGCATACGGTGGGTAGACAAATTACTGTTGGGCAATTGATAGAAAAGCAAATAATCATGAAGATATCCAAGGCAATGATCATGTATATAGGCATCACGTCCGAGACAAGTAGACCGACTCCTGCCTGCATCTACTACTATTACTCCACACATCGACCGCTATCCCGCATGCATCTAGTGTATTAAGTTCATAAAGAACGGAGTAACGCCTTAAGAACGATGACATGATGTAGACAAGATAAACTCACACATGAATAAACCCCATATTTTTACTGTTAATAGCAATGATACATACGTGTCATGTCCCTTTCTGTCACTGGGATTGAGCACCGCAAGATCGAACCCATTACAAAGCACCTCTTCCCATGGCAAGATAAATCAATCTAGTTGGCCAAACCAAATCAATAGATCGGAGAAGAAATATGAAGCTATAATAATCATGCATAAAAGAGATCAGAAAAGACTCAAATAATATTCATGGATAATCTGATCATAAACTCACAATTCTTCGGATCCCAACAAACACACCGCAAAAAGTGATTACATCGGATAGAACTCCAAGAACATCGAGGAGAACATTGTATTGAAGATCAAAAAGAGAGAAGAAGCCATCTAGGTACTAACTATGGACCCGAAGGTCTGTGATAAACTACTCACGCATCATCGGAAGGGCAGCAAGGTTGATGTAGATCCCCTCCGTGATCGATTCCCCCTCCGGCGGAGTACCGGAGAAGGCCTCCAGATGGGATCTCTCAAGAACAGAGACTTGCGGCGGCGGAAAAAGTATTTCGTGGACTCCCCTGAGGGTTTCTGATTTTTCCTAAATTTATAGTGGTGGAATTAGGTCAAACGGAGCTGAGGTGGGCCCACGAGGCACCAAGGCGCGCCTGCCCCCCCCCCCCCAGGCGCCCTGGTGGCTCGTGACCACCTCCTCTGGCATCTGGTCTTCTCCCGAAGCTTCTAGTGTTTATCTTGTCCAAAAAAATCTCCAAAAAGTTTCGTGGCATTTGGACTTCGTTTGGTATTGATTTTCTGTAAAACAGAAACAGGGCAAAAAACAGCACCTGGCACTGGGCACTAAGTTAATAGGTTAGTCTCCAAAAATGATATATAATTGCTGTAAATGTATATAAAAACATAAAAGATTGATAATATAACAGCATGGAACAATAAAAAATTATAGATACGTTGGAGACATATCACACGATAATGAAATATTGGCCGTCACGTCGCTTCAACTGGAGATTGAAGACGATCATAGAGAGCTCCCGGCGCCCAGGGCTATACCATATCATGCTATTATGAATTGCCTAAGATGTTTATCCCTTTGTGGTTTGCACCCTTTGATTGCACAGTAATCAATTATTAGGGTGATCTCTCACAGTAAATATCAAGTTAAAAGGTGCTCTTCCCAGTGTTGCAACCGTCTATAACAAGTAGCGTTCCGGAGTGCGTCATGTACACATGAGTACAAACGGATTGTGAGGTGTAAGACGGGGATGGTCAGACCATGCATGTAGATAGCACTCGGTTGTCTTGAAGTTCTAGCAGAATAGTTCTGAGCTCAGAGCACAAAGCATCGAAAGACGAGCAAGAGTCATATGGAGATATGATCGACAAAAGCTTGCCCACCGATCAAAATTCTCGTCATCAGTGATGTACACATCAATGGCTGAGAACTAGACTTGGATCTTGAATCACTTAAAATCAATTATGAGAGATATTGATTTGAGTGGGAGCACAATTATGTATTAATTTAGTTTAATCACTAGTGCAAATTAATTATGAATAATGTCTATGTGTAGTTTGCATTATAGTTGTAGAATTATGGCTCATGGTTCCACCTTTGTTATTGAAATTGAATGACTGTTATTTATCTGGTTGAATCTTTATGATTGAGAGGATCGTCCTCTAAAAGTGCCAAGGATTTTTGTCCTACTGCAAGCTTGCAATGCTCTCCTGCTAATGCTATGGATGATGAGACTCACGTCCTTTGATCCAAAAGAAAGAATTGCATTACGGTCTGCTTGCTTCCGAGAAACTCGAACTTCAAAATGTTTGGGATAGTTATATGATATTCTTGGAACTGAAAATTGTTTTCAGAAACAAACAAAGGTTAAAAGATATGTGATATCTAAAAGAAGTGTTTTGTTTGCAAGTTCTAGTGAAGCGTTCAACTATGTTTAAGACTAAAATATGTAAGATCTGGAAGAACACCAGTCATGAGTTGATGGTGAGAACTTAAAGAGAAAGAACAAAACCAAAGGATGTGATGAGACTTACATGCCTAGGGAAGTTCGGGGCTCACGCCACTCTTAAGAAGTTAGATGAATTTTTCTGTTGAGTGGGAGAAATATTGAAAGTAAAACTATAAGAAGTTTAGAGGCAGAAAGAAAAGAAGACTGGAATGTCCAACTCAGGTATGAATGTCATACAAGTTATAAGATGTAGAGAAAGTTGGTCAAGTAAAGTGTGATTCTTGAGAACTGTGATTAAATTGTTAAACACTAAATTCTTCAGGAATTGTGGTTAAATGTTGATCACAAGGATACCGACTCCATTGCATGATGTTGCGAATCGATGCAAGAATTACTATGGCCTAATGACCAAAAAATTAATGAGGTTAAAATATGTGTTGAAAATTTTATAAAAGTTATGATACTTTTTCATCAAACACATTACCTCTAAATTTATTGTCATGATTCATTTTAGAGTTTAATACACTCTAGCCCATTGCATAGAAGTTGCAAGGAGGTGGTTCATAAGAGAACAATAGTTTTTCGATGTAATGAACAAAAGGGCCATACTCCTATTGTGAATAGGATGTAAGTTATGAATATTGATGATAGAATTGAACATCTATAACACTGACTATAAGTGTCACAAGACTAAAAGAATACCACATGTGTGTGACACTGCATTTAGTCACATTGGAGAAACCCGCATGGAGAAATTCCATAGTGATGGATTTTGGAGTTATATGATTGTGAATCATCTAACAGTTCACTAGTGGAAAAAGTGCTAGCCACAACTTCTGTTGGTGGCGCGTCATTTTCCAGCAACGCCAGCACTATTTTTTTTCAAATAGTGCTGGCGTCCGCATATTTGGTACGCCATTGATACGGCCATACCGCTGGCATAGAAGTTTTCTTTCACGACATAGATATTCTCTGAGTTTTTTTTTCTGTTTGTTACCGTTTTCTATGGCGTAGCCCATTAGGCCCATGCTAGCACTATCCATGTTCTAACTTCCCCGTACAGTAAAAAAACACTAGTCTGATTCACCGCATCACATCATTTTCACCTTCTTCATCCCCCCTTCTCGACCAGCACCGCCGCCGCCACCTCCCGACCATGCCGCTCTTCGCCGCCGGAACTGCGCGGCCGCCGCCAACTTCGGCAAGGAGGTGAGATCTGCCCTCTTCCCCTCGCGAATCTTCTTCCCCTCCCCAAGCGTCTCCCTCCGGAGGTGGATCTGAGCCAGAAAATTTGTTTTGATAGATGGAGTAGATGATTGGTTCATATATGAATGGATGGATGGATGAATGGATAGTGCTAGTTTTTTTTATATTAGTACTGTGATATTTAGTAGAAATTGATTTATTTGTACTGTGATTTATTAGTACAAATTGATATATTAGGTAGATGATATTGGCATTGGTTTTAGTCGATGCATATTTTTACAAGATACCACTATGATTTATTATGTGTATGATCTTTATATTGTACTATGTTAGTGCACAATTCAACTTAGTGTTCCATATGTTTTGTGTAGAATGGATAAAGAACCACCATGTTGACTGTGCAAGTCAAGGTGCCGGACCAGCCTTTGTACTGCCACGTGTTCGACATCTACTTCTAGCCTAGTTTTATTCCTGCAACGGTAAAAAATTATGTGAACCTTCTAACAGTTTTTGCGTTGTTTTTGTTACTATTTCAACTAATGCATTGTGTGTGTGTTTTTTGTTTTTTTCTTACACAGATCGTCCCATGCAATCTGAGATTGGCATTCAATGAGCTCACAGGAGACACCGTGACCTTTGACGCTCCTGGGGGGCCCTACACTATGCAGGTCGAGAAGGGGCGAAAGATAACCCAGGTTTTAGGAGATGGATGGGATCGTTTCATCGCCCGCATGCGTCTTAGTGGGGGTGAATTGATCAGCTTCTCCTTCAGAGGAGAAAGTCCTAGGCTTTCTGTTATCTATTTGAATTTGATTGCCGATACTTTGGATGAAGATGACGAGGATTCTGATGATGATGATTCAGATGATGAGGATTCTGATGATGATGAGGATCCACTTAATGAAGCCCTCTATGCCCAAAGACTAAAGCTGAGCGACGAGGAATCGGGCAACCTCTGGGACATACTTCCGCCACGTGAATACTACGTCGGGATGCCATTCGTGACCCGCCTCACAAGGACGAATGTTAAACAACATCTCATGGTATTTTACTTATTAGTGTAGTAATTAGATGATATGCATGCTTAATTAGTGTAGTAGTTGGATGATATGCATGTTGTAGTATAATGTGATGATATGCTTAATTAGTGTAGTAATTTGATGATATGCTATTAGTGTAGTAATTTGATGATATGCTTAATTAGTGTAGAATTTTATGATATGCATGCTGTAGTAATGTGATGATATGCTTATATAGTGTAGTATAATGTGATGATATGCGTAGTGTAGTGATGTGATGATATGCTTAGTGTTGAATCTGATGATATATGTGGATTGAAGTGTATGCTTTGTTGATAATTGCGCATGACATGCTCATTTATCATATCTAGTGTTTTCAGAAATTACCTAAGAAGCTATCTCTGAGTTGTGGCATCGAGTCGGATGAAGAAGGCATGGCTGGACTACGCCTTACTAGAAGGGGCTCCACCACCAGCTGTGCCTATGCAGTGGACACGGACGGTCGCACTGTCTTCAACCGGGTGGGGTGGAAGAAGTTCCTTCGTGGCAATAATCTTCGGGTTGGACAGGCCATCCTACTCACTGTTACGAACACCGCGCGCCATGACTTGAGGATGATGACCATCATCAACCTCATTTAGAAGTGGCTGGGCCATCGATGTGAAATGAACTGCTTATTAACTATGTTAGCTCGTGTTTGTGAGTACTTGTCGTTTATTACCGCTATATATATATATATCTAACTACTACTGTTTGTGATCGATTGTCACTATTATTAACTGCTAATTAATGGTCTATTAGCTGGTATTATTCTACTGTGTGCTATTTTATACGTGCTTAGTCCTAATGTGAAATGCTAAATGTTATATATGGTGGGGAAAAATTATTTTTTTGGCCGCTCGAAACGTTCGTGGCGTGTGATATGTCCATTTTGCATCATGTTTTCCTACTGTTATTTATAGTGTTTTTAATCAATATAACACTTTGTGGAGCAATTCTAATGCCTTTTCTCTCTTAATATGCAAGATTTACATAAAGAGGGAGATTGTCGGCAGCTGGAATTCTGGACCTGAAAAGGCTATGTCAAAGATACCTATTCTGCACATCTCCAAATGAGCTGAAATTTCACAGAGATTTATTTTGGAATAAATAAAAAATATTGGAGAGAAGAAGTACCAGAGGGGGCCACCCAGGTGCCCACGAGGCACCAGGGCGCGCCCACCCCCCCTAGGCGCGCCCTGGTGGCTTGTGGGGCCCCTGGCCAGCCTCTGGTGCCCATCTTCTGGTATATAAGCCCATTTGCCCTAGAAAAAAAATAAGAAGAAGACTTTTGGGACGGGGCACCGCCGTCTCTAGGCGGAACTTGGGCGGCAGCACTTTTGCTCTCCGGCGAAGCGATTTCGCCGGGGATACTTCCCTGCCGAAGGGGGAAATCGAAGCCATCGTCATCACCAACAACCCTCTCATCGTGGGAGGACCAATCTTCATCAACATCTTCACCAGCACCATCTCATCTCAAACCCTAGTTCATCTCTTGTATTCAATCTTTGTCTCAAAACCTCAGATTGGTACCTGTGGGTTGCTAGTAGTGTTGATTACATCTTGTAGTTGATGCTAGTTGGTTTATTTGGTGGAAGATTACATGCTCAGATTCTTAATGCTATTCAATACCCCTCTGATCTTGGACATGAATAAGATGTGTGAGTAGTTACTTTTGTTCTTGAGGACATGGGAGAAGTCTTGTCATAAGTAATCATGTGAATTTGGTATTCGTTCGATATTTTGATGATATGTATGTTGTTGATTCTCTTAGTGGTGTCATGTGAACGTCAACTACATGACACTTCACCATCTTTGGGCCTAAGGGAATGCATTGTGGAGTAGTAATTAGATGATGGGTTGCTAGAGTGACAGAAGCTTAAATCCTAGTTTATTCGCCATTCCGTAAGGGACTGATTTGGATCCATATGTTTAATGCTATGGTTAGATTTATCTTAATTCTTCTTTCGTAGTTGCGGATGCTTGCGAGAGGGGTTAATCATAAGTGGGAGGCTTGTTCAAGTAAGAACAGCACCCAAGCACCGGTCCACCCACATACCAAATTATAAAAGTAGCGAACGCGAATCAAACAAACATGATGAAAGTGACTTGATGAAATTCCCGTGTGTCCTCAAGAACGCTTAGGTTATTATAAGAGACCGTTTCAGCCTGTCCTTTGCTACAAAAAGGATTGGGCTACCTTGTTGCACCTTAGTTACTATTGCTACTTGTCACTTGTTACAAATTATCTTGCTATCAAACTACTCGTTACCGATAATTTCAGTGCTTGCAGAAAATACCTTGCTGAAAACCGCTTGTCATTTCCTTCTGCTCCTCGTTGGGTTCGACACTCTTACTTATCGAAAGGACTACGATTGATTCCCTATACTTGTGGGTCATCAAGACTCTTTTCTAGCGCCGTTGCCGGGGAGTGAAGCTCCTTTGATGAGTGGAATTTGGTAAGGAAACATTTATATTACGTGCTGAAATTTATTGTCACTTGTCACTATGGAAAGTAATCCTTTGAGGGGCTTGTTCGGGGTATCTTCACCGCGACCGAAAGCAATAAGAGTTGCTCCTCAACCTATTGAACCTACTGAAAATATTTATTATGAAATTCCTTTGGGTATGATAGAGAAACTGCTAGCTAATCCTTATGCAGGAGATGGAACGGTACATCCTGATATGCACTTGATCTATGTGGATGAAATTTGTGGATTGTTTAAGCTTGCAGGTTTATCCGGAGATGGAGGTAAGAAGAAAGTATTCCCTTTATCTTTGGAGGGAAAGGCATTGACATGGTATAGGCTATGTGATGATACTAAAACATGGGACTGGAACCAGTTGAAGCTGGAATTCCACCAGAAATTTTATCCTATGCATTTGGTTCATCTTGATCGGAATTATATATATAATTTTTGGCCTCGTGAAGGAGAAAGCATCGCTCAAGATTGGGGGAGGCTTAAGTACATGATGTACACATGCCCCAACCATGAGCTCTCAAGAGAAATTATCTCACAGAATTTTTATGCTCGGCTTTCTCATGATGATCAAACCATGCTCGATTCTTCTTCGACTGGCTCCTTTATGAAGAAAACTACTGAATTCAGATGGGATCTTCTGGAAAGAGTTGATAAGAAATTAAATGTTATCCATTATGCTAGTAAAACTCTAGACAGTGCTCAAAGAAATTATGCTACTACTGAGAAAGAATTTCTGGCAGTTGTGTTTGCATGTGATAAATTCAGATCTTACATAGTTGATTCTAAAGTAATTGTTCACACCGATCATGCTGCTATTAAATACCTTATGGAGAAGAAAGATGCTAAACCTAGACTCATTAGGTGGGTTCTATTGCTACAATAATTTGACTTGCATATTACTGATAGGAAGGGAGCTGAGAACCCCGTAGCTGATAACTTGTCTAGGTTGGAAAATATTCTTGATGACCCACTACCTATTGATGATAGTTTTTCCAATGAGCAATTAGCTGTCATAAATGCTTCGCGTAGTACTCCTTCGTATGCAGACTATGCTAATTATATTGTTGCTAAATTTATACCACCTAGTTTCACATACCAACAAAAGAAAAAGTTCTTCTTTGATTTAAGACATTACTTCTGGGATGACCCACATCTTTATAAAGAAGGAGTAGATGGTATTATTAGACGTTGTATACCTGAGCATGAACAGGAACAAATCCTATGGAAGTGTCATTCCGAGGCTTACGGAGGACACCGTGCGGGAGACAGAACTGCACATAAGGTACTGCAATCTGGTTTTTATTGGCCTACTCTTTTCAAGGATGCTCGTAAGTTTATCTTATCTTGTGATGAATGTCAAAGAATTGGTAATATTGGTAGACATCAGGAAATGCCTATGAATTATTCACTTGTTATTGAACCATTTGATGTTTGGGGATTTAATTATATGGGACCTTTTCCTTCCTCTAATGGGTATACACATATTTTAGTTGCTGTTGATTACGTTACTAAGTGGGTAGAAGCTATTCCAACTACTATTGTTGATCATAACACTTCTATTAAAATGCTTAAAGAAGTTATTTTCCCGAGGTTTGGAGTCCCTAGATATTTAATGACTGATGGTGGTTCACATTTTATTCATGGTGCATGCCGTAAACTGCTTGCTAAATATGATGTCAACCATAGAATTGCATCTCCCTATCACCCTCAATCTAGTGGTCAAGTTGAATTGAGCAATAGAGAAATAAAGTTAATTTTGCAAAAGACCGTCAATAGATCTAGAAAGAATTTGTCTAAGAAACTTGACGATGCATTATGGGCTTATAGAACTGCTTATAAAAATCCTATGGGTATGTCTCCTTATAAAATGGTTTATGGAAAAGCATGTCATTTACCTCTTGAGTTAGAACATAAAGCATATTGGGCAATTAAAGAACTCCATTATGATTTTAAACTTGCTGGTGAAAAGAGGTTATTTGATATTAGCTCGCTAGATGAATGGAGAACCCAAGCTTATGAAAATGCCAAATTGTTGAAAAAAAGTTAAAAGATGGCATGATAAAAGAATTCAAAAACGGGAATTCAAAGTGGGTGAGTATGTTCTATTGTACAATCTTCATTTTAGATTTTTTGTAGGAAAACTTCTCTCTAAATGGGAAGGACTATATATCATCGAGGAAGTTTATCGCTCTGGAGCCATTAAGATCAATAACGCCGAAGGCACTAATCCGAAGGTGGTCAATGGGTAAAGAACTAAGCATTACATTTCAGGTACACCTATTAATGTTGAAACTAACATTATTCAAATTATGACACCGGAGGAATACATAAGAGAGACCTTCCAGAACACTCTAGAACCCTGAAAAGGAAGAGGTACGTGATACGGTAAGTAAACCGACTCCAAAAATTCCATAATAATACTTTCTGTCAGTTTTGGAATATTAGAAAAAATACAAAAATAAGAAACAGCCGAGGGGACCCACGAGGTGCACACGAGGCACCAGGGCGCGCCCACCCCCCTGGGCGTGCCCTGGTGGCTCGTGGGCCCCTCGTGAGCCTTCCCGACTCCGTTTTCTTCTGCAATACTTGTTTTGCAAGATAAAAATTCTTTATATATACTCCCGGACGTTTTGACCACCGTATCGTGGAACTATCCTTTGTTCTTGTTTTGTGCTATTTTTCTGACAGATCTAGATCGCCATGGCTCCACCAAGCTCTTCCAAGGACAAGTTCTATGAGAAGGTCATCAACCCCTACCTCCCGGAGGTGATGAAACACCCTCAAGCCATCGAGATGCGTGAGGGGGTGCTTCACATCCGAGATGTTCAAGGGCCCAAGAAGACCGGGAGCGTGGAGGCCAGGCTCGAAGCGGTGGAGCAGGAGATTTTCAAGTGCCAAGGGATGGTGGAACGTGGACTCAGCGCCAACCACTCCATGATCACGGAATTCACCCATGATCACAAGGTGGATGGCCAATCAATGGGGGACATCGTCTTCAAGCTCAACGAATGAATTGACTATCTCCAAGGCCAAATCTATGATCTTCAAAACCAAAATTTTGAGTATGAGGCAAGATTCAAAGGTATGATTTTAGCTGCAAGTTTCAGGACTCTGGAGACTCGTTCATCCTTTTATGATAGGGAACCTATGCCATGGAAGCCGGAGGACAAGCCTACCACTTCATCACCACCATCATCAACGAAGAAAGAAACTTGAGTACATGGGTATGGGCACTCCCCTTGGCCTGTGCCAAGCTTGGGGGAGGTGCCCCGGTATCGTATCATCATCACTTTTATTATCTTTACCTATTTTTAGTTCGATCCTTAGTTTTTTTTTGAGGGCTAACGACAGTGGGAAAGGCTCCAACTGACCTTCTTTCTTTTTATTAATAGATATCAGGGGTCAGCTATACAAAGAAAACTTACATGGGGTAAGGTGTTAGGTTAGCACAAGATGGGGTAAAGGATGTCTATGAGAAAGATTACAGGAGGAAAGTGGAAGGGCCAAGAAAACGGCTACAGAGGTGATTGCTATAATTACAACGAATGCACAAAGGAAAGTATAAATGGAATTTGCTGCTGTTTGGCTCTATGCTGGAGGAGTTCAAAGTCCTTCTTAAATCTGATCAATCAAGATGCATGAGATGGGGGTATTCCTCTGAATAGTTTGTCATTGCGTTCCTTCCCAATCGCCCAAGCTGCCACTGTAAAAACCTCCATAAACATGGGTTTATTCCAGGCTGCTCTACCTGCATGTACCATCTGCAATCTGCAACTAGACTGAGGCCAGGAGATCCCAAGCGTGCCCCAGCATGAGACACTGCATGGACAGTGGAAGAAGAGATGTGCCAGGCTTTCCTCATGTGGATCATTGCACAACAAGCAACTATAGTCATCATTGGCAATCCTATAATGTCTCCTTCTCATCATATTTCTTGTATTTAAGCGGTCTGCTAGCAAAAGCCACAAAAACATTTTCCATTGCATGGTGCACTTAGACTTCCAAATCCAAGTAAATGCCTCATCCACATTCATCTCAGAGAAGCAGTAGTTATAGAATTTACTTGTCCTGAATTCGGATGCCCCCAAACGCAGCACCAAGAGTCCTTCACTCTATTATCATTATTGAGGTTAGCAGTGACAAGTTGTAGGTCTTGAAGCTCTGCTCTAGCCTGGACGGACAGAGGAAGGTGGGAAATTTGGCTGAGGGTGTCAGATGCCAGCATTTGTTTGACAGAGATGTCCTCCTCCTTACAGAACGAGTAGGCCCGGGGATGAGATATCGACAGCTGCTCCTGTTGCCATAGGTCTTTCCAAAATAACGCCGTATCCCCCGTGGCAACCTTGATCATCGTGACCCCTCTGTATTCATCTGACAGTTGCAACAAGTCACGCCACCAAAACGACCCACAAGGATCAGAAGCATGTGGTATTTTGTGGGTGTAATAGGTATTCCAAATCAGACCGACCCATGGCGCTTCATTTTTGTTGTAGAATTTGTGCAGTTGTTTCATCAACAGTCCTCTGTTCTGGACTTTGAGGTTGATGATCCCTAGGCCACCCTTGGACTTAGGCCGACACACTAGTTCCCAAGTTGCGAGAGAATTTCTTTTCATCCCATCATCTGATTTCTTCTGCCATAAGCAACATCTTCGCAGTTTGTCCAAGTGTTCCACAATCCTTGGGTGAACTTTGATCGAGCACATAGCGTATATTGCCAGGGATGTGACAACGGAATTGACAAGTGTTAGCTTGGATCCATAGTCCAGGAGGGAAGCAGCAGCCGGAATCCTTCTCTGGACCGAGGATACAAGGAGCATGAGGTCCGCAACTAAAGGTCTTGTCGTCCCCATGGGCAAGCCAAGGTACGTGAATGGCATTTGCCCAATCGCACATCCAAAGATTTGAGATAGCTCTTCTGTCTTCATGCTGGACAAGTTGATGGGTACGAGGGTTGATTTGTGAAAGTTAATTCTCAGACCCACAGATGCAGCAAACTGGATCAGAATTTGTTTCATACGGTTAGCCTGAATTGGACATGCTTGCATGACCACAATTGTGTCGTCGGCGTACTGAATGATGGGGTAGTTAGTGTCCTGAGTTGGGATGGGCTGCTGCAGCTCTCCCTTGGCGTGAGCATCATTTATGGCTGATTGTAGGAGGTCTGCCACGAGGACAAAAAATCAGCGGTGACAGGGGGTCTCCCTGTCGGACCCCGCATTTACACTTAAATTGTCTCCCTGGAGTGCCATTAAGAAGGACAACTGATGTGCCCGACGAGAAGATGCATTTGATCCAGTTCAACCATCTCTCAGAGAATCCCATATGCTTCATGATCTCAATCATTGGCTCATGCTCGATCGTGTCGAAGGCTTTTGCGAAGTCCAGTTTCAGCAGACAACAAGCACGCCCCGAAGCCTGGCACTGATGTATGTATTCAAATGCCCAGCTCAAATAGTCCTGGATCGACCTTCCCTTGAGGAAGCCGTACTGATTACGATGGACAATCTGAAGGATAACACGCTGGAGACGGTTGGCTAACAACTTCGTAATAATCTTGAGGCAGCAATTCAAGAGTGTAATGGGTCTGTAGTCATTGGCGGACTCTGGTGATTGTACTTTTGGTATGAGCGTGATAAAACCAGAATTGAGACTCTGTAAGTCTAAATTGCCCTCATAAAAATCAAAGCACAACCTATAGAAATCCTCTTTTATAATATGCCAACAAGATTTGAGAAAACACCCGTTGAAGCCGTCCGGACCTGGTGCCCTGTCATTTGGCATTTCTGTAACCACCTTATCGATCTCATCTCTAGTAAAAGGTACCGTGAGCTCATCAAGACCCTGCACTTTTTTTATGATCTGAGGTAAATTAAATAACATATTACAATGACTGGATTGTCCCAATCTCTCTCTGTATGTGTTAAATAACACCTCCTCTTTACCATTGTGGTCAGACACAGTGGAACCATCCTGGAGTTTCAGTGTTGCAATCGAATTTCTGTGGAATCTTTCAGAAGCGGCCGCATGAAAGAATTTTGTGTTATCACCACCACATTGGAACCATCTTACTGTATATCTTTTTTTCCAGTACTCTTGCTTATATTTTAGCTGAGTTATGAGATGAGACTTGAGGATATTTCTGAAGTTACGCTCTGGTATGGTTAGGGCTCTCTTATCCTCAATCCCTTCGAGTTCAAGCAATGCCCAATTACAGTTGTCAATGCAACAGTTTAAGCGAGAGATGCTCTTGCTCCATCTCTTAAGGGCATATCTAAGGTTTTTCAATTTTTTGCTTAACAGGGCCGCCGAGGATGTGGCGTGGCAGTATTTATCCCAAGATTGCTGCACTATTTGGAAAAACCCAGGGTGAGATATCCAGAAGTTTTCGAATCTGAAGATTTTGCTCTTGGGCACATTTGACTCAATGTTGACAATACAAGGCGTATGATCGGACACTGGTTTCGGCAGAGGTGTGACTATTGTGTTGGGATAGGTCGTGGTCCAATTCGCCGAGGTGAAATACCAATCTAGCTATTCTAGCAAAGGATTTGTTTGCATGTTACTCCAGGTAAACATGCGTCCCTTGATAGGAATCTCCAGGAGAGACTGAGAGTGTATAAAATCATTGAAGGTTAGCATATCGTTGACATTACCACCAGGTTTATTGCGATTTTCTGGGCTTCGGATGTAATTGAAATCCCCAACGATTAACCAATCTTCAGTTTCATTGATTTCGAGCTCAAACAACCAAGATGTGAAAATGGCTCTGTCTGGCCCATCACATGGCCCATACACATTAACTAGCGACCAACATTTAGCAGTTTGCAAGGAAGTGAAATTAACACCAATAGCAAAGGATTCAGAAAACATAGTGACACCCGCAAACACTGAGCTGTTCCACACTATGATCAGACCACCTGAGGCACCAACCGAGGGCACAAAAACAAACTGGTCGAAGTTCCTAGGACAGAAAAGTTTCACAAAAGACATATCAAACATAACTCTTTTGGTTTCTTGCAGACACACCACTAAACAACCACTACTAGAAATAGCATTACAAAGGGTCAGCTGCTTGCTTTCAGAGTTTATTCCGCGCACGTTCCAGCAAAGAACTTTCCAAAGCTGCCTTTGAGACATGGGATCACGTGCATCGCTCCAAGTCCTCCTCAGGGCTTGCTAGAAGCTTCGTGGGGCTAAGTTGATCAGGGTGAATTCCACACATATTAGTGCCAATACTCTGAATCGTGGATAAAGAAGTTGGCGGAGGTATATCAATGTTGATCTTCTCTTTGGCCAGTTCAACAGGAGCGGTAGCAGAGGAGGAGCACTCGACAAAAGGTTGCTTTCGAGCCTTGACTTTAGACACAGGCTGCTTGCGATCAGACGGTGGTGGGACCCTAAACCCATCATATTTATTGCATCTGGTACTATGCCTGAGCAAAGTTGTGTCAATATGCTGAGTTTCATTCTGTATCATCTGCACAAGAGGTGCTGGCTGACATGAACTGACGTTGATATCCTCAGACTCCATATCCTGCCCAACAAGTGAAGCGGGAGCGATCTGGTTTGAAGAATGGGCTGGCATCTCAGGCTCAAGGCTGTGGTCCAGCCCAGTCTCGCTCAGGAGATCAGGAGCAGTCTGGTGTAGCAAGTAGTCAGCCAGATTCAGGGATTCAGCAACATTCAGAGATAGATTTACACCTTCCAGAACCAGACCAGTAGTGATGAGCATATGGAACTCTTTATCCCTGGGAACAGAGAACATAGTATATTGCGTAGCCACACACACCGCTGACAGTAAACCTCTCATGATAGCCAAAGGATTTATAGGGAACAACCCAGCCAACTCATCAGTAGGGCCGGTAATCGGGTTGACTAGTAGCATTATACTTGTCTGCTCAGGCGCCGCCATAATCTTTGGAGTGTATATGAGCTTCATCATACTACCCATCCAACGCAGAAATTCCAAGTCCGAGCCAAACCTCACTATGGCAGCAACACCTCCTGCGTTCATATCTTGGATTTTTTGTTTCACAATCCAAACTTGCCTGTGATGCGTGCTCTCACGTGTCCGAAGAATTCATGCAGTGTTTTTATCAAGAGTAACAACATCCTCATTAATCGGCAGTGTTTCAACCGATCGAATCTTTTGTTTCCAAATGAGTTTACCCTTTGACTGATTTGAACGACCACAATCTTGGGCCGAGTGGCCCAAAAAGGAACAAGTATTGCATCATATTCTGCCTGGGCAGAAAAAACCGAGATGGCCCCCTTGATTACAGACCAGGCAGATGGACTGAACAAATGAATGGCCCAGTAGGCCTACCCCTGCATGGGAACTGCACCTGCAAACACCATCATCAACGAGGACGTGACACCGCTCACAAAAGGAGCCCGGGCAATCATTACTGACATGTCCTAATCGCGAACATAAATCACAGAAATGTAACCGATTATAAATGAATTCCCGGGTGGGCACTTCCTGGATATTAATGGCCCTCATAACGCTGTCATCCTCATATCCCGCTTGCCAAAGATCCAGGATATGATGTAACTGAAAATCTGAAATCCTGTCCCATAACATAGCACGATATTTATCTCCACGAAAGGATGGAAGCCCCTGCCATCTCTCCGTAATATGTGGAGAAATTCTGAAATCCTGTCCCATAACATAGCACGATATTTATCTCCACGAAAGGATGGAAGCCCCTGCCATCTCTTCGTAATATGTGGAGAAATAAAAGAACCAAATCTCAACTGATTGTCTTGCCTCACCGGAAATGATAGTGAACCAAAAGTGATGTCGCCGGCGTTAGGCTCCGGCAAAGGACGTACATTCTGCGGTGACTGCAGGATACCCAAATGACAAAAAAGACTGGCAGACTCTGGCTGGATAGGATCATTAGCTTGAGATTTTAACCAGTTGGAACGAATGGCCGGTCCTTTAGATGCAGATAATTCAACCAGTTCCTTATCTGCATGCCACCCGCTGGAAGACTCCGATCGATTGGCAACACCTCGGAAGAGATGAAAGTGACATACGAAATCTGGCCAAATACGATCTTTGCATCACATTAAAGCCCGAACTCAAACCACCAATGCAGCATTGCAGAGCCAAACCAACTGATTCCACCGAGAGACGGAAGGAGGCTGAGGAGAATGATACCACCAGAAAGAATTCCATGGCATTGGGGGAGGGTGAGAAGTGGACCCTGGATTTGAAACGCTAACGCACCTGTGCCTCGACCGCAAGGCCAGTGGAGAAATCCCAATGGAGAAGCCCCTCCATGAAGATCGCCGGTGAGATCTACCTAGGAGCACCATGGGAGGGTGGGAGGGTGGGGTGGAGGAGCGCCATCCGCCACCGCCATCAAGGGGGAGGAGGCCAGTTCGATCCTTAGTTATTTCATGATTTAGTTGAATAAAAGTTTAGTATGATCTATTTTTGAGTGCTAGTTTCGTGATCTATCTATCTATGTAATTGAGTTGAGACTCATATAATAAAGATTAGTTTGAGTTTTTGCTTCTTTACTTTTATATTTCAATCCTAGCAATGAAAATAATGAAAAAAAAGATCATATGCTAATCTTATGGAAAGTAATGACATTACATAAAGAAAGTATAAGTGGTAAAATTTATTGAAAGTTAACAAACATAACATTGGTCAATGATGCAATTCATGAAAAAATTAATAAGGGAAGAGAAGATTCACATGCAAATACACTATCTTGGACATCTTTTATGATTGTGAGCCCCCATTGAGTATTTTATGTCAAATTGTTGACGTTGGATGATAACCCACAAGTATAGGGGATTAGTTGTAGCCTTTCTCGATAAATAAGAGTGTCAAACCCAACGAGGAGCTAAAGGTAGAATCAATATTCCCTTCAAGTTCTATCGACCACCGATACAACTCTACGCACACTTAACGTTTGCTTTACCTAGAACAAGTATGAAACTAGAAGTACTTTGTAGGTAATGCTAGAACTACTTTGCGAGAATAAAACTAAGAGTACTTTGCGAGAATAAAACTAGGAATAATTTGCAAGATAATAAAAGTTAGTTGTTTAGTAGAAAGCTTTTTGTAACACAAGAGAAAGATTTGTCCCTAGGAAATCGATAACTAGATCGGTAATCATTATTGCAATTTTATATGAGGGAGAGGCATGAGCTAACATACTTTCCGTACTTGGATCATATGCACTTATGATTGGAACTCTAGCAAGCATCCACAACTATCAAAGATCATTAAGGTAAAACCCAACCATAGCATTAAGTAACAAGTCCTCTTTACTCCCATACGTAACAACCCCCTTACTCGGGTGTAAGCTTCTGTCACTCTAGCCACCCACTATAAGAGAATTATGAACGTATTGCAAACCCTACAGCGGGAATCCCTCACGCTTGCGCGACACGGAGGGCACCATAGGACAGCACCAAAATAAAACATACAACTCAAACCAATCACGATCATCAATCAACCCATAGGACAAAACAAATCTACTCAAACATCATAGGATTGCCATACATCATTGGATAATAATATATAGCATTAAGCACCATGTTTAAGTAGAGATTACAGCGGGGAGAAGAGGTGTTACACCGCTACATAGAGGGGGAGAGAGTTGGTGTTGACGGCGGCGAAGTTATTGGTGTAGATTGCCGTCACGATGGTTCCCCCGGCGGCGTTCCGGCGCCACCGGGAGAGAGGGGGAGAGAGCCCCCTTCCTTCTTCTTCTGCCTTGTCCTCCCCCCTAGATGGGAGGAGAGTTTCCCCTCTGGTCCATGGCTTCCATGGCTCCCGGTGAGGAGGAGCCCCTCCGAGATTGGATCTCTCTCTCTGTTTCTCTTCTGTTTCGCGTTCCTGTTTTCTGGCCGAAAACCATTTCTTATTCCTAGAGATCCGTAACTCTGATTGTGCTGAAATTTTAACATGATTTTTCTCTCGATACAAGCTTCCTTGCGGCCGAAGAAGAGCCCCAACCGACTTACGGTGTGCCCACAAGGCACCACCACGCGGCCTGGGGGGGGGGGGTCGTGCCAAAGTGCCTTGTGGAGGCTGCGGGCCTCCGTTTGCGTTGATTCCACCTCCCAAAAATCACATATATTCCAAAATAATTCTCAATAAAATTTTATTACGTTTGGACTTCGTTTGATATGGATTTTCTATGAAAAAAAACAAGCAGAAAACAGGAACTGGCACTGGGCACTGGATCAATATGTTAGTCCCAAAAATAATATAAAATGTTGCCAAAAGTATGTGAAAGTTGTAGAATATTGGCATGAAACAATAAAAAATTATAGATACGACGGAGACGTATCAGCATCCCCAAGCTTAATTCCTGCTCGTCCTCGAGTAGGTAAATGATAAAAAGATAATTTTTTATGTGGAATGCTACCTAGCATAATCTTGATCATGTAATCTAATCATGGCATGAATATTAAGACACGAGTGATTCAAAGCAATAGTCTATAATTTGATATAAAGACATCAATACTCAGGCATCCCAACAAACAATCATGTCTTTCAAAATAAAAATGCTAAAGAAAGTTATCCCTACAAAATCATATAATCCTGTCATGCTCCATCTTCTTAACATAAAGTATTTATCATGCACTACCCCTATGACAAGCCAAGCAATTGGTTCATACTTTTTAACACGCTTCAGCTTTTTCAACTCCCACGCAATACATGAGCGCAAGCCATGGATATAGCACTATGGGTAGAATAGAGTATAATGGTAGAGATTAATAAGGAGAAGTCAAAAAGGGAGAAAGTCTCGCATCAACTAGGCAGATCAATGGGCTATGGAGATGCCCATCAATCGATATCAATGCGAGGAGTAGGGATTGCCATGCAACGGATGCACTAAGAGCTATAAGTGTATGAAAGCTCAAACTGAAAACTAAGTGGGTGTGCATCCAACTTGCTTGCTCATGAAGACCTCGGGCATTTGAGGAAGCCCATCATCGGAATATACAAGCCAAGTTCTATAATGAAAAATTCCCACTAGTATATGAAAGTGACAACATAGGAGACTCTCTATATGAAGAACATGGTGCTACTCTGAAGCACAAGTGTGGTAAAAGGATAGTAACATTGCCCCTTCTCTCTTTTTCTCTCATTTTTTTTCTTTTCATTTCTTTTTCTTTTTTTCTTCTCTTTTTTTTGTTGGGCTCTTTTTGGCCTCTTTTTTTTATTTTTATTTTTTTAGAACAGTCTCATGGACCTCATCCCCACTTTTTCGAGGACTCATTAGTCTCCACCATTCTTTCCTCACTGGGACAATGCTCTAATAATGATGATCATCACACTTTTATTTACTTACAACTCGATATTACAACTCAATAAAAAAATGATACAAGATGACTCTATATGAATGCCTCTAGCAGTGTACCAGGATGTGCAATGATCTAGTGTAGCAAAGATATCAAAAAATGGACAAGCCATGAAAATATGATGCTAGATATCTTACGATCATGCAAAGCAATATGACAATATATGCTCAAGTCATGTATATGATGATGATGGAAGTTGCATGGCAATATATCACGGAATGGCTATGGAAATGCCGTGATAGGTAGGTATGGTGGCTGTTTTGAGGAAGATATAAGGAGGCTTATGTGTGATAGAGCATATCATATCACGGGGTTTGGATGCACCGGCGAAGTTTGCACCAACTCTCGAGGTGAGAAAGGGCAATGCACGATACCGAAGAGGCTAGCAAATTGCGGAAGGGTGAGAGTGCGTATAATCCATGGACTCACATTAGTCATAAAGAACTCACATACTTATTGCGAAAGTTTATTAGCCCTCAAAGCAAAGTACTACTATGCATGCCCCTAGGGGGGAGGTTGGTAGGAGTTAACCATCGCGCGCCCCCGACCGCCACACAAAGGAAGACAATCAAGAATAAATCATGCTCCAACTTCTTAGCATAACGACAGACCATACGTGCATGCTTTGGGAATCACAAACCTTAACACCAATATTCTTACTAAACCACAATCATTCACTAGTACCTCCCACATATCACCATCTTAATATCGGAAAACTATTGCAAGGAATCAAACTTATCATAATCAGTGATCTACAAGTTTTATGTAGGATTTTATGACTAACCATGTGAATGACCAATTCCTGTTGACTCTCTAAATAGATATAAGTGAAGCATGAGAGTTTAATTCTTTCTAAAAAAGACTTGCCCACGCTCTAATAAATATAAGTGAAGCAAAAGAGTATTTTACAAATAACGGTTTTCCTATATGTAGAGAAACAGGCATCCAAACTTCAAATGATATAAGTGAAGCACATGAAGCATTCTATAAAGCCATACTCAAAAGATATAAGTGAAGTGCATGAAGCATTCTATAAATCAACTAAGGACTATCTCATACCAGCATGGTGCATTATTAAAAGAAAAATAAAAAGAAAACGACGCTCCAAGAATTTACGCATATCATGTGAACAAAACAAAAACCGAGACATACCGATAATTGTTGAAGAAAGATGGGATGCCTTCCGGGGCATCCCCAAGCTTAGACGCTTGAGTCTCCTTGAATATTTACTTGGGGTGCCTTGGGCATCCCCAAGCTTGAGCTCTTTCCTCTCCTTATTCTTCTCATATCGTTACCTCCTCGATCTTCGAACACTTCATCCACACAAAACTTAATCGAACTTTTTATTAGAGGGGTTAGTACATATAACATCAAATCCCGTCATGTCCTGCTGTAACATTATTGTATAATTATAATCAAACATTACCCACTGTATGCTATCACAATTCTATGGCTCCCAAGTCAATGGGGCTCAACAAGATTTCAAACATACGCAAATAACGAAACTATAACAGCAATCTGTGAAAACAGGACAGTCTGTAAAGATGCAAATGAAACATATACTTCTGTAACTCCAAAAATTCTGAAAAATTATTAAAAAATAAAAAATTTGCATGGCAGTACTGTGTAAAAATTTCAGAATTTTTGCATGTTCCAGTAAAATAAAAAAATTCAAGCACTACAGCAAAAGTTTCTGTTTTTTCACAGCACACACCAAACAAGAAATTTAAACATCCTAAAGGTAAATCTTGGCACATTATTTTTATAATACAATGGATTTGTACAAGGGGATAATTTTTTTTGCGAGAAACTTCCATGAAAAATTCTACATTGTTTCCATGAGCATGAGCACAAGTGTTCAAGGTCGACCCTCACTTCTCCAATGCATAACCTTCCAATCGCTTCTCTTTTTGAAATACTTTTTAGGTTCCCCTCGATATTTTTTTTGTTTTTAAACTTTTTAAAAGCACACAACAGAAATAAATGACTCTCTAAAACTTCCGGGTTGTCTCCCAGGCAGCGCTTTCTTTAAAGCCATTAAGCTAGGCATAAAGTGCTCAAGCAATCGATCCACCCGGATCCCAAGGTATATCAAAGACAATTTTAATTAACAATGATTTAAAATTTAGTAGTGAGCACAAAGCAACATATATCATGCAATTACGAAGTCTAACTCTCTTCCTATGCATCGGCATGTCATAAAAGAACAATTCATGCACATCAAGTAAAGGCCAATGCATAGTATAAACAGTTTCTTGCAATTTTATAGTATTGGAAACATAGAGAGGTAGAGATGTAGTTCCTCTCTCATAATAATTGCAATTAGGAGCAGCGAGCACATGCATATTATATTCATCAAAATCATCATGTGCAACAGTAAAACGCAACCCATCAATATAATCCTTAATAAGCACAAACTTCTCCGATATAGTGTAGTTTGGAGAATTCAAAAAGATAATAGGACTATCATGTGTGGGTGCAATAGCAACAATTTCATGTTTAACATAAGGAACTATAGCAAGTTCATCTCCATAAGCATCATTCATATTGGCATCATGGCCACAAGCATAGCAAGCATCAATTTCATCAAAAAGGGATATTTCAGACGCATCAAAGGGATCATAGCATTCATCATAGCATTCATCCTTCGGTAAGCACGAAGGGAAATTAAACAATGCATGAGATAAAGAGTTACTCTCATCAGAAGGTGCGCACGGGTGATCAATCCTCTCTTCCTCCTTTTGTTCTTCGCTCTCCTCCTCAATTTTTTCATCTAACGAGCTCACAGTGTCATCAATTTCTTCTTCCATAGATTCCTGCAAAATATTAGTCTCTTCTTGGACAGCGGAGGTGTCCTCAATATATTCTTTCGCATAAGCATAGTTTTCATAGCAATATTTAAGTATGGCAAAATTTTCAGATTTGTAAAGAGTAGCATCACACTTTTTAATCAAAGAAGCAATTTCATATGAACCCTTAAAAGCACAAATTCTTCTATTTGTTCAATATCATAGTAACTATGAACACCTCTGGCATAAGAGGATAAGATTCCATTATCCTTAAACTCACATTGGTACTGAAGGTGTTTTTTAGGGTCTTCAGAACAACAAGTAAAATCATGTATTAATATGATGCCATAAGAGTTTCCCTTTTTGAGACAAGCGGTGTCGCACAAAATAAGCATGCTCATCTAATGATTTTCCCTCAACTAATCTAGTTGGGTTTTCAGCACGAGCACAAAGGGATTGAAGATGATCCAAGTAGAAAGCTTCAGCAGTATGATAGATTTTGGGTGGTTCTTCAACCATTGGTTTAGCAAGTACAACTAATTTTTTTGGTATTTTACGTTTCCTACCCATAACTAAAGATAGAAAACAAGAGCACAAAATAAAAACTAGTTAGTGATAAAGCAAACAAGCACACACGAGAATATCAACCCCACGCTATTGCTCCCCGGCAACGGTGCCAGAAAAAAGTGTTGATAACCCACAAGTATAGGGGATCAGTTGTAGCCTTTCTCGATAAATAAGAGTGTCGAACCCAACGAGGAGCTAAAGGTAGAATCAATATTCCCTTCAAGTTCTATCGACCACCGATACAACTCTACGCACACTTAACGTTTGCTTTACCTAGAACAAGTATGAAACTAGAAGTACTTTGTAGGTAATGCTAGAACTACTTTGCGAGAAAAAAACTAAGAGTACTTTGCGAGAATAAAACTAGGAATAATTTACAAGATAATAAAATTTAGTTGTTTAGTAGAAATCGTTTTGTAACACAAGAGAAAGATTTGTCCCTAGGCAATCGATAACTAGACCGGTAATCATTATTGCAATTTTATATGAGGGAGAGGCATGAGCTAACATACTTTCTGTACTTGGATCATATGCACTTATGATTGGAACTCTAGCAAGCATCCGCAACTACCAAAGATCATTAAGGTAAAACCCAACCATAGCATTAAGTAACAAGTCCTCTTTACTCCCATACGCAACAACCCCCTTACTCGGGTGTAAGCTTCTGTCACTCTAGCCGCCCACTATAAGAGAATTATGAACGTATTGCAAACCCTACAGCGGGAATCCCTCACGCTTGCGTGACACGGAGGGCACCATAGGACAGCACCAAAATAAAACATACAACTCAAACCAATCACGATCATCAATCAACCCATAGGACAAAACAAATCTACTCAAACATCATAGGATTGCCATACATCATTGGATAATAATATATAGCGTTAAGCACCATGTTTAAGTAGAGATTACAATGGGGAGAAGAGGTGTTACACCGCTGCATAGAGGGGGAGAGAGTTTGTCACGCCCAATATGCGATCCTATCCTCAAGGGACTCGGAGGCCCCACCAGGGATAGAAGCGCATATCGAAGACGCTTGCAAGGTGGATATCATTACATCGTACCATGTACAGAATAGATGGGGATACATACAAATACATACAGTCATCACAGGAATACATCAATACATAGCAAACACCATACAGAAGAGCAGAATCCGATTACGGATGAAACACAAACGAAAAACACGAATGACATAAACCCTGCTAGCCCAAGCTGCCGACCAGGAACCTATCCCAAGATCGACGAAGAAGAAGAAGCAAAAGAAGAACTCCAAAAAAAAAACGCGCATCGCTCTCCCGTCAAATCATCGCATTACCTGTACCTGCATCTATTGTTGTAGTAATCTGTGAGCCACGAGGACTCAGCAATCCCATAATCATGGGTAACAAGACTATCAAAGCTTAAATGGGTATGGAAGGGTAAGGCGGTGAGGTTGCAGCAAGCACTAAGCATTGTATGGTGGCTAACTTACGAGTACAAGAATAAGAAGAGTAACTACGCATAACGGTCGCAAACTAATAATGATCAAGAAGTGATCCTAAACACCTACTTATGAGTACAAACATAACCTCACCGTGTTCTCTTCCCGAACTCCCTCGAAAAGAGACGATCACGGTTACGCACGCGGTTGGTGTATTTTAATTAGATTTTTAGTGTCAAGTTCTCTACAACCAGAGGTCATAAATTTCCAAGTCGCGACATAATCGCGGGCACGGCTTCGCATAAGATTTAACCCTACAGGGGTGTTCCAACCTGGTCCATCACAAACCAACACAAGCTACGGTGGAAGACCTCAACCTCAAGAAAACCCGATCAACCTCGAGTCAGCCCGAAGTATCCTCGGAATCCCGGTGCACAAGACATTTCGACAATGGTAAACAAGTCCAGCAAGACCTCCCAGCATGCCGACACCCTGATAGTAGCCGCGTGTATCTCGTCTCAGGCCACGACTGGATGAGCAGTCCGTACAACTAAAACCAGTGCCTTGAGTTTCCTCGTGGTGGCGCTGCAAGGGGCTCTAGTTTGGACCAGCACCATCAGCACTGGCCCACCTGTATTATGTTGAATGAAGAATCTTTGGGTTCATGATGCCCTATGCAAAATTAATTATTTAATTCAGTATTATTATGTTGGCAAATGTTAAAACCAAAGTTGGGCCTTGCTGGAAGCGTTTATTCAAAGCGAACTGTCAAGAGGGTCCCATAACCCCTAAGCATGTTAGGAATGCTAATCAAGGAACATAACACCGGTATTACGGAAACCAGGGCGGCATGAGTCGAACAAAACACCCGGCAAAAGGCCGAGCCTTCCACCCATTACCTAGTGTATAGATGCATTAATTAAATAAGAGATATTGTGATATCCCATGATATCCATGTCCCAACATGGAACAACCTGCAACTGCACCTACAACTAGCAACACTATAAGAAAGGGGCTGAGCAAAGCAGTAACATAGCCAAACAATGGTTTGCTGGGTAGGGTGGTTAAAGGCTGTATTATGGCATATGAGAGGCTAACATATATGTGGTAGGAAGCGTGACATAGCGATAGCAACGAGACAACTAGCAAGCAAAGATAGTAGAGATATCCAAGGTCATGATCATCTTGCCTGAAATCCCACTCGGAAGAAGAACGAGTCAATGAAGAAGACGAACCAACGTAGTCGAACGAATCCTCACAATCGCAACGAAACCGGAAACTATCGAGAAGAAGCACAACCGGAAAGAAGCAAACAACATGGTAAACAAACAAGCATAAACATGGCATGATGCACAACAAAATATGATGCATGTCAGGTTTAATGAGGCATGGCATGGCAAATTGCAAGAAGCAAATACTACACGTTAAGTGAAGCCCAATATGCAACGAGTTGCATATTGACGAAACTCCACATCAATTATTTAGTGCACTCCCGTTTATGCTACACATCAACATTAAATGTTTGTTAACATGGCAAGAGGTGAAGCATAATTAAACTATCTATCTAGGCAATTCAAATGAGGCCGGAAACAACAAATAACAATTCCGGAAAATCCCCATTTGTAAATTTCGAATTTGGTACTGATCTGAGTTAAACACAATGTTAAAGTGGTTAAACAGCAAGTTAACATGCACCATGATGATCTACACGTTTTTCTAATCAAGTTACATATGTAGATCATTTAATTCGGAGCTACGGGCTAGAAGATATGAGCTAAACAAGTTTAACATGGCAATAATGCAAAATGCATGCAAACATCAACCACAAACACTCAAATCAAGGATGCAACATGGCAATATGAATCTACACACAAATTTAAGCAAGTTTCATATAGGACATGATCAAAACGGAGCAACGGTTCAACAATTACAATCAACACAAGTTATAATAACAATCTACCCAAAACAGCAACATAGCACTTCGCAAGCATCAAAACAACATGCTACAGTGCTAGAACATGGCATCTAATGGCACATCATGGTAGTACATAGCATGGATCTCAAATCATTCAACATGGGCATAATCGTAGGAGCAATAGATTCGTGGCAATCATCAATACAATAGGCAACTATGAACATGCTGACTAGACAGTCTGGGATTGCAACAGTTATCTCATGATGCTGACTTGGAATGCACAAAACAGCAAGCATAGCAATTTTACTAATCATAAAATTGACATGAGCATACAGTAGACATGCAATCTTCAAATTACTCCATTGGCACAAGTTCATAGGATGCACAGATTAATTACTATGATTTTTGCAAAATGGAACATTCTGTTAACAGGTTGACAGATTTAACATGATGGCAACTTGGGAACAACAAAGAGACATGCTACAGGAGCTTACATGGCAACCAAGGGCATGGCATCAAAGTAGACATTACATAGACCAAATCACACGAAGGAACCATATGCATATGAGCTCTAGATTAGTGGTTACCATCAAGCAAAGTTGACAAGTTTTATCACAGACAGCTTTTACTTAAAACAGCAACATTGACTAGGCATGTTTACAAGCTCATGTCAGTCACATCATGGCATGAAATAAATACTAACAGCAAGAAGACATGAAAATGCTCCAAAGCCATGTCGACAAGATGCTCATATGACATTTGCATTAAATCTCACAAAAAAGACAAAATGACACATATTAACAGTTTACTGCAGTAACAGCAGGATGCACTTTTGCAACAGAGATTTAGGCATGTGGATGAGCCCTAATATGCATGCAACAGCAGCCATCATGTAGAGCACGAAGAGTAGATCAATTTACATATAAAGATCATTTTCATCGGATGAACAGATGCAAAGATATAGCCAATACAAAATGCATATATGCTGTTAAAATCCTGGGGACAAAAACTGGACCTCGGGCGAATCGGGACGGGATGGATCCGGATGGGTGTTTGGTTGGCGGGACGGCTCGGATCCAGGAAGAAACTGGACGGGGCGGTCCAGGTCGAGGCTTGAAGAAGACCCATGGCAGCGGCGTCGTGGGGCTTCGGCGACCCTCGGGATGGCCGGGAATGGGTCCGTGGCAGCGCGGGCTTGCCGGACCCGGGCACGGCGGGGGGTTAGAGGCGCTCCGGTGAGGCGGCGGTCGGACTTGGATCTCAGCTACCATGGCTGCTCTCTGTGCAAGTATAGAGCGAGAGAAAAATCGTGAGAGGGAGAGACACTACAAGAAATATGTCAACTTGCGACCATCAATATTGGTCATTGAATGGTCATTGTTTTCCATTTGTGACCTTTTTGTGACCAAAAACATTTGGTCAAAAGCTGGCCGTCTTTAATGAAAATTAACGACCTTTTTTTGTGAAATGGTCGTAGGCGGTTACGACCAAAATAAAAGGTCGTAGACTCTACGACCAATTGTTTTGGTTACTGGCAGCCTGCCCAAACCACGTCAGATCCAACGTGGCAAGCTGACGTGGCAAAATTGCGACCAAATGAATTGGTCGTAGATTACAATCAGCCCGGTCCAGTTCACCCGTCTATATGGGCCAAGCCCAATATTTCAGCCCATTTAATATATATTTTTCCTGTTATTTTTGTCGGCTACGTTGGCCTAGCCCAACAATTTGGCCTTTATGTTTTCTGAGCTTCTTCCAATTTTTTGGGCCTCAGCCTTTTTGCGGTCCATTTTTTTTATTTTCTGAGATTTTTTTCGTTTCATTTTCGAAGCAGTCCAGTGCTTGTTGGGCTGTGGCCTTTTTTAGCCCAATTATTTGTCTGGTATTAGATCTCAGCCTTTTGGACCAGCCTTTTAATGTAGAAAATTGTTTGGGCCCAAGACCACTTTAGCCCAGTTACACACATACATCCAACGTTATTTCATATTCAAATCTGGAAAACTCCATGTCGAATTCAAATCATCCATCATATCACATCACATAACACATCTCCCAGGCTTACATAACACAACAAATCATCTCATGAATACATTTCCTTACACAGGAATATAGCAGGAATAGAGGGAATATACAAAAAGACAATCTGCTACTATCCTAACAGTACAATGGACTTCATTGCTCTCCCTTATGAGACATGCTCTAGCTGCGACAACTTGCCATCCTACAACGAGAAGTATATAACAATGGAGCAAAACGCACAACCAACGCCAAGGCCTTAATAATGCCTTAGCTAGCATGCATTCAAATTTAGACAGTTGGCAAAGCCTCATCAAGCAGGCAATCAATTATAGAAACTAAACGAGGACCAGACTTTACAATTACAGTACCATCAGAGAAATCCATCAATCCATGAGGCAAAACATGAGTGAATCCAAAAGGAGAGGCAGAAAGGTATAGCTATTTTGATCCAGAGGGGCTCGTGAGCGTGGCCTTCTTCCAGAAGAAGTTGGCCCTAACGCACCCTGCATCAGACGCGTTGGGAACTCGTAGATTGTCCTGGTCAGTGAGCAGGTCCTCGCATCCTGGGTCATACTGCTAGCCTAAGTAACAGGAAAAATCAAGGCAACAGTTTAGACTTGGTGTTAACGAATAGAGACTGTAAATCAATAGCAGATTAAACGACAATTTTCTCGAATGCAGGGAGAAGAGGTGCAAAACAGCAGAGAGGTGGGACAATGTCATACCTGTAGATGATGTTCACAGCCAAGGAAGATACATGGGGTCAGCCTTGCATGTGTGCTTGCTTCACCGGTGCATGCATCATTGTAGCAGCCAAGCAAGTAGGCGTCATCGACATCTACTCACCGCTTTCCTGGCAACGGAGGAAGAGTCAAACAAAAAATATTAGAACATAATATGACACCAGACCACAGATCAATAACTTTAAATCACAAAGTATATCCACAACACCATAAAATAGTCCCAGACCCCAGTATTTGAATATATCGCATGTAGTTTATTTTCATGATGTTTTGGGTATGCCCAATAAATCCAGAAACACGGAAGGGTACAATACAATCCTAATATACATTCATTATTACAATAGCTAGTGATGCTTCAAGAACCCCTACCGAATTCAGTATTGAGTTGTAACTAAAAAAAGATCTATAAACGACAGGTACAATACAATCCTACTGAACACTCACTATCATCAATGAAATCCGTAATGTCACAAGCTTCCCTACCCTAAAAATTCAGCACTTGAGTTGATGTCCAGACAATTATCGATTGGAACAAACTAGAGCAGGGAACAAGAAATAAAGCATCTACATGTTACTTGTCATGTTTTGCAATCTACACACCCTAATCGAACAAAGAAAAACACTGAGTCCACGCTAAGAGTTTGAGGCACACACACTTCAGCCGCTGTTGAAGTAGGTGACCAAAAAAATCACACCCTGAGACAAAAAAACAGCAACAGCTACATCATGAGAATCAGCTAAACACACCAGAAAAATAAAACCTAAAGAAATAAGCATCTATCAGCAAGAGAAACTCTACCAGGAGGAGGATGGCTTATCAACAAACTGAACTTAGATATGAAACTTTGTAATGCTCAAGTTTTAGCTAATAGGGATTACAGAATTTTAGATGGGACAAATTCTTCTAGTTGCACTTATCATAGATAGAAGAGTTTATAGTGAAGAAACCTTTTCAATCAAAGACACAGCCTGGAACACATGAATTTGGAGGTGCAGGTTGTATACAATCAGACATCTCAGGTTGTATACAAATGATAATTCCACTGATCTACGGAGTCAACGGATGCAACTTGTTAATAGCATTTTAGGGGCAGAAGCTAATCCACAATGGTAGCAGAACTAACATTCATAGCATCATCATCGATTTCACAAGAGCAACCCTGATATTGCGTCCCATGAGGCGTGGAGGAGGATCTCTTACCATGACCGTAGCGGCACCGCGTGTTCATCTTGTCATCCTCACCGTTTCTGCCAAGAGACAGTCGCATGAAAAACATTCAGCATGTTATCTACACAGAGAAGAGACAAATCGAACGGAGACGAAAAAGATACTAGGACCATTACCTACTGGCAGCCGCGGGGACGCGCTGGTAGCTGGCACGCGCCTTGTCGAAGAGGAAGAGGTCCCCGACGAACTCCGGGTCGCCGTCCTCCCTGGCCTTGTCCTTGGCGGCCACCATCGGGGTAGTCCACACATCCTCATCCTTTGTTTGCTACTAGGAGTTAATCAACCATCAATTAACACTTAACAGTTCCAACAATTTGACCTTAAACAACAACCAATTGAGCCCATACAGTGCCAAATCCTAACACCAGAGAAGCAATGGCCAATCCTAGTACCAGCAAAGCAATCGTGCAGAGAGGAGGACGGGACGAGCTCAGCTGCACCCAGAGGGGAAGCTCCATGGCTGATGCATCCCGAGCAGCTCCATGGCTGATGCATCCCGAGCAGCAGCCATGGTCGGACACTCCCTCCATAGGCGCCATCCATCCTTGCCGTCCAGTCCATCTACAATCCATCCTTCCTCCTGCACATCTACAGTCGAAGAACAGAGCAGAGATTAGAGAGAGAGAGAGGGCGAGGGGGAGATGAAGTCACTGGAGGAGGAGCTCGAGCAACCCATGGCCACCGGGCGGAGGAGCACCATCCAGGGGGGCTGAGCCGCGTGTGGGGGCACAGTAGATGTCGGGGAGGAGTTGCCGAAGGCGTGCCGGCGATGGAGGTGCCGCCGCCCCCGAAACCCTAGCCACGGGGAGGGCTGCGGGTGAGCGTTGGAGGCCGGGAGCGGCAAATCCCGACGGGGGAAAAGATGCAGTGGAGCGAGACGAGCTCGTGCTGTGCCGCGCGGTGGCGAGAGTCGCCGGAGAACGCCGAAATCCTCCGGCATCTGTGGCGGCGGAGATGTGTCCCGGGAGAGAGAGAGAGAGAGAAGGGGTCGCGGGAGAGAGAGATGGATGGGTGGGGTGCTCCACCTGAGGTGGGAGGGAAGCGGAGAGGACGGGGAGAGGCCGCCGCCGACGAGGTTTGGGAGGGACGAGGCAGTGGGGGGTGGCGGCGGCGATGTGGGACACGAGGGGAGGGATGGGATCGGGGTGGGTGGGAGACGAGGCGTGGGATCGGGGTTTCCCTTTTTCATTTTTTTTCGTTTCAGATCCAGTTTTGAAGTGGAGGGTGGGCTGGGTCTTTTGGGCGCGCGCGCGCTTTGGGCACCAAAATTTTCATTTCCTTTCATTTCGATCCAAAATGATGTAGGCCCTCTTCTTCTACCTCCTTTTCTTTCTTTCTTTTTTTCATTTCTCGAGATTCAATGGCCGGTCTGAGGCGAGCGAGAGATTTCTGAACACAGCCTTATTCGTTGAATCCAAGTTATCGCGCGTGTACGTCTCCGCCCGAAAATAAACGATGTGCGTCTGCCGAATTTCTGCTGACTAGCGTCGCGAGCCCGATCTCGGGGAGAGACAAGGTGAAGCGAGGAAGAGAAAATAGCTTATGATAATGTGCCCAAATTTGGCACATGTCTGCATCTTGGGATGGCAAACAATGTTGCCAAAGCGAGGTTCCAGCATGTTTGAAAAAAAACATTTTTCATTTTTCTGAATGCTACAAATATTATTTTTTGTTTAGTGGCTATCAAGAGTGTCATCCTAAATGGCACCATTCCATCTCAATCTCAAAGCAGACCAATATTTTACGGAAGTTAACCAAAAGTCATTGTTTTACAAGCCTTCTAGCTACTCCCGGCCTTTCAGACAACTATCTACCGATTCAGCTAGAACCGGCTAAAGTTTGAACTACGGGTGCTCCATAGCTTGCCCGTTATTTTTACTATAAATCATTTTTAGCTTCATAGGTAGTAATTTCAGGAGACCCACCAAGATCTTTGCATGATCCAACCCCTACCCACGAACGGTCGCCGCGACGAATTCGACCGGATTTTGTAAACATCATCAAAAATTCAAAAAAAATCAAAAACCTTCGCATTGTGTCATTATATGTGACGTAGTTTCCAAGAAAAATAACAAACTAGGACTACGGCAAATATTTTGAAACAGTGTTCTAAAAAATGAGATATCGTGTACGAGATTCATGGCACTCAAGCCAAATGACCAAGGTTATGGCCACATTCATATCATAGTTTGTTCAAATGATCTCATATTTTGCACAAGGGTGCATATTGTAATGGCAAATAATGTTGCCAAATAGAGTTTTCATTTTCTTTGCATGAAAAATTCATTTTCTATTTTCCGAGTACCCAAAGTGAGTTTTTTTGTGAAGAAGCTACCAGATATTTTTTGCAAAATTGGACCGCATCAATTTTCAAAAATATTAGGCCATGTTTAATGTACAATTGGCCAAATGGTTGGGTGTCAAAAGTTTTTGATCCACCTCTTGTGAAAAAGACAAATTTCCGCCGATTCAGTAGGAAGCGGGTCAAATTTGAACTACAGCTGCCTCATAGTTTGCTCTTTATTTTTTCCAAAAATCATTTCTAGGTACATAAGTATCTACTTAATAAGACATACTTCAAAAGTTTTGCAAGATTCAACCCCTAGCTACCAACGGTCATGCCCGCCGTTTTGACCTCATTTTGAAACGGACATAAGAAATTCAAAAAAATTGAAAACCTTCGCATTGTGTCATTATATGTGACCTAGTTTGCAGGAAAAATAACAAACTTGGACTACGGCAAATGTCTTTAAAAAGTGTTCTCGGAAACGAGCTATCATGTATGAAGATCCATGGCTTTCAAGGCAAATGGTCAATGTGATGGCAACATTCATGTTATAGTTTGTTCAAATGATATCATATTTTGCATAAGTTTGCATCTTGGAATGACAAACAATGTTGCCTAAGGAAGTTTTCATTTTCTTTACACGAAAATTTCATTTTCCATTTTTCGAGTGCCCAAAATGAGTTTTTTTGTGAAGAACCTACTAAATATTTGTTGCAAAATTGGACCAAGTCAATTTTATAAAATATTAGGCCATATTTAATGTATAATTGACCAAATAGTTGGGTGTCAAAAGCTTTTGATCCACCTCTCATGAAAAAGACAAATTTTCGCCGATTCAGTAGGAAGCGGGTCAAATTTGAACTACAACTGCCTCATAGTTTGCTCTTTATTTTTTCCAAAAATCATTTCTAGGTACATAAGTATCTATTTAATCAGAGATACTTCAAAAGTTTTGCAAGATTCAACCTCTAGCTACGAACGGTCATGCCCGCCGTTTTGACCACATTTTGAAACGGACACAAGAAATTCAAAAAACTTCAAAAAAATTGAAAACCTTCGCATTGTGTCATTATATGTGACCTAGTTTGCAGGAAAAATAACAAACTTGGATTACAGCAAATGTCTTCAAAAGTGTTCTCGGAAACGAGCTATCATGTATGATGATCCATGGCTTTCAAGGCAAATGGCCAATGTTATGGCAACATTCATGTTATAGTTTGTTCAAATGATACCATATTTTGCACAAGTTTGCATCTTGGAATGACAAACAATGTTGCCTAAGGAAGTTTTCACTTTCTTTGTACGAAAATTTCATTTTCCATTTTTCGAGTGCCCAAAATGAGTTTTTTTGTGAAGAACCTAGCAAATATTTGTTGCAAAATTGGACCAAATTAATTTTCTAAAATATTAGGCCATATTTAATGTATAATTGACCAAATGGTTGGGTGTCAAAAGCTTTAGATCCACCTCTCATGAAAAAGACAAATTTCCGCCGATTCAGTAGGAAGCGGGTCAAATTTGAACTACAGCTGCCTCATAGTTTGCTCTTTATTTTTTCTAAAAATCATTTCTAGGTACATAAGTATCTATTTAATTAGAGAAACTCTAAAAGTTTTGCAAGATTCAACACCTAGCTACGAACGGTCATGCCCGTCGTTTTGATCGCATTTTGAAACGGGCATAAGAAATTCAAAAAAAATCAAAAAAATTGAAAACCTTCACATTGTGTCATTATATGTGACCTAGTTTGCAGGAAAAATAACAAACATGGACTACGGCAAATGTCTTAAAAAAGTGTTCTCGGAAAGGAGCTATCATGTATGAAGATCCATGGCTTTCAAGGCAAATGGTCAATGTTATGGCAACATTCATGGCATAGTTTGTTCAAATGATATCATATTTTGCACAAGTTTGCATCTTGGAATGACAAACAAAGTTTCCTAAGGAAGTTTTCATTTTCTTTGCACGAAAAATTGATTTTTTATTTTTCGAGTGCCCAAAGTGAGTTTTTTTTGTGAAGAACCTACCAAATATTTGGTGCAAAATTGGACCGCATCAATTTTCAAAAATATTAGACCATATTTAGTGTACAATTGACCAAATGGTTGGGTTTCAAAATATTAGACCATATTTAATGTACAATTTCTTATAATTTGTATAGTTATTATTATTGGGGTAATTATATTATTGTGGAATTAAGGAACATTTTTATTTAAAATTTTAAGTATTTTAAATATATTATTTTTTCTCACTTATTTTACTTAGGTTTTTTATTATTAAACGGATGGCCTGCTTGGCCCATCTAGCCATCGGCCTGGCCCAAGCGGCCCACTGGCTCAGCCGGCTGGGGAGATAGACCTCAGCCCGAGCCGGCCCCCTCTCCTCACTCTCTATCTCTCTCGAGCTCTCTCAGTCTCTCTGCCCCGATCCCCTTCTGGCCTCGGCCGATTCCAGCCGTCGCCGGCCACCTCTGCGGCCATGCTAGCCACCCACGGCTCCACCTCGCGACGCTGCGCCTCCTACACCGCGTCGATGTGCTTTACCCCGCCTCCCGTGGTCTCTCGCATCACTTCCTCTCGCTAAGGTTTCGGTGGTGGGATGGACCTCGGCGGCGGCGGCCTCCTGCTCATTGCTACGGTCATCTCCATCCCCTGGTGATGTTCCTTGACATCCTCTGCACCACTACTTTGTGGCATCGCCTGGGATTCGCCTCCTCCTTGCCGGCCTCAACCACCTCATCGCCTGCCGCCGTGCGACGACGGTGATTTGGCCACACTGCAACCGCGGCAGTGGCGATGCTCTGCTTTGGCTACAACACGCCCAAGGTGAGCTCTTCTACTCCTCCTGCTCTACTATTGGTGCTGGTGATGGACATGGCTGTGGCGATTTTGATGAGGTGTTTGTCTGGTTGATGCTCTATGGTCATACTCATTCATCAGTTCCTACTAAATCTCTGTAGTTGTTGGTCCCATGCTATCTAGGGTTTGTAGGTTCCTGTTCATGTTGGTTGCTATCCTGTGAGCTCCTGTGATGCTATGGTTTACATATGGATGCTCTAGTTCTATAGCTACGTTACTGGGTTTGCTAAATTGATCAGTGGCAGTGCTGATCTCTCATTGCTTCCTATGGGACTCTGTTGTTCATATAATTGAAGAATTCTTCAGTTAGAAAGCTTCCTGGCCACTACACTACTAGAGTAGTTCATGTAGGTGTGATATATCCTCTCTGGTATGGTCTGGTTAATTCATGGTGTTCATTAGTAAATGATTCAGTCCATGTACTATTTCTGTGAGCTTTGTTCTATTGACAGACTGGCTGTTAGTTTGTTACTTTGTGCTATGTTGTTACAGTTCAGTTAATGCTACTTTGTGCTATGTTGTTACAATTCAGTTAATGCTAGTTTGTGCTACAGTTAAGTTATGAATTCATTTCCTTTCCATTGCTCTGTTTAACTTTGTTAATATATATACTATATTTATGTACTTGTGTGGTGACACACACATATATACTATTGCTATTACTACTGTTATATAGGTGCAGTACTTATATCTAGCCCAGGTGCTAGCGGGTGCATGTGTTCCTATTGCAGGAATTTACCAAGTGTAAGTGGTGCTTGGTGTTCTGCATATAGCAGATCTATTTATGTGTGCTTCAAAGGCCTAAAATTTTCTACTAGTTATATATATATGGACATTATCTTATCTTACCCAGTTCCTTCTCTCCTAATTCTGGTATTGAACAGATACTCTCTTGGTCTTAGTCTTTTCTCTTCCTTCTCTTCTTTCTCTCCTAAAATCTGATAAGAACAGATGCTTTTCTTGATCTTTTGCCAAGCCAATGATGCTGGACTGAGGCTACTCTCACTGGGATATTAACAGATTCTACACTCATGCTCCTATGATGTCATAGTCCTAGCACTTCTAGGCTATCTGAGGACAAATCCCCCAAAATCCTACCTTGGTTGGAGTTTCTGTCCAACACATAGCACTGCTGCTACTGGAGGTATATGAAGTGGTTTATATTTGTGTGCTAGTGCTACTGCTTCTTGTTAACATGGTTGTAGATGTCCATCTGTTGTACCACTATGCTTTTGTTGCACATACACATTGTGGTTGGAGTTTCTGTCCAACAGCATATACTATTACTGTTGTCATTTACCTGCTGATGCCATCTGTTGACATATACAGGTAGTACTGTTCTTAGTTCTATTGGCATGTTTGTATGGATGTATATAGTTCCTAGGTTGTGTCTTGGGCTAGCTAGACTCATAGTGATAGTTGTGCCCCTTTAATTATAACTTTGCAAATGAGCTGGTGTTGTTGTTATTGTGTTTGTGGCTGTTACTTATGACCTGGCTCAGTTGTTGTTTGTTGGCTTTGTGAGCTATGACTTTCACCTCTTGCTGTACATATATCCTAGACATACTCTACTCTTGGACATGATCTGCTGCAGCTGCTCTCCCCTGATACTTGATCATTTACTGTTCCTTTTGTTTCAGATCCTGCACATTTGGTCACTTACTATTCCATTACTTGGCTTTGCTGGTTTTCTATTGGAAACTTCTGATTAAGGGTATTTGGACCAGTTCCAAGTAGTCCTAAGTGCCAGGTCATATAGTAATGCATTTCCCAAAGGGGAATGCAACATTTCTAACATAACACACTCCCTCTTCCTGTATTGTTTCCTTTGTAGGTCTTGAACTCGAGAAGGAGAAGATTAGAAGAAGATCAAGAGAAGAACTAGAAAAGGATTTAGTCTAGGTTTAGTTTAGGTTTACTTCCTTTTCTTTAATTCATTTCTTCTATTCCACAATGTAATTCCTGAATACTTTGTAGTTGTATTTATAGTAATAAAATGTATTGTTTCTTTTATCCAGATTGTAAGATTTGTAATATTACTTTGTACTAATTCATTTATTAATAAAGTTTCTTTTATTCCTTATTGGATCAAACCTAGTGCTATCCAGACACGTAAGCCGAAATTGACACATGGACATGACACATAGGCAAAAATTGACACATAGACATGACACATAGGCAAAATTGATGAGGTGGCGCCCAGTCATATCAATGCATCCACGTTTACAACATCATGACCATATGGATTGGTCGTGGTCAGCTAGAAATAAGGCAGCGGACCAGTGATGTCTGCTTTACGACCATTTTGTGTAAGGAAATTACGACCTTTCTGACCAAAATGGTCATTGTGGTGTAGGGTTTGGAGCCCCCCGAACAGCTTACGACCAACTAGTCTCAAATGGTCGTAGATTTACGACCATTTGTTCTAGGGTCACTGACAGAAGGTCACAAGCTAGCATATTTCTTGTAGTGAGAGAGAAGCACGGGGGAGGAAGGAGGAGAGGGGCAGCAGGGCGTGGCCCTAGAGGTCGCCGGCGGGCGGCTCCGGCGAGGTCTGGTGAGGCGGCGGGGGCGCGAGGCAGGCGGCGGAGCTCTGGATCGGGAGCTCCTCTCCCGATCTGGAGCACGGGGCGCAGGGGCGGCGCGGTTCGGGCCCGGGGCAGGCTGGCGATGGGCTCCGCGGGCCCGCGCGGGAGGAGAGAGGCTGGGGGACGCGTGGCAGCGCGAGGGTGGCCGCGGGCGGCGGCTGCTGGCCCGCGGGGCGGCGCCAAGTGGCGGGGCTGGGTTTGCCCGCACTGAAAACGAGGAGGGTGGCGGCTGGGAGGAAGGAGAAGGCTAGGGGGGGGCTAGGGTGCCAGATTTGGACGAGAGGGTGTCCATTTATAGGTAGGGATGGCTAGGGTTGAGGGTTTGGGGGTGGTTTCGGAGCCCTCCGATCGCAATCCGACAGCTCCGGTCGGAGGGATAGGCTAGGTGGGCTTAGTGGGCTTTGTAGATGGGGGTTGGGCTGAGGAGAGAGGGAGGATGGCAGCCCGGCATAGCTTTCGGAACACCGAAAACGTCCATCGATTTGACCGGCTATAGTGCCGCTATAGTTATCCGTTGGGGCACCAAACGACCTCCGAATGGGACGAAATTTGGCAGGCGGTCTACCTACAATATAATAAGACCGCACGCCAACTTTCAACCCATTCCGAGAACATTTTTCTCCCACTTATAAAATCATATTTCGGAGGTGCCGCGGGCGCGTGCGAGTGTGTCGGGACTCAGAACGGTCGACGGAAGGGACGGGGAGAATGACAGTACGAACGGATGCAAGTTTTATGAAAACATGCGGATGAAATGCACACGATGACATGGCAAGATGCAACAAGCAAACGAATCACATGGCAACGATGGAAATAAACGGAAGGAATCTGGAGCATTGGTCTCGGGGCGTCACAGAGTTGGTGTTGACGGCGGCGAAGTTGTTGGTGTAGATCGCCGTCACGATGGTTCCCCCGCCGGTGTTCCGGCGCCACCGAGAGAGAGGGGGAGAGGGCCCCCTCCTTATTCTTCTTCCTTACCCCCCCCCCCCCTAGATGGGAGGAGAGTTTTCCCTCTGGTCCATGGCCGCCATGGCTCCCGGAGGGGAGGATCCCCTCCGAGATTGGATCTCTCTCTCTCTCTGTTTCTCTTCTGTTTCACGTTCCTGTTTTCTGGCCGAAAACCGTTTCTTATATTCCCGGAGATCCGTAACTCCAATTTCCCTGAAATTTTAACACGATTTTTTTCTCAATATAAGCTTCCTTGCGGCCGAAGAAGAACCCCCGCCGACTTACGGTGTGCCCACAAAGCCCCACCACGCAGCCTGGGGGGGTCGTGCCAAAGTGCCTTGTGGAGGTTGTGGGCCTCTGTTTGCGTTTATTTCACCTGCCAAAAATCACATATATTCCAAAATAATTCTCCGTAAAATTTTATTGCGTTTGGACTTCGTTTGATATGGATTTTCTGTGAAACAAAAAACAAGCAGAAAACAGGAACTGGCACTGGGCACTGGATCAATATGTTAGTCCCAAAAATAATATAAAATGTTGCCAAAAGTATGTGAAAGCTGTAGAATATTGGCATGAAACAATCCAAAATTATACATACGACGGAGACGTATCATTGGACAAGGAAGACAACGTAATCAATTATGTTTGCTTATATTCACATACAAGTTATATTGTCATTGATCCTCCAACATGTGGTGCTTACCCAATATCTTTGCTAGCCAAAAATCCGCACCAAGTAGAGATACTACTTATGCATCCAAAAACCTTGAACCCAATTTCATGTCATGAGAGTCCACTATACCTACCTATGGATTGAATAAGATCCTTCAAGTAAGTTGTCATCGGTGCATAAAGCAATAAAAATTGCTCCTAAATATGTATGATCTTTTACTGTAAGGGAAAATAAGCTTTGTACGATCTTATGATGGTAAAGAAATAAAAGCGATGGACTGCATAATAAAGGTTGCTATCACAAGGGGCAATATAAAGTGACATTCCTTTGCATTAAGAGCTTGTGCATCCAAAAAAAAGCGCATGACAACCTCTGCTTCCCTCTGCGAAGGGCCTATCTTTTACTTTTATGTATTTACTTTTTATGCAAGAGTCAATAGTGTTCTCCTCTATTCCTTTTTATTTTTCTCTTTTGCAAGCATCATGCGGTGGGGAAAGATCTAGGCATATATATCCAGTTGGATATGAGTGATCATGAGTTATCATTGTTGACATTACCCTTGAGGTGAATAAGTTGGGAGGCGAAATTATAAGCCCCTATCTTTCTATGTGTCTGGCTGGAACTTTTTGCTCCATATATATGTTGTGAGTGTTAGCAATCATAGAAGACTAAATGATGGTTGAGTATGTGGACTTGCTAAAAAGCTCCTACATGAGACCCTTCCTGAAAATATGATAAATTGCAATTGCATTGTTGACTGAGAACATAGTTTGTTAGTTTTCAAGAAAGTTTATGCCTTATACTTCGTTGTTGTGATGAATTGTTACTTGCTCATGAGAATTTCTATGATAATGAATATTGCTGTCAAAATAATGATCATGATGCTACTATGTCCTTATTTTGTTTTTATCGACACCTCTCTCTCTAAACATGTGGACATGATTATCGATATCGGCTTTCGCTTGAGGGCAAGCGAGGTCTAAGCTTGGGGGAGTTGATACGTCCATTTTGCATCATGTTTTCCTACTGTTATTTATAGTGTTTTAATCAATATAACACTTTGTGAGCAATTCTAATGCCTTTTCTCTCTTAATATGCAAGATTTACATAAAGAGGGAGATTGCCGGCAGTTGGAATTCTGGACCTGAAAAGGCTATGTCAGAGATACCTATTCTGCACATCTCCAAATGAACTGACATTTCACGGAGATTTATTTTGGAATAAATAAAAAATATTGGAGAGAAGAAGTACCAGAGGGGGCCACCCAGGTGCCCACGAGGCACCAGGGCGTGCCCACCCCCCTGGGCGCGCCCTGGTGGCTTGTGGGGCCCTTGGCCAGCCTCCGGTGCCCGTCTTCTGGTATATAAGCCCATTTGCCCTAGAAAAAAAATAAGAAGAAGACTTTTGGGATGGGGCGCCGACGTCTCGAGGCGGAACTTGGGCAGGAGCACTTTTTCTCTCCGGCGGAGCGATTCCGCCGGGGATACTTCCCTCCCGGAGGGGGAAATCGAAGCCATCGTCATCACCAACAACCCTCTCATCGTGGGAGGACCAATCTTCCTCAACATCTTCACCAGCACCATCTCATCTCAAACCCTAGTTCATGTGTTGTATTCAATCTTTGTCTCAAAACCTCAGATTGGTAACTGTGGGTTGCTAGTAGTGTTGATTACATCTTGTAGTTGATGCTAGTTGGTTTATTTGGTGGAAGATTATATGTTCAGATCCTTAATGATATTCAATACCCCTCTGATCTTGGACATGAATATGATGTGTGAGTAGTTACTTTTGTTCTTGAGGACATGGGAGAAGTTTTGTCATAAGTAATCATGTGAATTTGGTATTCGTTCGATATTTTGATGATATGTATGTTGTTGATTCTCTTAGTGGTGTCATGTGAACGTCGACTACATGACACTTCACCATCTTTGGGCCTAAGGGAATGCATTGTGGAGTAGTAATTCGATGATGGGTTGCTAGAGTGACAGAAGCTTAAACCCTAGATTATGCGCTATTCCGTAAGGGACTGATTTGGATCCATATGTTTAATGCTATGGTTAGATTTATCTTAATTCTTCTTTCATAGTTGCGGATGCTTGCGAGAGGGGTTAATCATAAGTGGGAGGCTTGTTCAAGTAAGAACATCACCCAAGCACCGGTCCACCCACATACCAAATTATCAAAGTAGCGAACGCGAATCAAACAAACATGATGAAAGTGACTAGATGAAATTCCCGTGTGTCCTCAAGAACACTTAGCTTATTATAAGAGACCGTTTCGGCCTATCCTTTGCTACAAAAAGGATTGGGCTTACTATTGCTACTTGTCACTTGTTACAAATTATCTTGCTATCAAACTACTCGTTACCGATAATATCAGTGCTTGCAGAAAATACCTTGCTGAAAACCGGTTGTCATTTCCTTCTACTCCTCGTTGGGTTCGACACTCTTACTTATCGAAAGGACTACGATTGATCCCCTATACTTGTGGGTCATCAGCATGCAAAGTACACTGCACGCCGGTACCCGTGTGATTATAGTGCTAGCGTTGTCCACATGGCACGCCATCAACATGTAGAATACAGCTGGCATAGCCTCCCACGTCAGCACTAGTTTCTAACAGTGGCGCCATATTGGTGGCGTTGGGTGTCCATGCCAGCAAGGCACTTTTTGCCACGCCATAGCTAGGCTTTTCTGCACTAGTGGTTGCAACTTTCGTCCGAATAGTGATGTAAACTAAAATACCGTTCACAGGCCATAAGGAATGAGCAACAATATAATTGGAACATGCATATTGATGTATGTAGTCCAATAAGTGTTGTTGCAAGCAGTGGATTTATCTATCTTGAAGGATGGATCAAGTAGATATTTATATTTACTAATTGAGACATAAATCTGGATCTTTTGAAATGGTTCAAAAGATTTTCAGAATGAAGTAGAAATTATTGTAACAAGAAAATTATGTTTCTACAATTCGATTGCAGAAAAGAATATTTGAGTTACAAATTTAGCGAATGTCTGATGAGCTGCAAAATTATTTTATAGCGTACAAATACTAGAGACACTACTAAGAGTAAGAGTGTTTTAAGTAGATGTAATCAAACTATGTATGACATGGTGAGATCATAGATGACATTGATTATTTCGCCAATATACTTTTTAATGTGATGCTTTAGAGACTATGGCTTTTACACTGAAAAGAGCACCATCAAATTTGATTGAAATAATTGCTACTTTGAAGGTTATCCCAAATGGTTGGGTATTCTTCTATCACTACGCCGAGACAAAGTGTTTTGTCACAAAGTGCGGAAATTTTAAAGAAATGTTTTCAGCAAAAGTGTGAGTGGGAGGACAGTGCAAATCGATGAGATTACAGAATCTTCGTGATCAGGTCAAAGAAAAGAAACACTAGAAGTGGTTCTAAGATTTCTTACCGCGACTGATACAGAAGCCTCTACATAGGATATAGAGACTTCAGTTGAACTTGCAGCTGAACTATATAGGTTGGGGATATTCGTGCAAACCTTCATGGTGCACAGGCGAAATATTGTTGAACAAACAATGAACATATGATACACAGAGAAGCGTTGATGGGCCCTGACTCAGGAATTGGCTATACGCCAAAATAATCCGAGATAGAATCCATACACATAATTCAAGTTTAGAACTTGATGGAGCCTCTGAAAGACTTAAAGTCTAAAGTGTAGTGATGGATCTATAGATTTACAATGATAAAAATGTTTTATAATGCTTGACTTGTTGCAAATAGTTTATGACAAGATCAAGGAGTTGACTATGACGATATTGTCTCATCATAAGCAATACTTAAAGTCAGTTCGGATTAAACTAGCAATTACTAAATATTTTAGTTATGAGATATAACAGATGGATGTCAAAATTATTCCCATGAGATGGAAATAGAACCAAGGTTATATATTTGATACGGACGAAGGTAATTTTGTCAATCCAGAGGATGCTAGTAAGTGTGCAAACTTCAAGAGATCCTGTAAAGATCTGAAGCAAGCATAGTGGAGTTGGAATCTTTGTTTTGATGAATTGATCATTGATAGAAGCAAAGATGCTTGTATTTACAAGAAAGTAAGTGGGAGCATGATAATATTTCTAAACACTATGTGTGCATGACATATTGTTGATTAGAAATTATATAAGTTTCTTGACACAGATTAAGACTTTATTGAAACTAGTTTTTCAGTAAAGCACTTAGGAAATATAGTCCTTGTATTTGGCATTATAATCTATGCAGATAGTAGTGTCTAATCAAGTCTTAGCCAAAATACAAATTGACAAAATACTAAAGCAGTTTAGTATGAAAATTGCCAAGAAGAGTTTCTTGTCAAAGTCACATGGAAGGAGTTCTTAGCAAGAATTGGTATCTTGAAATATTAATGAGTGAAATACATGATTTCAATCACACTTGTGTTAATTCCATGGTATGTAAATAACCAGATATGTCCAAGTACTCCAAGTAAGTTGTGAGAAAAGTTACCAGAATGGTCAAATTGTTGATCATAGGACAACAATAAAATATCGTTAAGTACTGACGACACGTTTTTCGCGTACGGAGAAAATGAAAAGATTGTTGTAAGGAGTTACATCAATAAATGCTTGATTTAAGTAGTACATCGACAAAAACCTTCATTCGGTGCTCCAAGCGAATTTTGATTTCAATTATTTATGGTGGCACAGTAAGTTGGACTTGATCCAAGAGAGTTACTGTGGTGAATTCTATAGCAGAAGGCTGAATATATTGTCGCTTTAGAAGCAACAAAAGAGGGTAATGAATCAGAAGTTCATTTATGAACTTGGATTGGTTTCTAGATGATTGTGCAAATAGAACACTATTCCCAATAGTGGTTCTATAGCTCAATCTAAGGAATCAAAGATCCTGCCAGTGATTCAGTACATATAAAGCCAGTTTCACACAAATTATAAATTTATGTGAACGCATGACAGATGCATTGAAATGCAAATGATACACGCGGATCTGAAGTTGTCAAGATCCGACAGTACAAAGTCTATACCACAAGTGAAGCATGGACTGACACCGGATTGCCATTGGTGTAAAAGTTAAAAGTGCTAACTAGATTATTGACTCTAGTGCAAGTGGGAGACTGTTGGAAATATGCCCTAGAGGCAATAATATTTGTATTATTATATTTCCGTGTTCACGATTAAGAGTTTATATTTCATGCTATAACTGCTATGATCCTGAAATATGCGATTCAGTGGAAAACTCATATGCACGTGTGAAATGATAAACGAATAAAATAAAGGTTCCCAGTCTCGCCTCTAAGACTGGCTCAAGTGTTCTTGGTGATCACGTTTTCCGGATCTTAGGATATCGTTAAGTGTAACCATAGTCCTAAAACAACATTGAGGGTATGATGTTAGAAGAACGATCATATTGAATCGACCCAAACTTGTTTGTTATGAATTGAGTTAATATCATCTATATTCAATTGTAATAACACGGAGTGTTAGCATGTGTTTTAGTTCCTCAGACAATGAGAGTGTCTCGGTTACTTCCTACCAGACAGTCGGCCTTGGGGTTGCTCAAACGTCATCTGTAACAAGGTGATCATAACGACAACTTACAGGCTCACCGGAAAGTTTGAGAAGTGACCAGACAGCTCGAGAGTGGGATTTTCTCCTCCAACGTTGGAGAGATATTCTTAGGGCCCTCTCGGTGTGATGGCATCCATCATCGTCTGGCCAGACATAGGTGACTATGTCACGGGGATGCCGGAACACGTTAACGAGAAAGAAGAACAAACCGGTAACGGGAGCAACGGTATAGTGGGCATGGTGATGACTCAGGAGGATACCGATGCACACTGGCTTTTGTAAAGTATCGCGAAGCAAAGGGAACATCACATAATAACCAAAGGTTCACTCGAATATCATTCATCTAATCATAGGGACCGATATGGATGTCCACGGTTCCGCTATCGGTCATTGAACGAAGGGGTTCCGTTCATGTATATGATTTACCGAACCTACGGGGTCACAAGCTTAAGGTAATCACGATCTGCTGAGTGTTAGTGGGACGGGAGTGATGAGAATATATTTGTGGAATTGTTTCATTTATATCCGGAATAGTTCCGAGAGGTTTCGGAAGCGTTTCGGGTACTGGAAGGGTTTCGGTGAATATCGGGTAATACCGGGTATTACCGATTAATTATATATAGGTGGAAAATGTTTCCGGGGATGTTAAATTATATATATATATATAATGGTCTGAAAATGTTTAGAACAAATATATATTTAGTTTAATATCAATGGGCCTAATAAGGCCAAGAGGTGGAAGGAAACTTGGGCCATGAAGGCCCAAGTGGAGGTGGCGCTCCCCCTTTCCTATTGGGGGGGGGACGAATCCTACTTGGGGTGGGAGTTGGACTCCCCCCCCCCATGGCTGGCGCACCAAGGGAGGCTTTCCTCCCTTGGTGGCTGCCCCCTCCTCCTGCTCCTCTAACCTATATATACTAGAGGATTTATCCCTATTGGAGACACAAGTTTTGGAGCCTCCTCTAGTTGATCTAGTTCTAGTACTTGTTGGTCCTAGTTTACTAATTAGAGCTAGCCCTAGCCACCTCTAATCCTCATAATTAGAAGCCCCGTGTGGTTCTAATCTCCTCCCTCTAATTCTCTGGCGACGATTAGCTCTGGACGGCGAAGCGCTGCCGGATTGTGAAGACTGTACGCTTGCAACCAAGTAGAGAGGTCATGCTTTCGGTCTTCTGTTTGAGGGATCGTTTGAGGGCGGTTCGCGGGATCGTCATCGACGTTCGAGGGACTCCAAGTACGATCTACACCGACTCGTCTACTTCCGCTGCACTCCTGGAGTCGGTAACGATCGTTGATCCAAACCTTATATGCATCTTCATATTGTTCCTGAGTGATCGTAGGGCAATTTTTTTTTCTACTACATTTCCCTACAGGCCTGACTTAGTTTGGTTCTTTTGGTCCCCTGCTCCTGTGTGGGCGTAATGGTGCTCAATATGTCTAGAGAGATGCGTCTTTTATTTTGCGGTTATGCACTGTATGGGTCCTATGTTAGATGTGTCGTCGGGTTTTCGCCCCATGGCAAGTGTCTCGCGGGCGAGTTCTGGCTGTGGGTTTCCCGGCGATGCCGAACTCGCTTTCCCTTTTCCCGTCTCCTTCTTAGCTATTTCAGAACTATGTATTTCCGTTATTCAGATCATGGAAAGGGGTTATGCCCGGTTCAAAAAATGGTATCATGCAGCAAATACCTCCAAATTTTCTTCACATTTTTCTTCTTTTATTACAACATTGCTAGGGTGCCAAAGATTACTTAAGTATGCAGTAACAAAATAAGTTGGTTGATTGTGACATTAGTGAGACCTTATCAGAATGCGACGCAGAAGTTTTCTCCAAGAAAAGATTTAACCAAATTTGTAATAATTACATATGGTTTAAAAATATATCAGAACGCCATAAATATCATTATTCCAAACCCTAAGTTGTTTTGGGTTTAGAAGCACATATTGCACTTTTATTTTGTGAACTCAACTTCATGTACATAGGCTAAATTAACTATGCCACTGATCCTAGTAGGGACAAATTATAATGATAAACCTAAATCCAATATTGTCTAAAACTGTACAGAAGACTCTTCGATAAACAGTACAAGTCTTGTTGAGATAGATATGGCTCATATTATTCTAGAATTTTAAATATGAAATTCGGAGTAGCTAAATATTGAATAAAATTATATATAGTCATGTGAACTGATTCAGAAAATGTAGTGTGAAACAAAAAACTCATATGCACATATGAAATGATAAACGGCAAAACAAGGTTCCAAGTCTCGCCTCTAAGACTGGCTCAAGTGTTGTTGGTGACCATGTTTTCTGGATCTTAGAATATCGTTAAGTGTAATGATAGTCCTAAAACAACATTGAGAGTATGACGTTAGAAGAACTATCATATCACTACTGCAGAAATGGCTAGTAGTGGCGGGTGCAAAATGGTCATCAGTGGCGGGCTACGGTCCCAAGCAATCCCGCCACTGACCTCCCGCCATTGGTAAAATATTGTTAAGTACTGACGACACGTTTTTTGCGTACGGTGAAAATGAAAAGATTGTTGTAAGGAGTGACATCAATAAATGATTGATGTAAGTAGTACATCGACAAAAACCTTCATTCGGTGCTCCAAGCGAATTTCGATTTCAATTATTTATGGTGGCACAGTAAGTTGGAATTGATCCAAGAGAGTTACTATGGTGAATTCTATAACAGAAGGTTGAATATATTGTCGCTTTAGAAGCAACAAAAGAGGGTAATGAATCAGAAGTTCATTTATGAACTTGGATTGGTTTCTAGATGATTGTTGAAATAGAACACTATTCTCAATAGTGGTTCTGTAGCTCAATCTAAGGAATCAAAGGTCCTGCCAGTGATTCAGTACAAATAAAGCCAGTTTCACACAAATTATAAATTTATGTGAACGCATGATAGATGCATTGAAATGCAAATGATACACGCGGATCTAAAGTTGTCAAGATCCGACAGGACAAAGTCTATACCACAAGCGAAGCATGGACTGACACCGGATTGCCATTGGTGTAAAAGTTAAAAGTGCTAACTAGATTATTGACTCTAGTGCAAGTGGGAGACTGTTGGAAATATGCCCTAGAGGCAATAATATTTGTATTATTATATTTCCGTGTTCACGATTAAGAGTTTATATTTCATGCTATAACTGCTATGATCCTGGAATATGCGATTCAGTGGAAAACTCATATGCACGTGTGAAATGATAAACGGATAAAATAAAGGTTCCCAGTCTCGCCTCTAAGACTGGCTCAAGTGTTGTTGGTGATCACGTTTTCCGAATCTTAGGATATCGTTAAGTGTAACGATAGTCCTAAAACAACATTGAGGGTATGACGTTAGAAGAACGATCATATTGAATCGACCCAAACTTGTTTGTTATGAATTGAGTTAATATCATCTATATTCAATTGTAATAACACGGAGTGTTAGCATGTGTTTGAGTTCCTCAGACCATGAGAGTGTCTCAGTTACTTCCTACCAGACGGTGGGCCTTGGGGTTGCTCAAACGTCATCTGTAACAAGGTGATCATAACGACAACTTACAGGCTCACCAAAAAGTTTGATAAGTGACCAGATAGCTCGAGAGTGGGATTTGGTCCTCCAACGATGGAGAGATATTCTTAGGGCCCTCTTGGTGAGATGGCATCCATCATCGTCTGGCCAGACACAGGTGACTACGTCACAGGGATGCCGGAACACGTTAACGAGAAAGAAGAACAAAACCGGTAACGGGAGCAACGGTATAGTGGGCATGGTGATGACTCAGGAGGATACCGATGCACACCGGGTTTTGTAAAGTATCGCGAAGCAAAGGGAACATCACATAATAACCAAAGGTTCACTTGAATATCATTCGTGTAATCATAGGGACAGATATGGATGTCCATGGTTCCGCTATCGGTCATTGAACGAAGGGGTTTCGTTCATGTCTATGATTTACCGAACCTACGGGGTCACAAGCTTAAGGTAATCACGATCTGCTGAGTGTTAGTGGGACAGGAGTGATGAGAATATATTTGTGGAATTGTTTCATTTATATCCGGAATAGTTCCGAGAGGTTCCGGAAGCGTTTCGGGTACTGGAAGGGTTTCGGTGAATATCGGGTAATACCGGGTATTACCGATTAATTATATATAGGTGGAAAATGTTTCCGGGGATGTTAAATTATATATATATATATAATGGTCTGAAAATTTTTAGAACAAATATATATTTAGTTTAATATCAATGGGCCTAATAAGGCCAAGAGGTGGAAGGAAACTTGGGCCATGAAGGCCCAAGTGGAGGTGGCGCTCCCCCTTTCCTATTGGGGGGGGGCGAATCCTACTTGGGGTGGGAATTGGACTCCGCCCCCCCATGGCTGGCGCACCAAGGGAGGCTTTCCTCCCTTGGTGGCTGCCCCCTCCTCCTCCTCCTCTAACCTATATATACTAGAGGATTTATCCCTATTGGAGACACAAGTTTTGGAGCCTCCTCTAGTTGAGCTAGTTCTAGTACTTGTTGGTCCTAGTTTACTAATTAGAGCTAGCCCTAGCCACCTCTAATCCTCAAAATTAGAAGCCCCGTGTGGTTCTAATCTCCTCCCTCTAATTCTCTGGCGACGATTAGCTCTGGACGGCGAAGCGCTGCCGGATTGTGAAGACCGTACGCTTGCAACCAAGTAGAGAGGTCATGCTTTTGGTCTTCTGTTTGAGGGATCGTTCGAGGGCGGTTCGCGGGATCGTCATCGACGTTCGAGGGACTCCAAGTACGATCTACACCGACTCATCTACTTCCGCTGCACTCCTGGAGTCCGTAACGATCGTTGATCCAAACCTTATATGCATCTTCATATTGTTCCTGAGTGATCGTAGGGCAATTTTTTTTTCTACTACATTTCCCTACAGGCCTGACTTAGTTTGGTTCTTTTGGTCCCCTGCTCCTGTGTGGGCGTCATGGTGCTCAATATGTCTAGAGCGATGCGTCTTTTATTTTGCGGTTCTGCACTGTATGGGTCCTATGTTAGATGTGTCGTCGGGTTTTCGCCCCATGGCAAGTGTCTCGCGGGCGAGTTCTGGCTGTGGGTTTCCCGGCGATGCCGAACTCGCTTTCCCCTTTCCCGTCTCCTTCTTAGCTGTTTCAGAACTATGTATTTCCGTTATTCAGATAATGGAAAGGGGTTATGCCCGGTTCAAAAAATGGCATCATGCAGCAAATACCTCCAAATTTTCTTCACATTTTTCTTCTTTTATTACAACATTGCAAGGGTGCCAAAGATTACTTAAGTATGCAGTAACAAAATAAGTTGGTTGATTGTGGCATTAGTGAGACCTTATCAGAATGCGACGCAGAAGTTTTCTCCAAGAAAAGATTTAACCAAATTTGAAATAATTACATAGGGTTTAAAAATATATCAGAACGCCATAAATATCATTATTCCAAACCCTAAGTGGTTGTGGGTTTAGATGCACATATTGCACTTTTATTTTATGAACTCAACTTCATGTACATAGGCTAAATTAACTATGCCACTGATCCTAGTAGGGACAAATTATAATGATAAACCTAAATCCAATATTGTCTAAAACTGTACAGAAGACTCTTCGATAAACAGTACAAGTCTTGTTGAGATAGATATGGCTCATATTATTCTAGAATTTTAAATATGAAATTCGGAGTAGCTAAATATTGAATAAAATTATATATAGTCATGTGAACTGATTCAGAAAATGTAGTGTGAAACAAAAAACCCGTATGCACATATGAAATGATAAACGGCAAAACAAGGTTCCAAGTCTCGCCTCTAAGACTGGCTCAAGTGTTGTTGGTGACCATGTTTTCTGGATCTTAGAATATCGTTAAATGTATTGATAGTCCTAAAACAACATTGAGAGTATGACGTTAGAAGAACGATCATATCACTACTGCAGAAATGGCTAGTAGTGGCGGGTGCAAAATGGCCATCAGTGGCGGGCTACGGTGCCAAGCAATCCCGCCACTGACCTCCCGCCATTGGTAAAATATTGTTAAGTACTGACGACACGTTTTTCATGTACGGAGAAAATGAAAAGATTGTTGTAAGGAGTGACATCAATAAATGCTTGATGTAAGTAGTACATCGACAAAAACCTTCATTCGGTGCTCCAAGCGAATTTCGATTTCAATTATTTATGGTGGCACAGTAAGTTGGAATTGATCCAAGAGAGTTACTATGGTGAATTCTATAACAGAAGGCTGGATATATTGTCGCTTTAGAAGCAACAAAAGAGGGTAATGAATCAGAAGTTCATTTATGAACTTGGATTGGTTTCTAGATGATTGTGCAAATAGAACACTATTCTTAATAGTGGTTCTGTAGCTCAATCTAAGGAATCAAAGGTCCTGCCAGTGATTCAGTACAAATAAAGCCAGTTTCACACAAATTATAAATTTATGTGAACGCATGACAGATGCATTGAAATGCAAATGATACACGCGGATCTGAAGTTGTCAAGATCCGACAGGACAAAGTCTATACCACAAGCGAAGCATGGACTGACACCGGATTGCCATTGGTGTAAAAGTTAAAAGTACTAACTAGATTATTGACTCTAGTGCAAGTGGGAGACTGTTGGAAATATGCCCTAGAGGCAATAATATTTGTATTATTATATTTCCGTGTTCACGATTAAGAGTTTATATTTCATGCTATAACTGCTATGATCCTGGAATATGCGATTCAGTGGAAAACTCATATGCACGTGTGAAATGATAAACGGATAAAATAAAGGTTCCCAGTCTCGCCTCTAAGACTGGCTCAAGTGTTGTTGGTGATCACGTTTTCCGAATCTTAGGATATCGTTAAGTGTAACGATAGTCCTAAAACAACATTGAGGGTATGACGTTAGAAGAACGATCATATTGAATCGACCCAAACTTGTTTGTTATGAATTGAGTTAATATCATCTATATTCAATTGTAATAACACGGAGTGTTAGCATGTGTTTGAGTTCCTCAGACCATGAGAGTGTCTCAGTTATTTCCAACCAGACGGTGGGCCTTGGGTTGCTCAAACGTCATCTGTAAGAAGGTGATCATAACGACAACTTACAGGCTCACCAAAAAGTTTGATAAGTGACCAGATAGCTCGAGAGTGGGATTTGCTCCTCCAACGATGGAGAGATATTCTCAGGGCCCTCTCGGTGAGATGGCATCCATCATCGTCTGGCCAGACACAGGTGACTACGTCACAGGGATGCCGGAACACGTTAACGAGAAAGAAGAACAAAACCGGTAACGGGAGCAACGGTATAGTGGGCATGGTGATGACTCAGGAGGATACCGATGCACACCGGGTTTTGTAAAGTATCGTGAAGCAAAGGGAACATCACATAATAACCAAAGGTCCAGTCGAATATCATTCATGTAATCATAGGGACCGATATGGATGTCCATGGTTCCGCTATCGGTCATTGAACGAAGGGGTTTCGTTCATGTCTAAGATTTACCGAACCTACGGGGTCACAAGCTTAAGGTAATCACGATCTGCTGAGTGTTAGTGGGACGGGAGTGATGAGAATATATTTGTGGAATTGTTTCATTTATATCCGGAATAGTTCCGAGAGGTTTCGGAAGCGTTTCGGGTACTGGAAGGGTTTCGGTGAATATCGGGTAATACCGGGTATTACCGATTAATTATATATAGGTGGAAAATGTTTCCGGGGATGTTAAATTATATATATATATATATATAATGGTCTGAAAATGTTTAGAACAAATATATATTTAGTTTAATATCAATGGGCCTAATAAGGCCAAGAGGTGGAAGGAAACTTGGGCCATGAAGGCCCAAGTGGAGGTGGCGCTCCCCCTTTCCTATTGGGGGGGGGGAGGGCGAATCCTATTTGGGTTGGGAATTGGACTCCGCCCCCCCCCCCATGGCTGGCGCACCAAGGGAGGCTTTCCTCCCTTGGTGGCTGCCCCCTCCTCCTCCTCCTCTAACCTATATATACTAGAGGAGTTCTCCCTATTGGAGACACCAGTTTTGGAGCCTCCTCTAGTTGATCTAGTTCTAGTACTTGTTGGTCCTAGTTTACTAATTAGAGCTAGCCCTAGCCACCTCTAATCCTCATAATTAGAAGCCTCGTGTGGTTCTAATCTCCTCCCTCTAATTCTCTGGCGACGATTAGCTCTGGACGGCGAAGCGCTGCCGGATTGTGAAGACCGTACGCTTGCAACCAAGTAGAGAGGTCATGCTTTCGGTCTTCTATTTGAGGGATCGTTCGAGGGCGGTACGCGGGATCGTCATCGACGTTCGAGGGACTCCAAGTATGATCTACACCGACTCGTCTACTTCCGCTGCACTCCTAGAGTCGGTAACGATCGTTGATCCAAACCTTATATGCATCTTCATATTGTTCCTGAGTGATCGTAGGGCAATTTTTTTTCTACTACATTTCCCTACAGGCCTGACTTAGTTTGGTTCTTTTGGTCCCCTGCTCCTGTGTGGGCGTCATGGTGCTCATTATGTCTAGAGCGATGCGTCTTTTATTTTGCGGTTATGCACTGTATGGGTCCTATGTTAGATGTGTCGTCGGGTTTTCGCCCCATGGCAAGTGTCTCGCGGGCGAGTTCTGGCTGTGGGTTTCCCGGCGATGCCGAACTCGCTTTCCCCTTTCCCGTCTCCTTCTTAGCTGTTTCAGAACTATGTATTTCCGTTATTCAGATAATGGAAAGGGGTTATGCCCGGTTCAAAAAATGGTATCATGCAGCAAATACCTCCAAATTTTCTTCACATTTTTCTTCTTTTATTACAACATTGCAAGGGTGCCAAAGGTTACTTAAGTATGCAGTAACAAAATAAGTTGGTTTATTGTGGCATTAGTGAGACCTTATCAGAATGCGACGCAGAAGTTTTCTCCAAGAAAAGATATAACCAAATTTGAAATAATTACATAGGGTTTAAAAATATATCAGAACGCCATAAATATCATTATTCCAAACCCTAAGTGGTTTTGGGTTTAGAAGCACATATTGCACTTTTATTTTGTGAACTCAACTTCATGTACATAGGCTAAATTAACTATGCCACTGATCCTAGTAGGGACAAATTATAATGATAAACCTAAATCCAATATTGTCTAAAACTGTACAGAAGACTCTTTGATAAACAGTACAAGTCTTGTTGAGATAGATATGGCTCATATTATTCTAGAATTTTAAATATGAAATTCGGAGTAGCTAAATATTGAATAAAATTATATATAGTCATGTGAACTGATTCAGAAAATGTAGTGAGAAACAAAAAACTCGTATGCACATATTAAATGATAAACGGCAAAACAATGTTCCAAGTCTCGCCTCTAAGACTGGCTCAAGTGTTGTTGGTGACCATGTTTTCTGGATCTTAGAATATCGTTAAATGTATTGATAGTCCTAAAACAACATTGAGAGTATGACGTTAGAAGAACGATCATATCACTACTGCAGAAATGGCTAGTAGTGGCGGGTGCAAAATGGCCATCAGTGGCGGGCTACGGTCCCAAGCAATCCCGCCACTGACCTCCCGCCATTGGTAAAATATTGTTAAGTACTGACGACACGTTTTTCATGTACGGAGAAAATGAAAAGATTGTTGTAAGGAGTGACATCAATAAATGCTTGATGTAAGTAGTACATCGACAAAAACCTTCATTCGGTGCTCCAAGCGAATTTCGATTTCAATTATTTATGGTGGCACAGTAAGTTGGAATTGATCCAAGAGAGTTACTATGGTGAATTCTATAACAGAAGGCTGAATATATTGTCGCTTTAGAAGCAACAAAAGAGGGTAATGAATCAGAAGTTCATTTATGAACTTGGATTGGTTTCTAGATGATTGTGCAAATAGAACACTATTCTCAATAGTGGTTCTGTAGCTCAATCTAAGGAATCAAAGGTCCTGCCAGTGATTCAGTACAAATAAAGCCAGTTTCACACAAATTATATATTTATGTGAACGCATGACAGATGCATTGAAATGCAAATGATACACGCGGATCTGAAGTTGTCAAGATCCGACAGGACAAAGTCTATACCACAAGCGAAGCATGGACTGACACCGGATTGCCATTGGTGTAAAAGTTAAAAGTGCTAACTAGATTATTGACTCTAGTGCAAGTGGGAGACTGTTGGAAATATACCCTAGAGGCAATAATATTTGTATTATTATATTTCCGTGTTCACGATTAAGAGTTTATATTTCATGCTATAACTGCTATGATCCTGGAATATGCGATTCAGTGGAAAACTCATATGCACGTGTGAAATGATAAACGGATAAAATAAAGGTTCCCAGTCTCGCCTCTAAGACTGGCTCAAGTGTTGTTGGTGATCACGTTTTCCGAATCTTAGGATATCGTTAAGTGTAACGATAGTCCTAAAACAACATTGAGGGTATGACGTTAGAAGAACGATCATATTGAATCGACCCAAACTTGTTTGTTATGAATTGAGTTAATATCATCTATATTCAATTGTAATAACACGGAGTGTTAGAATGTGTTTGAGTTCCTCAGACCATGAGAGTGTCTCAGTTACTTCCTACCAGACGGTGGGCCTTGGGGTTGCTCAAACGTCATCTGTAACAAGGTGATCATAACGACAACTTACAGGCTCACCAAAAAGTTTGATAAGTGACCAGATAGCTCGAGAGTGGGATTTGCTCCTCCAACGATGGAGAGATATTCTTAGGGCCCTCTCGGTGTGATGGCATCCATCATCGTCTGGCCAGACACAGGTGACTACGTCACAGGGATGCCGGAACACGTTAACGAGAAAGAAGAACAAAACCGGTAACGGGAGCAACGGTATACTGGGCATGGTGATGACTCAGGAGGATACCGATGCACATCGGGTTTTGTAAAGTATCGCGAAGCAAAGGGAACATCACATAATAACCAAAGGTTCACTCGAATATCATTCGTGTAATCATAGGGACCGATATGGATGTCCATGGTTCCGCAATTGGTCATTGAACGAAGGGGTTTCGTTCATGTCTATGATTTACCAAACCTACGGGGTCACAAGCTTAAGGTAATCACGATCTGCTGAGTGTTAGTGGGACGGGAGTGATGAGAATATATTTGTGGAATTGTTTCATTTATATCCGGAATAGTCCCGAGAGGTTCCGGAATCGTTTCGGGGTCACTGGAAGGGTTTCGGTGAATATCGGGTAATACCGGGTATTACCGATTAATTAAATATAGGTGGAAAATGTTTCCGGGGATGTTAAATTATAATAAATGGTCTGAAAATGTTTAGAACAAATATATATATTTAGTTTAATATCAATGGGCCTAATAAGGCCAAGAGGTGGAAGAAAACTTGGGCCATGAAGGCCCAAGTGGAGGTGGCGCTCCCCCTTTCCTATTGGGGAGGGGGGGCGAATCCTACTTGGGGTGGGAATTGGACTCCCCCCCATGGCTGGCGCACCAAGGGAGCTAGAGGATTTCTCCCTATTGGAGACACAAGTTTTGGAGCCTCCTCTAGTTGATCTAGTTCTAGTTCTTGTTGGTCCTAGTTGACTAATTAGAGCTAGCCCTAGCCACCTCTAATCCTCATAATTAGAAGCCCCGTGTGGTTCTAATCTCCTCCCTCTAATTCTCTGGCGACGATTAGCTCTGGACGGCGAAGCGCTGCCGGATCGTGAAGACCGTACGCTTGCAACCATGTAGAGAGGTCGTGCTTTCGGTCTTCTGTTCGAGGGATCATTCGAGGGCGGTTCACGAGATCGTCATCGACGTTCGAGGGACTCCAAGTACGATCTACACCGACTCGTCTACTTTCGCTGCACTCCCGGAGTCGGTAACGATCGTTGATCCAAACCTTATATGCATCTTCATATTGTTCCTGTGTGATCGTAGGGCAAATTTTTTTTGTTTTCTTCTACGTTTCCCTACAGGCCTGACTTAGTTTGTTTCTTTTGGTCCCCTGCTCCTGTGTGGGCGTCGTGGTGCTCAATATGTCCAGAGCGATGCGTCTTTTATTTTGCGGTTATGCACTGTATGGGTCCTATGTTAGATGTGTTGTCGGATTTTCGCCCCATGGCAAGTGTCTCGCGGGCGAGTTATTGCTGTGGGTTTCCCGGCGATGCCGAACTCGGTTTCCCCTTTCCCGTCTCCTTCTTAACTGTTTCAGAACTATGTATTTCCGTTATTCAGTTAATGGAAAAGGGTTATGCCCGGTTCAAAAAAAGGTATCATGCAGCATATACCTCCAAATTTTCTTCACATTTTTCTTCTTTTATTACAACATTGCAAGGGTGCCAAAGATTACTTAAGTATGCAGTAACAAAATAAGTTGGTTGATTGTGGCATTAGTGAGTCCTTATAAGAATGCGACACAGAAGTTTTCTCCAAGAAAAGATTTAACCAAATTTGAAATAATTACATAGGGTTTAAAAATATATCAGAACGCCATAAATATCATTATTCCAAACCCTATGTGATTTTGGTTTAGAAGCACATATTGCACTTTTATTTTGTGAACTCAACTTCATGTACATAGGCTAAATTAACTATGCCACTGATCCCGGTAGGGACAAATTATAATGGTAAACCTAAATCCAATATTGTCTAAAACTGTACAGAAGACTCTTCGATAAACAGTACTAGTCTTGTTGAGATAGATATGGCTCATATTATTCTAGAATTTTAAATTTGAAATTCGGAGTAGCTAAATATTGAATAAAATTATATATAGTGATGTGAACTGATTCAGAAAATGTAGTGTGAAACAAAAAATGAATTAAATTTAGAGCGACAATTCTATTCGATAGTGTGCAATGTATAGTGAGGTCAACACATAAAATGTTTCAAGTAGATCAGTATAGATATGAACTGCAACATGCATAGATTACATGAATATGTATCAGCAGAAATGAGTTCAACATCGCAGAAAAAGAAACATCGACATGAGTAGTAAAGATAAGAGAAAACGTGCATGCATTGGTCACCGCACTACAAGAAACCTGTTAATACATGACGGATTTCTGGTGACGTTCTCAGAAACCGTCACTATCAATGACGGTTTCTTCCGGTTCGTCATGAAAACCGTCATGGATCGGTAAGATGAGAATGAGCCTCACAACGATGACGCCCTTATGACGGACATGGAGAAATCGTCATGAATACCGTCATGAATCGACCAACTAGGCCTAGCCTTTTTCATTCGGACCGTCATGGATGGCTCTTGTTGACGTGTGATGCGTGGTCTTTATTTCGCCCACATGTCAGTCGGATGGAGTCATAATATATACAAATTAAAAGAAGAATTATAGCCGCTAAAAATTGAACCGTTGACTTTGGGTATTCCGAACTTTCAACTTTCTACTAGTCTACGACGCGTATAGATGGGATTATATATAGCACCTAAGGCCTTGTTTTTCTTTCACGCGTCGAACCATCCCGGATTTGTTGCTGTTTACGTGTAATGCGGGACCCTTCTGTCATATATGCATATGACAAACCCATATGTTCATGACCGCTGGTGCTTACTCGTACACATAATGGTGGATTTAATTAAAAAAGAGAGCAATTCGAATGGGGACTCGAACCAGAGTCCTATTGCACAAACGGCAAGCTACTAACCACAGGCTTACAAACCGAGTGCTGACTGTACATGGGCCTTTTCAGTTTTAGTACTTTACCTACGGTATAAAATTTAAGAAAAAAATAGCGCTACTTAAATAGGACAGGCACACACTACACACGTAGGCATGCTAGTTTCCGTTTTTTTTTCTTTCTGCTTTTTTTATTTTGTGTATATTTTGAAGTATTATTAAAATAACTTTTAAAAACATTTACTTAATTTAGAAAAATGTTCACCGTGCACTAAAAAATTGTTAACGCAGTGAGAAAATAATGTCCGCGCAACTTTGAAGAAATGTTGATAGTATTCAAAAACAATGTTCATGACATTTAAAAAATGTTTCGCGTTTTAAACAAATGTATGTGACATTTTTTTTAAATATTATACAATGTAAAAAAGGTACAAATTCAAAAACTATTTTGTACCATTCAAAATAATATACTTGACCTTTATAAAAACGTTCACGTGTTTCAAAAATATGTTTCAAACATGTGTGCCACACTGTCGACATCATTAACTGTGTGGCCAGGCCACCAGTGAGTAACAAATATTTATTCACTTAACTAAAATTCATAAATAATTTTTAAAAAACATCATAATAAAAGTGTTTAAAACTATAAAAAAAACAAAACTAATCGATGTACACTCGATTTTCGTGTGTAAAATTTCCAATTTTCCCAATCACACTTTGTAGTGAGGGCGACCGGTTAAAACTCTGTACCTCTCGATCACGCATACGTAGGGACGTCGTTTTTGTTCCTTTTTTTATTTTTGCTTATACTTAAAAATATTCTAAACACACATACTTCAAAATATTCTAAACACATATACTTCAAGAATTAGTTTCTTCACATTTTTAGAAACCTTCACCGCACATTCAAAAATGTTAATGTGATTTAACAAAATTGTTTGCATACCTTTTAAAAAATGTTGATAACATTGAAAAAATGTTTGTGACATTTGACATATGTTCATGTATTTCACAAAATAATCGTGCCAATTTTTAGAAGGGTTTCTAAAATTTAAAGAATATTCATGTAATTAAAAAATGTCATAACATTTTAAGAAAATGTTCACGCGTTCCAAAACAATGTGCATGCCACTTTTAATAGTTTTTTTATAAAATGTAAGGAAAATATTTATGAAATTCAAAACAATGTGTTGCATCATTCAAAAATGTGCGTGACATTTAAAGAATGTTCATATGTTCTAACATCTGTTCGTGACATTTTAAAAAATATGTTCAATGTGAGCTTGGGCTGGTAACTTAATGTAGATAGCTAGAAATTCATTTAATACCACATCAAATTTATAAAAAATTGAAAAACATTAAGGTGCCTGTAATTTTTTTTATAACTTCAAAGTTTGCCTCGAGTTATATAAAACATATTCAAGATAAAAAAACTAAATAGCACTTTCAAATATACTAGAGTTATAATAAATACTATATGTAGTGCTTTCCAACTTTAATAAAAATGTTTTGTGGTTCATTATGTCAAGATTGAATTATCCCTAACTGTAATGTGGATCAATATGGTTGAGTTAATCGCGCGGTAAGCGTGATAAGCCATTTCAAACCTATCAACAAAGTAAACAATATGGTTGAGTTAATGCACAATATTGTTGTACACGTGAAAAACAGAGATTTGACAGCAACTCCAACACAAAGACCACGGCGGCGGCACGGCGGAGAGCGGCAGTGCGCGGAGACCACCGCTGCGGCGAGACCGGCAGCGCCGGCAACTGCAGCAACTGCTTCTCCTGCATGGCTCATCCCCGCCGGCGCCCATTCCTATCGGCGCGACGTGCAGGCACTCGTCCCTGCTGGCGCGGAGGCAGCAGACGCTCATCCCCGCGCTCGTCCCTGCTAGTGCCCGTCGCACGCAGGCACTCATCCCTGCCAGTGCAGAGGCAGCATGCGCTTGTCCCCGCGCAGGAGCTCCTCGCCGCCGACGCTCATCCCGATCGGCGATCGCAGAAGCCCCCTACCGGTAGCTCTTGTTGATTTTTCTCCAAAGGAAAAGTCCATGTCCGCTCGAAATGGGTCGCTCGCGTTGGGCGCACAGGCCGACCCAAACCAAAAAGCGGTCATGACCGTCCGCTCGGCCGACCCGGACAGATAAAACGCAGGCAAAAACAGATACGATTTGGGTCATTGCGTTGGAGTTACCCTGATATGTATTCATGCTAATTTTTTTGTCTGTTAGTGAATGCATATCAAAATGGCTGCCAAAGTGAAATTTGGAATTATAATCCAGAATCAACCAAATGAAATCTTGACAGACATTTCATTCATTTAATTTCAACAAATGAATTGAAATGAAGGGAGCCAAAGAAGCTGTAAGGTAATCACAAGATATAAGGTAATCTATTTTCAAGATAAAAGGAAATCTCATTAAATATTTTTTAAATAGATCTGATTTGAGATAGATTTAGTTAAAACTGAATTTCCTCTCAGTAAGAACCCACAATTCATTTACACTATAGAAAATATGAAATCACTTCCATAATTATTAAACCTCTAAAAATTCAAATATATGTAGTATATTAGATGTAAAACGTGTGCTAGGGTATATAAGATATATTTTTTTACAAATTATACTTCACAAGAGTGCCTTACTTAGTTATTTGCAATAGCAAAGAAGAATACGTTAAAATCTGGGCTGTCTTGCTCGGTGCTGGCAAAGCCCATTAGGGTTTCCTACATAAGGAAAATGGTGTCTTCTGATTGGTTAACTCCACGCTCACGCGGATCGCCAGTCACAGCCGTCGGATCTTTTCTAATCCAACGGTGGTACACTGGTTCCTTATCCTCACTCTTTCTTCCCCACCCCAAGAGGAGCCGCCGGCTGAACTTCCACGAGCATCTGGACATTTCTCCATCGCCTACTCCTCTGCCCCATCTTCCTTCTCCCAGCACCTTCCTTCCTCCATCCCCTGACCGAAACGCAGCCCCACCACGCAAGATGTCGTCGAACTTTTTTTCTTGTGCCGCGGTGGGCCGCCTAGTCATCTCCGTCGACCGGTCGCCCGGAAGCTGTGCCATGGCGGATGCTGCCACCAAAGGCCAAAAGGTGCGACGGCCTCCACTTCCGGAGCAACGGCGGCCGGCGCGCCAGCGGGATGGCCTCCCATTGAGTCCCGACCGGGGGCTACATCGCCAGCGGGATGGCCTCCCGTTGAGTCCCGACTTGGGACTACGCCACCCGCGGGATGGCTTCCCGTTAAGCCACGACGGAGCCCTATGTGGCCGGCTGTGTTGCTCCCCCGTGCGCGGTTGAGGTCTCAATGGCAATTCATACGGCGTCGACATGCTCAAGATCTCTCTCCACTGTCGGGCATCCATGTGCCAGGGGCATAGGACGCGAGCTAAGATGGGGCGAAGCGCCGTCCTCCGAGAACGCTGGAGTCGTGCCGGCCACCAGGGTTGATGCGGTGGGGAGGACCTCCGGCGAGCACTGGCCGACACGGGAAGATGCCGCTGTCAATCTAACCGGAGGGGATTTAGGAACTTTGTAATTTATTTTTATTGTGGTTTTTTGCCTTTGTTTTTGGTTGTAATATCTGTTTCTGTAATTTTTTTAGGGTGGTTTCTGTAGTTAAATGGTCATATGACCAAAAAACTTTTAGGAGCGTACTATAGGTGCTCAAAATGCTAATAGACCGAAATTAATGGGCATTTATTGACTATAATTACTGGGCTAATGACCCGTCTGAACCTACAAAACTCCAACTGGGTCGTTGAAAACTTGGGCTAGAACTAAAACTAGTGGGCCAACATCTGATTGGACTGATTATCATATGGGCCGGAATTAAATTCATGGGCTAAAATTCTACTTGGGCCGATTAAAACATGGGCTGCCACACCAGATCCATGTTGGTGGCCATGTCAGATGATGACGTGGCTGGCGTGTTTAACGCCGTTATTAGTTAGGTGACTATGACGGTCAAAATCCGTCATAGATCCATGACGGTTTATATGGTCCGTCATGGAGTGAACGATGATCAAATTATGACGCGATATACATGACGGATTTGAAATCTGTCACCGTTGTATCTCCACGACGGTTTTGCGTTGGTCTGTGACAGATTGAATCCGTCATGTATTAACAGATTTCTTGTAGTGCCGCTAGCACAGTTTAACATACTGGAAGAAGTTTTGGAAGAAAAACTAAACACGCACACTTAAGCATGCAAATGCGTGGGTCACCCCGCTAGTTTCAATTAAAAAGAGATATTTACTCCGATATTGGTACTAATGGCTAATGAATGCAAAGGATTCCACAAACCCTCTCTTTGATGTGTTTTCACGGGAAATTGGCAAAATAGGGAAGACATCACGTGTGGAAATGGAATGGAAGGAGAATGGAGGAAGAAAGAATCAACATGAGACATTTTTGCGAAGACAGAGCAAAAGAGGGCATTCCATACAGGCGCGAACTCCCGTATGAGCGCCCGTATGGTGTGAATTCCGAGGCGGATCACGCACCTGAACAACTTTCGTTAAAAGGCCCCAGTCGAAATGTCGACAAAAGGAGCAGTACGAGCACCAGAGCGACAAACACAGAAGCCAGAACCTCTTCATCATCCTCATCCGCAAACCCTAGCCATCGCCATCTCCATAGCCATCTCCACCACCACCATAGTGCTCATCCATCCCATTCATACTTGTAATCATGCATCACACAAGGCATCCATTGTAAGACATATTGCAATCAATCAATCTCAAGATGTGTTCTTCAATGTTTTCTTCGCACGATCTGATCTCCATGTGTGAGTAGTTCGGTAAGGTATGGGTTGAGGCATAAGCCTTGCAACCCGAGGTCTTTGTTGAGGGGATCAATGGAAGACTTTGACATAACGTCATGTATGTGTGAAATAAAATTGTTCCGCGAAGTTGTCTCTTGTCTTGTCCGCGATCTTCATCCCTGCAGGTACCCAGGATCATGGAGATCGAGCACCGGTGAGGCTAGGAGCAAGGAGACCGTGAAGTGTTATACCGAACACCGGTGACAGTAAGGTTTAGTAGGGTAACATGGATCATATCCTTGGGGAGAAATGAAGTGTAGTCATTAAATGCCCAAAGCTCTTGTCTGATTTCATTATCTTTGGGGTAACATGGACTATATCCTTGGGGAGAAATGAGGTGTAGTCATTAAATGTCAAGGCAAGCCTGCGCGACGGATAGGGTCTGCGGTAGGACAACTGATTCTTGATGCAGGACTCGTGCCGGTCAAGATGTTATTTGGATACATCCCGCACTTCGATTTGTAACAAGCACATCTCGACGGGTGACTTCCAGCGCATAAATTAATATCTTATTTGATCCCAGCGCAAATACAAGGTTGTAAGCATAAGACCTCATACACGTACCTCTCTTTATTATAAGTGTTTGAATTACTATATGCTTGCTGATCCGGTCGAAAGCTGGATTTTACACTTTGACGAAAGCTTGCTAGAAACCATCGCTTCAAGGGAATCTTCCTCTCGTGGGTTCGATAACCCAGGGTCACCTCTGGGGAAATAGGTGAGGGATACTCTTTTATGTTCCAATACCATATCAATAAAAAGGAGATATCAAGCCCTTTTTCTGGTGCCGTTGCCGGGGAGGAGTTTAGTATTCCTAGTCTTTGTGTTTAGAGTTTTTGCTAAAGTTAATTTTCAGCTTTTGTCTTTACTTTTCTGTTTTTAGTTTAAGTTTTAATTTTTAGTTGCAAGTCTTGACAGTTGAAAAACCGAAAGATTACTATGGCTCGTAATCTTGGGAGTTTTTCTACTCCCAGCAACAACTTCATGCGTGAACCTATAGCACAACCTGAGGTAGCAGCCGCTGAGTATGAGATTAAACCGAACTTAGTTTCCATGGTTCAACATGACCAATTTGGAGGCTCTGCTCCTGAGGATGCCGGTATGCACTTACACAATTTCACTGAACTGTGCAACATGACAAGCATAAAGGATTATGATCCTGACGCACTGAAATTGCGTCTATTTCCTTTCTCCTTAAGAGAAAAAGCTAAGGAATGGCTTCTTGGACTACCTAAGGGCAGTATTACTTCTTGGCCTGATTGTTGCAGTAAATTTTTATCTAAGTATTGTCCACCTGCAAAGATTATGCAATTACGTTCTCAGATTACAGATTTCAAGCAAGAGAAACGTGAGCCACTATCGCTTGCGTGGGATAGAATGAAGGAAGCTATAAGAAACTGTCCCAATCATGGAATAGAGGAATGGTTAATCCTTCATATGTTTTTATAATGGCTTAAATCACAAACTATGCTTGATACAGCTGCAGGAGGAACGATCATGGGAAAGCCCATAGAAGATGTCAAGAAACTACTAGATGATATGCAAGAAAATCATGCACAATGGCATGTTCAAAGTACCACCACTAAAAGGGTGAATGCCATGGAAGAAAGTAACACGGAGTTAACAGCCAAGCTTGATGAACTTATCTCCGTGATAAAAGGTAAAGAAGAGGTAAACGTGAATGCTATCGCTAGTGAAGAAACTAGTGATGTGAATTTTATCTCTCATAATAGCTACAATCCTAATTGAAAAAATAATGGATATGCTCCTAGACTTCCTTATCCTAGTAATGGAGGAGCATCCAATAATTTTAATGGAGCTAATCCTAGCAATAGAAATACTCTTGAAGAAACTCTTAAAAGTTTTATTGCTAGTCAGACTGAGCAGAATGAAAACTTCAAGAATATCTTGAAGAACCATGATAACTTACTTGGTTAATTGGCCAGTAAGGTTGTTAGACTAACAAATGATGTGCAGGTACTTGAAGGAAGATCCAAGAATATGGAAGCACTAGTAGCTAAAATAGCAGAAAGCCAAACACTAATTTTGGCTAAGTTTGCAGGTAAAGCCTAATCCAATTGAAGAAGTTAAAATGGTAAGAAGCAACGAAGAGAAAACTGAAGTACTTAACACAAGTCGTGTGGCAGAGTACAATTATACCATTGCAGATTTTGTCAAAATGATATCCATGAAGTATCCACTACCGGAGGTAACTAATAATGAAGCATATAATGTCTTTGTTGAACAAGTTGCAGCCAAGGTACGTGAACTTGATGATGAAAGGAAGAAGCTCTACAGTAAGTTACCAGCTAAGCAAGAGGATGCTTTTGAACCTACTATAGAAATTGAGATAGGATTGAATAAGACCAGTGCTTTATGTGATCTTGGTGCACGTGTTTCCACTATCCCCAAATCAGTTTATGATAGTCTTAATCTCGGTCCTTATGCTAATACCGAGATCATTTTGAATATGGCTAATTCTACTTTTACTCAGGCAGTAGGCATTAAGCATGGTGTTATAGTTCAAATTAATGATTGCCCTGTCATGATTGATCTTGTTATAGTAGATATGCCTGAAGATCCAATTGCTCCTATAAATCTCGTAGACCTTTTCTAAGGACTATCAAAGATGTGATAAATGTGTTTGAGGGAAATGTTAGATTGGATTTACCCGCTAAAGATCCTTTTGTGAGACATTTCCCAAGGAAAAAGAAAACGAAGACCTAATCAGGAGAAGGCATCATTGTGAATGCCAGAAGCTACGGTCCCGGTGTGTTTGCACCGCCTTGATCACCACTACGGTCGAGCTAACCGACCGAAAAGAAATGCTTCGTGGGAGGCAACCCACGCGAATAAAGTAGACAACTAAGTTTTAATTTTTGTTTCAATAAAAAGAGTGATGGAAGTTCTATATGAAGAAGTAAGTTTGGAAGAGTTGTTCTAATGAAGGCTTTGCGATGTGCAAGTTGAATTATGTGTTGAATCGATGTTTGGATGCCTGGAAATATGTCTATGTATTTTTTTGGAACTAACCACACAGGAGAGCGAAGGAAAAGAGAGAAGTTTCAAAAGAAACAGATAAAAAGACGGCCTATTGAACGACCACAAGCGGTCGCATGGGCGGTCGCATGGCCTGCTGGAGGTTCCAACGCAAAACAACCAGAGAGAACAGGAAGAAAGACGGCGCTTCAAACGAGCACAAGCGCCCGTTCGGGCGGCCGTTTCACTTCTTTGCATAAACAGAGAAAAATTCCAGAGCGTTCGACGGCGTTCCAAATGGGGCATGCGCCCATCCAAGCCGTCATTTGATACCTTCGGCCAAAAGAAGAAAATGAACAGAATGAACGACGGCGTTTTAAACGAATGCCGCCGCCCGTATAAGCGGTCGTTTGGAATGAGCACAGACGTAGGTAAGCTATCAGGGAGAACGACGGCGTTCCATGCGTGCACTTGCGTCCACATGAGCGATCGTTTCGGACCCCGGCGGCCCCAATAAGCCCGAGGAAGAAGGTATTTTTTTCCCATCTCTCTCTTTTCTTCTTCTTCTTCCTCCAAACCTCTCCAAACCCTAGCAAAACTTCACCCGATCTCTCTACTCGCTCGATTTCAGTTCAAATCCTTCCGTGTGATCGATCTACGGTATGTTTCTCCTCCGATCCCCAAGTTATTTTTCGCGAATCCACGTTCTACATGCCTAGCATTGCCATGACTAGGAGATGCATATTTTTGATTCAAATTTGAGTTTGGCTTGGATTCATTGATGTTTTTAGAGGAGTATGACATTGTGACTACCGTAGGATCAATATTGTTTCATTGTGCAACCAGTTTTGACCTGGGAGGCGGAGACCATTTTTTTTTTGCATTCGCGATGTATTTTCTTGGAAATATGCCCTAGAGGCAATAATATTGTATTATTATATTTTCATATTCATAATTAAGAGTTTATATTCTATGCTATAACTGCTATGATCCTGGAATGTGCGATTCAGTGGAAAACTCGTATGCACGTATGAAATGATAAACGGCAAAACAAGGTTCCAAGTCTCGCCTCTAAGACTGGCTCAAGTGTTGTTGGTGATCATGTTTTCTGGATCTTAGGATATAAGTGTAACGATAGTCCTAAAACAACATTGAGAGTATGACGTTAGAAGAACGATCATATCACTACTGCAGAAATGGCTAGCAGTGGCGGGTGCAAAATGGCCATCAGTGGCGGGCTACGGTCCCAAGCAATCCCGCCACTGACCTCCCACCACTGGTAAAAGGCCACCAGTGGCGGGCGGGCTGCCCGCCACTGTTAATCAGTTAGTAGTGGCGGGCGCAAAAGCTTCCCCGCCACTAGTAACTTGAATACCACTAGCGGTTTTACTTTATACCAGTGGCGTGCCACCTAGTCCTACCCGCCACTGCTAGTTGTTTTAGGATTTAAAAAAAAAATTGTACTTGTACTATGATGTACAGAGTACAGTTTCTGTAATACATAGTATTATCAAATGTACATACACATAACATATTGGCTACATGGAGTATACAAATTTACATTCATCATCATTGATATACAAATTTACATAGGCTAGCATGGAGGGCACACACACACATCATCAATGTTCTAATCGACAAGAAATAAAATAGGAAGAACGGAAGGGCCGCGAACAGGGTAGGCGCTGCTCCTCCTAGTAGCCTTCGGCTCACTAGTTCTTTCCTGGTTGGATCTCACCTGCAAAAGAAAACGAACAAGGTTGTACAGATTTTCTTGATCATCTTCCCCAAACATCTGACGGACATTAGAATTATCTTTTTTATTCTTTCGAGATTTTGCTCCTAAAAAGCCTCCTGATACATATCCAAACTTGTGCCCCCACCAGTTCACATCTTCAGCTTGGGATACTGAATAAACATTAAGTTGACACTGAAAGTTACTAAAACCTCAATGAAGTTCTTATAGCACATTTTCAGAACAGTTCAGCAATAAGAATGAACAATAGCACACCAATTTAAATTCAACAAAAATGTGCATTTTTTGGTTAAGCAGCAGAATAGAAGGAAAGTCGCTGGCACATAGACTTCCTTTCTAACCAAGTTCGTCAACAGTATAATAATCAAATCTCACAACAGTAAGAATATAATTAATTTATATGCAGTGCACACACCAATCTAAAAAAATTGGAGTATTTTGCAGTTGTTCTAAGTATAGCAGTAGAAACCTAACGACCAGACTTCTATTTAATTTAAAACAGGCAAAATTGTCGATAACCAGACCCAAACTAGCAAGCATTCTGGAATCTTTAGAGTTTAATCAAATACACACCCTTTAATTCTAACTTCCAATTTTCAAGCACCTCCGGAAAAGTAAATTATGGGGCGATAGCTAATGCAATGCATTGCAATCATGTCCAGAAAAAAAATAGTTAAAGGAAATATGCAGATGAGTTGCCAACCTGCACCCTGGCCGATGGTGATATCAGGCTCTCCATACATGATGGTTGAACTTCCTGATCCACCTCGCAATCATTTTCCTTCTTCCGAACCTTTTCCAACACAATGTTTCAATCTTATAAGATATTACAGGTTAACCACATGGTACACATTCTGAAGGAGGAAACAAATGTTCATCAACACTAAGTAGATTGCCTGACAGAATAACAACATGCAAGAAAAGAATTACTCACAAGTATGCCTTCAAGATCAACTGTTGAATAACCCCTCACACTTTTCCCCCTCTCCCTTTTCTTACATCTGTAACAAATAAGGGTGTGATGACAAGAAAATCTAAATCAAAGGACCGAAATTAGGGGCCAAACCAACCTTCCTTAAGGCCGGGTAACTTTAGCGACTTCATCTTTTGCAAGTTTATCTTTCTTGGGTGTATTATCAGGTGAACTACATCCTCAATTTCCGTAGAAACAATTAACAAGATTAAACAATAACTAACAAAATATTTCCCTAATAATAAAGCAGCTACTGCTTCTGCCGTACGTCGCGGTCAAATTTGCAGAAACACCCCTCGCTTTTGCGGTATTCAACCCGCAGTCCTTCTTTTAGTTGAAAAAACGTTTCACTTTTGCAATAGCACCCCTGCCCGCAGTCAGCGCCTTCTTATCCAGTGACCCAGACGCGCCCGCTGTCGGCAGCTCAGCTCTCTCCGGTCGATTCCGGCGTTCTTCGGCCGATTCCGGCGTTCTCCGGCGAATTCCTCCACCGCGCAGCATCGGCCCGAGCTCGCCTCGCTCCGCTGGGTCTTCCACCCCAGCGGGATTCGCCGCTCCCAGCCACCAGCAATGACCTTAAGGCCTCACCATGGCTAGGGTTTCGGGCGCCTCCACACTGGCGTTGGTCCGGCGCCTCCGGCGGCTCCTCTCCGACGCCCACCGCGCCCCCACACGCAGCTCCGTCTTCAAGATGCTGCTCCTCCGCCCGGTGGCCATGGGGTGAGTTCATCCCCTCCCCTATCTCTCCCCCCTTTCTCTCTCTAATATCTGGTTTGATCCTCCATGGTAGACGTGCAGGGCAAGGATTGGATGCTTGAGGAAGGAGGGGTCGACCTTGCCTTGCTGCAGCTCGGGACGCATCACCCATGGAGCTTCCTCCTTTCTGTCTTCAGATGAGTTCGCCCCCTCCTCTCTCTGCTCTTGTACGTGGCCATTGAGGCTGCTTGAGGTCAACTTTGTTGATACTGTGAAGTGTTGATTGTTCCTTGAATTGAACAGCAAGGTTAACCATGAATTTGTTAGTTGAATTGATGCATGACTGAACTGCTGTTGTTAGTTGAACTGTTCAATCTTGAATTTAGGGAGCTGCTACTGAAAGATGAAAAAAATGGTACTGTTTGAGGTCCATGTGCCTCCCGTGCTCATCAACTTGCTACTGGTTGAGCTTAATTTTTTGGTACAGTTTATGTGTTAATTGATCCGTGCTCTGTTGCATCCCACCCTCCCCTCCAGTGACGGCAGCCAACGCTTGCATCGGAGGAACTGCTGCTGCGCTTTCTTCTCTGATTTTTTCTGCTACATGTTGCAGGTGTTTGAGTCATCGACAAGCAACGACAGGGTTCGGCTTCGGTTGAGCTAGCTGCTGGGGACACCTCTCTCTCAATTATCTCTATCTCCGTCTCTGTCATGATATTTAGAAGCCATCTATTAATCCCGTCGATGCCTAATTCCAAAATCCCGTCTCGCTCGCTCTCAATCACCCGTCCCTCAGTTACGGATGTGCCGCCGCCACTAGCACGGTCCCAACGGTCGCCGTGATTCTCCCCGGTCGACGTCGCCATCCGTCTGTGCTCCGAGCTCGACAGTTCCAGTGAGGTGATATTTCGTAGCGCTGTAAATGTTAGGTATGACAAAACTTGCTCTCTTTTTATTTCTCATTTACTTATTTATTTCACATTTACTTAGCCAACTTATTTTACTACCTGGGGTATTCTGGAGTTTTGTTTCTAAAACAGATTGCGTTTTGTTTTGTTCTGAAGTGTTGGTACTGATGCATAAAACTACTGCATCTAAAATGGCATGGTATTAGTATTTTTATTGTTAGAAGAATGCCGCTTGCCTTAAGCTCTCAGTAAATCAAAATATGTACTGATGATACACTTGAATATTACTATTTTATCGACACTTGAATATGCATTATGATTTAGTGCAGTCTCAGCAAATGGTCAATGGATAAGTATTTTCTGGAAACTTTCTGTTCCATATGAAGTTCTGATTTCTATTAATAATATTATTACCATGTTTCTTGTAAATGTCTATTTGAGAACTTTGCAGCTAAATTGGTGCCTGTATATTATAGAAGTAAGACACTTGAAAATATATTCAGTATGGTTCCTGCACTCCAAACTTTTCATTGTCGACTTCACGTCAATTTTTTTTATTCATCATGGGCAGTCATGGTTTTTCGAGACTCCGCAAGAAGATGATCGAGGGTCGGCTGCGCGGCTGCTTCTTCGTCATCTTCGAAGAGCAGCGTCCAACACGATTTTCTGCTGGCATGTTCCATGGAATGTCACTGCTCTTATCATGGCATCCAACACTTGCAGATGTGACTCAAAAGGGGGTTCTGAAGCTGATGAACCTGGATGGCCTGACAGTCTACCATACCAACAACCATCTCCAAGTACACGAACTTGAAGAATTTCTTAGATTCATACACAACTTCAGTTATAGATACTTGCTTTGTTCTCCAGAATTCTTATACATTTTAAGCGGATGAGCTGCACATATATCCATTAGGAAATGATGGAGGTGACCCTATTTAAAATGATGTTTCAGAATATTTTTTCCAGTAAAGATCAGGGTGCAAGCAGCGTTTCTATTATGTTGCAGGAGAAGTTTGGATCTTTGTGGACAGTTGTTGCAGCCATCTTTCTGAATGAGTATGAAAACAACACTATGAGGTAATGCAAGCATGAGGGTGCCTCTTTTCATAATATCCTAACATATGGGCTACTCAAGGTTTTATGTTGTTTTTCAATCTAAGGCACGTGAAGCATTACTGTCATTATTTTACATACCAATATCATTGCTTTCTCCAATTTCAATTGATTTTGATTTCTTGATTCATGTTTGTATAGGACAAAGAGGAGATAAAAGGAGTATTGGAAAGCTTAAAACCAGCCCCCCAAAACTACTCTGGCTCGAGAAAGAAGAAAATATTTGGCATGATCTGTCCGATCTACTACAGGTAATTTGGTCTTCTATTGTGGACACACTATATCTTCATGTAAAAATAATCTAGAGTCTTGTTCTCTGAGGCATATCAAGCATGTTTCTGATGGAGAAGAATGAAGCAATTCTTCTCTTCAATTCAAACAGTTGCAAGCAAGATTCTGAAATAACACGTACGTCAAAAGTGCCTTCGTCCGTCAGGTGTGGGACAAGGGGATCGAACTCCTAACCTGAGCTCTGCTACGAGCAACAGCTACCACCGAGCTAGCGTCAGGTTGTGTGTCCAAGTTCTGATTCATCTGTCTATTAAATAGTCCCTCCTTGCTTTCTTAAACCCTAACTGACCAATTTATATATGTCTTTGATTTGAAATCAATAAACCACCTTGAGGTTCAATAAGCAGAGTGTAGTGGGTCCTGTTTGATTACAAATATCATAGGAATGAATTACCTCCACTGAGGGCATATATGAACGAGGGACAAGGCAAATAGGCGCCAGAACCGCACATACATATGAACAAGGCGGGATTCAAGAAGGAAAAGAGAGGAGGCGAGGCGGGATTGAGTTCTCCCGCATCATGCAAGGGAGGCGAGGGTCTGATGGACGAGCGGCACTGCCGAGAGGGAGAGAGACTGCCATGGAGGAGAGTTTGGAGAGCCGCACCGTCGTGGGGGAAGGCGGAAGCGCATACGCCGCCGCCTCGGATCTTCCCAAGTTAATGTGGTAATTAAAACCTGGATGCATCTCATGTCTTACTTTGTGATAGTTATCAAGTATATTGGAAGAGGGACAAAAGATAAATAGCGGACCTTCTTTAGTTTGAAGCAGCACATCTCATCTGTATTTCTCCTGAAGCTTTTCATTATTGGATATGCATTGCAGTATTAATTACCATGTTCAATTTGTGCGAACGACTTCTGGATTACACACAGAGGGGGAGAGGGAGGGAGGGAGAGAGAGAGAGAGAGAGAGAGTGAGTGAGTGCAGCAGCAGGGGCATGATAGAGCAGAGATTCAACAGTTTAGGTTCAGAGAGGAGGAGCAGCAGAGGCGTGGGGGAAGGAGCAGCATCAGATTGTGAGGAAAACGAGGAGGAGCACAGGGGCGTGGGACAAGAAGTGCAGTAGAGAAGAGAAGGGGCTCTAGACCAGGGGAGAGAAAGTGCAGCAGCAGTTGGAGGCGCGCGGGGGATCAAACGCCCGCGACCCCAATGTCTGGTAATGCGCGCGAGTAGGCGGGAGAGATGGCTGGTTGGTGGGTGCTGGTGATGGATGGATGGCTGGGACGCGCACCACCACGCCGGCCTGTGTCCTTCACGGATTACTACTCACAAACTAAAAAGGAAATGACGTGCAAGAGGAAAACCAATCGGAAGCAATACATACACCAACTCGGACTAGCATAGTTTGTACTAATATAAATTACGGTACTACCCAGCTCATATACCAACTCGGACAGGAAAAGGTTACACTAATATAAAGTGCCAAGCTTTCAGACATTAGACGCCCAGACAGAAAGAAGTACAGGCAACTTAGTACACGTCCAGGTTACACATGTTGATTTTGACTTATATTCTAAAAGAAGAGCAAATCTCCAAACAATCTCCAAGCTACTGGACCAACCAGAGTAGATCACTCTCCAAGCTACCAAGCCAACCAGAGCCAAGGAGCCATCAAGTATGTCCCTTATCTCCTTACATGATTAATATACAGCAACTCTATGATCCATCTCTTCATACAACATCTTTCAAAATCACGAATGCGAGAAACGTCATCCCTGTTTTCGTTCTTCACATTAAATTCTTAAATTTCTCATGGTATTTGATACTCATTAGGCCTATAAAAATATGCAAAAGAATCAAGCATGAGACCTAGGATTAATAGTACGGATCTTTAGAAAAATCAAGCATGAGATCTAGGATTAAGAGTACATATCTTTAGATCGATAACTTTTCTTTTTCACAACAAAAGCAATCTGAGGATGGTTTGCTCGATGTTGGATTATTTTTCATTGCTATTTCACCATTCTTACTTTACTAGGAATAACACTATATATAAACAATTTTCTTTCCCTTGTGCAGGAAAACATTTGGGCCATAATCTCAAATCATGGATGCTAATGAAAAAGGAAGAAAGAGAGACAGAGAGCGGTATGAACGCATGACCGATGAACAAAGACATGGTACACTAAAAAATTGCCGCGAAGCCTATCATCAAAATAAATATTCAACAAAGACACCAGAACAGAAGGCGGCAAAATATGCACAAAAAAAACAAAAACAAAATGCAAATATGCAGCCAGAACAGAAGAAAGCAAGAATATAACAAATTGAAGCTCACCGTCAATTGAAACGCATCACACCATCCAAAGATTCAATTGCAAAGAAGAACCCTGAATATGTTGCAACTGAACAGGAGGTTGGTACTTCTACATTTACTGTAAAACACAGGGATCATGTGGCAGCGGGAGAAAGGCAAGTGTTGCTACACCGTCAGAACGAAGAATTCATGAAAAGACGGCCCGGTGCAACGCACGGGCATTTGTACTAGTAGATTATAAAAAGAGAACATACATGCAGACTTTTCATGCTACCTTTAGCAGGAGTTGTAGATTGCTGTCAGCGCGGAGAGGAGCCATTAGCAAATGACAAAGAAAAAGATAAAAGGATATGATCAGACACTTGAATCTTAATTCATTCGTACAAGCAGCAGAGAAAATAATTGCTATACGCCATACCACTTTCAGTTTCTTTAGTATTATCATCGAACTGGGTGGTATCATACGCCCATTTGTTCTGAGGATTGTCCACACCAACACCTGCGTAGGAGAACAGACTCGGATTTCAGCGACCCCACCCGTGGCCAATCAGACAAATATGCTTCTTTACTCAACAAATGCTCAAATCGAGCAGTATTTCTACAAAGAGCTAAGCATACCTAGTGTGTCCTGCTTTTGTTTCACTCTGACATGCCCCTTTATACCCTACTTGTCTTTCCTGAGGCCTTCACCTTCTTCACAGGAAGCTTGGTCACTCTTAATCACTTCCAAAAAGTAATCCGACCGAGTGTTAAGAGATAGAATTAGACATAAAACTACAGAAAGTGGAAATAATAGAAGCATTATACTAGGAGACTCGCGGACATTATCTGATGAGCACATATACTCGGATTAGAATTACTGCAACTGTGTTCTCTAAGTGACTGTGGATTAAACAGCACAATGACTTGTGTCTCCTTAATCATTTACTAGGACGGTGGCATGCAGGAATCAGATTCGAGCAAACTGAAAAAGAAGAAATCAAAGATCAAAGGGCCAGACCTTGATGGCGTTGGAGCAGGGGTGGAGCGGTGTCGTCCATGGCGCCGGTGGCATGGAGAGGAACAATCTTATCGTTGCGACCGTGGCGTCGTTGATCTGCGAAGGAGAGAAGATGGGGTGAGGAAGAGAGGATGTGCTGTGGCAGATCCACGTGGAAGAAGAGTGGGAGACCTACGAGAGCCATGCCGGAGTCGGGGGCGATGCGAGGCCGAAACCCTAGCCATGGGGAGGGCCGCGGGTGAACGCTAGAGGACGCAGGCGCTGAATCTGGTCGGAGGGGCGGACGGAGCGGATGAAGGCGGTCATGGGGGTGTGCTTCGCGCCGTCGATCGCCGTCGGAAGCCGCCAAAATCGGCCGGCAAGGGTGGTTGCGGTGGCAAGATCTCACAGGAGAGAGGGAGGGCTCGCAGGTGGAGGGGGGCGTGGGCTGGGACTCTTTTTTCATTTGATTTTTTTCTTTTTTCTTTTTGGTGGGTGGCGGGCTGAGGCTGAGAGCGCGAAAGTGAGGGCGGAGGCCCAAAACAGAAAAACTGCTCACGAAATTACGACTGGCGGGCAGAACAAAACTACCACCGGCGGGCACAAAACAACGCCCGCCACTGCTACTTTTAGACAGATTTACCACGAAATCAAATAATAGCTGCGGCGGGCATGTATTGTCGCCCGCCACTGCTAACTCAGCTAACAGTGGCGGGCTACAGTTTGTGCCCGCCACTGGTAACAGTTGTCCAGATTAGCCATGGGACAATTGTTACCTGTGGCGGGCTGCAGTTTGCGCCCGCCACAGGTAAGCCAATAGCAGTGGCGGGCGGTTTTTAGCACCCGCCAGTGGTAATTTTTCAGATTAGCAGTGGCAGGTGCTAAATTGTGCCCGCCACTAATGGGGGTTCACCTATAAGCCCTTTCCTAGTAGAGTATTGAATCGACCCAAACTTGTTTGTTATACTTTGTGATAATAACGTCAGAAGTCAATTGTTATAACACGGAGTGTTAACGTGTGTTTTAGTTCCTTATACCATGAGAATATCGTAGTCATTTCTTACCGTACGGTGGAATTTGGGGTTGCTCAAACGTCACCTGTAATACGGTGATCATAACGACAACTTACAGGTTCATCGAAAAGTTTGACAATGGACTAGATAGCTCGAGAGTGGAATTTGCTCCTCCGACGATGGAGAGATATTCTTAGGGCCCTCTCGGTGTGACGACATCCATCATCCTCTAGCCAGACACAAGTGACTATGTCATGGGGATACCGGAACATGTCAACGAGAAAGAAGAACAAAACCGGCAACGAGGAGACCGGTATAGTGAGCATGTGTATGACCCAAGAGGATACAGATACACCACACCTCCGGTTTTGTGAAGTACCGCGAAGAAAAGGGAATATCACATGATAACCAAAGGCTCACTCGAATGTCATTCGTGTACTCATAGGGATCGATATGGACGTCCACGGTTCTGCTATCGGTCATTGAACAAAGGGGTTTTGTTCATGTCTATGTTTTACCGAACCTACATGGTCACAAGCTTAAAGTAATCATGATCTGCTGAGTGTTAATAGGATGGGAGTAACGAGGAATTATTTGTGAAATAGTTTCGATAATATTCGAAATAGTTTCGAGAGGAACCAGAAGCGTTTCGGGGTCACCGGAAGGGTTCCGGAGTTTATCGGGCAATACCTATCGATAAATAATATATAGGTGGGAAATGTTTCCGATGATGTTAAATTAATAATAAAAGGCTCTAGTAATTGTTAGGAGGCTTTTATATTTAATTAAATATCAAGGGGCCTTCAAAGACCCAGTGGTGGAAGGAGAATTGGGCCACAAGGGTCCAATAGGGGGAGGCGTCCCCCTTTCCACTTGTGGAGGCCGAATTGGAGTGGGGGAGGGACTCCTCCTTCCCCTAGGCCAGTGCACCAAGGAGGGAGTCCTTCCCTCCTTGTGTGGCGCCCCTCCTCTCCCCTCCGATCTATATATACTAGAGGCCTTTGGCACTTTTAGACACACAAGTTTTGGAGCCTCCTCTAGGTCTCTAGTTCTAGTTCTTGTTGGTCCTAGTTGATCAATTAGAGCTTGACCTAGATCCTCTAATCATCATAATTAGAAGCCCAGTGTGGTTCTAATCTCCTCCCTCTAATTCTTTGGTGACAATTAGCTCTAGACGGCGAAGCGCTGGCGGATCGTGAAGACCGTACGCTTGCAACTCGTAGAGAGGCTGTGCTTTCGGTCTTTCATTCGAGGGACTGTTCGTGGGATGTTCGTGGGAACTTTCATCTACGGTTCGAGGGACTCCAGGTACGATCTACACCGACTCGTCTTCTTCCGCTACAACTCGGCGTCGGTAACGATCGAATCCAAACCGTTAATGCATCTTCATATTGTTCCTGGGTGATCGTAGGACGATTTTTTTTCTACTACGTTGCCCAACATATTTTGCTCTAGTTTGTCAGTTTTTGTTGTCCTCGTCTTGTCTGTCCGGATGGTGGAGGTGGTAGCATATCCCTACCCAAATGGTACTGGAAGATTGAATGACATCTTCAAAAACTAAACCAACAAATTTGGAGGAGATGCATGACTAGAGCTACCAGAAACCCTAACCCTAAACCCCAAGGGTCGTCTAGTGTTGGGGACAAACATGGGCACAACCATAATTCCACAACACTCGAACACACAAAGTTGTTTGTCTTCCTTTGGCTCCTGGGTGTTTACCTATATCATGGTATACGCAACAAACACAATTTATTTAGCAACCAATACAGGCTATGAAGTAACTTTATTTAAAGAGTGTCAACTCTAACTATGTGTTGAATGGTACTTTGTTGAAATATAAGTATAATTACCTATGTCAACAAAAAACAATGAACATTAAATTATTTAGAAAACAATAGCCAATATTAAGTATTTTTATCTAAAAATATCAAGTTTAAGCAGCTAGGGGTAACTAGTTCAATTACATGTAGGTCAAAACGGTACCAATGATCATGCATATTTTCAACTATTTCATTGACCTATATGTTAAAACAGTAGCAATGTATTTTCAACTAGTTCATTAAGCAATACGTTAGCGACTATCATGTTTTCTAGACTAGTTCAGCTACGTGTAGTTCAAAACAGTAACAACTATCATGTATTTTTAGCTAGTTATATGATCTTTATGTTAAAACACCGGCAAAGTATTATCTATTTTCTACTAGTTGATTGATCTATAGGTTCAACCAGTATTATCATAGTGTCATATATATAACTAAGCATAACCTAGATCAAAACTTAGTTTATGACAAAGTATCCTACGAAAAGATAAAGGACTTGAATGGCCATGTCACAAAGGCTCAACGCAATAGTGGTGGCGAGGTAGATGCCGCGATCGATGGGAAGGTAGGGTCATCGAGGCTACATCATAGGTCGTTATGCGGATGAGCTCAAGTGCCACCACCATCGGTGAAGATGGAGGTGACGACTCACCTAGCGATCTGTTTTGGCCGATGTCGAACAAAATAGGCCAAGATGTGGCATGGTCGTTGGATGTAGAGGACGTGTCTGTGGATCTATGGGAAGCCGGGATTGAATTGGATCCGTGGAACGAGAGGTGGTGGTGGGCTCATTGTCGACGGTGTCGAGGAGTAGAGGGGTGGAAATGGAGGGGATTAGGGTTTGGTGAGGTTATGTAGTTTTATAGGTGGCACATTGGGGGTGGGCTGTTTTCGGTCGAACCATTGTGGGCCCCTCCTACAAGTGGCGAGAAAGCCTAGTAAACCCATGATTAGTATGTTGGGTAATAGTCTTGGGATGGGGTGAATGTGTAATATTTAAGGTTTTGATATTAGTATAAAATACTCAAACCTTTTCAAGATGCAAAACTCTACATTACGTTCTTTATATCAAATGAGGGTGTTCTTTTTGTGGGAATTATTTGCTATTTTTAAGGCATTAAATGAATTTCTAGCCATATAATATATAAAGTACAAATTTGAACCAAGTGTACCTTAAAAATGGCTGTAAACAAAAGCAATATTCATTTTCAGGTACTTATCTAACTCTTTAGCTCAAATACAGGAAATATGTGAAAATAGAAAGAAAAAATCGTCTGAAAAGTTCAACACTCCATCTTATTGGTTTGCCATTTTTATAAAATCTAAATATGCTCTAAAAATAACAGATAGAGAATATAACTCAATCTCAAAAAGGAGTTACAATTTTTTTTTTCAAGGAGGTTTTTTAATTCAGGGTGGTAGGCCTCAATTTTTTTGAGGCATGGACGTAGGCCTCATTTAGGAGTTCGGCACAGGGTCCAGATTTTGATGGTCCGGCCCTGTGTCACACATGGTTGCGCGGTGCTCCTCAGCATTTCCTATTTGGCGTTGAAGGCGCCTGCCCATATTTTTTTTTCCTTTTTTTGTTAAAACCTCAAAAAAGGGAGATTCAAACTCGGAACCACTTCATTCGTAGCTAGTGGCCAACATGGACATCGCAGGACTTGTGCGAGTTTACTTATTTTTATCTTTTTGTTCTTTCCTTAGTGCGCGGAAGCCACTGTTTTAGTTTTTCTTTTCACCTTGTTTTTGGGCTGGGTTTTTCTACCAGGTTTTCTCCTGGTTTTTTTTCCTGTTTTCGTTTCTTTTTTTTTTGGCCTTTTCTTTTTTGTTTTTCTTTCTTTATTCTTTCTTTCGGTTTTTCCTGTTTCTTTTTATTTTTCATATTCTTATTTTCATATTTGATGAACTTTTTAACAAATTGATAAACTTTTTTTATAGTATGATGAAGTTTTTTTTCAAATTCGATAAAAAAAATTCAGATTTAGTGAACTTTTTTCCAAAAGCAACTGACTTTTTTTCAAATTTGATAATTTTTTCCAAAATTGATGAACTTTTTCCAAAATTGATGTACTTTTTTCCAAATTTGATGAACTTTTATGAAAATTGATGAACTTTTTCCCACATTTGATGAACTTTTAAATTCGATGAACTTTTTAATTTTGATGAACTTTTCTTCAAATTTGATGAACATTTTTTGAACTCGATGAACTTTTTCATAAATGATGAACTTTTTTGCAAATTTGACAAACTTTTTTGAAAATCCATGAACATTTTTAAATTCACTAAATTTTTCCATTTTTTTGCGAATTTTTAACTTTTTTTATTTTCGTGTTTTTTCTTCAAAATATCAACGTTCAAATGCTGAACCGTTGACCAAACAACCGTAAAAGAAGGGAGCGGGCGATTGCCCAAACCGCTTAATTGGGCCTGCCCAAGCGAAGCTGCTTCCTCGATCCAGCGCCTCAAGCGTCGTATAAGACCTTCCGTGCTCCTCCCCTGCCCGTCGCCACAAGCATTCCACCTGCCGCGGCCCTACATCCACCCTATGACCGCTGCCCTCCTCATATGCCTCCCTGTCGGCAGGGAGGCGCGCATCCCCCTTGTCGGCTTCGGTCTAAATATACTAGCTACTCTGCAACTTTTCCTTCTTCCCCCTCCTGCCATGTCGATGGTGGATATCTCATACTCCCTCCGTCTAGAAATACTTGTCGGAGAAATGGATGTATCTAGACGTATTTTAGTTCTAGATACATCCATTTTTATCCATTTCCGTGACAAGTAATTCCGGATGGAGGGAGTAGTAATTAGATTGGTTCTGGGTGGAATACTCTAGATTGCAGGCAATGACACCCAATAGCCGGAGTATGAGAAATTCTTCACTTGTTTTATTACGGTATTATCTACTCCCTCCGTTCCTAAATATAAGTCTTTTTAGAGATTTCACTACGGACTACATACAGATGTATATAGACATATTTTGAAGTATAGATTCACTCATTTTGCTCTGTATGTACTCTCTATTGGAATCTCTAAAAAGACTTATATTTAGGAATGGAGGGAGTAGTACTTATCACTGGTTTAGTCGATAATGGGACTGGGTTAACATTTGAGAATATGGGTTAACATTTGAGGTACTTATCTAGTACTTATCACTGGTTTTTTGTTTCTTCTTTTTTCTATTTTCCTTTTCTTTTCTTTTTTTCCTGTTTATTTTTATTTTTCATAATCCTATTTTCATAGTTGATGAACTTTTTAACAAATGGATGAACTTTTTTCCCAGTTTGATGAACTTTTTGTTTCAAATTAGATGAACTTTTTTTCAAATTCAATGTACTTTTTTTCAAAATTGATAAACTTTTTCCAAAATTGATTAACTTTTTTCAAATTTGATGAACTTTTTTCAAACTCGATGAACTTTTTTGAAATTCGATGAGCTTTACTAGCAAAAATGCCCGTGCGTTGCAACGGGTGAAAGAAAATAGCATACGTCAGGACGGTGCGGTTGCGCACACCGACGGTCGCCACCTCGCAGGTGCTTCTCTATGGGGCAAATGATAGTTGCCATGGATCAAGGTTTGCTCGACCGAAAATCTAGGTTGCGGGACTTGTGTCACTGATAGAAAAAACGATGATTTGATTGAGGACAGAGTTTGTTGGACTTAGTTGGGGACATGTGACATGATCTAAAATTAATTGATCTAGGTGAAGAACGATGAATTTATCGAGGGCAGGTTTTCTGGACTTAATTCGGGACACGAGACATTTATCCCAAATAAATTGATATAGTTGAACAATGTTAGTTTCAGATAATTAGTTGACACTGTTTTTTTTGGTAGTTCACAATAAAATCTAAAGTAGAATAATCTAGAGTAACAGGAGTAGTAGTACACCAACCTGGTAGCAGGGGATCGTTTGTGGCTTAAGAAAAAAATCTTACTGGGCACAAACGGCACTCCTGATCCATCAAACACAAACATGCGGGGGAGCATCTCCCGCACTGGCTTGAGATGCGGGAGCCTCGACCGCTTCGACGCCCGCGTGTGTGCGGTGTTAAGCAACGACGCCGTCTTAGATTCGTCTTTTTATCTTTTCCGTCGTCCAGGCAGCGTGTGTATCCATCATCTCGAAATTTGTTCAAGCAGCCTCGGTCTCGCTGCCGCCATTGACCTCGTCCTCTCTCTCTGGTGGTCGTCAGCGCCGTCGGGCGACGGCTGGCGTCGAGCTCGTCTCGCCCGTCCATGCATCTCAACTTCTGGTCCAGGCAGCGTGTGTATCCTTCATCTTGAAATTTGTTCAAGCAGCAGCAGGCCATATAGATGCATGTCTTCCGCATAGTGCATGCACTCATGAAATTAGCTGTCTCCCTCCATCACGTGGAGGGCCTTTCCTTGTTATCCTTCTCTTCTTAATTCCTGAGATGCTTCCTTGTTACCCAAGAACTTTAAAAAGGTATATAAATTGAAAGGGTTGAATATAAAAAGGCGAGGTTGGACTATTTAATAGTCCAATCATCCTTCCCATCAAGCCAAAAGACTCAGCCATCTCGGTTGGTTGTGATATTAGGAACTCGACTCAAGGTTGTGAGTTCAATTCCTGGCACCAACGTATATTTTTGCTGGGCCGGCTTTGTTTTTAGACAGGCTGAAAATTCGAGGGTAAGAAGCAGTAATCGCTTTATTAGTAGGTATATATATATACGACAAATTTTATCTACCATCAGTGGTAGTTACCACCACTTGAGTTTTGTATGTTGTATGTAGTATCTATCAAATCGGAGAGTATGTACGTATAGTATGTAGTATATAAGAATGTTTAGTTAGTATATATACTACTTTTTTGATAGTATGTATTATATTTTGAGTATGCTCTTTTTTATGTATAAATATGTACATATTTCACAAATATAATAAAAACCATGGGCCAACTTGCAATTTTTTCATTTAACTCACTTTCAAGTATTTTATATATAGTATATGAACATACTTATACAATGATAAAGTAGTATATATACTACCACATGGTAGTTTATAAGACATGTGGGGTAACTACCCCCAGGTGGTAGCATGGATATATATATATATATATATAACTCAAATGAACTTTTTCCCAAATTTGATGAACTTTTTTCAAATTCGATGAACTTTTTTCAAATCGATGATTTTTTTTTCCAGTTTGATGAACTTTTTTTCAAATTTGACAAACTTGTTTCAAAATCCGTGAACATTTTTTAGTTCACGTGGTTTTTTTGCAAATAGTTATCTTATTTTATTTTCGTGATTTCTCTTGAAAATATGAACGTTCAAATGGTGAACCGTTGACCTGACAACCTTCAAAGAAGGGAGCGGGCGAGCACCCAACTCGATTAAATAGGCCGGCCCAAGCGAAGCTCCCTCCTGTGCCATTTCCTCGATCCGGCGCCTGAAGCGACGTATAGGACCTCCCGTGCTCCTCCCCTGCACGTCGCCGGAAGCATTCTACCAGTCGCGGCCCTACATCCACCCTCTGACCGCTGCCCGCCTCATATGCCTCCCAGTCGGCGGGGAGGTGCGCATCCTCCTTGTCGGCTTCGGTCCAAATATACTAGCTACTCTGCAACTTTTCCTTTTTCCCCTCCCGCCATGTCGATGGTAGATTATCTCATAGAGTACTAATTGGATTGGTTCTGGGTGGAATATTCCAGATTGCAGACAATGACACACAGTAAACGGAGTATGAGAAATTCTTCACTGGTTCTATTACAGTATTATCTAGTACTTGTCACTGGTTTAGTTGATAAAGGGATTGGGTTAACATTTGAGAATATAGGAGGCAATAATATGTATCTTTTTGAGAAAATAATCATTAGTATTTAATTACGCTATTTTTCTCTGATATTGTGTGAGCATTCATTTTTAGATATGTTCCATATATATTCTGTTCAGCATATCATGCTCAATTAATTGGTTGGACTGTTGGTAATGTTTTAGTTGTGTTGACCCTGTTAGGATCATGAGAATGTCGTCGTTATCGTTATCTCATCTATTCTTAGCACTTTGTCCACAGTGGGTTTCATTAGCTAGCTTAACAGGGTGTAAACTTTCGGAATTGGTTCTTACCATGTTGCGTTCTGGTTACAAAAGGTCAAACTAGCTAGAATTCAGATGACCTGATCAAAATGCACCGTTTTCTTCGTGCTGCGCACACCATGCATTTTAATTTCAGTTGGCATGCCACCAATGAAAAATGTCACAGCTGTGTACGATGAAATAATTTTGAAATTTCTTAATAGTAGTAATATGGATCTAGAGGTAGACACATCTTCTGAAATGAGTTAGAATAAATGAATAAGCGGCGTGCATTGATTTATGCAGAGAGCGCAAGTTTAATCACCTTTTCGAAAGAAAATAAATGAAACGTGTTTGAAGACACCCTGCAATATCCTTTCAATCTGGACTAGTACTATGGCATGAAGTTTTCAAGGGCAAGCCATGATGTAAAAGTAGCATTATATAGTAGTAGAAAAAAATGAATCCGCCCCCGACCCTCCCTCCCTCCCTGCTTCCCCGCCGCCGCTGGAGGAGACCGGCGAGCGAAGCTCGCCTGGCGGACGGCAGACGGCGGGCTCTCCTCCTCTCTCCACGAGGGGGTCTCTGGCCGAGACGCGACGGCGACCCTGGGCGCCCGGCGTGGAGGCGGAGTGGGCATGATTGGGCGGCGGCCCGATGGGATTGCGGCGGCTGCTGAGCCACCACGGCTACAGGGGCAGCGTGAGGCCGGCCATGGCGGCTGGCGACGGCGGATCTGGGGTTTCCCATCCCAGATTGGTTCTCCTCCGTCATCACGCGGATTCCTGAGACGGCGACCCTAGGCTTTGCGGTGGTGGTCATCTCCTCCATCGGAGGTGGACGGCCTGAAGGTTGTGTGGTCGGATCTCGTGATCCTTCATCTAGTCTCGGTTGCGAGTCAAGGAGACATAGTTGCCGGTGAAAACCGAGCCAACTGCGAGCGATGGCGGCGTTCCTCGTCGTTACCTTGATGAAGGCATCGTCGTCCAACTACTGTCGATCCACTCGTGCTGCTCCGAGGGAAACCCTCGGATCTGGTTTTCCAGATCGGACGATGGCGGCACTGTGGTGTCGTTTGTGGAGCAGCGCTGGAAGACAGCGGCAGGAGGTGGAGCGGCTTCGTCTTGCACGGAACTACGGTGGAGACGTCAAGTCATACCTGGCCGACAGGTGCTACGCATGCCTGTTGGGCAGGTGCTACGCATGACAGATCTTCCAGAGACTTCAAGCTGCGTCGGCTGGTGGTACTTGGCGGCATGGTGCTGCGGTGTACCGACGACGACCACGACGTGCTCAACAGTTTGCGCGCAGGGAGGTGGTGCCGTTGGGCGCCGTGGTGGCGTCGACGGATGGCCGGAATGGCAAGGATGTTGCGGATCTCTTTCCTGAAGATGGGTCAGCGGTTCGATGATGATGGCGGCTTCTAAAACATGTGCATGTGGTGTACGCTTTACGTTTGCTGCACCGACTGTAGGTTCCGATACGTTATGCGGATGGATCGGCGACCACACCGGTTTTAGATATGTGGAGTGAGAGCATACCACATTATCGAGTTTGTAGGTATGAGTGCTGGCTTGGGGTGGCTTGATGTATGTTCTTGTCAGACTTTTGTTGAATAATTAATAAAGATGGATGTATGCATCGATTGATGCAGAGGCAGGGGGTTTTAAGCTCCTTTTCCAAAAAAAAATATAGTAATAGAAAATAGACTAGAAATATTCAAATTTTCCATGCGTGAGCAAGCCTCCCCTCGTTGAGTGTGGTATACAATGACTGTTGGGAGTTGGTACTTCCACTTTTTTGGCAGGAGTAGTATCGGGAAGATCAAAGGAGAATAGTAGCTGCTCAGACGGTCAAACTAGTGTCGCGGGAATATGAGAAGTTTATATATAAATGCAACGCAGGCTTAAATGACAGCTCCCTTCATAACTTTTGGCCTGTGTGTGCCCTTCCGGTCCCTGGACGCTCTCTCTTCTCCGTAAGTAAGACAGCCGGAGCAGCATTCCCTACAGCGCAGCAACCTCCAGCACCGTGGTCAGCTTCTTCTGCCAAGTTGCTCTACCCTGTTTGCAGTTTATTCATGTCTTTTCTTCTTCCACACCTGCATCGAGCAGCAGTATTTTTTTTAGTTTTATTGTTGTTTTGCTTTCTTTTTATTTCTGCTGAATTTCACAAACTGGTAGGATATACAAAGCAGTCATGTTGTGCTACCATGATATAATTTTCTTTCCTTCCCTTTTTTAAGAGATATCAGTAATTCATTTAGATCTGCATTTTATCCCCTAGTAACATTCCAAATAATGGAGCCCAGTGATCAATAGATCCAGTAAGAAAATTATTGCCCTTATGACAGATTTGCATTTTTTGCAAACTTTCTCATGTACATGGTAACCATTGTTCGACAGGACCAGCTCTGATCGATCAGACTGTTCATGTCTTGTATACAGCAGGGAGCAGACGAGACAGGGTAGGTGCACTTTGTTTGTCAATAGCATGCATCGAGCATACTCAGTGTCAACTTGCGAACCACAAACTTGATCACGGAAATTCGACTTCAGCAGGAACTCATCTTTACCTTTCTTCTCAGAACATTTAGTCCAAATAGAAAGCATTCAGTACTAGCACCCATAGTCACACTTGAAATTCAGTCTCAGCACTGAGCGCACAAGCTTGCATCTGCTCATACCCCAAATTTGAGTAACATAAGGAGAGGCAGAAGGGGGAAAGATCCCGAAATTGCAAATTTCCCATATAGGCAATATGCTTTTCACATGGTACATTTAGGAACATAAATGCAAAGAAAAGAAGGGCATAAGATCTGTGTCAACTGAAGTGGGGTAGTATATTTTCAATGACCCAAATAGCATGGGCATATGATCAAATCCCCCCAAAATATTTAGGGCGTCATATACTGACTGTGAACGGCAGGACCGTTGCTTTTGCATTTGGGAGAACCGGAGAGGGCGTCATACTGATCTTGAATGATTTTAGGGAATCATTAGTTATGCAAACACATGATATATGGTTCGTTTTACAGAACATATCCAAGATGAGCAATCCATGTGAATGCTGCGAGATCAAGCTTAAGTTTCTAAGGCAGATCAATGGCAACTTCATGCACAGCCTGGTTAGTTATTTCTGTCTTTCCTTATTTCTTAATTCAGTGGGATGTCTGATGTTTAGATTTTTTTTGCTGCCTCAAACATTTTTTGCACCATTCCTTGTTACAGGTCATACCAGAGTGGTTTGTGAACCAATTTGGAGGAAAGATATGGGGAACAGTCAGACTAGAAACCTCTGATGGTAACATGTATGATGTTGGAGTCACTGAGAGTATGAACAGAACAATCTTGAAGTCTGGATGGGCAACATTTGTTGATACCAATCAAATAGAAGAGAACTATTCATTGATGTTTCGATACCTTGGAAATGCCCGCTTTGAGGTTACAATATTTGATTCCAATGGTAAAGAGAAAGCCTGGTGCTGTTCTGGGATGAGAAATGCCTCTGGTGTTCACAAGCCAAGCACATTTGATGTTGATAATTCTAGTAGCCATAGGGGTACTACTCCGTCTTCAGCAAGCGAAGGATCAGATTCAGATGGAAGCCAGAAGGAAAGATCTTATTCTTCTGAAGAATCGTCAGGTTAAGACGTTAAATTGTGTACTCAGGTTATTCAGTACCCTCCACCACACCTTCTCTTACTGGTGAATTGTTTTTTACAGCAGAATACATTCTATCAATAGATAATCCAGTGGAGTCAGATGATGTTAGGAATTATTATGTCTTATCAGGGCAGTGCGATCTTACAGAAGCGCAGGAGTTGAAATTACATGCATTTGTACAGAAGATTCGACCGGAAATCCCTATGCTTGTTGTACTGATGAAGAAGAGTAATGTGAGACATCATGGTGATCTGGTACGCTAGTTTTACCATACACGTTTTGTATGAACTGCTCTCCTCTGTCTAGCTACTTACAGTTTCTTGGTATGATACTATTTTGGAAAGTCAGTGTTCAGGTTCTAACTATCACAAACCTCTGAAGGATATGCTTGGACAAAATGCATATATATTACTAAATCTACGTTATTATTTCCTTATCAGTTGAATCCATGTGTGTTAGAGCAATTTAGCCTCTGTCATAGTCTTGACATCATAATTATTTAGTACTCAGCTAGTATCATATAAAACAGCACAACTGTATCACTAATACTTTATACCTATTTTCCATTAGGTAATATGTAAGGATTATGCACACAAGTACTTGCCATGCAAAGATACAAATATCATACTCCAGGCGCCTAGGAAGAACAAGGTTTGGGAGTGCAAGTTCCAGATCAGGCCATCTGGCTCGACTGATGCTGGTCGGCGCAACCTTTCTTTGGGCGACTTTGTTGGTGACAATCTCGTTAGGGAGGGCGATATCTGCCTCTTTGAACCAATGACAAACACTAAGCAGAAAAGATTCACAATGACAGTCCACATCCTTGGCAAATTGAGTATTGGTCATTCCCCTGGAAGAACAACTGACATTGGCTCTAATCATGGAAGGAGAAGCACCAAGATGGGCAGTGTTAAGACCAAGCCACCTATCAATGGTATGTCAACACACCACTAAGATGTTGCCACTTCTAGGATGCATGTGTCAAACTTCAGTTCATGATATAATATATTTGATTCATGTGAAAATTTGTACAGGTGAGGAGTACTCTTCACAACATGAAGAGTATGGTGTATCTGATAATTCTGAAGAAGGTTCTGAGCCTCCCTTCATGTTGCCTGACAGATCTTGTCTAACACCAGCACAGGAGAAAAAAGTGCTGGAGAAAATTAAAGACATTGAGTCAGACTCAGAATTGCCCTTTTATGTTGCTATCATGAGCAAGATCAATGTATGTCGGGGTAGCAGCCATTACAATAACCCTCCCATCCTGGTAAGTTCAGGGACACCATTTTGTGTCACAGCCTGTCAGTTCCTCGATTCCATCAGCATCATTTGATAAGATAAATAGGGGAAAAAAATCCCAAGTATTGCATCTGTGCCATTCTAATATTTTCCCCTTGTTATGTATGTCAACAGAACTTTGGGTTTCGGTATGCGGCTAGGTATCTTGGTAAGAAGTTCGCTGCTGGCCATCATGGTGCACTAGTAGAAAAAGGGACATTAGTCCCGGTTCGTAAGGGCCTTTAGTCCCGGTTGGGCAACCGGGACTAAAGAATCGGGACTAAAGGCCCCCCTTTTTAGTCCCGGTTGTGTTACGAACCGGGACTAAAGGGGCTCCACGTGGCCGTTGTGGAGCGCTCAGACAGGAGGACCTTTAGTCCCGGTTGGTGCCAAGCGCTGAGGTTTAGGGTTTCGGAGGGTTTTGAAGGGTTTAGGGGTTTCATTTTGTGTTTCCCTTTTCCTTTTATGTTTACCATTTAATTCTTTTTCATTTAGGGTTTTCATTTTTATTTTATGTTTCCATTCAACTCGACGCTACTACATATAGCAATGAAGGAACCATTACACAACATCGTCATGAATATAGAGAAGTGACCTCTTTCTCCGTGCTTGGTCGAACAACAAGTTTTCATATATATATTTGACGCTACTACATATAATACACGTTCATGCATATATACAAATATAATATCTCTTACGATCCCTAATATCTAATTACCAAAATTCCCTTCCAATTTCTGATGGTATTCTCCGGTTTTAGATATGACCTCTTCAAGTAAGAATCCCGCCAATTCCTCTTGAATTGCTCGTACGCGATCCTTTGGTAGGAGATCGTCCCGCATCCGTTCGATCTAATTTAAAGAAGGGGGTCAATATATATGAATGAAACTCAACACAATTGATGGTAATAAAATAAAATTGTGAATATTGTTTACGTACTTTAAGTTTTTCTAAAATTCTGCCCTTCTCACAGGTCGTCTGGCGAATGAACTCGCAAACGTAGTATCTACATAAATTATTCCCGTCTCCCTGCCTCAAGCACTTTACGAGAATAGAGTTCAATCAAAATAATAATCAAGCATGATAATGGTATTGAAACTATAATCAAAGAGATGCGCGGACCTAGCTAGTACTACTTACATTGAGTTGTCGAAATTGCAGCTCCTTTTTCCATTCACCCCTAACCTTCTTGGTGAACCGTTTCCAAACCCTGCCCGGCAAAGAAAATGAATAAAGGAGTTATTAATTACTTGATATTAAGAAATGAACGAAAGTTGCCGATATAGTACGATAATGATTGAAATTACCTTTGGAGCAGTTCACTCAGGTCCGCCCACATCTTAGGGTCTTTACGTTTTGAGTCCATGACAAGTACTACTCCTGCGTCAACCTGAATGACTAGCAGAATAAAGTGGAACCTGCGCACGCATAACTCATCAATTACACTTAACATCGAGTAAGCGAAACAGAATGTGTACAAGACAGTAACACTCACCTGAAGTTGTAAGGAAATAGTATTTCCCTTCTGGTTTGTTGTTTAATTAACGCCGTTAGCAAGTTATCCTCTGTGTCCTTGGCGTTGTTTTTTACCGTATATTCATGTATGTTATTTGGGTTAATGAACCCAATGTCATAGATTTGTCCTCTTTTGCATTCGAGAATCTTCATTCTGCATAATATAGTGAGGATAATTATACATGCAATGAACGAGCTGAGCTAGAGACTTAATTACAGAAATAATACTTACAGACAATAGCAACTGACGATAGATTTGTCGATGGCGTCTTGATTGTATAACTGAAATAATTCATCAAATTCAATGTGAAGCTCGCTGTTTCCACTGAAGTAATGCTCATCTCTAATTCCCACCATGAGCCAGTTGCTCCCTTCCTTTGAGGCTTCCATGTACCACTCATGCAATCTTCGCATTTGTGTTGGTAGAAGCCGGACCTCCTCAGGTCTGACGAGAGGCTTCCCGTGCTGGTATCTGTATGCTAAATCAGCCGTGGGGAACGACTCTACCTGGCCTAAGTATTGAGCAAGAGTGAAACCAAGATCACGGGCCGCTACCTCCAGATCATAATCGATATCGGAAAACACTTTGAGCAGGGGGGCACGATTGGTTTTTCTGTTCTCCGAGCTGGGGAATTGTTTTCCCCCTTGCACTACTACTTCCCGACCGCTGCCAATGTTCTTTATGTGACTTCATAATAGAGCCGTCATAGTTTGATGGCAGCGAAGGCGGTGGTCGCGTAAGGTTTTCCAGAAACTGCTTCGCTTTTGTCGGATCTATTTTCTCCGTTGGCTCGGGCCGTTTCGGTGCAAGCTGGCATTTCACATCGGCATCCACGACCTTCTTGGTTTCCTCATCAGTCAGTTCGTATGGTAACTTGGCAGGAGCCTCCTTGACGCTGTTCCTTGTACCTGCTCTGGATTTCTTCTCAGTTGTAGTACTAGCCGCCGGAGCGGCGGTTCTCTTCCGTATATCCATCCGGGGCTGAGGCGGCGGAGGCGGCGGAGTCTGCTGACGCGGTGGAGACGGCTGAGGCGGCGGAGGCGGCGGAGACGGCTGAGGCGGCGGAGTCTGCTGACGCGGCGGAGACGGCTGAGGTGGTGGAGATAGAGTTGGATTGCTACTCTGAGGAGTCGATAGCCTTGGCGTCCAATGTGGAATCACGATGTGTTCCTTTTTCCATATAATGGTACTTTTTCTGGCATCTCCCAGTTTAGTCTCCCCTTCACCTGTAGGGAAGTCAAGCTCCAGCTGCTCAAATCCCTTGATAACTTCATCCACCCCGACAACAACATAGCCATCTGGAATCGAAGAGCAATGGTAAGTTCCATTACGTACAGGAGGTAAGGCAAAGCCGACCGCCACCTTCACGGATATGTTCATGCATTTCACATGTAGCTCACAATTTTCCCTCTGCGTGATATCATCCACGGGGTAGCGAGGAGTCGTGATATCATCTATGGGCCGAACGAGCTCTGTGGAAGCCATGCTGCTTTTCCGCTGAGATGGTGGGCCGACAGTATCGAATGCAGGATCTTCGTGCCGCTGAGATGGGCCGGTAGCTTGCTGGCTGGTAAGTGCCTCTATTTGCTTTTGCTCGACTTCTATAAGTGTCACTGCAGTCGGGAAACCCAATCTTCCACGGAACGGAACCTGATGTGCCTCGTGTTCGTCCACTGTGTTCAGCATTCCCGAGGGCGCGTGTCAGCTCGTCGTTCTCTCTGTCGGGTTTGAACTTCTCGTCCTGCACGTCCTTCATTGCAGCTTTAAGGGCTTTGAGGGGTGTTGCAAGTTGATCTTTTGTAAAAATACACTTCCCTGTTTCTGGGTCCAACTTTCCCCCATGCCCGTAGAACCAAGTCTTTGCCCATTCGGCCCACTCCAATGTCTCTGGATCGATCCCTTTATCAATCAGGTCGTTCTCAGTTTTCTCCCACTTAGGCCTGGCAACCTTGTAGCCACCTGACCCCATAACATGGTGATATTCCTTCTTTGCAGCATTTTGCTTATTTATTTTTGACCTTTTCTTAGCTTCATCCGATGTCTTGTACTCCACAAATGTGTCCCAGTGATCTTTTATCTTCTCATATGCTCCGGTGAATGTTGGAGTCGTATTTTTCAGGACATAGTCTTGGTGCAATCTTTTCTTCCAGTTGCAGAATTGTGTGGCCATCTTCTTAAGAGTCCACGCCTTGACTTTTCGCTCTATAACTTTGTTATTTGGATCCACCTCTGGCGGTAGGGTGAAATTTGTCATGAGCGTATTCCAAAGCACTTCTTTGGATCTATCGTCGACATAAGTAACTCCATCCGCCTTTGGCTTATTCCATTCTCGAATGGTGATCGGGATGCTGTCCCTAACAATAACTCCGCACTGACTTACAAATGCTTTTGCGTTCTGCGCGGGACCAATCGGTTTGCCATCTTCAGCGACTTCTTCGATCTTGAACCTTTCATTATCGCCCAACCTTTTTTTCGGGCCTCGTTTCTTTATAGAAGATTGGCTCGATCCGGAGGGCTAAAAGAAGAAAGAAGCATTAATATATGTATATAGAAATCAATTAATGCATCTAGTCAGCAGAGGCTTAATTAATATACCTCGCCGGACTTTGTAATAATTAAGGTTCCAACACCGGAGCCGTCATCTTCTCCCTCCATTCCCTCACCGGAGCCGTCATCTTCTCCCTCCATTCCCTCACCGGAGCCGTTCAGAAACTGTGAGGTGATATCATCTCCGTCGCGGATTATTTCCCCCAACATGTCTTCTTGTTCTTCGTCTCTGCCGTGTTCCATAGTTTCTGCAAAGACTTGCAAGTTATTTCAATGCTATAAACAAATTATTAAAACAAATTCACATTTCCATGTATATTTGCATCTCGATTAAAAAAATCACATTATTAAAACAAATTCACATAATATCACTAATACATCTCGAATAATCCAGTTGCAACAATAATATTATCATATAATATCACTAATACATCTCGAATAATCCAGTTAATGCAACAATAATATCACATAATATCACTAATACATCTCGCCCAATCAAACTGGACGTCGACTCACGGTTCCTGAGCCGCGGGCGGTGAACACCCAAAGAGAAGGAACCATCACAGGATCATAGCTCGGGTGAGATCCCTGAAGAAACTGCCAGGTATTGGAGAACCTGACGTCCAACGCAACCATGTAGCGACGGACGTGCTCATCCTCCTCCCTGACACGGCGACGTACCACCTCCTCGGGGGCCGGCTCCCTATGCACCGATAGTGGCCCACGCGACCGCCACCAAAGAAGCTCTGGGTCGACGACGAGACCCTGATTCCTCACCAAGCTGCGCGCCCCAGAAGGTAGCACCTCCCAGTGCCAGCCCGGCGGAGCCCAGTCCCGGACATGGCGCCTCTCAAACTGGTTGTCGCCGCCGAGTCGACGACGAGGATGCGGGCCAGGCATCGTCGTCGAGAACAAATTCCTATGAAAATAAATCAGGTCTATTTCTCGTTCATTGTGAGACGTTGCTCCGGCTCGCCTTTATTTCATTGTTTGCATCAGATTTCTTTAATTTTTCTTTTTTTCACTCACCACATGTCTATATTTTTTATACACCTATCAAATACACGATTCACATTTTTTATAATATATGTTTTAATACCAATTTTTATTCATACACATTGTACATTTTTGTATACATCTAAAACATTTTATACACATCTAAGTGATTAACTTTTTTCAAATAAATATCATTGTATTTTTTTTAATGCTTGTTAGACATTTTTCAAATACACGTTAAATGTTTTATTAAAAAGATATAAAATATATCAACTTCTACAGTCTCAAAAAAAATACTAGCTTTACATTTTCACAGCTACTCATCTACTACTACTACATTTATGAAAACATCTATGAAAACTTGCATATAACAAGACCATTTAGCACATCATCTCCATCTAGACCTAGAACTTGAATAATTTCTAGAACTTGAAAAAAACAGCACCAATAACACCAATGCACAGCAGCAAAAATGTACAAATTCATCCATACTTCCATCTAACAACATCCACAATCAATCCATCCATACATCTAACAAATTCAGGCATAAATCTATCTATCTAAGCAACATCAATCCATCCATCTAAGCAACAGGGAAGGAGGGAGGAGGGAGGAGGGAGGAGAGAGATATACCTTGGTGGAGGAGGAGCGGGGGCGACGGCGGCAGCGGTGGGCGACGGCTGCGGCGGGCTCGGGCGGCGCATGGAGGCCGGCGGCGGGAGCAGACGTCGAGGGCGCGCGCGCGTGGAGGAGCGCCGGCGCGTGCTCAGGCGGCGCGTGGAGGAGAGCGGTGCCGGCGGGCTCGGGCGGCGCGTGGAGGCCGGCGGCGGGAGCGGACGTCGAGGGCGCGGTCGGGCAGCCTGACGGCGTCACGAGAGCTCCTGGCGGCGGCAATCTGTTTGGCGTGAAAATGGAGGAAGATTGGGGGAGGGAGAAGGGGGCGGTTAAATACCGCGAGGCCTTTAGTCCCGGTTGGAGCCACCAACCGGGACGAAAGGGTGTTTAGTCCCGGTTGGTGGCTTCAACCGGGACGCCACCAACCGGGACTAAAGCTATTTTTGGCCGTGGCCGGAAGGGCGCGAAAGGCGAAAGGTTAGGCCTTTAGTCCCGATTGGAGCCACCAACCGGGACTAAATTATTTTAGTTTTGTTTTAAACAGATTCAAAAACAGTAGCATACATGCCTAGTTTTGATTTAATTCTTTTTGCTATTAAAGTTTTTAACAAAAAATACTTTATGAAAATTTTAGTTGGATAAATTTTACTTTCTATTAACTTTACTTTAGATCAGAAACAATTTGTATTATTAGTTGAATTTATTTTATTTAATTCTAAGTTAATATTATTTTGATCATAACTAGAGTTTTATAAAAGCTTTTTAGTTGATTCTTTTTGCTATTGAAGAATATTATAAAATACTTTTTGTTAACCTAATAATGTTATATTTTATTTTCTGCTAAGTTATTAGTTTAGTATTTTTCTTTGCTGCTAAGTTTTATTTAGGACAAAAACTATTTTTGTTATTTGTAGTTAAGTCCTACAGTTCCCTTAGGAGTTTTTATTTGGATTTCCTTGAAGTTTTGTTTTGCTTTCTATTTGCTTTTTCTTATTGTTTTCTTTATTGTTTTATTCATTGATTGTATTTTGATTGCTAGAATGCTTGCTAGAGTGAATTCTTATATGAATGCAATGTTTGATTATATAGATTTTCATCAGAGAGTGACAAATAGTTGTATCAAGTTATTTCTGAGAGCGATATAAATCTTCAGCAACTAATACCAGTCAAGTTCACTTTGACCATATGTTCAGACCAGTGATTCTAGATCAAAGCCATCATCAGAATAGTTGTCTCCCATAACTATGCCTTTCAACCCAGAATCAAAGGTGCAAATTATTCGGTTATCTTGTATATGCCGAACAGTTACTTGAACAATCCTACCATCTGATATGTTGTCCTCAGTTTCACCAGAAAGCAACCAGAACTCCTCATCTGGACTTGGCTCGGCGTAAGGGGTCCTCCGATCAGAGAAACCACACAGTAGCTCCAACTTTATGTCATACAACGTTTCTCTCTTATCATCTCCGATGCTTCTGCTGTATTCATCTATGTCAAGACGTTTAAGCCATGTCTATATTAACCTTGTTATTTTATATGGAGCCACCAACCGGGACTAACCGCGTATGATCAACCTTGCAAAATACATAGTGAAATAATTACAAATCAGAAAAATACGTGATTGTTTTTTGATTTTTTTTGAATTGTTTATGCCGATTTCAAAATGTGGTCAAAACGGGGGGGCATGACCGGTGATAGCTAGGGGTGGAATCTTGCAAAACTTGGGACTGAAATCACTACAACTGGTGAGGGTGTATGGCCTATGCCTGTCAACCTCAAGCAGCTTATCGGGAATGCTCAGAAGACATTCATATTTTGTTTGGACATAATTGCATTGATTAAATCCTCTGTATAATTAAAATACTAAAAGGATAGGAATGATTGAAAATTCATAACTTAATAAATAATTATTCAAAAATCATGTTTCAAATGCCAAAACACATATATACCCTAACTCTTACAAAGATTCCCTCCGGTTTGTCCGAAGTGGGACTTTCCAGCTATAAGTCCGGAAACTCACTAGAGAGAAAGTGATGACGGTGAAGCCGGTCACATCCCAGAGTGGGATCTTGGGGTATAAAAAAATTTCTTCGCGTGTGTCCCTTGCTTATGATTGCGCCGTAACCATGGAGAATCTTCATCATTTAACAGGATGCTTGGGTCAGTCTTCACTGTGAAGGGAGGAATTTCATCAAACTTTTCATAATCTTCTGACATGTCTGTCTTGTCCTCCACTCCCACGATGTTTCTTTTCCCTGAAAGAACTATGTGGCGCTTTGGCTCATCGTATGATGTATTTGCTTCCTTATCTTTTCTTTTTCTCGGTTTGGTAGACATGTCCTTCACATAGAAAACCTGCGCCACATCATTGGCTAGGACGAATGGTTCGTCTGTGTACCCAAGATTGTTGAGATCCACTGTTGTCATTCCGTACTGCGGGTCTACCTTTACCCCGCCTCCTGTCAGATTGACCCATTTGCACCGAAACAAAGGGACCTTAAAAGAAGGTCCATAGTCAAGTTCCCATATCTCCTCTATGTAACCATAATATGTGTCATTTTCCATATTGGTGTTTGTTGCATCAAAGCGGACACCACTGTTTTGGTTGGTGCTTTTTTGATCTTGGACGATCGTGTCAAATGTATTCCCATTTATCTCGTACCATTGGAAAGCCAATACAGTCAAGATGGTGTCCTGGCCAACAAGTACAACTGATCTCCAACAGTGGTGTTATTCGTGAGATGTGTTTACAACCAACCGTCGAAAGTCGCCATGTGTGCACGTGTAATCCAGTCGTCAGACTGCCCCGGGTTCTTGGAGCGTTCAATATCCATGTGTTCCTCGATATACGGGGCCACCAAGGTAGAACTTTGTAGAACTGCGTAGTGTGCTTGAGTGAAAGAATGCCCGTCCCTACATATTACTGAATTCTTTCCTAGCGTGCCATTTCCACTCAGTCTCCCCTCATGCCGCGATTGAGGAACACCAATCGGCTTAAGGTCAGGAATAAAGTCAACACAAAACTCAATAACCTCCTCTGTTCCATGGCCCTTGGAGATGCTTCCTTCTGGCCTGGCACGGTTATGAACATATTTCTTTAAGACTCCCATGAACCTCTCAAAGGGGAACATATTGTGTACAAATACAGGACCCAGAATGGCAATCTCTTCGACTAGGTGAACTACGACATGCGTCATAATATTGAAGAAGGATGGTGGGAACACCAACTCGAAACTGACAAGACATTGGACCAAATCATTATGTAACCTTGGTAGAATTTCTAGATCGATTACCTTCTGAGAAATTGCATTGAGGAATGCACATAACTTCACAATGGCTAATCGAACATTTTCTGGTAGAAGCCCCCTCAATGCAACCGGAAGCAATTGCGTCATAATCACGTGGCAGTCATGAGACTTTAGGTTTTGAAATTTTTTCTCTGCCATATTTATTATTCCCTTTATATTCGACGAGAAGCCAGACGTGACCTTGATACTACTCAGGCATTCAAAAAAGATTTCCTTCTCTGCTTTGGTAAGAGCGTAGCTGGCAGGACCATGATACTGCTTTGGATGCATGCCGTCTTTTTCGTTCATACGTTGCTGGTCCTCCCGTGCCTCCGATGTATCTTTGGTCTTCCCATACACGCCCAAGAAGCCTAGCAGGTTCACGCAAAGATTCTTTGTCACGTCCATCACGTCGATTGCAGAGCGTACCTCTAGGACTTTCCAATAGGGTAGCTCCCAAAATATAGATTTCTTCTTCCACATGGGTGCGTGTCCGTTAGCGTCATTCGGAACAGATTGTCCGCCAGGACCCTTTCCAAAGATTACTTTTAAATCCTTGACCATATCAAATATATCATCACCAGTACGGTGGGCAGGCTTCTTCCGGTGATCTGCCTCACCTTTGAAATGCTTGCCTTTCTTTCTTAAGGGATGCCTGATCGGAAGAAATCGACGATGTCCCGGGTATACATTCTTCTTACATTTATCCAAATATATACTTTCAGTCTCATCTAAACAGTGCGTGCATGCATTGTATCCCTTGTTTGTCTGTCCTGAAAGGTTACTAAGAGCAGGCCAATCATTGATGGTTACAAACAGCAACGCTCGTAGGTCAAATTCCTCCTGTTTGTGCTCATCCCACACACGTACAACTTTTATATCCCACAACTGTAAAAGTTCTTCAACTAATAGCCTTAGGTACACATCAATGTCGTTGCCGGGTTGCTTAGGGCCTTGGATGAGCACTGGCATCATAATGAACTTCCGCTTCATGCACAACCAAGGAGGAAGGTTATAGATACATAGAGTCACAGGCCTGGTGCTATGACTGCTGCTCTGCTCCCCAAAAGGATTCATGCCATCTGTACTTATACCAAACCATAAGTTCCTTACGTCATCTGCAAACTCCGGCCACTCTCTCTCGATTTTTCTCCACTGCGACCCATCAGCGGGTACTCTCAACATCGCGTCTTTCTTACGGTCTTCTTTGTGCCATCGCAACAACTTGGCATGCTCTTTGTTTCTGAACAGACGTTTCAACCGTGGTATTATAGGAGCATACCACATCACCTTGGCAGGAACCCTCTTCCTGGGGCGCTCGCCCTCAACATCACCAGGGTCATCTCGTCTAATCTTATACCGCAATGCACCGCATACCGGGCATGCATTCAAATTCTCGTACTCCTCACCGCGGTAGAGGATGCAGTCATTAGGGCATGCATGTATCTTCTGCACCTCTAATCCTAGAGGGCAGAGAACCTTCTTTGCTTCGTACGTACTGTCAGGCAATCAGTTATCCTTTGGAAGCTTCTTCTTCATTATTTTCAGTAACTTCTCAAATCCCTTGTCAGATAAACCATTCTCTGCCTTCCATTGCAGCAATTCCAGTGTGGTACCGAGCTTTGTGTTGCCATCTTCGCAATTTGGGTACAACAATTTTTTGTGATCCTCTAACATGCGCTCCAACTTCAACTTCTCCTTTTCACTTTCGCATTCTCTCTATGCATCAACAATGGCCCAGCGAAGATCATCAGCGGGCACATCTGGTGCCTCTTGATCTTCAGCTTCCCCCGTTTCAGTATCACCGTATTCAGGGAACATAGGATAATTGTCATCATCCTCTTCTTCTTCATTGTCTTCCATCATAACCCCTCTTTCTTCATGCTTGGTCCAACAATTATAGCTGGGCATGAAACCGGACTTAAGCAGGCGGGTGTGAAGGATTTTCGAGGAAGAGTAATCCTTGTCATTCCGACAGTCAACACATGGACAACACATAAAACCATTCAGACTGTTTGCCTGAGCCACACCGATAAAATTATGCAGGCCCGTAATGTACTCGGCAGTGCGTCGGTCACCGTACATCCATTGCCGGTTCATCTACATTATATAATTAAGTATATCAAAAACCATTACAACATCATGAATAGAGAAATGACCAAATTAATACAAGTTCATCACATTAAAACCAAAGTACAGTAGTGATCAAATGTTATTATTGTAAAAATAAATACATAAAGTTCATACATAGTTCTCATAAAACAACATACAACTATCTAGAGCATCTAAAACATACATTGAAACTAACATACAACTATATAAAACATTTAAATGCAACAACAAATGCGATCAAAATCGCAACTAAGGTAACAATTGATCCAACAGCATAATGATACCAAGCCTCTTTATCAATGGCATATTTTCTAATCTTTCTAATCTTCAAGCGCATTGCATCCATCTGGATCTTGTGTAGATCGACGACATCGGCAACATGCAACTCCAATTTCATCTTCTCTTCTTTAATTCTTTTCAATTTTTCTTTCAAATAATTGTTTTCTTTTTCAACTAAATTTAACCTCTCGACAAGAGGGTCGGTTGGAATTTCCGGTTCACATACCTCCTAGATAAAAATATCTATGTCAAGTTGGTCGGCATAATTGTCATAAACACTAAATGAAACAAATAGTTATAAAATATAATATACCACATCCGAATCATAGACCGGACGAGAGCCGACGGGGGCAGATATCAAAACCATGGCACTATATAATAACAAACAATAATACAAGTAAGAAAATTATACAAGTAACTATCTAAATCATACAAGTAAGATTTTTTTTTTAAAAAAAAGATAAGAACAAGAGGCTCACCACGGTGGTGCCGGCGACGAGATCGGCGCGGACGATCGACGGCGGTGAGGACGGGGACGGGGACGGGACGGCACCCTACACATGTGCAAACTAAGAAGTTAATTTGAGCTCAAATTGCATCTATATAAAATAAACTCCCACATTCACTCCTCCACCAAAACCCACAAATCACTCTACTTCTAGAGCATGAAATGAGCTAAACTAGCAATTAGAGTGTTGGAAATATGCCCTAGAGGCAATAATAAATTGGTTATTATTATATTTCCTTGTTAATGATAATTGTTTATTATCCATGCTATAATTGTATTGATTGGAAACTCAAATACATGTGTGGGTACATAGACAACACTGTGTCCCTAGTAAGCCTCTAGTTGACTAGCTTGTTGATCAAAGATGGTTAAGGTTTCCTAGCCATGGACATGAGATGTCATTTGATAACGGGATCACATCATTAGGAGAATGATGTGATGGACAAGACCCAAACTGTAAACGTAGCATTTGATCGTGTCAGTTTATTGCTATTGTTTTCTGCATGTCAAGTATCTGTTCCTTTGACCATGAGATCATGCAACTCACTGACACCGGAGGAATACCTTGTGTGTATCAAACGTCGCAACGTAACTGGGTGACTATAAAGGTGCTCTACAGGTATCTCCGAGGGTGTCTGTTGGGTTGGCATGGATCAAGACTGGGATTTGTTACTCCGTATGACGGAGAGGTATCTCAGGGCCCACTCGGTAATACAACATCACATTGAGCCTTGCAAGCAATGTGACTAAAGTGTTAGCCACGAGATCTTGTATTACGGAACGAGTAAAGAGACTTGCCGGTAACGAGATTGAACTAGGTATAGTGATACCGACGATCGAATCTCGGGCAAGTAACATACCGAAGAACAAAGGGAACAGCATACGGGATTAACTGAATCCTTGACATAGAGGTTCGACCGATAAAGATCTTCGTAGAATATGTAGGAGCCAATATGGGCATCCAGGTCCCGCTATTGGTTATTGGCCGTAGAGGTGTCTCGGTCATGTCTACATAGTTCTCGAACCCGCAGGGTCTACACACTTAACGTTTGGTGACGATTAGTATAATTGAGTTATTATGTTGGTGACCGAAAGTTGTTCGGAGTCCCGGATAAGATCCCGGACATGACGAGGATCTCCGGAAGAGTCCGGAGGTAAAGATTGATATATGTGATAATAGTGTTTCGATCTCCGGAAGAGTTTCAGAGTTCACCGGAATGGGTTCCGGATGTTTGCCGAAGTGTTCGGGTGCAGCAACACTTTATATGGGCCAAAGGGATAAAGCCCACAAGGTATTGGAAAGTGCAAAAAGTAGTTTTGCTGCCGCGTAAGCGGTACTACCGCTTGGTGAAGCGGTACTACCGCCCGAGCGGTACTACCGCTTGTGTGAAGCGGTACTACCGCCCAAGCGGTACTACCGCTTGTGTGAAGCGGTACTACCGCTTGTGCGCGGCTGTGCACGGTTCGGCAGGGATCCGAGTTGGACTCTTTCCCTGCGGGCCAAACCGACCTTGTGCGGGCAAAACCGACCTGGAGGAGGCTTTTACTCCAAGTTTAGACCCCAAGGCTCAACATATAAATAGAGGGGCAAGGCTAGCACACGGGACACATCAGGATTTCCCAAGCCGTGTGCCGGCAACCCTAGCCCTCTAGTTCCTCCGTCATAATCTCCGTAGTGCTTGGCGAAGCCCTGCAGAGATTGTTCCTCACCACCATCACCACGCCGTCGTGCTGCTGGAACTCAACCACTACTTCACCATCGCTCGCTGGATCGAGGAGGTGAAGGCGTCATCAAGCCGTACGTGTGTTGAACGCGGAGGTGCCGTCCGTTCGGCACTAGATCGGAAGGATCGTGATTGGATCGCGGGACGCTCGGCGATTTGGATCGCGAAGACGTTCAACTACATCAACCGCGTTTATTAACGCTTCCGCTTAGCGATCTACAAGGGTATGTAGATTCACTCTCCCTCTCGTAGATGCTCATCACCATGGATAGATCTTATGTGTGCGTAGGAAAATTTTTGTTTCCCATGCAACGTTCCCCAACAGTGGCATCATGAGCCAGGTCTATGCGTAGATGAGATCTCGAGTAGAACACAAACGAGTTGTGGGCGTGGATGTATACATATTGCTTGCCGTTACTAGTTGATGCTTGATTCCGCGGTATTGTGAGATGAAGCGGCCTGGACCGACATTACGCGTACGCTTACGCGAGACTGGTTTCACCGCTGCGTGCACTTGTTGCATAAAGGTGACTGGCAGGTGTCTGTCTCTCTCACTTTAGTTGAATCGGTTCAATGAAAAGGGTTCTTTTAGAAGATCAAAAAGCAATCACTACACCACGTTGTGGTTTTGCGTAGGTAAGAACGGTTCTTGCAAACCCGTAGCAGCCACGTAAAATTTGCAACAACAATTAGAGGACGTCTAACTTGTTTTTGCAGGGTATGTTGTGATGTGATATGGTCAATTACATGATGAGATATATGTGATGTATGAGATGATCATGTGTTGTATAGAATATCACGACTTGCATGTCGATGAGTACGGCAACTGGCAGGAGCCATAGAGTTGTCTTTAATTATTGTATGACCTGCGTGTCAATCATTAAGCGCTATGTAATGCTTTACTTTATCGCTAAACGTTAGCAATAGTCGTGGAAGCAACAGTCGGCGCGACAACCTTATGGCGACACGTTGATGGAGATCAAGATGATGGAGATCATGGTGTCATGCCGGTGACGATGGAGATCATGCCGGTGCTTTGGAGATGGAGATCAAAAGCACAAGTTCATGGCCATATCATGTCACTTATGATTTGCATGTGATGTTAATCCTTTTATGCATCTTATTTTGCTTAGGACGACGGTAGCATTATAAGGTGATCCCTCACTTAAATTTCAAGATAAATTGTGTTCTCCCCAAGTGTGCACCGTTGCGAAAGTTCGTCGTTTCGAGACACGCCGTGATGATCGGGTGTGATAGACTCTACGTTCGCATACAACGGGTGCAAGCCATGTTGCACGTGCGGAACACTCGGGTTAAACTTGACGAGCCTAGCATGTACAGACATGGCCTCGGAACACAAGAGACCGAAAGGTCGAACATGAGTCATATAGTAGATATGATCAACATGAAGATGTTCACCATTGAAACCACCTCAACTCACGTGATGATCGGACTTGAGTTGGTGGATTTGGATCATGTTACACTCGAATGATCGGAGGGATGTCAATTTGAGTGGGAGTTTTTTAAATATGATTAACTAAACTCATTATCTAAGAACAATAGTCTAAGTTGTCTTTGCAGTATTTATGTTGTAGATCATGGCTCGCACAGTAGCACCCCTGAATTTTAATGCGTTCCTAGAGAAAGCTAAGTTGAAAGATGATGGAAGTAACTTTGTGGACTGGGCCCGTAATCTAAGGATTATCCTTACGGCTTCCCAGAAGGCTTATGTCCTTGATGCACCGCTTGGTGATCCACCCGCTCCAGTTGAGTCTCTAGACGTTGTGAACGCCTGGCAGGCTCGTTCTGATGATTACTCAATAGTTCAATGTGCAATGTTGTATGGCTTAGAACCGGGACTTCAAAGACGTTTTGAACGTCATGGAGCATATGAGATGTTCCAGGAGTTGAAGTTTATCTTTCAGAAGAATGCCCGGATCGAGAGATATGAGATCTCCGATAAGTTCTATGCTTGCAAGATGGAGGAGAACGGGTCTATCAGTGATCACGTGCTCAGAATGTCTGGGTACTCCACCCGTCTGGCTGAGTTAGGGATGCCCCTTCCGCCAGAGGCTATCACTGACAGAGTTCTTCAATCATTGCCACCTAGCTACAAGAGCTTCGTGTTGAACTATAACATGCACGGGATGAACAAGTCAGTCGCCGAGCTGTTTGCGATGCTGAAAGCCGCTGAGTCTGAAATTCAGAAGGAGCATCAAGTGTTGATGGTCAATAAAACCACTAGTTTCAAGAAAAATGGCAAGGGTAAGAAGGGTAACTCCAAGCAGAGTGGCAAAGCAGTTGCTCCTCTCGTGAAGAAACCCAAGGCTGGACCCAAACCAGAAACTGTGTGTTTTCATTGCAAGGGAACTGGACACTGGAAGCGGAATTGCCCCAAGTATTTGGCTGACAAGAAGGCGGCCAACAACAAACAAGGTATATATGATATACATGTTATTGATGTGTACCTTACCAACTCTCGTTGTAGTGCCTGGGTATTTGATACCGGTGCGGTTGCTCATATTTGCAACTCAAAACAGGAACTGCGGAATAGACGGAGGCTGGCAAAGGACGAAGTGACGATGCGCGTGGGAAATGGTTCCAAGGTTGATGTGATCGCCGTTGGCACGCTCGCTCTTCGATTACCGTCGGGATTAGTGATGAACCTAAATAAGTGTTATTTGGTGCCTGCGTTAAGCATGAACATTATATCTGGATCTTGTTTATTGCGAGACGGTTACTCATTTAAATCAGAGAATAATGGTTGTTCTATTTATATGAGTAATATCTTTTATGGTCATGCACCCAATGTGAGGGGTTTATTCTTGTTGAATCTCGATAATAATGATACACATGTTCATAACATTGATGCCAAAAGATATAGAATTGATAATGATAATACCACTTTCTTGTGGCACTGCCGTTTAGGTCATATTGGCGTAAAACGCATGAATAAGCTCCATGCTGATGGACTTTTGGAGTCACTTGATTTTGAATCACTTGACACATGTGAGCCATGCCTCATGGGCAAGATGACTAAAACGCCGTTCTCTGGAACAATGGAACGGGCAAGTGACTTATTGGAAATCATACATACTGATGTGTGCGGTTCGATGAGTATTGAAGCGCGCAGTGGTTATCGTTACTTTCTCACCTTCACTGATGACTTAAGTAGATATGGGTATATTTACTTAATGAAACACAAGTCTGAAACATTTGAAAAGTTCAAACAATTTCAGAGTGAAGTTGAGAATCATCGTAACAAGAAGATTAAATTCCTACGATCTGATCGAGGAGGAGAATATCTGAGTTATGAGTTTGGCAGTCACTTAAGACAGTGTGGAATTGTTTCACAATTGACACCGCCTGGAACACCACAGCGTAATGGTGTGTCCGAACGTCGTAATCGAACTTTATTGGATATGGTGCGATCTATGATGTCTCTTGCCGATTTGCCACTATCGTTTTGGGGTTATGCATTAGAGACAGCTGCATTCACTTTAAATAGGGCACCATCGAAATCCGTTGAGACGACGCCATATGAACTTTGGTTTGGCAAGAAGCCAAAGCTGTCGTTTCTTAAAGTTTGGGGATGTGATGCTTATGTCAAAAAGCTTCAGCCTGAAAAGCTGGAACCCAAAGCGGAGAAATGCGTCTTCATAGGATACCCAAAAGAGACAGTTGGGTATACCTTCTACCTCAGATCCGAGGGCAAAGTGTTTGTCGCTAAAAACGGAACATTTCTTGAGAAAGAGTTTCTCTCGAAAGAATTGAGTGGGAGGAAGATAGAACTTGATGAGGTTGTTGAACCTTTACTTCAACCTGAGAGTAGCGCAGCGCAGAAAGTTGTTTCTGTGGAGCCTACATTAGCTGAAGAGGAAGTTAATGATGATGATCATGAAGCTTTGGATCAAGTTGCTATCGAACCTCGTAGGTCGACAAGGACGCATACTGCTCCTGAGTGGTACGGCAACCCTGTCTTAGAGGTCATGTTGTTAAACAACGATGAACCTACGAGCTATGGAGAAGCGATGATGGGCCCGGATTCCGAGAAGTGGTTAGAGGCCATGAAATCTGAGATGGGATCCATGTATGAAAACAAAGTATGGACTTTGGAAGTATTACCTGAAGGGCGTAAGGCCATTCAGAACAAATGGATCTTTAAGAGGAAGACGGACGCGGACGGTAATGTCACCGTCTATAAAGCTCGACTTGTGGCAAAGGGTTTTTCACAAGTTCAAGGAGTTGACTACGATGAGACCTTCTCACCCGTAGCGATGCTTAAGTCCGTCAGAATCATGTTAGCAATAGCTGCCTTTTTCGATTATGAAATTTGGCAGATGGATGTCAAAACAGCGTTCCTTAACGGTTACCTTAAGGAAGAGTTGTATATGATGCAGCCAGAAGGTTTTGTCGATCCAGAGAATGCTGACAAAGTTTGCAAACTCCAGCGATCCATTTATGGACTGGTGCAAGCATCTCGGAGTTGGAATCTTCGCTTTGATGAAGTGATCAAAGCGTTCGAGTTTATACAAGTTTACGGAGAAGCTTGTATTTACAAGAAAGTGAGTGGGAGCTCTATAGCGTTTCTAATATTATATGTGGATGACATATTGCTGATTGGAAACAATATAGAAATGCTGGAAAGCGTAAAGGAATATTTGAACAAGAGTTTTTCAATGAAGGACCTAGGAGAAGCTGCTTTCATATTAGGCATCAAGATCTATAGAGATAGATCGAGACGCTTAATAGGACTTTCACAAAGCACATACCTTGACAAAGTTTTGAAGAAGTTCAAAATGGATCAGTCCAAGAAGGGGTTCTTGCCTGTATTGCAAGGTGTGAAGTTGAGTAAGACTCAATGCCCAGTGACTGCAGAAGATAGAGAAAAGATGAGTGTCATCCCCTATGCTTCGGCCATAGGCTCTATCATGTATGCAATGCTGTGCACAAGACCCGATGTCAGCCTTGCCATAAGTATGGTCGGAAGGTTTCAAAGTGATCCAGGAATGGAACACTGGACGGCGGTCAAGAATATCCTGAAGTACCTGAAAAGGACTAAGGACATGTTTCTCGTTTATGGAGGTGATCAAGAGCTCGTCGTAAAGGGTTACGTCGATGCAAGCTTTGACACTGATCCGGATGACTCTAAGTCGCAAACCGGATACGTATTTATTCTTAATGGGGGTGCGGTTAGCTGGTGCAGTTCCAAGCAAAGCGTGGTAGCAGATTCTACATGCGAAGCGGAGTACATCGCAGCCTCGGAGGCGGCGAAGGAAGGTGTCTGGATGAAGGAGTTCATGACAGATCTTGGAGTAGTGCCTAGTGCGCTTAACCCAATGACTCTGTTTTGTGATAATACTGGTGCCATTGCTCTAGCCAAGGAACCAAGATTTCACAAGAGAACCAGACACATAAAGCGACGTTTCAATTCCATCCGCGATTACATCAAGGAGGACGACATAAATATTTGCAAAGTACACACGGATCTAAATGTTGCAGATCCGATGACTAAACCTCTTCCAAGGGCTAAACATGAACAACACCAGAACTGCATGGGTGTTCGATTCATTACAATGTAAATCACATAGTGATGTGAACTAGATTATTGACTCTAGTGCAAGTGGGAGACTGTTGGAAATATGCCCTAGAGGCAATAATAAATTGGTTATTATTATATTTCCTTGTTAATGATAATTGTTTATTATCCATGCTATAATTGTATTGATTGGAAACTCAAATACATGTGTGGGTACATAGACAACACTGTGTCCCTAGTAAGCCTCTAGTTGACTAGCTTGTTGATCAAAGATGGTTAAGGTTTCCTAGCCATGGACATGAGATGTCATTTGATAACGGGATCACATCATTAGGAGAATGATGTGATGGACAAGACCCAAACTGTAAACGTAGCATTTGATCGTGTCAGTTTATTGCTATTGTTTTCTGCATGTCAAGTATCTGTTCCTTTGACCATGAGATCATGCAACTCACTGACACCGGAGGAATACCTTGTGTGTATCAAACGTCGCAACGTAACTGGGTGACTATAAAGGTGCTCTACAGGTATCTCCGAGGGTGTCTGTTGGGTTGGCATGGATCAAGACTGGGATTTGTTACTCCGTATGACGGAGAGGTATCTCAGGGCCCACTCGGTAATACAACATCACATTGAGCCTTGCAAGCAATGTGACTAAAGTGTTAGCCACGAGATCTTGTATTACGGAACGAGTAAAGAGACTTGCCGGTAACGAGATTGAACTAGGTATAGTGATACCGACGATCGAATCTCGGGCAAGTAACATACCGAAGAACAAAGGGAACAGCATACGGGATTAACTGAATCCTTGACATAGAGGTTCGACCGATAAAGATCTTCGTAGAATATGTAGGAGCCAATATGGGCATCCAGGTCCCGCTATTGGTTATTGGCCGTAGAGGTGTCTCGGTCATGTCTACATAGTTCTCGAACCCGCAGGGTCTACACACTTAACGTTTGGTGACGATTAGTATAATTGAGTTATTATGTTGGTGACCGAAAGTTGTTCGGAGTCCCGGATAAGATCCCGGACATGACGAGGATCTCCGGAAGAGTCCGGAGGTAAAGATTGATATATGTGATAATAGTGTTTCGATCTCCGGAAGAGTTTCAGAGTTCACCGGAATGGGTTCCGGATGTTTGCCGAAGTGTTCGGGTGCAGCAACACTTTATATGGGCCAAAGGGATAAAGCCCACAAGGTATTGGAAAGTGCAAAAAGTAGTTTTGCTGCCGCGTAAGCGGTACTACCGCTTGGTGAAGCGGTACTACCGCCCGAGCGGTACTACCGCTTGTGTGAAGCGGTACTACCGCCCAAGCGGTACTACCGCTTGTGTGAAGCGGTACTACCGCTTGTGCGCGGCTGTGCACGGTTCGGCAGGGATCCGAGTTGGACTCTTTCCCTGCGGGCCAAACCGACCTTGTGCGGGCAAAACCGACCTGGAGGAGGCTTTTACTCCAAGTTTAGACCCCAAGGCTCAACATATAAATAGAGGGGCAGGGCTAGCACACGGGACACATCAGGATTTCCCAAGCCGTGTGCCGGCAACCCTAGCCCTCTAGTTCCTCCGTCATAATCTCCGTAGTGCTTGGCGAAGCCCTGCAGAGATTGTTCCTCACCACCATCACCACGCCGTCGTGCTGCTGGAACTCAACCACTACTTCACCATCGCTCGCTGGATCGAGGAGGTGAAGGCGTCATCAAGCCGTACGTGTGTTGAACGCGGAGGTGCCGTCCGTTCGGCACTAGATCGGAAGGATCGTGATTGGATCGCGGGACGCTCGGCGATTTGGATCGCGAAGACGTTCAACTACATCAACCGCGTTTATTAACGCTTCCGCTTAGCGATCTACAAGGGTATGTAGATTCACTCTCCCTCTCGTAGATGCTCATCACCATGGATAGATCTTATGTGTGCGTAGGAAAATTTTTGTTTCCCATGCAACGTTCCCCAACAGAGAGATGAAAGGATGAAGTTGCTAACCTTTTAGAACACTTGGATAGTTGGTGCACCGCCAAATCTAGACAAATCTTGGGGAAAATCGGGCTTGGAGGTCGAGCTTGGAGGAAGAACAGAGGAGAAGAATGGATTGTGTGGCTCGGGCAAGAAAGAGGAGAAAGCTTAAGTGTGGCTCGGGCACCTCATATCATGTTTGTTTTGTGTGAACTCAAGTGGCATCATGCTCTCAGGCATTTCATCGAACACCTCTTGTGCATAGGAAGGGAAAACAAACTAGCACACACCTCCCACCTTCTATGAGGAAAAAACAGAGCAGAGGGCGGGCAGGGGCGAGGATATATATATATATATATATATATATATATATAGGCAAATTTTTAGTCCCGGTTGTTGGAAATATGCCCTAGAGGCAATAATAAAATGGTTATTATTATATTTCCTTGTTCATGATAATTGTCTATTGTTCATGCTATAATTGTATTAACCGGAAACCGTAATACATGTGTGAATACATAGACCACACCATGTCCCTAGTGAGCCTCTAGTTGACTAGCTCGTTGATCAATAGATGGTCATGGTTTCCTGACCATGGACATTGGATATCGTTGATAATGGGATCACATCATTAGGAGAATGATGTGATGGACAAGACCCAATCCTAAGCATAGCACAAGATCGTGTAGTTCGTCTGCTAGAGCTTTTCTAATGTCAAGTATCATTTCCTTAGACCATGAGATTGTGCAACTCCCGGATACCGTAGGAATGCTTTGGGTGTATCAAACGTCACAACGTAACTGGGTGACTATAAAGGTGCACTACAGGTATCTCCGAAAGTGTCTGTTGGGTTGGCACGAATCGAGACTGGGATTTGTCACTCCGTGTGACGGAGAGGTATCTCTGGGCCCACTCGGTAATACATCATCATAATGAGCTCAATGTGACTAAGGAGTTAGTCACGAGATCATGTGTTACGGAACGAGTAAAGAGACTTGCCGGTAACGAGATTGAACAAGGTATAGGGATACCGACGATCGAATCTCGGGCAAGTAACATACCGACGAACAAAGGGAATTGTATACGGGATTAATTGAATCCCCGACATCGTGGTTCATCCGATGAGATCATCGTGGAACATGTGGGAGCCAATATGGGTATCCAGATCCCGCTATTGGTTATTGGTCGGAGAGGTGTCTCGGTCATGTCTGCATGGTTCCCGAACCCGTAGGGTCTACACACTTAAGGTTCGGTGACGCTAGGGTTGTAATGGGAATTGTATGTGGTTACCGAAAGTTGTTCGGAGTCTCGGATGGTATCCCGGACGTCACGAGGAGTTCCGGAATGGTCCGGAGGTAAAGATTTATATATGGGAAGTCCTATTTTGGCCACCGGAAAATGTTCGGGATTTTTCGGTATTGTACCGGGAAGGTTCTAGAAGGTTCCGGAGTGGGGCCCACCTGCATGGGGGGACCCACATGAACGTGGGGAGTGGGGGCAAGGCCCCACACCCCTGGTCAAGGCGCACCAAGATTCCCCCTTAGAAGGAATAAGATCATATCCCGAAGGGATAAGATCAAGATCCCTAAAAAAGGGGGATAACAATCGGTGGGGAAGGGAAATGATGGGATTTCTTTCCTCCCACCTTTGCCAACGCCCCAATGGACTTGGAGGGCAAGAAACCAGCCCCCTCCACCCCTATATATAGTGGGGAGGCGCATGGGAGCTGCACCCCTTGCCCCTGGCGCAGCCCTCCCCCCTCCTACACCTCCTCCTCCTCCGTAGTGCTTAGCGAAGCTCTGCCGGAGAACCACGAGCTCCACCGCCACCACGCCGTCGTGCTGCCGGAGCTCTCCCTCAACTTCTCCTCCCCCCTTGCTGGATCAACAAGGAGGAGACGTCCCCGGGCTGTACGTGTGTTGAACGCGGAGGCGCCGTCCGTTCGACGCTTGGATCGGATCTTCCGCGATTTGAATCGCTGCGAGTAGGACTCCATCAACCGCGTTCTTTGCAACGCTTACGCTTAGCGATCTTCAAGGGTATGAAGATGCACTCCCTCTCTCTCGTTGCTAGCATCTCCTAGATTGATCTTGGTGACACGTAAGAAAATTTTGAATTATTACTACGTTCCCCCACACCGGTTGGGGTCTAGAACCGGGACTGAAGACAGACCTTTAGTCCCGGTTGGAGACACCAACCGGGACGAAAGGGTATCGCGCCTGCCGCAACCCCTTTAGTCCCGGTTGGTGTCTGCAACTGGGACTAAAGGTCCCATTCGAACCGGGACTGATGCCTGCCGAGCCCCGTCCGGCGTCCTAGCCGCTCGAACTGGGACTATTGCTCCTATCCGGCTAGAACGAAAGCCCTGTTTTCTACTAGTGGTGGCAAGTGTAATGCAATCAACTTGGTACTTCAGCGGGAGGGGAAGAGCAGACCATGGCCTACCAAGCTGCGACATACGCATATCATGCGAGCCTCGAGCCAGCAGATGAGGGTTATCAAAGGATGGACGTCTTTCGCCCGCGACAACCGCCTGCGGGAGGGGGACCTCTGCCTCTTCAAGCTGATGGAGAACAAGGAGGAGTTGACGATGATGGTCTACATCATTCGCCGTGAGAAATGTTAGCCTGAAAGCATGTCGATTTTGAACTTTGGGAGTGGAAAACTGTGTGTGGTAGTGTGTCTTATCTGCAAAAGGGAGAGCCGTACATCAAGAAACTTATATGTTCATCATTAGACCATTATATTGTTGGTTTCTTAGTTCTGTGAGAACTTTGTTAATTTGAGAGTAATTTGGATGGCTCAAGTTTGAACAACCTGTGATGTGTTGCTAATTGCTGATGTTTGAAGGCACTGTTTTTGATGTGGGTTCTCTCCAGCAGCATACGAGATACTGTGATGGGGTGAAACGGGGAATGAGTGCGCTGAAAGAATTGAGGCATACTAGAGTGCCTGTATTTTAAAGTATGACTCCTATTTAGTTTCAACCAATTGAGACGTGATCTTGCAGGCAAAAAAATTTACTTTTTTTTTTAGAAAATCGAGAAAAGTTACTTAGCAGAACCCCTTGGGGGATTCTTTTTTTTTGGGTTGTGTGTGTGTGTGTGGGGGGGGGGGGGGGGGGTGGGGGGGGGGTGGGGGGGTTAAGACTTAGGACCCAAAGTCCATCTTGACGGCACTCATAGTAGTCTCAAAATCTTAATGTAATTTTTATTATGCTTGAGATGTTTTGTACTTCCGGTGATCTTTTATAAAGAATCTGATCTTTTTTGTTAAAAAAAAATGTAGCGTGCCAACTTAGGCTGGACGCGGTCCGGGCCGGTCCGGTCTTTGACCGAGCCTCGCGTTGGACCGGCCGCGGCCGGTCCGGACCGGACCGAGCTGTCGAGCGGGCCGTTTTCTCAGGACCGGACCGGCAGCACCCCAGCTCGGTGAAGACCGAGAGGACCGAATGGACCGGCTGCTGCTGTTGGTTTTTAAGCACAAGTGCAAGCTAGCTAAAGAAGCAGAGTAGCAGGCAGCTTGATTGATTCCTTTGGAGCAGAACGTGCATGTTAGCCGGAAGCTCACGTACGTACGCAGCCAGAACTTGCATGTTAGCCGGAAGCTCACGTACGTACGCAGCCTGGTAGAGCTAGCCTGATCGATCCTTTTCATACAACATGGTTAACTTCAAACGCTGTTGCCTGGGAGTGCTCTAGTGAGCGTTTTTGCCACTGTGTAGGCATCTCTTTTGATTTTGTAAAGCAAATGGACAGCAAATTGATAAAATGTGAATATTTAGAACTATTTGACAGCAAATTTGAACATATAGGTGCTAAAATTTGACAGTTTTGGTACATGTTCAACGGCTAGTTTACAAATGGATCAAATATGACAACTGACGGCTGTACAAGAAGGTTGCGAGAGCCCTCCAGTGCCACTGCCGAGCTGCCAGGTGCCCGCTATGGGAGTCGCTGCTGCACTGGCTGGCCGCGTAGAACCCCGGGTACGACTTGCAACTCCTCCGTCAGTAGCTTGTCTACAAGAATTTGGGCCAAACTGATGAAACGTTTCTTGTAAATCTCGGAATTTCTGATACTTCGGTAACTGCTCCCATCCTGATCATTACATTGGGGACAAAAACAATTTCATGTACCCAGACAACTCCTAGTCTGGAATAACAAACGAAGCCAAGTTGTCAATCGTACGAGCTGCATCATACTATTTTCATTATTACATTTTCGACATTGTGGAGATCAACATCAGGTCAAGCCTGAACTCTGTAGAATGCACAGTGTGAAACAACCTTTGATCAAATACTGAACTAGCACAATATAAACCACATATACTGATTGGGTTCTGAAGAAACCAAAGGAGCAACTGTACAAACCAATAGGTTACATGCATGTGCCCTGAAGCATGGAGTTCCAGATGAGTTGCGCTCTGCTTTTCTCCACTGAAGTTCATCTGCAAAAACCGAAACAGTTTCGACTGACAAACTTTGCTAGTGGAGAGGCACATATACTGGATATGCCGTGTACATCAATCATCACTTAAATTAAATTACCTATACAAGTGTACATCAATCATCCATCACTTCATCAGTACAAGTGTAGATCAATCATCAATAAAGCAGCAGCCTATACCTCTACCTCTACCTCATCACTTCATCACTCATCACTCATCACTCATCACTCATCAGTACAAACAAGTGAACTACTGAACATGGTTAAGCAAGAGGAACATCCACTCTGACAGAAAACTACATCGTCAGGCATTCATTTTATCAAACAGAAAACTGCATCTTCAGGCATTCATTTACCAGTGTACTTACTAAAATCGACATTGTTTCCACTTTCAGAACAGAGGAGGAGAGGACATACTAGATACTACACACTACAGAGTACAGAGGAGGAGATGGTCGAGGATCGAGGTTACCTGAGTTCATTCCTCTTCGTGGCGCTCGGCGAGGAACCAGGGGAGGCGGGACCGACGGCGTGTTGGCTTCCCTGCTGCGTCCCCGGCGTCCCCGTGCTCCTCCAGCTCGGACGAGGACGAGATGGCGCTGGCTCGGTAGAGGAGAGGTCCGAGAGGAGGCAGGAGAGGGCGCTGGGATGTGAAAGGCACGGCCAGAAGGGCGACGGCGCCGTCGCCTTGGAGGATTGGAGAAGACGCGCCGCTGCTTCTGGGAGGAGGGAATCGACCGAGGGGAGGCTCGCTGTGTCTGTCGCCTGCCCTAGCGAGGAGATGGACTGCTGTGCTGGGCTTGGGCCGTCGGTCCGCTCGGTCGGCCCGGTTAAAGACCGGACCGGACCGAATATTTTTCGGTCTGAAATTCAGAGACCGGACCGACATGTTTTTCTACCGGGCCTGGACCGTACGGTCCGGTCCTTAACGGGCCACGAGCAGGCCGAAAAGCCCGCTCGTTCCGTCCAGCCTGAGTGCCGACGCCCTTGGCCCCACCCGCCCCTATGTGCTCCACGGCCTCCCCCTCCCCATCCCCCCTACGGTGCAGGCCGTGCCCGCGAGCTCGGTTGGCTAGACTCTAGCCCGCCGCCCTCCGATCAGTCCTGCCACGGCTCCCCCACCTATCCGCAAGTCTTGTGCGGCTCCCCTTAGTCCCCGCATGTTGCTCGTCCAGGACCTCGCTTTGAGATCCATCGCGTTATTCCGGTGGAGGAGCAGGCTGTCGCGCATGATCAAGAGGGCTGGGAGACTGCTCGCAGCCGCAGCAACCATCGGCAGCGTCCATGAAACCCTCGCCCGCAAGGAGCCTGGTGATGGGGGACAGCGCGGAAGAAGAGCTTCTGCTGCCGCCCCGGTCCATCCGCGCCTGCCGCAACGCGATGTGGAGGACGATGTCATCCACGTCGTCCGGGTCTGTCGCATAGAAACGAATCTTAGTCGTCGTCTGTGCTGCATCCGCTACCGGATCGTAAGGGGAAGGGACGGGGAGAGGAGGAGAGATAGTGGAGTGTAGTGTTGACTTCGGTCTATAGTCCGTCCGGAGTGTGAGTATTTGTGAGGGTCGGCTGTACCAGGGTGGGCCTGTCTGACGTGGTGGACGCGCTCGGGCTTGTCCGGCATCCCGAGATTTGGCTGAGTTTGAGGGTGTCATCATCCCAGACGTCCGCGGCCGGTTTGGGAAGGCCAATTGGGTCACGCTTTTGTGACTGGACACTGACTAGGCCGTCCGCTCGGTAAGTTTGGGAGTCTGGCTGTAGATGCTCTTAGTATAGTTTTTTTTTTCAGGGAGGTAGACCTCATTTGGGAATTCGGCACCTAAATTTTGATGGCCCGGTCCTGCGCCGCATGCGGTCACGAGTTAATGAAAATTGGCAAATTTGACCCTTTTTAGAAATTCTAGAACAAAATAAACCTGATTTAGAAAATTCTCACAAAATGACATGTTTGCACGACGCCCCTGTTTAGTGTGCCCCAGGCCCAGGCGTCATGTAGATGTGGCCATTTTATGAATCTTTTTTTAAAACCGGTCTATTTTTTGCTAAAGTTTCGTAAAAGAGCTAAATATGTCAATTTTCACCGCGAGTAGCTCCTCCCCTGCCCGCTGCCGAAAGCATTCCACTCCTCATATGCCTCGCCGACCAAATCCAGCAGGCCTCCCGCCGCTCGGAGCGGCCTCCCATTGCCCGGCGTGTCATTGATCTCGCTTTTTGAGTCAGATGATCGGCGGCGGGATAGACGCTGGGTCTCGTGCTCTCTGTCCTGGGCCTGACGGCCTCGGATGCATCGGCCGTGGGGGCAGGGATCTCGCTTTCCATCCAGAACCCGCGCTAGCTCGTCGTGCCTATGTACGGCCTCCCCATCACAGTGACTAAACAGTGATGATTCGGCTGCGCTGGGGCTGTTGGAATTGATCTCAGGTTGTTATAGACCGAGATAAAAGGGGGGAGTCCAATCCCACGTTGGTGCTTTGATCGGGGGCCCCCAAACCCAAAGTTTGGTTTCGTCCCCGGTCCATCAGCCCCATATATAAAAGGAAGAGGTCACGTACCTCTTCAGATAAGAAAACACAAACGGGTTAAACCCCTGAGTGCTAACAACCGATCCTAGAAAGAGGGAGCTGATGGGCTGGAAGGCCGTTTCCACCGCCGGCCGCGGCAAGGCTGTGCCGGTGGCTTCCTTCTGCCACCGGCAAGGCTCCTGGTGGCGCTGCTACTGCCAACTACGTCTCCCTGCTCCTGCCCTACTTCCCCGACGATCTCCCTGTTGCTGTTGCTGGAGTGGAGACGGCAAGGTGCAGCGCTGTGCCGGCGGCTTCCAGCTGCGCATCTTCATCCACCGTCTCCTCATTGCTTGAGATCATGGACTACGCTATGCCTGCATCGAGCAGGCACATGACCTTACTCAATACCCGTAAGATCTCACGAACTCCTCTCTGTTAATTGGTTTAGGTGGTCTAATGCTAGGATTAAGATCCTGACACGTTTATCCCTAAAGATTGTTTCTAACAATGGTATCATGAGCAAGTTAATGCCTAGATTAGTTCCCTAATCAAGTTTAATGGCAATCTGTTTAAGTTGATAATTATGAATACGTCCTGATGTTTTATGTTTTAAGATTATTGTCCGCCGTTAAAGATAATTATCAGGATCAGGGGTAAATGGTTTCGGTTAAGGTCGATTTTATTACAGCTTGGTGGTAACTGTATATTCGGTAAATGAAATTATGCCATGCTTCCGCATTATGATGATAATGTAAAATTTAATTAGCATTGTTAGCCCTGTGTAAAGCAATTAGAAGGAGGGGATTAGAAAATAGCAAATTGATGAAACCCCCATTTTCCCCAAATGAACCGAACCCCTAAGGATTGAAAAATTCCCCAATTCTGCAAACCCTAGAAATCAAATCCCCAAATTCATAGCCCCAAAGGAAGAAATCCAGATAAGTAAAGAAAGGGAGTCACCTTATGGGCGCGTCGTTGTCCGCTTCCTCTCTGGGATCTCGACGGCTGCCGCCGTGCGAGGACGCCGACGTCGCGACGCCGCCGTCCTTCAGGACGACGCGCGGAAAGGAGCCGTCGTGCCGCACTCATGGACGTGGACCGCTCGACCTCTGTGTCGGACGCGTCGTCGTCGCCCCAAACGAACGCCGCACCGGTGCTTGCCTCCGGATCTCGCCGCCAGAAGCCATTTGCGCGTCGCTGACAGCAACGCTCGACGGAGGAGCGCGCCGGACCAGGTCCACTGCACGCTCTTCTGGCGAGGGCAGCTACCGCACCGCCATGGTCGGCGAGGTTTGAACCACCACCGCGGTCGCTTTCTCTCTCTCTCTCTCTCTCGGGAGCGGAAGAAACGGGAGGCAAGGGGAGAACGAGTCTATGGTTAGACGGGCCGCTGGTTTTATTCCCCTTTGGGACGTCCGGGGCCGTTGGATTTTGATCTGACGATCGACAGTTAAGAGGAGAGATGGCCGGGCCTCCTGGTGTGTGGATGGGCTGGTTTCATCAGTGGGCGCCCAGGTTTGATCAGCCCGCTGGACTGAGATGCTTAGCAGGCCAATGTTAGAATTTAGGCTGAAAATATATTTCCTAGCCTTTATCTATTTTGGTTTATTTCTACTTTTAAAAGGCTTATAGATAATGTCTATATACACTTTTTTTAATCTGGTAAATGTGCTCAGAATTATGCTTAAAAAATGATGATGATGATGATGATGATGATAAAGTTTTCTAATGTGTTGCCGTGGGTAATCATGGGCCAGATTATGTTTTAGGTAATCTTCCTTTTTCTAGCGCATTTATGATGTTATCCTCATAATAATGTTCATGCACCATTAATAGGCTTGAATTTCTTAAATCAATGATAAACCCCATGTTTAAATTTTTCAAATAAAATGGACTGATGAAGAAATTTATATGGAAATATTAATGTACTGTAATGTTAATGTCGTATTATGACATTTTCTGTGGATAATCACTTTTTAATATCATTTTATTGTTAAAATATTGATGTTGAGAAATGATATTAATCTTGATCATAGTTATCAATCACTCATTTAATTTTATGAATAGTTTATTTAGAAAAAATTTACTTGAGTGTGAAGAATATGTTGATGACATTCTTATGAAATTTCTTAATGTTGTGATCATCTCTAATGGGCTCACGCCACCCCAAGGCGAATGTTGATGGTCGTCGCATGGTTCGGTTTTCCGCACCGCACTATGCATCATAATAATGTTGCACATGCTTAATGGGGAAACTAAAGTTTTTCTATTGCATTTTGTATCATTTTATTATGATATGCATCGTTGAAACATGCATAAAGTCTCAAAGTAATGGAAATATTATCTATTCCCTTAACAACAAAATTTTTGTTTAGGGAATTTGTTTTCTAAAAATCAGGTTGTCATTTATTTGACAATTATTGTTTTTCGAAATATTATTATTTGGTGAATCATGCTGTAATTTTTATGTCCAAATTTTATAATTTGTAGAATTTCATGATGATTAATATTAATGGCATTTTCACTATGAATGTCAAGTGATATTGACATTTGTATTATTGATGTTAATCCAGTGTCATTTTTATTTTGTGTCACTGAGAATTTTAATGATACGTTTGACACGTATGTTTAATGGTATGTTCAGTGTGAATTAAGTGTCAAAATGTAAGTTCAAGATGTCTACAATAGGTTATGAATCCTTGTGTCCAATGGCACACTGGGTTGCAATATTTTGATACTTTATGTTAATGATGGACATTAATTTAGCTAATGTTCTTGCTAATTTTATGTCTCTCTGGTCAAAACGGAACCAACGAGAAGTTTTGATTAGAGATTTAATGAGCAAAACTTATAATGGCATTTGATGATATTTTGACCAACATTGACTATCTTTCATGTGTCATTTATGTATAACTGAGGTTCTTTTCTGTTTTGTACCCAACGGTGATACAGATTAGAATAACAATTAAGCATGCCCCTAATTCATCTAATAGCATAGTTAATTCATGTTTTTGTTCCGCTCATAAAGTTGTGTCCTCTTTTCCAGCAATGAACATTAATAATGATGCTAAACCTTGATTTTGGAATAGATGGACCTTATGTCGATAACTTTCCCACGTGGAGAGTAGAGACCATTGTCTCATGTCAGTAATCTTCCAATGTTTTCTGTCACTAATGTTGAAGGATTTAATCTTAATGTTAAGGTGCACATTGCGAGTGGCCTCATAAGTTGCATGCGCCATCATGCACATTGCTGATACAAAGGAGGTTAAAATCAAAATTATTGGATTTATTCCACTAGCGTTTGGAGATGGCTTAATTCTTCATCTTATTGATGATGTTTGTTCATGCTCCTGGTTGTTGGAGAACCTTAATTTTTGTGTCTCGAACAGATGACATGATTTTGTATGTTACTAACTCAACTCCAATTATGTAATATTAGTCCCACCTTATAGTGAGACGAGTTATGTTTTCACTGAATGAATCATTTGTAAAGATTATATGCTATGTTACAATTAAAGATGTAAGAGAAGTGTAATTAATGAGACCTCATCCAAATTGTGGTTTTAGACCACATTTCGAGGGGGGAATGGAAGTCTCATTCAATATGAGATATCACTTTCACTTCTCCTACTTAGATCATAGCATGTACAACTAAGCAAAATATGTGTCTCAATTCTCTAATTAAGATGGAACTAGCGAGAAGTTTTGGTTGGAGAATTTATGAAAAGCACATTCTAATGTTGGTTCTCTAATTAAGATGCAGTCAGTTTTATTTAGAAGAATGAATGAAAAATGACACCTTTTATCATGTTAGTGTGTACTTAGTCCCCTATGAGCATTATGAAGCACACATGAATGCTAAAGTGGCAAGATTGCTAGTCTAATTACCATCATGATGTAACATGTCGATTATATATCTGACCAACGTCGTTTATAATCATATGTCACACTTCACTCAAGTGGCAAGTTTATCAGTATCATGTGGCTTGTGGTTATATTTCCGACTAACGTTGTTTATAATCATTTGTCACTGTTCATTAAGTTATTTTCCATCTTCAGCCCAACGGTGTTGTGGTTTAGAACTGAGATGATTGTTATCAAGATTTTGGATATATTTTCCATCTTCTAAATAAAGTGATAATCAGGGAACGTGGAGCGTATGAACATTAATCTTAAGGATAACTCCATTAGATCTTTGTTCATATGCATCAGGTAAATTGAGAGAGAGAAGAAATTACTAATGCAACATAGCGTTGAGACTCATCAATTTTCCTGTGATTGATAATGTGTGTGAATGATCATCTTAGTGGCTTGTTGCCATATAGGATGAAGATGCTCTAATGATGTATGGAACTCAATGGAATTTCATCAGTGGGTTTTTGTGACGCTTGTGTTATTACTATGAAATGCACTTGTGTTGACTTAGTTGAGAATGTATGTATGACTCAACCGTAAGGTTTTGTCAGGGATGAATTTGACATAAGGCATGTTATCTAAAGAAATTAAATTATGAAATAATACAACCGTTGGGACACCCATATTGTAAGACGAGGGGGAGTAAGATCACTACCTTGTGGAGATGGAATATTTTTGGCAAGCCATGAAATTTTTATCTTCTATTTATGACACAGAGGATCTTGGTGATGCCTCGTACTTTTCTTCTCTTGAGTTTCGCCAAGATATAGGTCCAAAAGCATTATAAGTTTTATTATGATGACATACGTCGATAGAGTACAGAAGAAAAATATTATGTATTAGTACTCTCTCTCACCTGCTACTAAAGTGAAGGGCGATAAAAGTGGACATCTTAGTGTCCAAGGAACCATTATGAACTGATCAGATAATGTTAGTTTCGTATGCTTCAGTTGTCAGAAGCAATATGTGTATTCGAGTATCAATGCGCCCTCTTATTTATGATCGGGATACTTGGCAAATTGTGTTCAATCTAGAACTAGACCACTGGAAAGCCGTTATCAAGCTTTTGTAGTATATGCAAGACGATGATTACTACATGCTCACTTATAATGAGTTTGATAACCTCATAAGTGTGGGTTAGTCAGAAATTATTTTGGCAAGGTGTGTGGATATTAAGAATTCGACGTCATGTTACATCCGCACCCTCGCACGTGGAGCTTTATCGTGGAAAGCTCCAAAAGAACAATCATGGCATCATTAACGATGCAAACTAAATTTGTGGCATGTTAGAGGCTACTGAGCAGGTTGTATGTCGAAAGAATATTATTCCCAAATATAAGAGTGGTAGACAACATCTCTACACCACTCACTCGATTAAGATCACGCAGTCCTCAATGCGAGTAACAACAAGTCATTCGGTGTAGCCAAAACCGTTGACAATATGTTCCACGTTGTGAAAGATAGAGCCTAGGATTAATCATATGGTGTTTCTTTTAAAGTTTTGCGGTTCCGCTTACCAAAGGCTTACCACCCATTTTAAGATTATGTTGCCCGCATGGGTTCATAAAGCCTTTTGATCCTGGAAATTAGGATCATCATATAAACCAACTCCCATAATGTATTATATTTTTCATTTAGAGATAGAATGATGTACTATAGGTACTGAGGTTCAGTGACATCTCATTGGTCATTGTAATGCTTTACTTTGGTATGTTATTTCTATTAAGAATGGGCTTATGATTTTTGTTAACCTTGCGATCAAGGGGGAGAATGTTGGAATTGATCTCAGTTTGTTATAGACCGAGATAAAAGGGGGAGTCCAATCCCACATTGGTGCTTTGATCGGGGGCACCCAAACCCAACGTTTGGTTTCGGTCCCCGGTCCAGCCCCTCATATAAAAAGAAAGAGGTCACGTACCTCTTCAGATAAGAAAACACAAATGGGTTAAACCCCTGAGGGCTAACAACCGATCCTAGAAAGAGGGAGCTGATGGGCTGGAAGGCCGTTTCCACCGCCGGCCGCCGCAAGGCTGTGCCGGAGGCTTCTTTCTGCCACCGGCAAGGCTCCTGGCGGTGCTGCTGTTGCCAACTACGTCGCCCTGCTCCTGCCTTACTTCCCCGATGATCTCCCTGTTGATGTTGCTGGAGTGGAGACGGCAAGGTGTAGGGATGTGTCGGCGGTTCCAGCTGCGCATCTTCATCCACCGTCTCCTCATTGCTGGAGATCATGGGCTACGTTATGCTTGCATCGAGCAGGCACGGGACCTTACTCAATACCCGTAAGATCTCACGAACTCCTCTCCGTTAATTGGTTTAGGTGGTCTAATGCTAGGATTAAGATCCTGTCACGTTTATCCCTAAAGATTGTTTCTAACAGGGGCATCGTGGATGGGGACGGTCGGTCGGGAGGGCGAGGTTGGCGGCGAGGGTGAAGGGTGGAAGCAGAGTCATGCGCGGTGGGCATTCGCATCATTCTTGGCGTCTTCAGTCCAAACATACTAGCTGCTCCGCAATTTTTTCTCTTCTCCCTACCGGCATGTCCATGGTGGATTATCTCATAGTAATTATATTGGTTCTGGCTGGAATCCTTGCATAATACCAGTGGAATCTTCCGGATTGCAGGCAATGACACCCAGTAGCCGGAGTATGTGACTAGAAATTCTTCACTGGTTCTATTACGGTATTAACTAGTACTTGTCACTAGTTTAGTCGATAATTGGATTCGGTTAACATTTGAGAATATGGGAGGCAATAATATGCATCTTTTCGAGAAAATAATCGACAGTGTTTCATTATGCTATTTTTCTCTTTGATGTGATGTGAGCATCCATTCTGATATATGTTCTATATATATTCTATTCAGCATATCATGCTCAATTAATCAGTTGGACTCTGGATTATATATAGCTGTTGGTAATGTCTTGGTTGTGTTAACCCTATTAGAATCATGAGAATGTCGTCGTTACCCCATTTATTGTTAGCACTTTGTCCACATTGGTTTTCATTAGCTAGCTTAACAGTGTCTAAACTTCCGGAATTGGTTCTTAATTACCATGCTGCTTTCTGGTGACTAATAAAGGTAGACACATCTTCTGAAATTAGTTAGAATAAATGAATAAATGGCATGCATTGATTGATGCAGAGACCAGAAGTTTAATCTCCTTTTCAAAAAAAGAAGACACCTGCAATATCCTTTCAATCTGGAGTAGTATATTGCCTGAAGTTTTCAGGTTCGAGCTCTCGAAACAGGCTTTCGCCCCCCATTATAAATAAAGGCACAAACGGCCGAACGATACAAAGTGGTGAGGAAACCATCATACAAGAAGGTCGGAACAAAAGATAAAAAGGCACCGGGCGAGTGGCACAAGTGCCACTAACCCAACGCCGAACATGAAGAACAGGAGAGACCACCCCTAAAACACTACAACCAAGACAACTAAAGAGGATCGGAGCCGCACCGCCAAGAGAAACCACCGTGCCACGAGGACCCGAACACACCGAGCCATCTCTGGAGAAGGCTGACTCATCGTCGAGACAGCCCCCTCGCTCCGGGCCGTGGAGCGCCGCTCCTGCCAAGAGACGGCAAGGATCGAGAACGGAGACCACGAGGACATGTCTATATGATAGGCGGTCATCGACACCACCCCTCGCCAGAGGTTCGGAAGCACTACGTCAGCGGGAAGGCAAACCCGGCGCCATAAGCCATCTGCAACCGAGAGGAACCGGGGGTCCACAACGACGCCCTCAAGAGGGTGATGACACCGAGCGCCACCGTCGTCGAGTCCAAAAGATGGACTAGGATTTTCACCCTGGACCCCTGGCATCTTGAAGGGACCCATAACAACGCCCCCAAGAGGGAAGCGACATCCGTAAATGCCGTCATTGTCGGCGCCGGAGCGCAGAGCTTTAGCTCGAACCCACACAAGTGCCACCAGCGGACTCACGGTTGCCGACCCACCCCAAGAGGGCGAGTCGCGGCCTTTCACGCTAGGTCTCCAAATCCAGACCAGGGGATCGCCATTGCCGAAGCCACGACGACACCAGGGCCACCCGCGACCCCTCCCCTTGCTACCCACATAGCCAAGAGAAGGCGCCATCACCGCTGCCACGCTGCCCGCCGCCGAGCCACCCATGCAGCCTCACCATCCAAGGCCGCCGCCCCGACATCCAAGACGAACCCACCACCACCAACGAAGCAACATGACGACCTAGGACAAGCAGCCGGACAGGGACAACGTCAGAGCGGAACCGCTGTCGGTCAGGACCGAACATCCCCAATGCCGGTCCACACGCATGGAGCTCCACCTTGGTCGGGGGCGCAGATCATTGAGGTCAGCCAGCATTGTCACCGGAGCGGTGGGCCTCCACGGGCCGGATCTAGTCCAGCCCTCGAGGCCCTCCACAACCTAACCCTAGATCCACCACACCACCGGCAGCCGGAGCCCCTGCACACCACTACATCTGCCGACGGCCATGGCCTGACCTGAAGCCCCCAGCCGCACGCCAGGGAAGCGGTCGCCTCGCGTCACCCGAAGAGGTCACGACACCAGAGCGCCGCCACAAGCATCAGCCCGCAGCCCACCGTCGCCCGCCACGCCTAGCCCCGCCGCTGCACGCCACCCTGCACGCACGCCGGGGCGCCACCGTCCACCCACGAGCTCCGCCTGCACCAGATCCGTGGCAGGACCTCGCAGCCGCCGCGCGGCCAGCCCTCGCGCCCGACGCCGCGGCCCGCCGCACAGCGCACGCCGCCGCCGCCCGCTCCTGCCGCCACGCCGCCGGCCCTGCGAAAGCACGGCGTCCCCATCCAGCAGGCCTACCCGCGCCGGCCCAGCGCTGAATCGAGGAGGAAAAGTTGCCCGCCGTCGCCGACGCCACCAGGCTTTGCCCGGCGGCGGGGGAGAGGGAGGGATGGAGGGGAGGGAGTTGCTGGCGGCTAGGGTTGCCCCTCTCGGTCGACCGCGGGGGCGACTCGAGAGGAGAGGGGAAAGGGGAAAAGGACTATTCCTCTCCGGACCCTTTGCATGCTTCCGTGCTGGTGAAGGTTCAAGCTCAGATGTAAAAGTAACATTATATGTAGTTGAAAACAGACAAGAAATATGCAACTTTTTCACCCGTGACCAAGCTACTTTTTCACCCAGTTGTCTGAGATTCTCTCCACTTTTTTGGTAAAGAGTATCGGGAAGACGAAGAGTGAGAATAGAATCTCTCTGAGTTGTCTGAGATTCTCTGAGTTGTCTTGGGAATATGAGAAGCCTAAATGCAGCGCAGGCTCAAATTACAGCTCTATAATGTTGGCATGTGTGTGCCCTTGCAGTCTCTGCACGCTCTCTCCATAAGTAAGACCGGACCAGCATACCCTTCTACTGCCTCCAGCACCGTGGTGAGCTTCTTCTGGCAAGTGAGTCTCTTTGTTTGCAAGTTATTCATATCCTCTCTTTTTCCACATCTGCATGGAGCAGTAGTATATGATTTTTAGTTTCATTTTTGTTTTGCTTTCTTTCTTTTTCTGCTGGTTTTCAGAAGTTGGTTGGTAGGATATAGTAATAGTACAAAGCAGTCATCTTGTCCTACCATGATATGAGTTTCAGAAAATGAATGTTCTATGATTGTTAACCACCAGTGTTTCTTTTCTTTTTTAAGAGATATCAGTGATTGATTCATATTAGATCTGCATTTTGTCCCCCTAGTTACATCACAAATGGAGCCAAGCGATCAATAGATCCAGTCAGAAAATTACTGCCCCTATGACAAATTTGCATATTTTGCAAACTATCTCATCTAGGAGTACATGGTAACTAAAACCAATGGTTTGACAGAACCAGCTCTGATCTATCAGACTGTTCATCTTTGTTCCTCTTGTACAGCAGGGAGCAGAGGAGACAGGGTAGGAGCGCGCCACCACGTACAAGGGCAGAGGAAGACGATCGTGGAGGTAGCCTGCCTAGTTCTCTAAGTCTCCGTGTCTAGCACGTTTTGCACTATCCAATTCATGCTGCTTCCCAAATCAAGCATGGAGTGTATATATGCTGTCAAAATCGAGCTCTGATGCATAGCATGTACTCCCTCCATTCGCAAATATAAGATGTTCTACCTTTTTTCTGATTCCGATGTATATAGACGCATTTCAGTCCGTTTGTAGTCTATATTGAAATATCCAAAACATCTTATATTTGTGAATAAAGGGAGTAGTATATTAGATGCCTGGAACATTAAGTTTGCATATATGCAGTATTTTTTCTACAAGAACCAAGTGCATGTATTATGAATCATCAACTTTCATAGTATGTCGCAAAACTTTCACTTGCAATCCAGCATATGCTTCGCATACATTGCATAATTGTCAGTAACATACATCAAGCATACATGTTCCTTATGAACCACAAATTTGATCATGGAAAATCTACTTCAACAGCAAATCATCCTTACCTTTCTACTCAGAACATCTAGTCCAAGTACAAAACATTCAGTCCTAGCACACATGGTCACACTTGAAATTCAGTCGCAGAACTTACCACACAAGCTTGCATCTACTCATACTTCAAATTTGAATAACATAAGGGTAGGCAGAAGGGGGAAGAATAGCAAAAATTGCAAATTTTCCATGGGACATTTAAGAAAATAAATGCAAAGAAAAGAAGGGCATATGATCAGTCTCAGCAGAAGTGGGCTATATTTTCAATGCCCCAAATAACATGGGGCTTATGATCATCAAATCTCCCAGAAATATTTAGGGCGTCATACTGAATACGAACGGAGGACCTTTGCTTTTGCACTTGGGACTTGGGAGAGGGCATCACAGTGATCTTCTATGATTTTAGGGTATCGTTAGTTATGCAAACACATGATATATGGTTCGTTTTACAGGACATATCCAAGATGAGTGATCCATGTGAATGCTGCCAGATCAAGCTTAAGTTTCTAAGGCAGATCAATGGCAACTTCATGCACAGCCTGGTTAGCTATTTCTGCCTTTCCTAATTTCCTAATTCAGTGGGCTGTCTCATGTTTTTAGAGTTTTTTTGTTGCCTCAAACATTTTTTGCACCATTCCTTCTTGTTACAGGTCATACCGGAGTGGTTTGTGAGCCAATTTGGAGGAAAGGTCTGGAGAACAGTCAAACTAGAGTCCTCTAATGGTAACGTCTATGATGTTGGAGTTACCGAGAATATGAACCGAACAATTTTGAAGTCTGGATGGGCATCATTTGTTGATGCCAATAAAATAGAAGAAAATTATTCATTGATGTTTTGTTACCTTGGAAACGCCCGCTTCAAGGTTACAATATTCGATTCCAGTGGTAAGCAGAAAGTGTCGTGCTGTGCAAGGATGGGAACTGCTTCTGATGTTAGAAAACCAAGAACATATGATATTGATAATTCTATTAGTTCTTGTGGTGGTACTACTCAGTCTTCACCAAGCGAAAGATCAGATTCAGATGGAAGCCAAAAGGAAAGCTCGTACGGTTATAAAAAATCAGCAAAGAAGGCTGCAATATCAGATTCTTCTGAGGAATTATCAGGTAAGTTGTTACTGGGATTATTCAGTTACCTCCACCACATGTCCTCTTACCGTTGAAACTTATTTACAGCTGAAGACAGTCTATCTGGAGACAATTCGGTGGAGTCAGATGATCTACAGATGCATTCGACTGACTATATCTTATCAGGGAAATGTGATCTTACAGTAGCACAGGAGGCAAAAATACAAGCACTTGTAGAGAAAATTCGACCTGAAATCCCGGTGCTTGTTGTACAGATGAAAAAGAGCACCGCAAACATTGGTAATCAGGTACGGTAGTTTTATCATCCGCATTTCTTATGAACTGCTTACCGTCTGTAGCTACTCACAGTTTCTAGTTATGAACTTATGATACTATTTCGGAAAGACAGTTTCGTTCGAAATATTTCGGTATTTTTAAATTGCTTTTCTAAATACGTTTGAATCTTTGTTAATACATAGCCCTTCACATAGCCCAGTGGTAGGCAATTGTTCTACTACCTCTCAGGTTGAGGTTTTGATACTCATTTTTGTATTGTTTTGTCTTCTTATTCAGCTTTATGCCTGATGTAGAAATTTTTGGCAAAACAAATGCGTCACTGAGATCCGAACCTGAGTCTACAAAGTGGATACACGGAACGCACATTGGATGTATCAGAATAGAATTATTGCTACAACACTAATGTATCCAATTGCTTAAATTCAAATTTATCTAAATTTTAATAAAAAATCGTTGATGTGTCCAAATAAATTTCAAATTTTACGAAATTTCGGAAATTTCGATGGTTTTAAGGTTGAGCAAAATTTCTTAGTTTCAAAATTTTAGATCTAGGTTCTCGTTCTAACCCCAACAAGCCTATGAAGGATACGTATGCAATAAAATATATATCTACATTACTAAATCAATATTATTGCTGCCTTATCAGTTGAAGCCATGTGTATAACAGTCATGAAGTATTGTGTACTTCGGCTGTCAGATAAAACAGCTCAACAGTATCACCATCTCATTCTATCCCCTTTTCAATTAGGTAATACGTAAGGACTACGCACTCAAGTACTTCCCATGTGAAGTTACAGATATCATACTTCAGCTTTCTGGCAAGAACAAGGAATGGAAGTGCAAATTTAATCCAGGTCGGCGCAACCTTTATTTGGGCCACTTTGTCCGTGACAACTGTGTTCAAGAGGGAGATATCTGCCTCTTTCAGCCAATAGCAAAGGTTAAGGAAGGAAGATTTATAGTAATTGTCCATCTGCTTCACAAAGAGAGCGTTCGTCGTTCCCCTGGTGGAACAGCAGGGACGACACACACGGCTACCGACAGAAGAACAAGCGCACAGACGCCCTTAACAACCCGTGTTAAGGAGGAGCCAGCCACCGATGGTATGGCACACACTGCACATAAGACATCACAGATGCTAAAATTTATGGGTCACGTTTGACATGAAAAAAAGATTTTGTTTTCATCAATTCAACTTGATTCTATTGAAAACCTATTCAGGCGAAGATATATCATCATTGGGACCAGAAGAGGATGGAGACAATTCTGAGAGAGCTTCTGAGACACCCTTCGTACTGGCAGACAGAGCCTCTATAACGCCAGCACAGGAGCAGAAAGTGCGGGAGAAAATAGAAGCCATTGAGTCGACAGTACCAGTTTATGTCGCGATCCTGAACAGGTGCAATGTTTCTCGTAAATCCGGCATCATGATAGTAAGTTCAGTAAATACAAAATATGCCTATCAGTTCCTCAACAATAAATTTGCCTATTTGCATCTGTGTCACTAACACCCTCCCCGCATATGCACATAAACAGACCATGGGCAAGCAGTACGCGTCAAGGTATCTCGAAAAACAGTATTTTACCGGGAATCGTGGAAAGAAGAATGTGATCAGTCTGGTGCTTCAACGGGAGGGGAAGAGTAGGACGTGGGACACGGAGCTACGACGCGGGACTGATCGTATGATGATCTGTAAAGGATGGGTGGCTTTCGCCCGTGGCAACCACCTGCGGGTGGGTGACCTCTGCCTCTTCAAGCTGATGGAGAGCGAGGAGTCGCTGAAGATGATGGTTTACATCATTCGCCGTGAGATGTGCTTAGATTGAGGCATGGTTGGGCTCTTGCTGTTCTGATTATCTCTAAATGATTGGGAGAGGAATGAAGTTGTTTATTTATCTACTGTCAGAGGTTATCTCAATGGGTTATCAGTTCTGTGTGCTCTTTGTTATCTATGCTCTAGAATGACTTCGGATGGTCAAGTTTGAACTACTAGTTATGTGGTTCTGATGAGTTCTGTCAGCACTTTGTTATGAAGGGTAACTTTGGGGTTAAGTTAATTTGAACAACTTATAATTATGTGTTGCTGTGGTTTGAGGGCATATGTTTTTGCATGGTTGATGCATTTTCGCTTGAGCTACGAGAAGGTTAAGGCCTCTTTGGGTCATATGAAGAACAAAATGAGGTTCGACTCTTTACCGAAAAAGGCTTCCGCCCTGCTTTATATATAAAGCAACGATCACCACCAGCCCGATACAAACGCACGCCACCACAACACACGCACACACCCAAGGCAGGATACACGGGCGCTGAGCGCAGCAACACCACCCCTATCTATGAAGAGATGAAGCCGCATACGATGATCCGTGGACTCCAAGGCGGCGCCTTCAGGAAGGATACGACACCGGAGCGCCGCCACTGCCCGATCCGAGGATCAGAGTTTCCCCTGGAGCAACACGACGGGCGATGAGAGCCGCGACGACGCCTTCAAGAAGGGAACGAGCTTTGCTGCCGCCGGTCTGTCCGAAGATAGAACATGTTTTCACCCCGGCCAACACTCACCGCCACCAAACGCCACACCCCGGCTGCCACGCCGCCACACAGCCATGGCCACCGGGCAGCACCGAGCCGCGGGCTCTGCCCATGAGCACCGCGCTACCACCACCAGGGCCGCCGCCCCGGCATCCAAGACCTAGACACCACCTGACCCGAGACCCGCCGCTACCCCAACCGAAGAGACGAGCGGAAAGGCCCCGCCTTTCGCACCCCTGGACGGCCCCAGCGCCAAGACCCAATAGGCCGGCAAAAACTGACCTCCATCGCCCTGTCCTGCAGCACCGGGTGCGAGACGAGCTCGGTCCTGCCGCCAGGCGCGAGACGAGCTCGGTCCTGTTGCCGGGCGCGAGACGAGCTCGGTCCTGCTGCCCCGGGCGCGAGACGAGCGATGGACAGCAGCTGGGAGAGGGCCAGCCCTTGGACTGAAGTATTGCCCAGACGATGAGGAGATGGAGCGAAGGTCGAAATGGTCCGACCGCAGACGAGCCGACGCCGGAATAAAGCCGGTCGTCGCCGTGGGAAGAGCCGCAGAGCCACCGTGTAGCCGCCGCGCCCCCGGGAGGCCACCGCCATGCATCGGACCTCCCCGCGCCGCCGCCCACGGCCGGAGCAACAGCCCCGCCAGGCCGCTGCCCCAACTGCGCCACCCACCCCGATCCCAACGCCAGATCCAGGACGAGCGCGCCGCCACCCGCCCCGCAGCCGCGTCGCAGCCACCCCACCCCCCTATGGAGGTAGGAGGGAGACCTCCAGGAGCGGCAGGAGGAGCCACCGGCGGCCACCAGGCCATCCGCCGCCACCGCAGCCCGAATCAGCCCCGGACCGAACCAAAATCGGGCCGCCGCGGCCGCGACGGGGGACACCACCACGCAGCCCACCGCGTCGGGCCACGCGTCCGCGACTCCGCCGCCAGACGCCCGCCACCACGCCGACGTGCCCTGCGCTCACGCATCGGCGCCATCCAAAGCCCTGCGGCCCGCGCCGGCCGTCTTCGAAGGAGGAGTGAGAAACCCCGCCGCCGCCGACGCCGACCGGGCTTTGCCCGGCGACGGCGAGGGGAGGGAAAGGGGAGGGAGGCTGGCCCGGCGGCGGCGCTAGGGTTAGCCCCGGTCGCTCGCGGGAGCGACGCGGGAGGGGAGGGGAGGGAAGGGGGCCCAGTTTCCACAAATCAACTCACCACCATCCCTTCAATCAGGTTCGACTCTTTCAAGAACTGAGGGCCTACAAACCACCGTGGAAGGAACAAATTTGACATATGCGTGGAAAGTCACTACAGTACAAGCCACCATTCCAACCCGTTAGCACTGCAGACCGGACATTGTATCGGTCAAAGATACGCGGGATATATACCTGTAACGGTACGCGTCAAAGAAACTAGTGAGAAGTGGATATTGTTCCGCAACTTCGCCGGCGAGTCCGGTCCGAGGTTGCGGAGCGAGAGCGAGCGTCGTAGACGAAGTAGTCAAACACGCAAAGTAGATGAACACAGGAAGTAGCGAGGAGACTATCTTTATTAATGATTGATCTCTGTTACAATGATTGCTCCTCATCTATTTATATAGGGGTAGGGGGTCAAGAGATAAGTACCCACTTAACGTAAAGTGTGGAACCGGGAGGGGCTAAGCCATGCGCATCGCACGTGTCCACCGCCACCCTCGTGGTGGACCCGGTTTCCCAACACTCCCCTTTGGGTAATTATCCGTATATCCATGCCTCAAAACTCCAAAAAACCCAGTGGAAAAATATATGGTAAAAGAGCACATAGTATACGTTGTTGTATTGCACGAATTGCCTCGTCAAAAACCTCGTGTGAGAAACATCAGGAAAACTCACTCAAGAGAAAAAGAGTACAATTCACTCAACCATCAAGTTGAGTACTCGATCATCGGGATCGAGATTTTAACGACGAGTTTGTGAAGTTTCTCCCCCTGAACCTTGCATCTCTCTAAGTCTCATCATAGCGATTCAAGGCACACACCTCTCGAAGGATGACGCCGGTAATGATTTAGTCAACATATCAGCAAGATTGTCATAGGACTTAGTATGCAAAATTCTCACCTCGTTCAACTGCTGCAGCTCATGTGCATAGAAGAACTTGGGACTAATATGCTTTGTGAGGTTACTCTTCACATAACCCATTTGAACTTGTGCAACACAAGCAGCATTATCTTCATAGATAATGGTAGGGGTTTGTACGGTGTTCAGCCCACACATCTGCTGAATATGGCCGATCATCCGCCGAAGTGATACACATTCTTTTGATGCTTCGAATAGTGCCATGATTTCCGAGTGGTTCGTGGAAGTCGACACAAGTGTTTGCTTGGACGATTTCCAGGAAAACGCAGTTCCACCACAAAGGAAAACATATCCAGTCTGTGATTTGCAATCATGCGGGTCCGATAGGTACCCAGCATCGGCATAGCCTATAAGAGATAGGTCGTGATTCATTATATAAAACAGGCCAAGATCTTTGGTCCCTTGCAGGTAACGGAAGACGTCCTTGACACCTTTCCAATGTCTCTTGGTAGGTTCAGAACTATACCTAGCAAGCAAACTGACGGCGAAAGCAATGTCTGGCCGTGTACAATTTGCGAGGTACATGAGTGCTCCAACTGCACTCAGGTAAGGAACCTCTGGTCCCAGAGTTTCCTCCCCCTCTTCCTTGGGTCTGAACGGGTCCTTGTCTGGTTGTAAAGATCTCCCGACCATCGGGGTCTTAGAAGGATACGCCTTATCAAATCCAAATCTTTCCAACAGCTTCTGGGTGTAGGCCGACTGGTGCACTAGAATCCCATCAGGGGAATGTTCAAGTTACAGACCTAGACAGAACTTGGTTTTACCCAAATCCTTCATCTCGAATTCCGACATCAGGTAGGAACTCACTTCCTCAATATCCTCAGGTGTACCGATTATGTTCAAATCGTGCACGTACACCAAGATTATACATAATCCATCTTGGGATCGCCGTATAAACACACATGGGCAATCTTTATTGCTCGTGTAGCCCTTCTGATGAAGGAAATCGATTAGGCGATTATACCACATCCTACCAGACTGTCTGAGTCCGTACAATGCCTTTTGAAGTTGAACACTGTATAGACCCATGTTTGCTCTATCATGGTTCGGAACAAGGATACCTTCTGGAACCTTCATGTATATGTTCGAATCCAAGTTACCATACAGGTAAGCAGTGACAATATCCATTAATTTCATTTTCAAGACCATGTTTACTGCCATTGCCATCAAGTATCTAAAGGTAACTCCATCCATGACCGGGGAATAAGTCTCCTCAAAATCGACACCTGGTCGTTGAGTGAACCCTTGAGCGACGAGCCTTGCTTTGTACCGTACTACCTTATTATTTTCATCTCTCTTTCGAACAAAAACCCACCTATGGCCAACAGGGCGTATGTGGGGAGGAGTTCGACAAACTAGTCCGAACACCTTCCTTTTGTTGAGAGATAATAATTCGACAGTAATTGCCTCCTGCCAATCTTTCCAATCCGACCTTTTGTTGCAATCAGCGAGCGTGTTAGGCTCAGGGTCAAGATCTATGATTGAGGCAATTTTCGTAGCAAAGTTAATGTCGACAATCACCGTTGCTCGGTTCAGGGACTCCCCCGTATAAATATAATTTATGGCCATTTCATCATGGAGCGCATCTGGCGCTAACACTTGCTCTACCAAATTTCCCATTCTAGGAGCAAGGTCCTTTAGATTTCCCGCGCCGATGTGTGCGCACACATCTCCGTTGGGTGTTTCCCCTATGGGAAAGTTTAAGTCCGGAATTTCGTGCACTGAATTTTCCGTACTCGTGCCAGGTCTCGACTGGCTCCCTGTTTCACTTTGGGCTACTTTGGTGACAGGCTGTAATAAATCTCTCTTATCCTTTTTCGTCGGGCGTCCCCGAGTACTTGGGATTTGAGAAGCCGGATCTCTCGTCCTTTTAGGCCTTTGGACGGGAGCGGGTATACCATCATTTTTCCTCGGTATTCCAACCCTTTCCGGTGCATTGCGAGCGTGCACATGCGATTTTGTCACAGTCTTTAAGTCACTAAAGTGGTCAGGCAGTTGATTTGCTAATGACTGCAAATCTATTATCTTTTGGACTTCTCTCTCAGTCTCAGCAGTGCGCGGGCCATGAGCGTGGATTCCCGTGGCTTGCCATGTGATTTCTCGACTTTTAGCATCAAGGGGTTGATTCGCTCCCCCTAAAGTCAAGAAAAAATCCTCGTCAAAAATGCAATCAGCAAAACGAGCCGTGTGACAGTCACCTATCATGGGGTCCAGATACCTGATTATGGACACAGCCTCATAACCAACGTATATCCCCGACTTACGGAGCGGGCCCATTGCTGATCGCTGGGGTGGTGGTATTGGTACATATACCTGGCAACCGAACCTACGAAGGTGGGAAATTTTCGGTGCCGACCCTTGCGCAAGCTGAACAGGAGAGTGGATGTTGTAGGCCGACGGTCTAAAGTTGATGAGATTGGCCGCGTGTAACACTGCGTGGCCCCAACATGTAGTTGGTAAATTACAACCCTGAAGGAGCGGTCGGGCAATGAATTTAATTCTTTTAATCAATGCCTCGGTAAGTCCTTTTTGTGTATGAACATGCGGTACTGAGTGCTCAACTTTGATTCCCATTGCCATGCAATAATCATCGAACGCCTTCGAAGTAAATTCTCCGGCGTTGTCCATTCGAATAGACTTTATACAATAATCAGGGAAATTATTCCTCATTTGTATGATCTGAGAGATCAACTTTGCAAAGGCATGGTTCCGTGTTGACAGCAAGCAAACATTGGACCATTTAGAGGAAGCATCAATGAGCACCATGAAGTACCGAAACGGCCCCGTGAGGGGCTGAATTGGACCGCATATGTCCCCTTGGATACGTTCCAAGAACGTGGGGATTTCATCACTCACCTTGAGGGGCGATGGCCTAATGACTAACTTCCCCGTGGCGCATGCGGAGCATACGAAATCATCGGGATTCGGGAAGTTCTTCACGTTAACATTATGACCATGCGAGTTGTTAATTATATTTCTCATCATCCTAAGCCCGGGGTGGCCTAACCTATCATGCCAGAGGCAGAAAAGTTCAGAGCTTCTAAAAACAGTCTTAAGTGTAGTGTACACGGGTAGTGCTACTATTTTGGTGTAGTATAGCCCTGTGTCGAACGAAGGAAGCCTTTCGATAACATGTTTACCATTTGCATCCCGCTTTGTGATGAGTAGGCACTCCTTGCCGTTGTCATCATCGGTCTCAATATGGAAACCATTAGCGCGGATGTCTTTAAAGCTCAAAAGAGTACGAGTCGACTCCGGGAACAACAACGCATCATTAATGATCAAAGTTGTTCCCATAGGAAGTATGATAGTAGCTCGTCCGGAGCCAACTATGTTCGAACCGCAGCCGGCGATTGTCATAATACTTCCCAGAGAGTTTTTAATAGACTCAAAGTACTTAGTTTCTCGTAAAATGGTATGTGTGGTGGCGCTATCGGCAAGGCACGTTTCCTCCATTCGGGCGCCACACGCGTTATAAAATATGACATTTAATTAATGTAATGAGGAAGAAGCTACATTAATAATAAATGCACACATTTCAGAACATAACATACTATCATGGATAAATAATAGAATAAATGAATGAGATAAATGTCATCCAATCGCCAAAGTAAAGAATAAGTTTGTGCTCTCATAGAGCTTGCAACCAAATCGAATTTATTCGAATTTATTGTATCAAATCACGGAATCATGAGAACTAACGAGGTAAGCTAAGTAGACTCTGTAAAGAAGCCATTGACTTCAGCCTGAATCTCCATACTGGTGATCCCATCCTCGTTAGAAATCATCTTGGAAGCAGCATCAACATCCAGTTGCGGCACCGTAGGGGCGACCACGTGCTCAACCTCCATGGCAACGTTGGCGTCATTAGAGACCGCCAAAGCCGCCGCTATGGGCACATCTGGGGTCGCCACTATGGGTGCAGGAGGCGGCATAGGGATCATCACGGATGCCGCCATGGGCGCCGGTGGTGCTCCCTCCTGAACCAAGGCGAGGTGCGTCTCACGCGCCTTCTGAGCCTTGTATGCATCAACGACCTCCTGTGGTGCGCGGCACTGGCGGGAGAAATGCTCCACCGAGCCACACCGGAAGCAGTCCTGAGGCCTCTGCCCTCCCTTACCCGGCTTTTGCTGCTTAGCCGGAGCGGAGGGTTGAGGGCCCTTCTTCTTGCCCTTGCGGCCCCTCTTCTTCTGGAGAGGCTTGCGGGCTTTGAGAGCGTTCACCTCCTGACGAGAACTCCCCTCAAGTGGTTGCGCGACAAAGTTCTTCTTCAGAACCTCGTCCCGCGCCTCCGCCACCTGGAGGACGTCAATCAACTCTGAATACCTCGTGTAATTTCCCTGGCGGTAGTTCCGTGAGGACTGGACCGCGTCAGGGTGGAAAGTGGAGAGGGTTTTCTCAATCTTCTGGTTGTCGGTAACCTCAGTACCACACAGCTGAAGAGTCGTACAAATCTGGTGCAGCGCCGAATTGTACTCCCCAACCGTCTTGAAGTCCGCAAACCTCAGACGGATCCACTCTGCCTCTGCGCCCGGCTTCACAGTGTACTTCAGCCGCTCAAACCGCTGCTGAAGAGCGGTCCAAAGGCCAGAAGCACTCCGCTCAGCCATATACTCATCTTTCAGAGTAGGCGATAGGTGATGACGAAGGAAATGCAGAGCTTGGGCATTTTCGGGTGCGAACTTGGGGTCAGTGGGGGCCAGCAGGGTCCCCTTACCGATCGCCCTCAGAAGGCTCTTGCCCTGGAGAAAGATCTCGTAGTCCGAAGGCCATGTCAGGTAGTTTAGCCCTATCTGGGCCAACTCAGGAAACTCCTTGTTGACGATTCCGGCCATTTGCAATTTATGCAAAAATCATGAGATTACAGCAGGTAATCTTTTGCATAAATGCGATGTTGATAAACTTATTCAATAAAAATGACGTTCCATTATTTAAAACATGCTATTATATGACTTACTTAATGATTAAGAGTGCTAAACAATTAATCTACAGTATTAAAACCATACAATAAAATCATGTTACAAGAGATAGCATGTTAAGCGCGTCTAGTACGTGAGAACTAGCCCAAAAAATGGAATTCCCGAGACGTTTTAAGCCCAAATACGCGTTTTTCAGCGAAAACAGACAGTTCCAGGGACTTATACACAAAATATTACAACACGAATATAGTGCGCATAAATATACAGTACTGCGGGGGCTAAAAACGCAAATTTCCGCTCGCGCCGTCCGGCTCAGTCCGGTTCGGCTGCAGGCCGAAAATGGGCCGTCGGCCCGTGTAGCCAGCACCAGCCAGTCCCTCTTTTTTTTCAGTGAGGATGCCCCCACAGCTGGGGCCCACCGGGCCCAGCAGCCAGCGCCAGGCCGGCCCACCCGGCCCTCACCCGTGTGGAGGGGCGACGCTAGGGTACCTAGCGCCCGAGTGGGCAAGGCGGCGGCGGCCATCACGGCACGCGGCCGGGACAGAGCTGCGGGGAGCGGCCACGACGTCAGCAGGACGCGGCGGCAGGCCATCGGGGTGCGGCGACGAGCACGCGCCAGCAGGGCGCGGCCATGGCGACGGGACGGGCGGCGCGCGGGTCAGGGGAAGCGGCGTGGCCGGCAGGCCCGCGCGGGGACGGCGGCCATGCGCAGCGTCGCCCGGCGGGGCAGATGTGGGCAGGAGCAGCAGGGGCGCGACTGCCCTCCGAGCGGCGCGGTGCCAGCAGGGCACGGCGGCGGCGCGGTGCCAGCAGGGCACGGCGGCGGCGCGCGGTCATGTTCGGGCTGTGCGGGCGTGCAGCGGGCACACGGGGCGTGGCTAGCAGGGCCATGGCGACGAGCACAGCTTCGGGATGTCATCTGGACATTGACTTGGGTCGGTACAGCGTCATCTGAACGTCGTGTACAACCTCGGGATGTCAAAATCTTCGTCGTGTTCGTCGGGAACTTCGACGGCGCGTGGCACAGCAGGTGCGTTGCGGCGGTACCGTGACCATTTGGGTCACGATCTGTACCAACTCCCCTGTAGTGCAGTCAACAAATCCATTGGTCGGGGACGTATTTGTCACTCGGTTCTTGGGAGGGAAATCCACACCATAGGTAGATTAAATCCGAAAAATAGACTAATCGCAAAAACGGAATCGTGATAACATGAGGAATCCATTTTTGCAAGAAGAGAGATCGGATCTTGTACCTCCGCGTAAACGACGAAAGCCTGCTTGACGCAGGCTTTGACGTAGGCTTGACGGAGAGTTGGTGGAGCGAAGCGTGCTGATAACGTGTTCTGCAACTTCGCCCGCGAGTCCGGTCCGAGGTTGCGGAGCGAGAGCGAGCGTCGTAGACGAAGTAGTCGAACACGCAAAGTAGATGAACACAGAAAGTAGCGAGGAGACTATCTTTATTAATGATTGATCTCTATTACAATGATTGCTCCTCATCTATTTATATAGGGGTAGGGGGTCAAGAGATAAGTACCCACTTAACGTAAAGTGTGAAACCAGGTGGGGCTAAGCCGTGCGCATCGCACGCGTCCACCGCCACCCTCGTGGTGGACCCGGTTTCCCAACAGATATTGCGTCTGAAACTAGTCACTGCTGGGAGACAAGGATTTCCATGGAATTTGTACAGAAAACAAACGAAGCTATTTTGTTTTTCTAGAGAAAAAAAATGCGGACATATAGAATACACTAGACACATCAGGTGTACTAGAAACGGAGCATCCATATGGGAAATAATGGGGCCATATAGAATACAATAGAAACTGAGCATCCACACCTAGACAACTGGAAAACCGGTTGTCCGGAGGGATAAGTCTTGTACTCTTTTGAACAACCTCCTGCAATTATGCTCAACAAGTGTAGTTTTATATGAGTTTCACAAGTATGTGTGAATTGCCCATATGGATGAGCATAGTTTGCAAAACAAAATTTCATAAAAAAAAACGTTAAAAAAAACATTTTCCCCGAATTTCTTCGCCGCCTCTTTCTCTCTCTGTTCCATAAAAATCTAGCCCGTCGTGAGGCCATCGGGGCATTGCTACGAGGCCGTCGGGACGGTGCTACATTCCAGTCTCCTTCGCCACCATTAGATCCCATTGGCGAGTTCTTTCCCCCTACCTTGCAGCCGGCTGCCATGGAAGCGCCTCCCACAAGCGGTTGTTGTCCAATTGGCGCTATGCATCTCCCCATGCGAACATGAGGAGAGAGGCCGGTGGTCGCCGCTGCAAGACGGGACAGTGATGCTTGGACTGCTGTTGCGAGAAGCACCACACCCCTGTTGTGATGGGGCGGCATGGTTATTGTGAGCCGCGCTGCAATGGCATTCGATGATGCCGCAAGGGCTGTGGTGCTGCAAACATGCATCAGTTGCTGCGAGCTCGTCTAGTGATGTTATCCCCGTTGTTGTTAGCCCGCGGGCGTTGCTTCATATATGTTGCAATGAGCAGAAACGGTGGTGCAAGGTACAACTAGTGCTGCAAGTGAATGCTGCGAGGGTGCCGACGTGCTACGAGACGACCGCCAACCATTGCTTGCCGGAAATGCTAGGACGACGAGGTCTACTGCGAGATCCACCACATGTTGCTGCAAGGGGACGGTGGGGCTGCTGCAAACAGTTGGGGTTTGTTGCAAGCAGTGCAGGGCTAGTGATGTTGCGAGGCCACACAACATTGTTGGTGATGCAACGAGGCTGCTGTGAGCGGCACGGTCAACAATGTTAAGATGTTCTGATGTCACACGGCTGCTTCAAGCAGAGTTGCTGGCGATGCTGCCACGATTGACGCAACTACTGCGAGTAGCATTGTTGGCGATTTTGAGACGACTGGTGCGGCTATTGCGACAAAAAACCCATTACTATGAGTGGCATTGTTGCATCGGTGCATAGGGGATCCAGGGCCTACGTAGAACGAGGTAAGGGAGGACAATGAGACGAGGTGCTGCAATTGGGATCCAACGGCCATAGGAACTAGATCCGATAGCTGACGACCTGGCCGATCCTAGGCAAGGATCATCCGGCTGAAGCCTACCAGGCGCCTGATTCTGGAAAGTTTCATCACTATTTCATTCAAGTTCAGCAAATAAAAAAAATCCATATTCAACATTGATTTTGTTTCAAAGATGTCATCGAGATGAAGAGGATGATGGACACGGATCCCAAATTAGACACCAAGTTTTAAAACATATATCATTTTCTTAGTTTGGACAAAAAGTTAAATGCAAGGATTAAATGATTGGAGAGAAGGCTGAACTGCAAAATTAAGTGAACTCTTTGAATCTGGGTTGATAATCGAAAATCCAACGGTTGATAGACCCTGTAGTAGTACACCTGGAAAATCCAACGGTTGATAGACCCTATAGTTGTACACCTGGTACGTATCCCTATGCCCCCAAAAAATGCTAGTACCAACCTATTTTTTTAATGGAATGCCTCGTGCCTCTTTATTGCGAAATCGAAATAGTGGCATCGTCTATTACAAGAGGCATGATAAAACTAGGAGGATCTCCATCCCAAACCAAGACATCATTTGAATCATAAACATGCCTAGCTATAGTATGAGCCACTTATTTGCATCCCTCGAGCAGTGTTGGAAAGAAATATTCCCTATCCTCTGCGACATCCGCCCAAATTGCTTAAATTCCATAGTTGGATAAGCTCCATAGAATCAGATTCGACGATATTGGAGAGCATCACAATTGATCCACTAAAGCAAGCCCTTTTTCAAGCACCCATGCTTCTGCTGTAGCCAGACTTAAAACATTGAAGATTTTCTTAGCTGCCCTCCTTATAGCTTCACCACAATAGTTGCAAATGACTGCTCCAGTTGCACCCCCATGGTGGCTTCGTCCATGATATTTCATGTGCATTCATTGCTCGTCCGTCAAAATGGTTAGAGGTGAATGCCTGGATAGTGAACGCCATCCTAGCCAACGAAGCTACTTGCTGGCCTGTCAAAAGTTCACGCATTTTCCTCTAAATGTACCAGGCGGCCATTTCAACAATTTTCTTCAGGCCGATATGCCCGAGAATCGGCAATGATCAGCGGCTGTTACGAAGGATGTCCTCCAAATCAATGGATCCTGACTTGTCAGTAGAAAGCATTTCTTCAATAATATCATGGATTCTGAAAGACTTCTAAACCTGTCGGGGTCGCTCACACATGAAGAGTAAATGCCTGATGTTCTCTGCTCTAGCTTTACGTACCGGACATTATGGAGACACAAAAATATGTTCTCTGCTCAAGCTTTACATACCAGACATTGTGGAGACACGAAACATGTCTAGCTACCAACATTGCATAGGTTGGAATTGTTCCACGAGGTGCCTTCCAAGTTAAAAAAATCATCTTGCTGGGAACATACAACTTCCATAGAATTTCCCACACTGGGTTCATTTTGGCCATTCGCTGACCATCTTGCCTTCTCGTTCTCTCCCAAATTGATGATCACATTCAGTATAATATGCTAAGCGGACTGAGAAGGTAAACAGTCTTGTATTGTTCCATACAACGAAATCTTCCAACATATTAGCATTCATTGGAATCTTCAAAAATCTCTCTGCATCAATAGGTATAAAAATATCCCTGATTAGTTCCTCATCCCAAGATCCCGTTAAAGGGTTAATTAGCTCATCAACCTTTATGAGAAGGACATGGTCTCCTAGTGATTATCGTTCTCGTTGGGTTGGTAGGGATCCAATGATCCTCCATGTATCAATGTGAGTACCTGATCCCACTCGCCAGATATGGCTCCTCTTAAACACTTGCAAACCAGCAACTATGCTCTGCCAGGTGAAAGAAGAGCCCTTCTTTGGTCATACTTTTAGCATGTTCCCATTTGGGTAATACATGGCCTTTAAGACACGAACACACATAGAATCAGGCTTAGTAATAAGATGCCAACTTTGCTTTGCTAGCATTGCTAGATTAGAAGCATGCAGATCTATGAAGCCCATTCCCCCAACTTCTTTGGGACACATAGTCTCCACCATGCATCTCAATGCATATGTTTTTGTTCATTAGAATCGCCTCACCAAAATCAGGCCATTACAACATTCATCTATTTGCAAAGCTTCTTTGGAATTTTAAATACTGACCTAGCAAAAACTGGCATGGATTGAATAACAGACTTAAGTAGTGTTTCCTTTGCCCCCATGCATGGACAAAAGCTTTTATTTCCACCCCTTAATTCATGGAATCATCCTTTCTAACCAGTATATAAAGCTTTGACTTTTATCCAAACCCACAATTGCTGGTAGGCCAAGGTACTTATCATATATAACTTCTGTCATAATATTGAATTCAGTGCATATTTGGGCTTTTCTCTACACCTCAACATTTGGGCTTAAAAGAATATTGCACTTTGCATTAGTAACTAGTTTTCACAAACTCTCACGGTATTGGTCAAGATCTTATCTCAATGAGGTTGCATTAATCAAATCCGTTTTGATAAATATAATGGAATCATCAGCAAAAAGTAAATGAGAGACGGATGGTGCATTTCTGCACACCTGAACACATTCAATGCCATAAACCTCCTCTTTTTGAGCCGGAATAACCCTTCTGCCCAGATAAGGAACAAATATGGGGAAAAGGGATCTCCATGTAGGAGTCCCTTGAAGGCACAAAACTTTCAGTTTCTTGATCATTGTATCGATGCCTCATGAGGATAAGAAAGTCTGCATTAAAACCTAACCGAAGCATCATCCTTTCTAGAAAGACCCACTCAACATGATCGTAAGCCATATGCATATCCAATTTTACAGCACAGTAACCCGTCTTGCCAACCTTTGTATTTTTCAATTTATGCATACACTCATAAGCCAACATAATATTCTCAATTATCAACCTTCGAGGAACAAAAGGACTTTGGACAGTCGAGATTACCTCATCAAGGATACGTTTCAAACAGAGAGCAATCATTTTTAAGATAACCTTGTACGAAACATTTCATAAACTGACTGAGCTATATTGGGAAATTTTATAAGGCATGACCACCTTGGGAATAAGTACTACTCCCTCCGTTCCTTTATGTAAGGTGTATTATTTTCGTCACGGTGACCAAGGCACATAATTATAGACATGTTAAGGCTAAATTACCCTTGGTAAATTTGTTGGTTAGTGGAAAGTGAATCAATTAGTCCCAAAAAATATGAGATACATGCAATCGACAAAGAGATAGTTTCCTTCTTTTCCTGTAAGGAGAGATACAGATAATCAGAAAAGAGATACTTTCCTTTTTTAAGAGGGCTAACAAGGGAATTATGCAGAATTAGGATAAATGCACCTTACATTTTGGAATTTTATCAAAAAACAAATACACCTTATATAAAGGAACGGAGGGAGTATAACAGTATCATTCCATCCCTCTGGAATTTGCTTTGAATTTATTGCCTCGAAAACTTCACTTGTCAAAGCATCACCAATTTAAGTGCCAACATTTTCAAAGAAAGAGCGCATGTAAGCCATCCGTATGTGGAGCCTTCATATCTCACTACTGGGAAAGGGCTTATAGGTGAACCCTAATGAGTGGCAGGCGAAGCAGGGCACCCGCCACTGCTAATTTTGAAAGCAAGCAGTGGCGAGCGCTAAAACCTGCCCGCCAGTGCTACGCAAGTAGCTGTGGCGGGCGGCCAAGATAACCCGCCACAGCTGTGCGTTTTCTAATTCGTGCCCGGCTGGCAAGCTACTGTGGCGGGTGCAGATCGGTGCCCGCCACAGTTCACTTCCACATCTGTGGCAGGTGGCTTTTTGAACCCGCCACAACAATATTTGGGCACCCACGCGCCAAACGTTTTCAAATATTTTCAGATAGCGGGTGGCGGGTCCTAGCAGTCGCTCGCCACAGCTATATTTGGTCACGTTGCCGCCTCCCACGCTTATACTGGGGTGGCGGGCTACTCCATGCGCCCGTCACTGCTATACAAGACCTTACCTACCTACCGCAACAGTCGGATCTCATTCTAAACGCAAACTCTTTCTCCCTCCTCTCTCGCCGCCGCCAGCGTCGTGGCGTCGTCCGTCACCACCGGCGAGGTAGCGGTCCGCCGCCTCGAACGGCGTCGAGGAGCCAATCTTCCCTGTCGCCCGCGCCGTCCGTCCCCGCCTCGAAGTTCGTCGGCGTCGCCGTGCAACGCTACCTCGAACTACTTCCCCGTGACCGTCGCCCGTGCCTTCCTCTGCATCCAACGCCCTCCTCGTCTCCGTCGAACTCGCCGTCCGCCGACGCCTCCGCCATCGACCACTAGTAGAAAACAGGGCATTAGTCTCGGTTCGTAAGGGCCTTTAGTCCCGGTTGTGCAACCGAGACAATGGAATCGGGACAAAAGGTCCCCACTTTTAGTCCCGGTCGTGTTACGAACCGGGACTAAAGTGTCTCCATGTGGCCGCTGCGCAGCGCTCAGGCAGGAGGACCTTTAGTCCCGGTTGGTAACACCAACCGGGACTAAAGGGTCTCCACGTGGCCGCTGCGCAGCGCTCAGGCAGGAGGACCTTTAGTCCCGGTTGGTAACACCAACCGGGACTAAAAGGCCGCCACGCGTCAGCCCCTGCCAAGCGCTGTTTTTTTGAAAGGAGGGGTTTAGGGTTTAGGGGTTTAGGGGTTTTGGAGGGTTTAGGGTTTTCATTTTTATTTTATGCTTTTCATTCAACTCGACGCTAGCTACTACATATAGCAATGAAGGAACCATTACACAACATCGTCATGATCAATATATAGAGAGAAGTGACCTCTCTTTCTCCGTGCTTGGTCGAACAACAAGTTTTCGTATGTCTATTCGACGCTACTACATATAGTACACGTTCATGCATATATACAATATAACATCTCTTACGATCCCTAATATCTAATTACCAAAATCGCATTGCCAATCCCGATGGTATTCTCTGTCTGTAGGTATGACATGGTCAACAAAGAATCCCGCCAATTCCTCTTGAATTGCTCGTATGCGATCAGTTGGTAGGAGTTCGTCCCGCTTCCGCCGGATCTAATTTAAAGAAGGGGGTCAATATATATATATATATATATATATATATATATATATATATATATATATATATGAATGAAACTCAACACAATTGATGGTAATAAAATAAAAATGTGAATATTGTTTACGTACTTCAAATTGTTCTAAAGATCTGCCCCTCTCAGAGATCTTGTGGCGAATGTACTCGCAAACGTAGTATCCACATAAATTATTCCCGGGTTCCTGCCACAAGAACTTTATGAGAATAGAGTTCAATCAAAATGATAATCAAGCATGATAATGGTATTGAAAATAGAATCAATGAGAGATGCGCGGAACTAGCTAGTAGTACTTACTTTGGGGTGTGAAAATCGCAGCTCCTTTTTCCATTCACCCCTAACCTTGTTGGTGAACTTTTTCCAAACCCTGCTCGGCAAAGAAAATGAGTACTTGATATCAGGAAATGAACGAAAGTTGCCGATATGGTGCGATAATGATTGAACTTACTTCTGGAGCATTTGACTAATGTCCGCCCACTCCTTAGCCTCTTTACGTCTCGAGTCCAAGACAATTACTAGTCCCGCGTCAAGCTGAATGGCTAGCAGAATAAAGTGGAACCTGTGCACGCATAACTCATCAATTACACTTAACCTCGAGTAAGCGAAACAGAATGTGCACAAGACAGTAACACTCACTTGAAGTTGTAAGGAAATAGTATTTCCCTTTTGTTTTGTTGTTCAAGTAACGCCTTTAGCAAGTAATTCTCTGTATCATCGGGTTTTTTTTGTACCGTATATTCATTTACGGTATTTGGGTTAATGAACCCAATGTCATAGATTTTTCCTCTGCATTCGCGGATCTTCAATCTGCATAATGTAGCGTGAAGATAATTATACATGCAATGAACGAGCTGAGCTAGAGACTTAATTACAGAAAAAATACTTACAGACAATAGCAACTGATTGTATAACTGAAATAATTCTTCAAATTCAATGTACAACGCCTCGACTCCATTGAAGTAGTGCTCATCTTTAATTCCCACTAAGATACTGTCGGTCCCATCCTTGCAGGCTTTCAAGTACCAATTATGCAATGTTCGCATCATCGTTGATAGACGCGGGAGCTGCTCAGGTCTGACGAGAGGCTTCCCGTGCTCGTATCTAAAGGCTACCTCAGCCATTTCGAACTGTACCTCATCGCTTAAGTAATCACGAAGAGTGTAACCAGGATGAGAGGCCGCTACCCCCGGATCATTAGCGATATCGGGAAACACCTTGAGCGGGGGGCACGATTGTTTTTCCTGTTCGCCGAGCTGGGGAATTGTTTTCCCACTTCTTGCAGCACTGCAAGTACTTCCCGACCTTTTCGCTTCATGAAATGTCTTTACAATACAGCGGTCATAGTGTGAGAGCGGCGGAGGAGATGGTGGTCGCTGAAGGGCATCCAGACAGCGCTTCGCTTTTACCACATCTATTATCTCCTTTCGATCTGGACGTTTCGGTGCAAGCTGGCATTTCACATCGGCAGCCACGGTCTCGTTGTTTTCCTCCTTAGTCATGTCGTATGGTAACTTGGGAGGAGCCTTCTTGACGCTTGGATCACCTGCTCTGGATTTCTTCGTTGTTGTACTGCTAGCCGCCGGAGCGGCGGCGGGTCTCTTCCGCCGTTGCTGAGGCGGCGGAGGAGGCGGAGTCAGCTGACGCGGCGGAGGAGGCGGAGTCCGCTGAAGCGGCGGAGACAGCTGAGGCGGCGGAGGATTCTGCTGAGGGGCCTCCTCCGGCGGAGTCCGCTGAGGCGGCGGAGACAGCTGAGGCGGCGGAGTGTGCTGACGCGGCGGAGACGACTGAGGCAGCAGAGGTAGAGCTGGACTGTGAGGAGTCTGCCGAGGGGCCTCCTCCGGCTGACTCTGCTGACGCGGCGTCCATTGTGGAAGCACGATGTATTTCTTTCTCCATAGAATGGTAGTCCTTACGGCATCTACCAGATGAGTCTCCCCTTCACCTGTAGGGTACTCAAGCTCCAGCCCGTCGAATCCGTTGGTAACTTCATCCACCCCGACAATAGCAAAGCCATCTGGAATCGGATTGCAATGGAAAGTTCCATTAGGTCTAGGAGGTAAGACATAGCCGACCGCCACCTTCAAGGTTAGGTTGATGCATTTCGCCATTAGCTCACAATGTTCCCTCTCCGTGATATAATCCACGGGGTAGCGAGGAGCGGTGATATCAGGCCGAACGAGCTCCATGGAAGCCACGCTGCTTTTCCGCTGAGATGGTGGGGTAGCTTCGTGGGCAGTATCGAATGAAGGATCTTCGTGCTGCTGAGATGGTGGGCCGCCGGTAGCTCGCTGACTGGTAAGTGCCTCTAGTTTCTTCTCCTGCAATGCTAATCTTTGTTCTACATTCTGCATCCGGTCTGCTTCCTCTTTCTTCTTTCTCCCTCGGCTTCTATAACCAGTGCTGTCGGGAAACCCATGCACCCACGGAACGGAGCCTGATGTGCCTCGTGTTCGTCCAGGGTGTTCAGGATTCCCGAGGGTGCGTGACAGCACGTCCTTCTCTCTGTCGGGATGGAACCTCCCTTCCTGCACGTCCTTGATTGCTTCCTGAATCTTTGTGATGGGTGTTTCAAGTTGTTCTTTCGTGTAAACACACTTCCCTGTTTCTGGGTCCAAAGTTCCCCCATGCCCGAAGAACCAAGTCCTTGCCCGTTCGGGCCAGTTCAATGTCGCTGGTTGGATCCCTTTAGCAAGCAGGTCGTTCTCAGATTTGTCCCACGTAGGCCGGGCAACCTTGTAGCCACCTGACCCTGTAACATGGTGATACTGCTTATTTGCAGCATTTAGCTTATTTGTCTGTGACCTGTTCTTAGCTTTCTCTGATTTCTTGTACGCCACAAATGCGGGCCAGTGATCTTTTATCTTCGCATATTGACCGGTGAATTCTGGAGTCTCGTCTTTCTCGACAAACTGTTCGTTCAATCTTTTCTTCCAGTTCTTGAATTGTTCTGCCATCTTCTTAAGAGCCCATTTTTTGACTTTTCGCTGTATAACTGGGTTATTTGGATCCTCCTCTGGCGGTAGGCTGAAATTTATCATGAGCGAGTTCCAAAGCTCATCTTTGCATCTATCGCCGACATAAGAAACTCCATCGTCCTTCTTCTTATTCCATTCTTGGATGCTGATCGGGACGTTGTCCCTAACAACAACTCCACACTGATGTATAAATCGGTCTTGGGCCGCTTGGGAACAGTCGGTTTGCCATCTCGATCGACTTGTTCGATCGTGAACCTTTCATTCTCGCCCAACCTTTTCTTCGGGCCTCGTCTCCTTATAGAAGTTTGGCTCGATCCGGAGGGCTAAAAGAAGAAAGAAGCGTTAATATATGTACATACAAAACAATTAATGCATCTAGTCAGCAGAGGCTTAATTAATATATATTCCTCGTCGGACTTTGCAACAGTTAAGGCTCCAACACCGGCGGAGCTGTCATCTTCTCCCTCCTCCATTCGATCACCGGAGCCGTCATCTTCTCTTCCCTCCTCCATTCGACCATCGGAGTCGTTGAGAAACTGTGAGGGGCTATCATCACCTCCGTCGCGGATTATATCCCCCAACATCTCTTCTTTTTCTAAGTCTCTGTCGTGTTCCATAGTTTCTGCAAATATTACAACATGGCAATATACAACCATGAGAGATGGATTAGTGGCAAACATAGACCTAATCACAACAAGGAATCATACGCATATGAGCAATGGATTAGTGGATTATCGGGGTTATGTTTTAACGACCCCCTCCCCCTCATGTCGAAGTTATACCGAAATTATCGGGGTTATGTTTTAACGATCCCCCCTCATGTCGAAGTCAATGAACAACATGAATACAAGATTTATACACAAGATGAATACACAACTCAACAAATGAACCAACCATCATCCTATGAACAAAACTCAACATACAACAAATGGACACCTTTTGTCGAACAGCGGAGGGACGATCAGGGATCAACTCCACGGAGATGCAACACCACAACCTGTAATTCCACGGAGATGTAACACATGGCAAAACATGCTTACTGAACTAATTCAAATGACCCCTAGATCTAGTGATATTTGCATAGAGTGGCAGAAAACAGATTCAGACTTAGAGAAAAATAGCATGGCATATATGGCAGAAATGAATAGATAGAAAGTTTACAAGCTTGTAGCACTCACTACAGGTCCTAACATGGCATGAACTAAAATCTACTAGCAAGATGACATCAAAATGCTCCTACTTCATGTTCAAAGATTGCCCAAAAGACGCTTGCATTAAAACATACAAAAAAGACAAAATGAACTCTAATGCAAAAATTTTGTTCTTCAATTTGTTTATATGCTCACTGGTTATTTAAAACTTCAAGTGATTTTAGAAATGGTGGTTTCTTATTTGAGTAAATATTTTGTGGAACCAAAAACTTTTATGTTAGGTAGCCTTTTGAAAGGTTTTCTATTTAAGTAAAATGGTTGGTTTCTTTTCTGTCAAAACTTAGGATCTTTCCAAAACCCAATTCCCACTTGCACATTTTTCCATCAAGCATTCTATCTATCTTAGGGCAGTACCCACCATCACTTCTTTCATTAAAAATTTCTTTTATAAATATTCAAACAATTCCAAATCAAATTCTTTCACTTCATGGCTTCCTTTGGATTTTACAAAGGAACCATATTTTCCTTAGCAATTTTGACCCTACAAAAATACCTCAACTAGATGTGAGTACCCACACTTCATTTCTCCAAAGACACTCTGTTCATAAGTTCAAAATTTTCAAATTTCATTCGAATGAAATTTGGTCCAGATTCAAACTCCTTGCTCAAAACCAAATTTCTACTACTCCAAAAATTCTGAAATTTTCACAGAACCTTTGTCTTGCACCAAAGCATCTCCACAAAAATTTTCAAAATTTCCAAAACTGCCTAGCTACTGCTGGCATTCTGTCGAATACCTTATATGCACTAATTCAGATTTGACTAAAATTCAGAAAAAAAAAGAGAACCTGGGCAGGGCTCGGCGACGGCGGCGTCGGGGCAAGGCTCGGCGACGGCGACATCGGGGCAGGGCGCGGCGAGGGCATCGGGGCAGGGCTCGGCGACGGCGGCGTCGGGGCAGGGCGCGGCGAGGGCGTCGGCGAGGGGGGGGGGGACGGCTCGAAGGCGACGGCGATCTCCGGCGCAGCAGCCTGGCGGCGTCATGCTGTGGTTCGGCGTCGGGGGAGAGAATGGGAGAAAAAAATCGTAAGTGCTGCTTATATACCCAACCCTTTAGTCCCGGTTGGTGGCTCCAACCGGGATTAAGGCCCCCCTTTAGTCCCGGTCCGAGCCACCAACCGGGACTAAAGGTGAATTTAGTCCCGGTTGGTGGCTCCTGTTGGGGAACGTTGCATGGGAAACAAAAATTTTCCTACGCACACACAAGATCTATCCATGGTGATGAGCATCTACGAGAGGGAGAGTGAATCTACATACCCTTGTAGATCGCTAAGCGGAAGCGTTAAGAAACGCGGTTGATGTAGTCGAACGTCTCCGCGATCCAAATCGCAAGTCGTCCCTCGATCCGATCACGAACTAGTGCCGAACGGACGGCACCTCCGCGTTCAACACACGTACGGCTTGATGACGCCTTCACCTCCTCGATCCAGCGAGCGATGGTGAAGTAGTAGATGAGTTCCGGCAGCACGACGGCGTGGTGATGGTGGTGAGGAACAATCTCTGCAGGGCTTCGCCAAGCACTACGGAGATTATGACGGAGGAACTAGAGGGTTAGGGTTGCCGCACACGGCTTGGGGAAATCTTGATGTGTCCCGTGTGCTAGCCCTGCCCCTCTATTTATATGTTGAGGCTTGGGGTCTAAACTTGGAGTAAAAGCCTCCTCCAGGTCGGTTTTGCCCGCACAAGGTCGGTTTGGCCCGCAGGGAAAGAGTCCAACTCGGATCCCTGCAGTACCGCGCACAAGCGGTAGTACCGCTGCTACAGTAGCGGTAGTACCGCTTGACCAGCTTAAGCGGTAGTACCGCTGATACAGTAGCGGTAGTACCGCTTGACCAGCTTAAGCGGTAGTACCGCTGCTACAGTAGCGGTAGTACTGCCTTACTAGCTTAAGGCAGTAGCAAAACTTCCTTTTGCACTTTCCAATACATCGTGGGCTTTATCCCTTTGGCCCATATAAAGTGTTGCTGCACCCGAACACTTCGGTAAACATCCGGAACCTCTTCCGGTGAATTCCGGAACCCTTCCGGAAACCAAAACACTATTATCACATATATCAATCTTTACCTCCGGACTATTTCAGAGATCCTCGTCATGTCCGGGATCTTATCCGGGACTCCGAACAACCTTCGGTCACCAACAAAATAACTCAACTATACTAATCGTCACCAAACGTTAAGTGTGTAGACCCTGCGGGTTCGAGAACTATGTAGACATGACCGAGACACCTCTACGATCAATAACCAATAGCGGGACCTGGATGCCCATATTGGCTCCTACATATTCTACGAAGATCTTTATCGGTCGAACCTCTATGTCAAGGATTCAGTTAATCCCGTATACTGTTCCCTTTGTTCTTCGGTATGTTACTTGCCCGAGATTCGATCGTCGGTATCCCTATACCTAGTTCAATCTCGTTACCGGCAAGTCTCTTTACTCGTTCCGTAATACAAGATCTCGTGGCTAACACTTTAGTCACATTGCTTGCAAGGCTCATTGTGATGTTGTATTACCGAGTGGGCCCTGAGATACCTCTCCGTCACACGGAGTAACAAATCCCAGTCTTGATCCATGCCAACCCAACAGACACCCTCGGAGATACCTGTAGAGCACCTTTATAGTCACCCAGTTACGTTGCGACGTTTGATACACACAAGGTATTCCTCCGGTGTCAGTGAGTTGCATGATCTCATGGTCAAAGGAACAGATACTTGACATGCAGAAAACAATAGCAATAAACTGACACGATCATATGCTACGTTTATAGTTTGGGTCTTGTCCATCACATCATTCTCCTAATGATGTGATCCCGTTATCAAATGACATCTCATGTCCATGGCTAGGAAATCTTCACCATCTCTTGATTAACGAGCTAGTCAACTAGAGGCTTACTAGGGACACAGTGTTGTCTATGTACCCACACATGTATTTGAGTTTCCAATCAATACAATTATAGCATGGTTAATAAACGATTATCATGAACAAGGAAATATAATAATAACCAATTTATTATTGCCTCTAGGGCATATTTCCAACAGTCTCCCACTTGCACTAGAGTCAATAATCTAGTTCACATCACTATGTGATTTACATTGTAATGAATCGAACACCCATGCAGTTCTGGTGTTGTTCATGTTTAGCCCTTGGAAGAGGTTTAGTCATCGGATCTGCAACATTCAGATCCGTGTGTACTTTGCAAATATTTATGTCGTCCTCCTTGATATAATCGCGGATGGAATTGAAACGTCGCTTTATGTGTCTGGTCCTCTTGTGAAATCTTGGTTCCTTGGCTAGAGCAATGGCACCAGTATTATCACAAAACAGAGTCATTGGGTTAAGTGCACTAGGCACTACTCCAAGATCTGTCATGAACTCCTTCATCCAGACACCTTCCTTCGCCGCCTCCGAGGCTGCGATGTACTCCGCTTCGCATGTAGAATCAGCTACCACGCTTTGCTTGGAACTGCACCAGCTAACCGCACCCCCATTAAGAATAAATACGTATCCGGTTTGTGACTTAGAGTCATCCGGATCAGTGTCAAAGCTTGCATCGACGTAACCCTTTACGACGAGCTCTTGATCACCTCCATAGACGAGAAACATGTCCTTAGTCCTTTTCAGGTACTTCAGGATATTCTTGACCGCCGTCTAGTGTTCCATTCCTGGATCACTTTGAAACCTTCCGGCCATACTTATGGCAAGGCTGACATCGGGTCTTGTGCACAGCATTGCATACATGATAGAGCCTATGGCTGAAGCATAGGGGATGACACTCATCTTTTCTCTATCTTCTGTAGTCACTGGGCATTGAGTCTTACTCAACTTCACACCTTGCAATACAGGCAAGAACCCTTTCTTGGACTGATCCATTTTGAACTTCTTCAAAACTTTGTCAAGGTATGTGCTTTGTGAAAGTCCTATTAAGCGTCTCGATCTATCTCTATAGATCTTGATGCCTAATATGAAAGCAGCTTCTCCTAGGTCCTTCATTGAAAAACTCTTGTTCAAATATTCCTTCACGCTTTCCAACATTTCTATATTGTTTCCAATCAACAGTATGTCATCCACATATAATATTAGAAACGCTATAGAGCTCCCACTCACTTTCTTGTAAATACAAGCTTCTCCGTAAACTTGTATAAACTCGAACGCTTTGATCACCTCATCAAAGCGAAGATTCCAACTCCGAGATGCTTGCACCAGTCCATAAATGGATCGCTGGAGTTTGCAAACTTTGTCAGCATTCTCTGGATCGACAAAACCTTCTGGTTGCATCATATACAACTCTTCCTTAAGGAAACCGTTAAGGAACGCTGTTTTGACATCCATCTGCCAAATTTCATAATCGAAAAAGGCAGCTATTGCTAACATGATTCTGACGGACTTAAGCATCGCTACGGGTGAGAAGGTCTCATCGTAGTCAACTCCTTGAACTTGTGAAAAACCCTTTGCCACAAGTCGAGCTTTATAGACGGTGACATTACCGTCCGCGTCCGTCTTCCTCTTAAAGATCCATTTGTTCTGAATGGCCTTACGCCCTTCAGGTAATACTTCCAAAGTCCACACTTTGTTTTCATACATGGATCCCATCTCGGATTTCATGGCCTCTAACCACTTCTCGGAATCCGGGCCCATCATCGCTTCTCCATAGCTCGTAGGTTCATCGTTGTCCAACAACATGACCTCTAAGACAGGGTTGCCGTACCACTCAGGAGCAGTACGCGTCCTTGTCGACCTACGAGGTTCGATAGCAACTTGATCCAAAGCTTCATGATCATCATCATTAACTTCCTCTTCAGCTAATGTAGGCTCCACAGAAACAACTTTCTGCGCTGCGCTACTCTCAGGTTGAAGTAAAGGTTCAACAACCTCATCAAGTTCTATCTTCCTCCCACTCAATTCTTTCGAGAGAAACTCTTTCTCAAGAAATGTTCCGTTTTTAGCGACAAACACTTTGCCTTCGGATCTGAGGTAGAAGGTATACCCAACTGTCTCTTTTGAGTATCCTATGAAGACGCATTTCTCCGCTTTGGGTTCCAGCTTTTCAGGCTGAAGCTTTTTGACATAAGCATCACATCCCCAAACTTTAAGAAACGACAGCTTTGGCTTCTTGCCAAACCAAAGTTCATATGGCGTCGTCTCAACGGATTTTGATGGTGCCCTATTTAAAGTGAATGCAGCTGTCTCTAATGCATAACCCCAAAACGATAGTGGCAAATCGGCAAGAGACATCATAGATCGCACCATATCCAGTAAGGTTCGATTACGACGTTCGGACACACCATTACGCTGTGGTGTTCCAGGCGGTGTCAGTTGTGAAACAATTCCACATTGTCTTAAGTGACTGCCAAACTCATAACTCAGATATTCTCCTCCTCGATCAGATCGTAGGAATTTAATCTTCTTGTTACGATGATTCTCAATTTCACTCTGAAATTGTTTGAACTTTTCAAATGTTTCAGACTTGTGTTTCATTAAGTAAATATACCCATATCTACTTAAGTCATCAGTGAAGGTGAGAAAGTAACGATAACCACCGCGCGCCTCAATACTCATCGGACCGCACACATCAGTATGTATGATTTCCAACAAGTCACTTGCCCGTTCCATTGTTCCAGAGAACGGCGTTTTAGTCATCTTGCCCATGAGGCATGGCTCACATGTGTCAAGTGATTCAAAATCAAGTGACTCCAAAAGTCCATCAGCATGGAGCTTCCTCATGCGTTTTACGCCAATATGACCTAAACGGCAGTGCCACAAAAAAGTGGTATTATCATTATCAATTCTACATCTTTTGGCATCAATGTTATGAACATGTGTATCATTACTATCGAGATTCAATAAGAATAAACCCCTCACATTGGGTGCATGACCATAAAAGATATTACTCATATAAATAGAACAACCATTATTCTCTGATTTAAATGAGTAACCGTCTCGCAATAAACAAGATCCAGATATAATGTTCATGCTTAACGCAGGCACTAAATAACAATTATTCAGGTTCATCACTAATCCCGATGGTAATCGAAGAGCGAGCGTGCCGACGGCGATCACATCAACCTTGGAACCATTTCCCACGCGCATCGTCACTTTGTCCTTTGCCAGCCTCCGTCTATTCCGTAGTTCCTGTTTTGAGTTGCAAATATGAGCAACCGCACCGGTATCAAATACCCAGGCACTACAACGAGAGTTGTTAAGGTACACATCAATAACATGTATATCATATATACCTTGTTTGTTGTTGGCCGCCTTCTTGTCAGCCAAATACTTGGGGCAGTTCCGCTTCCAGTGTCCAGTTCCCTTGCAATGAAAACACACAGTTTCTGGTTTGGGTCCAGCCTTGGGTTTCTTCACGAGAGGAGCAACTGCTTTGCCACTCTTGTTGGAGTTACCCTTCTTACCCTTGCCATTTTTCTTGAAACTAGTGGTTTTATTGACCATCAACACTTGATGCTCCTTCTGAATTTCAGACTCAGCGGCTTTCAGCATCGCAAACAGCTCGGCGACTGACTTGTTCATCCCGTGCATGTTATAGTTCAACACGAAGCTCTTGTAGCTAGGTGGCAATGATTGAAGAACTCTGTCAGTGATAGCCTCTGGCGGAAGGGGCATCCCCAATTCAGCCAGACGGGTGGAGTACCCAGACATTCTGAGTACGTGATCACTGATAGACCCGTTCTCCTCCATCTTGCAAGCATAGAACTTATCGGAGATCTCATATCTCTCGATCCGGGCATTCTTCTGAAAGATAAACTTCAACTCCTGGAACATCTCATATGCTCCATGACGTTCAAAACGTCTTTGAAGTCCCGGTTCTAAGCCATACAATATTACACATTGAACTATTGAGTAATCTTCAGAACGAGCCTGGCAGGCGTTCACAACGTCTAGAGACTCAACTGGAGCGGGTGGATCACCAAGCGGTGCATCAAGGACATAAGCCTTCTGGGAAGCCGTAAGGATAATCCTTAGATTACGGGCCCAGTCCACAAAGTTACTTCCATCATCTTTCAACTTAGCTTTCTCTAGGAACGCATTAAAATTCAGGGGTGCTACTGCGCGAGTCATGATCTACAACATAAATATAGCAAAGACAATTTAGACTATTGTTCTAGATAATGAGTTTAGTTAATCATATTACTTAAAAAACTCCCACTCAAATTGACATCCCTCCGATCAGTCGAGTGTAACATGATCCAAATCCACCAACTCAAGTCCGATCATCACGTGAGTTGAGGTGGTTTCAATGGTGAACATCTTCATGTTGATCATATCTACTATATGACTCATGTTCGACCTTTCGGTCTCTTGTGTTCCGAGGCCATGTCTGTACATGCTAGGCTCGTCAAGTTTAACCCGAGTGTTTCCGCACGTGCAACATGGCTTACATCCGTTGTATGTGAACGTAGAGTCTATCACACCCGATCATCACGGCGTGTCTCGAAACGACGAACTTTCGCAACGGTGCACACTCGGGGAGAACACAATTTTATCTTGAAATTTAAGTGAGGGATCACCTTATAATGCTACCGTCGTCCTAAGCAAAATAAGATGCATAAAAGGATTAACATCACATGCAAATCATAAGTGACATGATATGGCCATGAACTCGTGCTTTTGATCTCCATCTCCAAAGCACCGGCATGATCTCCATCGTCACTGGCATGACACCATGATCTCCATCATCTTGATCTCCATCAACGTGTCGCCATGAGGTTGTCGCGCCGACTGTTGCTTCCACGACTATTGCTAACGTTTAGCGATAAAGTAAAGCATTACATAGCGCTTAATGATTGACACACAGGTCATAAAATAATTAAAGACAACTCTATGGCTCCTGCCAGTTGCCGTACTCATCGACATGCAAGTCGTGATATTCTATACAACACATGATCATCTCATACATCACATATATCTCATCATGTAATTGGCCATATCACATCACAGCATACCCTGCAAAAACAAGTTAGACGTCCTCTAATTGTTGTTGCAAATTTTACGTGGCTGCTACGGGTTTGCAAGAACCGTTCTTACCTACGCAAAACCACAACGTGGTGTAGTGATTGCTTTTTGATCTTCTAAAAGTACCCTCTTCATTGAAATCGATTCAACTAAAGTGAGAGAGACAGACACCCGCTAGCCATCTTTATGCAACGAAGTTACATGTTAGTTGAAGGAACCTGTCTCGCGTAAGCGTACGCGTAATGTCGGTCCGGGCCGCTTCATCTCACAATACCACCGAATCAAATATCAACTAGTAACGGCAAGCAATATGTATACACCCACGCCCACAACTCGTTTGTGTTCTACTCGAGATCTCATCTACGCATAGACCTAGCTCAGATGCCACTGTTGGGGAACGTTGCATGGGAAACAAAATTTTTCCTACGCACACACAAGATCTATCCATGGTGATGAGCATCTACGAGAGGGAGAGTGAATCTACATACCCTTGTAGATCGCTAAGCGGAAGCGTTAAGAAACGCGGTTGATGTAGTCGAACGTCTCCGCGATCCAAATCGCAAGTCGTCCCTCGATCCGATCACGAACTAGTGCCGAACGGACGGCACCTCCGCGTTCAACACACGTACGGCTTGATGATGCCTTCACCTCCTCGATCCAGCGAGCGATGGTGAAGTAGTAGATGAGTTCCGGCAGCACGACGGCGTGGTGATGGTGGTGAGGAACAATCTCTGCAGGGCTTCGCCAAGCACTACGGAGATTATGATGGAGGAACTAGAGGGTTAGGGTTGCCGCACACGGCTTGGGGAAATCTTGATGTGTCCCGTGTGCTAGCCCTGCCCCTCTATTTATATGTTGAGGCTTGGGGTCTAAACTTGGAGTAAAAGCCTCCTCCAGGTCGGTTTTGCCCGCACAAGGTCGGTTTGGCCCACAGGGAAAGAGTCCAACTCGGATCCCTGCAGTACCGCGCACAAGCGGTAGTACCGCTGCTACAGTAGCGGTAGTACCGCTTGACCAGCTTAAGCGGTAGTACCGCTGATACAGTAGCGGTAGTACCGCTTGACCAGCTTAAGCGGTAGTACCGCTGCTACAGTAGCGGTAGTACTGCCTTACCAGCTTAAGGCAGTAGCAAAACTTCCTTTTGCACTTTCCAATACCTCGTGGGCTTTATCCCTTTGGCCCATATAAAGTGTTGCTGCACCCGAACACTTCGGTAAACATCCGGAACCTCTTCCGGTGAATTCCGGAACCCTTCCGGAAACCAAAACACTATTATCACATATATCAATCTTTACCTCCGGACTATTCCGGAGATCCTCGTCATGTCCGGGATCTTATCCGGGACTCCGAACAACCTTCGGTCACCAACAAAATAACTCAACTATACTAATCGTCACCAAACGTTAAGTGTGTAGACCCTGCGGGTTCGAGAACTATGTAGACATGACCGAGACACCTCTACGATCAATAACCAATAGCGGGACCTGGATGCCCATATTGGCTCCTACATATTCTACGAAGATCTTTATCGGTCGAACCTCTATGTCAAGGATTCAGTTAATCCCGTATACTGTTCCCTTTGTTCTTCGGTATGTTACTTGCCCGAGATTCGATCGTCGGTATCCCTATACCTAGTTCAATCTCGTTACCGGCAAGTCTCTTTACTCGTTCCGTAATACAAGATCTCGTGGCTAACACTTTAGTCACATTGCTTGCAAGGCTCATTGTGATGTTGTATTACCGAGTGGGCCTTGAGATACCTCTCCGTCACACGGAGTAACAAATCCCAGTCTTGATCCATGCCAACCCAACAGACACCCTCGGAGATACCTGTAGAGCACCTTTATAGTCACCCAGTTACGTTGCGACGTTTGATACACACAAGGTATTCCTCCGGTGTCAGTGAGTTGCATGATCTCATGGTCAAAGGAACAGATACTTGACATGCAGAAAACAATAGCAATAAACTGACACGATCATATGCTACGTTTATAGTTTGGGTCTTGTCCATCACATCATTCTCCTAATGATGTGATCCCGTTATCAAATGATATCTCATGTCCATGGCTAGGAAACCTTCACCATCTCTTGATTAACGAGCTAGTCAACTAGAGGCTTACCAGGGACACAGTGTTGTCTATGTACCCACACATGTATTTGAGTTTCCAATCAATACAATTATAGCATGGATAATAAACGATTATCATGAACAAGGAAATATAATAATAACCAATTTATTATTGCCTCTAGGGCATATTTCCAACAGCTCCAACCGGGACTAAAGGCCCCCCTTTAGTCCCGGTTGGAGCCACCAACCGGGACTAAAGGGGGGCACAGCCGTGGGGTGGTGAAAGTTTAGTCCTACCTCGCCAAGCGAGAGGAGATCGCATCGGTTTATATACGCGGCTGCGATCTCTCTCCCGAGCTCCTCTCTAAAGCAGACAGGTAATTGCCTAACCTCTGCCCTGTTGGGCCTACTAGCCCCGCGGGCCTGCATCCTGGCCCATATAGTTGGGTTTCTAGTCGTATGCAGGCCGTGGTGTCTGCTAGTAGGCGGGTTTTTTTTAATGTTATTTTTTGCATATGATATGTTTTTTTATTTTTTATGTTATTTTTTGCATATGTTATGTCAATTTTAATATGCTTTCATAACCACTATAAAATATATGGCACATGTTATGTCTTTTTATTGTTTATGTTCTGGCAATTTTAATTTTTTGCATATGTTATGTTTTTTTATTTTTTATTTTATTTTTTGCATTTGTTATGTCAATTTTAATATTCTTTCATAACCACTATAAAATATATGGCACATGTTATGTTTTTTTTATTTTTTATGTTATTTTTTATGTTATGGCAATTTTAATTTTTTGCATATGTTATGTCTTTTTATTTTTTATGTTATTTTTTATGTTATGGTAATTTTATTTTTTTGCATATGTTATGTTTTTTATTTTTTATGTTATTTTTTGCATATGTTATGTCATTTTTATATAATTTTAAGTTAATATTATTTTGATCATAACTAGAGTTTTATAAAAGCTTTTTAGTTGATTCTTTTTGCTATTGAAGAATATTATAGTTTTGTTTTAATTGATCATAACTAGAATTTTATATAACTTTATTTCATGATATAGATTTTCATCAGATAGTGACAAAATAGCTAGTTCTATCAAGTTATTTTCATATGTACCATTGCCGCAACATATTCACCATAAATTCCGATACTTTTTGTTAACCTAATTTATTTTGATGCATAGACACATAGTGATTCAAAAAAAGCCGACACCAATGTTCCCTATGTGAAGGAGATAGACCCTTACTATGAATCGTCTAGAAGATTCATAGTATTTTCTGTTAACCTAATAATGTTATATTTTCTTTATGTCATACAACGTTTCTCTCTTATCATCTCCGATCAGAGAAACCACATAGTACCTCCAACTTTATGTCATACAACGTTTCTCTCTTATCATCTCCGATGCTTCTGCTGTATTAATCTATGTCAAGACGTTTAAGCCATGTCTATATTAACCTTGTTATTATATGTGGAGCCACCAACCGGGACTAACCGCGTATGATCAACCTTGCAAAACATGTGACTGAAAGGATATGAATAATTGAAATTTCATAACTTAATAAATAATTATTCTAAAATCATGTTTCAAATGCCAAAATGCCCTAGCTAGCTCTTACAAAGATTCCCTCCGGTTTGTCCGAAGTGGCACTTTCCAGCTATAAGTCCGGAAACTCACACTAGAGAGAAAGTGATGTCGGTGAAGCCGGTCACATCCCAGAGTGGGATCTTGGGGTATAAAACTATTTCTTCGCGTGTGTCCCTTGCTTATTGCGCCGTAACCATGGATAATCTTCATCATTTAACAGGATGCTTGGGTCAGTCTTCACTCTGAAGGGAGAAATTTCATGAAACTTTTCATAATCTTCTGACATGTCTGTCTTGTCCTCCACTCTCATGATGTTTCTTTTCCCTGAAAGAACTATGTGGCGCTTTGGCTCATCGTATGATGTATTCGCTTCCTTATCTTTTCTTTTTCTCGGTTTGGTAGACATGTCATTCACATAGAAAACCTGCGCCACATCATTGGCTAGGACGAATGGTTCGTCTGTGTACCCAAGATTGTTGAGATCCATTGTTGTCATTCCGTACTGCGGGTCTACCTGTACCCCGCCTCCTGACAAATTGACCCATTTGCACCGAAACAAAGGGACCATAAAATCAAGTCCATAGTCAAGTTCCCATATGTCCTCTATGTAACCATAATATGTGTCCTTTGCCCTATTGGTGTTTGCTGCATCAAAGCGGACACCACTGTTTTGGTTGGTGCTCTTTTTATCTTGGGCGATCGTGTAAAATGTATTCCCATTTATCTCGTACCCTTGGAAAGTCAATACAGTCAAAGATGGTGTCCTGGCCAACAAGTACAGCCCATCTCCAATAGTGGTGTTACCCATGAGATGTGTTTGCAACCAACCGCCGAAAGTCCCCATGTGTTCACGTGTAATCTAGTCGTCAGACTGCTCCGGGTGTTCGGAGCATAGAATATTCTTGTGTTCATTGATATACGGGGCCACCAAGGTAGAATTCTGTAGAACTGTGTAGTGTGCTTGCGCCCAAGAATGCCCGTCCCTACATATTATTGAGTTCGGTCCTAGCGTGCCTTTTCTACTCAGTCTCCCCTCATGCCGCGATTCAGGAACACCAATCGGCTTAAGGTCAGGAATAAAGTCAACACAAAACTCAATGACCTCCTCTGTTTGATGGCCCGTGGAGATGCTTGCTTCTGGCCTAGCACGGTTACGAACATATTTCTTTAAGACTCCCATGAACCTCTCAAAGGGGAACATATTGTGTAGAAATACAGGACCCAGAATTGCAATCTCATCGACTAGGTGAACTAGGACGTGCGTCATAATATTGAACAAGGATGGTGGGAACACCAACTCGAAACTGACAAGACATTGGACCAAATCATTCTGTAACCTTGGTAGGATTTCTGGATCGATTACCTTCTGAGAAATTGCATTGAGGAATGCACATAGCTTCACAATGGCTAATCGAACATTTTCTGGTAGAAGCCCCCTCAATGCAACCGGAAGCAGTTGCGTCATAATCACATGGCAGTCATGAGACTTTAGGTTCTGGAATTTTTTCTCTTCCATATTTATTATTCCCTTTATATTCGACGAGAAGCCAGACGGGACCATGATACTAAGCAGGCATTCAAAAAATATTTCCTTCTCTGCTTTCGTAAGAGCGTAGCTGGCAGGACCTTGATACTGCTTTGGATGCATGCCGTCTTTTTCGTTCATACGTTGCTGGTCCTCCCGTGCCTCCGGTGTATCTTTGGTCTTCCCATACACGCCCAAGAAGCCTAGCAGGTTCACGCAAAGATTCTTCGTCACGTGCATCACATCGATTGCAGAGCGGACCTCTAGGTCTTTCCAATAGGGTAGGTCCCAAAATATAGATTTCTTCTTCCACATGGGTGCGTGTCCGTCAGCGTCATTCGGAACAGATTGTCCGCCAGGACCCTTTCCAAAGATTACTTGTAAATCCTTGACCATATCAAGTATATCATCACCAGTACGGAGGACATGCTTCTTCTGGTGATCTGCCTCACCTTTGAAATGCTTGCCTTTCTTTCTTAAGGCATGCTTGGTCGGAAGAAATCGACGATGTCCCAGGTACACATTCTTTTTACATTTATCCAAATATATACTTTCGGTCTCATCTAAACAGTGCGTGCATGCGTGGTATCCCTTGTTTGTCTGTCCTGAAAGGTTACTAAGAGCAGGCCAATCATTGATGGTTACAAACAGCAACGCTCGTAGGTAAATTTACTGCTGTTTGTGCTCATCCCACACACGTACACCTTTTATGTCCCACAGCTATAAAAGTTCTTCAACTAATGGCCTTAGGTACACATCAATGTCGTTGCCGGGTTGCTTAGGGCCTTGGATGAGCACTGGCATCATAATGAACTTCCGCTTCATGCACAACCAAGGAGGAAGGTTATAGATACATAGAGTCACAGGCCAGGTGCTATGATTGCTGCTCTGCTCCCCAAAAGGATTAATGCCATCTGCACTTATACCAAACCATAAGTTCCTTGCGTCATCTGCAAAGTCCGGCCACTTTCTCTCGATTTTTCTCCACTACGACCCATCAGCGGGTACTCTCAACTTCCCGTCTTTCTTACGGTCTTCTTTGTGCCATCGCAACAACTTGGCATGCTCTTTGTTTCTGAACAGGCGTTTCAACCGTGGTATTATAGGAGCATACCACATCACCTTGGCAGGAACCCTCTTCCTGGGGCGCTCGCCCTCAACATCACCAGGGTCATCTCGTCTGATCTTATACCGCAATGCACCGCATACCGGGCATGCATTCAAATTCTCGTACTCCTCACTGCGGTAGAGGATGCAGTCATTAGGGCATGCATGTATCTTCTGCACCTCTAATCCTAGAGGGCAGAGAACCTTCTTTGCTTCGTACGTAATGTCAGGCAATTCGTTATCCTTTGGAAGCTTCTTCTTCATTATTTTCAGTAGCTTCCCAAATCCCTTGTCGGATAAACCATTCTCTGCCTTTCATTGCAGCAATTCCAGTGCGGTACCGAGCTTTGTGTTGCCATCTTCGCAATTTGGGTACAACCCTTTTTTGTGATCCTCTAACATGCGATCGAACTTCAACTTCTCCCTTTCACTTTCGCATCCTCTCTGTGCATCAACAATGACCCGGCGAAGATCATCATCGGGCACATCTGGTGCCTCTTGATCTTCAGCTTCCCCCGTTGCAGTATCACCGTATTCTGGGAACATATGATAGTTGTCATCATCCTCTTCTTCTTCGTTGTCTTCCATCATAACCCCTCTTTCTCCGTGCTTAGTCCAAACATTATAGTGGGGCATGAAACCCTTCTCAAGCAGGTGGAAGTGAAGGGTTTTCGAGGAAGAGTAATCCTTCGTATTCTCACAGACAGTACATGGGCAATACATAAAACCATTCTGCTTGTTTGCCTCAGCCACATCGAGAAAATTATGCAGGCCCGTAATGTAGTCGGAGGTGCGTCGGTCACCGTACATCCATTACCGGTTCATCTGCGTGCATTATATAATTAAGTATATCAAAAACCATTACAGAACATCATGAATAGAGAAATGACCAAATTAATACAAGTTCATCATCACATTAAAACCAAAGTACAGTAGTGATCAAATGTTATTACTGAAAAAATAAATACATAAAGTTCATACATAGTTCTCATAGAACAACATACAGCTCTCTAGAGCATCTAATTAAAACATACATTGAAACTAACATACAACTATGTAAAACATTTAAATGCAACAACAAATGCGATCAAAATCGCAACTAAGGTAACAATTGATCCAATAGCATAATGATACCAAGCCTCATTATAAATGGCATATTTTCTAATCTTTCTAATCTTCAAGCGCATTGCATCCATCTGGATCTTGTGTAGATCGACGACATCGGCAACATGGAACTCCAATTTCATCTTCTCTTCTTCAACTCTTTTCAATTTTTCTTTCAAATAATTGTTTTCTTTTTCAACAAAATTTAACCCATCGACAAGAGGGTCGGTTGGAATTTCCGGTTCACATACCTCCTAGATAAAGACATCTATGTCAAGTTGGTCGACATAATTGTCATAAACACTAAATGAAACAAATAGTTATAAAAGATAATATACCACATCCAAATCATAGACCGGACGAGAGCCGACGGGGGCGGATACCAAAACCATGGCACTATATAATAACAAACAATAATACAAGTAAGAAAATTATACAAGTAGCTATATAAATCATACAAGTAAGAATTTTTTTCTTTAAAAAAAAGATAAGAACAAGAGGCTCACCACGGTGGTGCCGGCGACGGGATCGGCGCGGGCGGTCGATGGCGGTGAGGACGGGGACGGGGACGGGACGGCACCCTACACATGTGCAAACTAAGAAGTTAATTTGAGCTCAAATTGTGCATCTAAATCAAATAAACTCACACATACACTCCTCCACTAAAACCCACAAACCACACTACTTCTAGAGCATTTGAAATGAGCTAAACTAGCAGTGAGAGATGAAATGATGAAGTTGCTAACCTTTTTAGAACACTTGGATAGTTGGTGCACCGCCAAACCTAGACAAATCTTGGGGAAAATTGAGCTTGGAGGTTGAGCTTGGAGAGGAGAAAGCTTAAGTGTGGCTCGGGCATTTCATCAAACACCTCATGTGCATAGGAGGTGAGAACAGAGTAGCCCACACCTCCCACACGCCAACCGGCCAAAAAACAGAGGAGTGAGCGCGCAGGGGCGAGCATATATATAGGCATCTTTTTAGTCCCGGTTGCTGTCTAGAACCGGGACTGAAGACTGACCTTTAGTCCCGGTTCCAGACACCAACCGGGACTAAAGGGGTTGCGCCAGGAGCGAGGCCCTTTAGTCCCGGTTGGTGGCTGGAACCGGGACTAAAGGTCCCAGCCGAACCGGGACTAGTGCCTGCCGAGGCCCGGCCGGCGTCCTGGCCGCTCGAACCGGGACTGTTGCTCTGATCTGGCAAAAACCAATGCCCTGTTTTCTACTAGTGGACCTCCGCCTCGTCCAGCCCGCCGTCCGACTCCGGCCCGGTAAGCACACCTCCCTTCTCTCTGTTAATGGTTACTTGTGGTGTGGGCTTCATATGGATAGAAATATTCATACAACATTTTATTAGTGTAGTTAAAATGTACAACATATGGATAAAAAATCTAGTATAACATTTTATTAGTGTAGCTAAAATTTGTTGTATGATGTACCATTGAATCTTCATAAGTGAATGTCTTAAAATTGAATGCGTCTCTACACAAAATGTACTACATATGTATGAGCATATGGTACATTAGTTTTTTCATGATGCAGGTGTATTCATAGTGAGTGCCAATGTTTTTGCGAAGCGTGGATTAAGTTCCGTTTCGCTTAATTTCTGGCACTCAATATGTCCAATTTCTATCAAAAGTTATGCTGTTTTTTCCCTAAATGTTATATCTAAATGTCAAATTGTTTAATGCGATTTAGATAAAGAAGCCAAGACGCCTCGTTAGGACTCCTACACCCATAGACGGAATTCCTACTGCCGTAGACATCTTCACGAGGGTGGCTCAGTACACCAAGATCGTGCTCGCCTATGTCGAGAGTGCTCGAGCAGCCACCGAGAGCGCTCAGTCATATTCCGAGAGCGCTTAGGCATATTCCGAGAGCGCTAGAGCAGCCGCTGCGAGCGCTAGAGCAGCCGCTGGGAGTGCGCAAGCAGCCGCGGAGAGTGCGCGAGCACCCGTCGAAACTACGAGGACCACCCAAGAGGAGATCACGAAGATGACGGAAGGCGAGGATAGCTCATGATGGAGCTGAACAACTAGTGCACTGCTTTCATGTGATATATATGATGGAGCTAAACTTTTGCTTCCGAACTACTAATGAGCTGTGCAACGTGGTGATTTGTATCGTCTATGATGCTATGAAGATTATGATGTGACTTTGCTCTATGTGATTGGATAACTATGAAATTGACTTGTTGGCTTCTTTATTTATTTACGTAGATGAAGTGGAACTGGTATGTGGTGTACACCGGGAGGAATCCTGGAATTTATGATTCATGGGAGATATGCAAGGAGCAAGTGGACCGTTACAAAAACAGCTGCTACAAAGGATATAAGACTAAAAAAGAAGCTGAGGATCATTATGCCAACTACGTCCGCAGAGAAGTTGAGGATCATTATGTCAATTACGTCTGCAAAGAGAAAATCAACTATGAAGTATGCAAGACCGTGTGGACAAGTGGACGAGTAAAGAATTTGATTATCTTTATCCAGCTCATTGTCATTATGGTATTGTTGTTATCATGAGGTCTTGTATGTATGTGTACATACTAATGATGCGACATGAGTTGTTGTACACTAATGCGTACATCTATTTGTGTGAAGTTTAGATTATTGCTATGTTAAATATAATGTGTATGATCGCTTACGTTAGTTGTATGCTGTAATGTGGTTATTTGTATCCTGTAATGTGTATCAGGTGCTGGAATGGCTGGTGGCTGAAGAGGTAGCTGTGGCGGGTGACAGGTACCGCCCGCCACAACTAATAACATATACCAATGACGGCCAAATAGGACTGCCCGCCACTGGATAGGCTCTAACAGTGACGGGCGCCCGCCCGTCACTGATGGCATTATAGCAGTGGCAGAAGGTCAGTGGCGGACGCCCCTGGGAGCCTAGCCCGCCACTGCTGGCCATTTGGCGCCCGCCACTACTAGACATTCCTGCAGTAGCGTCTCCTTGAGAACAATGCTTTCTTCACATCTTCTACTGCGAAAGGCTTTGTCAAAGCTTCACTCATCTCCACGGTGTCCCGTTCATCTATTTCTGTAGCAAAGAATCGAGCAAAATAATCATTAATAAAGGGATTTAAGTAAGCCGTGCCATCTCCCCAGTTACCTTGATCATCTTTCAGCCGGCTGATCCGGTTCTTCTTCCGCCGAGCCGATGCAAAATTCTGAATATTGGGTGTTGTTGTCCCCGAACTTGAGCCAATCAATTGTACTCCGTTGCCTCCATTGAATTTCTTCAAATTCTAATAGTTTTTCAATTTCAGCCGCCAGCTCTCTGTGTTTGCGCATGTTTTTTTTTTCGGAACACGCGAGAGCCTTGCGCGTTATTTCATTAAGGAGAGTTTTGCAAGTTTTAGGATTACAGGGAGCGCAGCTCACCCAACCACCAATCCACACGCTAGCAATCTACGTCTCGCTGTGACCCACCGGCCACAACCTAGCCCGGATCCTATCCTTTAGTTTGTGAATGTTTCTGACGTCAAGTCTCCCCTAGTGACTTCGTCTAAGTCCTTCTGTGCTTTTCTAAGGTTATTATTTGTCCTCTTCAACACACTACGACCCCGTCTGTGCAAACAGGAGTGGACCAGGGCTACCAACCTGTTAATTAGCACGACAGAGCATGGCCAGCTCGCTCAACTAGTACATCATAGAAGAAAACGGAGGCCGTTTCCACAATACCCGGACTTTTCCGTGGAAGAAAGGTGGAAGAAGACGAGACCGGTTAGGCCGCACCGGAGAGTGACGCCCGTGACATGCACGATACATACGCGCGCCATGCATCTCGCCACGCCGTGCATCTTCGGTTTTGGCGGGGTCAAAAGTGGCAACGCGACCACGTACACAGGCGGGCGGAGGACTTGTGTATAAAAGGGGTACACACCAGCTGCATAGGTACACACCAGCTCTAGTAGCATCGGAGAGCAGCAGATACAGAGAAAAAGCAGCAATGGCCAGGCAGGATGTTGCCTCCATGTTTGCCGTTGCTCTCTTCATCGGAGCATTCGCTTCTGTTCCTATAAGTACGTACATTCTCTCATGTTCTTGTACTCCCTCCGTTTCTAAATATAAGTATTTGTACAGATTTTAATACGAACTACATATAAATGTAGATAAAACATATTTTAGAGTGTAGATTCATTCATTTTGCTCAGTATGTAGTCCATATTAAAATCTCTAAAAATACTTATATTTAAAAACGGCGGGAGTATTTTCTAGTATCTCCTTTGCATGCATGCACCTACTGTCAGCGTGGTTACGAGGCCAAGCAAATCCATGTAGACGTTGAAGAGTTCGGCTCGTCCGAATGCTTTTACAAAATTTGAGTGGACACAAACATTTTTGTTCAAAAAATGCAGTGCATGCAGAGAAATTCTTGCAAAAGAATTCCAACGAGATTTCGTAATACAAGTCAAACATGTGCATTAATCAAACATGTACAACTTGGAGAAAACTAAACATGCCCACGATTCAGATGCGTACTCTTCCACGTCAACGCCTACGACAGCTAAACCTAAACGGATGCAGGTGTGCAATCCATCGGCGTGTGCTACGGCGTGATCGCCAACAACCTCCCGCCGGCCAACGAGGTGGTGCAGCTCTACAGGTCCAAAGGCATCACCGGCATGCGCATCTACTTCGCCGACGCCAAGGCCCTCTCCGCGCTCCGCAACTCCGGCATCAGCCTCATCCTCGACGTCGGCAACGACCAGCTCGCCAACCTCGCGGCCAGCACCTCCAACGCGGCGTCCTGGGTGCAGAAGAACGTCCGGCCATACTACCCGGCCGTGAACATCAAGTACATCGCGGCCGGCAACGAGGTCCAGGGCGGCGCCACGCAGAGCATCGTGCCGGCCATGCTGAACCTCAACGCGGCCCTCTCCACCGCTGGGCTCGGCGCCATCAAGGTGTCCACCTCGATCCGGTTCGACGAGGTGGACAAGTCCTTCCCGCCCTCCGACGGCGTGTTCAAGAATGCCTACATGACGGACGTGGCCTGGCTCCTGGCGAGCACCGGCGCGCCGCTGCTGGCCAACGTGTACCCCTACTTCGCCTACAAGCGCGACCCGCAGAACATCAAGCTCAACTACGCGACGTTCCGGCCGGGACCCACGGTGCGGGACGACAAGAACGGGCTGACCTACACGTGCCTGTTCGACGCGATGGTGGACTCCGTGGTCGCCGCCCTTGAGAAGGCCGGGGCGCCGGCGGTGAGGGTGGTGGTGTCGGAGAGCGGTGGCCGTCGGCGAGCGGGCTCGCGGCGACGGCCGAAACCACTGTTGGGGAACGTTAAATGGAAAACAAAAAAATTTCTACGCATACGCAAGATCTATCCCTGGAGATGCATAGCTACGAGAGGGGGGTGTGTGTGTCTACGTACCCTCGTAGACCGTAAGCGGAAGCGTTAGAACAACGAGGTTGATGTCGTCGAACAACTTCACGATCCAACCGACCGAGTACCGAACGTACGGCACCTCCGCGTTCAGCACACGTTCAGCTCGGTGACGGCCTCGACTTCTTGATCCAGCAAGACGGCGAGGTAGTGGATGAGTTCCGGTAGCACGACGGCGTGGTGATGGTGATGGTGAGGGACGGAACTGTGGAGGGAGGCGCCGCACACGGGTAAGACAATGTTGTATCCTCCTTTGGGGCGCCCCCTCTCCTCTATTTATATATGTGTAGGGGCTTGGAGTAGAATGAATAGTGCCACGTGAACAGTAATCATGAATAGTACACACGTGGACTTGGACTCCAAAGTTCAATCCTATTCCTACTCGGACTCTCCCTTTTTCCTTCCCTAGCTGCGTGGGCTTTTGAGGACTTGGTGCGCCTGGCCCAATAAGGCCAGGGGGCCTCCCCTTAGCCCATGCCAGCCCTTGGGACATGATGGACCCACTTGTGGACTTCCGGACCCCTCCGGAATCCTCCGGAACCTTCTGGAAGCTTCCCGGTACAATACTGAAAAAACAGCACCTTTTTCCGGAACCCAAAATATGATTTCCCATATATAAATCTTTACCTCTCGACCATTCCAAGACTCCTCGTGACGTCCGGGATCTCATCCGGGACTCCGAACAACATTCGGTTACCAATTCACATAACTCATATAACACTATATCGTCAACGAACGTTAAGCGTGCGGACCCTACAGGTTCGGGAATGATGTAGACATGACCGAGACGCCTCTCCGGTCAATAACCAATAGCGGAACCTGGATGCCCATATTGGTTCCTACATATTCCACGAAGATCTTATCGGTCGAACCGCAATGACAACATACGTAATTTTCTTTGTCCGTCGGTATGTTACTTGCCCGAGATTCGATCGTCGGTATCTCCATACCTAGTTCAATCTCGTTACCGGCAAGTCTCTTTACTCGTTCCGTAATACATCATCCCGTAACTAACTCCTTAGTCACTTTGCTTGCAAGCTTCTTATGATGTGCATTACCGAGAGGGCCCAGAGATACCTCTCCGAAACACGGAGTGACAAATCCCAGTCTCGATCCATTCTAACTCAACGGACACCTTCGGAGATACCTGTAGAGCATCTTTATGATCACCCAGTTACGTTGTGACGTTTGATAGCACACAAGGTATTCCTCCAGTATTCGGGAGTTGCATGATCTCATGGTCTGAGGAACATTTATTTGACATTCAAGAAAGCAGTAGCAATAAACAGAACGATCATATGCTAAGCTAACGGATGGGTCTTGTCCATCACATCATTCTTCTAATGATGTGATCCCGTTATCAAATGACAACTCATGTCTATGGTTAGGAAACCTTAACCATCTTTGATCAACGAGCTAGTCTAGTAGAGGCTCACTAGGGACACGGTATATGTTTATGTATTCACACATGTATTTAAGTTTCCGGTCAATACAATTCTAGCATGAATAATAAACCTTTATCATGAACAAGGAAATATAAAATAATAACAACTTTATTATTGCCTCTAGGGCATATTTCCATCAGTCTCCCACTTGCACTAGAGTCAATAATCTAGATTACATAGTAATGAATCTAACACCCATGGAGTCTTGGTGTTGATCATGTTTTGCTCGTGGAAGAGGCTTAGTCAACGGGTCTGCCACATTCAGATCCGTGTGTACTTTGCAAATTTCTATGTCTCCATCCTTGACATATTCACGAATGGAGTTGAAGCGTCTCTTGATGTGTTTGGTCTTCTTGTGAAACCTGGGCTCCTTGGCTATGGCAATTGCTCCAGTGTTGTCACAAAAGATTGTCATTGGACCCGATGCACTAGGTATTACACCTAGATTGGATATGAACTCCTTCATCCAGACTCCTTCATGTGCTGCTTCCGAAGCAGCTATGTATTCTGCTTCACACGTAGATCCCGCCACGACGCTCTGCTTGGAACTGCACCAACTGACAGCTCCACCATTTAATATAAATACGTATCCAGTTTGTGACTTAAGAGTCATCCGGATCAGTGTCGAAGCTTGCATCGACGTAACCCTTTACGACTAGCTCTTCGTCACCTTCATAAACGAGAAACATGTCCTTGGTCCTTTTCAGGTACTTCAGGATATTCTTGACCGCTGTCCAGTGATCCACTCTTGGATTACTCTGGTACCTCCCTGCCAAACTTATGGCAAGGCACACATCAGGTCTGGTACACAGCATGGCATATATAATAGAACCTATGGCTGAGGCATAGGGAATGACTTTCATTTTCTCTATATCTTCTGCCGTGGTCGGGCATTGAGTCTGACTCAACTTCACACCTTGCAAGACAGGCAAGAACCCTTTCTTTGACTGATCCATTTTGAACTTCTTCAAAACTTTGTCAAGGTATGTGCTTTGTGAAAGTCCTATCAAGCGTCTTGATCTATCCCTATAGATATTGATGCCCAATATATAAGCAGCTTCACCGAGGTCTTTCATTGAAAAATTCTTATTCAAGTATCCCTTTATGCCATCCAGAAATTCTATATCATTTCCAATCAACAATATGTCATCCACATATAATATTAGAAATGCTACAGAGCTCCCACTCACTTTCTTGTAAATACAGGCTTCACCGTAAGTCTATACAAAACCATATGCTTTGATCACCTCATCAAAGCATATATTCCAACTCCGAGATGCTTGCACCAGTCCATAGATGGATCGCTGGAGCTTGCACACTTTGTTAGCACCATTAGGATCGACAAAACCTTCTGGTTGCATCATATACAACTCTTCTTTGAGAAAACCATTAAGGAATGCAGTTTTGACATCCATTTGTCAGATTTCATAATCATAAAATGCGGCAATTGCTAACATGATTCGGACAGACTTAAGCATCGCTACGGGTGAGAAAGTCTCATCGTAGTCAACCCCTTGAACTTGTCGAAAACCTTTCGCGACAAGTCGAGATTTGTAGACAGTGATATTACCATCAGCATCCGTCTTCCTCTTAAAAATCCATTTATTCTCAATGGCTTGCCGATCATCGGGCAAGTCCACCAAAGTCCACACTTTGTTCTCATACATGGATCCTATCTCAGATTTCATGGCCTCAAGCCATTTGTCGGAATCCGGGCTTATCATAGCTTCTTCATAGTTCGTAGGTTCGCCGTTGTCTAACAACATAACTTCCAGAACAGGATTACCGTACCACTCTGGTGCGGAACGTACTCTGGTCGACCTACGAAGTTCAATAGTAACTTGATCTGAAGTTTCATGATCTTTATCATTATCTTTCTCTCTACAACCAGGGGCTGATCGACCACGTCGGCGGGGGCACGCCCAAGAGGCGCGGCGCGCTGGAGACGTACATCTTCCCCATGTTCAACGAGAACTTCAAGAGAGGGGAGCTCATCGAGAAGCACTTCGGGTTGTTCAATCCAGACAAGTCGCCGGCGTACCCCATTCGGCTCCAGTCTACCTAGCTAGCTTGCATCGTATCTACACGTACCGACATCTTCAGCCTAAATAAGCTGCACGTACGTACGTAATGCGACATTCAACACACATGTTTGACTCGTAATAACTTCCTGGCGGTGATACATCATCATGTTATGAATAAAAAGAGATTGAAGCAGTTATGAATTTCTTATCCATATACCTCCAGCCATGCAGCAACCATGCCGATCGATGGACTTATTACGCGTCATCCCGTGCGTAACGTGCGCCTGCCTCGGCCACGATGAGTCCACTATGCCGGCCACTCCATCGCGCTCGCGTGCTCGCCGTTCCATCGGGTCAAAGGGACTTCCGTTGCGTGCGCGATCACCCACGTACGTGATGGATCTCACCGTTTCCTTCCTCGAATTATTTAGCACGAGCTGACGAGACGGAACCAACAGCAATCGCGACCACATGAGGTCGACGTCTTCGCGAGCCGGGACCGGCACGCGCTGTCTTAATTTGTCGTACGTGGCCCACTGGCCCGCGTCGGCCACTCGAGCCGAGGTACATAAGAGCATCTACAGACCAGACCGCAAATGTTGCCTCTCAAACGACCGCCGCGCAAACGCGGCAGTGACCGGGCAACCCTCATATTTATTTTTCTGCATCCAGGTTCCTCATAGTTCCATCCTTAAAACCATATACAAAGTATACAAAAGAAACATCTACGTACTACGTAGATCAACTACACTACTCGGCGTCGTCGGAGATATCCACGATCTTCGTTCGGCTCTGGGTACATGGGCAGTAGCTGCAACTCTGGCTCATCCGCATCGGCCTTCGCCTCCTCCGCCTCCTCCAGTTTGACCAAAAGCGCATCGCTCGCGGCCCGTTCTTGCTAGATGAACCGCCGGTTGGCCTCGACATAGGCCTTATCCTGGATGGACTCCAGAATGACATGCTCCTCCACCATCTTTGCCGCTTGGGCGACCTCGAACTCCGTCATCGCGTCCTCCATGGCGAAGACCGCAACCGACGTAGGCTCATCCTCCAGATCCGCCACCTCCATCAGCACCGGCTGCTGCACCCCCTCCTCTTCCCCATCCTCCTCCTCCGGCTTCGGCGGGTCCGGAGCCAGGCCCGGATCTCCTCCAGCATCTGGAAGCAGCGCTTCGGTGTTATCATAGCATAAGTGGTCTTCTTCTGTCGGGCCATGGCGGAGACAGATGGCGCGGGAAGAGTGAGGTGGAGAGGGAGAGAGGTGGATGGGCTCGGGCTGGCGGCACGGAGATGGCGGAAGTGGATGTGGCTAGGGCTGGGGGACGCCATGCGACTTAAATAGCCGGACGTTGGCCCTCGGGCGGCGAGCAAGAGCGGTGCCACACGGCGTTCACACCCCACCGAAGGAGGCGCCCGTTGGACCGTCGGGTTTCCGGGTGTTTTCCTGTGGGACCCTAATGTCAGTCTGACGTGGCGGACACGTTCGGGCCGCACCATATCCATCCCAGATTTGGGCTAAATATGAGGGGTGCCGGTCAGCCCGAGCGTTTGATGCCCATTTGAGGCGCTCGTCTGCGTCACTTTTTTTTGTCCGGTCAGTGACCGGGCCATCCGCCCGGGCGTTTGAGCATTGTTTGAGGCGCCCGACTGTAGATGCTCTAACGAGAGGGAAGGGGTATGGTGATACGTCTCCATCGTATCTACTTTTCCAAACACTTTTGCTCTTGTTTTGGACTCTAATTTGCATGATTTGAATGAAACTAACACGGACTGATGCTGTTATCAGCAGAACTACCATGGTGTTGTTTTTTGTGCAGAAATAAAAGTTCTCGGAATCGGACGAAACTTTTTAGAGATTTTTTATTGAATATATAAAAAATACTGGAGCGAAGATCCACCAGAGGGGGGCCACCAGTTGCCCACAAGGCAACAGGGCGCGACCACCCCCCTCGGCGCGCCCTGTTACCTTGTGGGGCCCACGTGGCTTCGTTGACCCTAATCTCAATTCTATAAATACCATCTCCTCGAGAAAAAAATAAGAGAAGAAGTTTATCCCGTTTTACGATACGGAGCCGCCGCCACCTCCTGATCTTCATCGGAAGGGCTGTCACTACAAGAGATCGGACCTACTATGACGAGCCAAAGAATGTCATGGAATAGCCGAAAACGTCAAAAAATATACCTTTGTGACATTTTATGGGCGTCACGAGCATCGTCACGAAATCCCCGTCACAGATTACTATTAGTGACGGCGCGCGCAATAAACATCATTGAAAATGGGACCTTCGGTGACAATTTCTACAACGTCATCAACTTGGTATGTTCTATGACGGACAGTAAATGTCACATGCTAGATGAAAATATGCCATAGTCGACCATATTCGGTAATAGAGCAACGTCACTGACTTGATCCCACACCAACATAGGTCATAGGTCAATATGGCATCAATATGATATATTTAATTCTTTTTGAAATTAAATTATGATGAATGATCTAATGGAGGTATATTCCAAATGCATATCATTGTAAATATTTAATTCACATTAAATTCCATTATATAAATAAGTTAGAGATAAATCACATTATAGATTGAAATAAATACAAATCATATTATAAATTCAATGATCTCAGTCAAATCATCCAAATGACAGTAAAAAATAACATGAATTCTAAAGTTTGGCACTAACTACAATACATAAGTTGCAAAGTAATATTTAGATAACTAAAGACCACAAAATTATTGTCCCGATTGTCTTCATGCACAAGTTTGGACTGGGACTACTAAGTTGCCTAAGCCCTTAAGAGAAAACCAATCAGTTTATCCATTTCATGTAGCTTCTTTTCCAGGCATCAGTCTTATCTTGCTGGCTTTTTTCACATATTTCGATTCTTTTTGTTGCTTCCTCTCCATCCCTTCAAGTGCGCTCTCTCTTGTGCTTCAAGTCTCGCGATTAACTCCTCTCGATGCCTATAAATTAACAAAGCACAACAACATTACATCTTCATTAGACGAAAACAAAAAAGATAACTGGGTACAAGAGTACTACTAAGGAGCTCACAATCTAACAATTTATGATTGTGAATAAAAAGGACATTATTAAATAAACCTGAGAATCAGTTATCATGGTTAAAGAACATTCCTAACCAAGAGCTAGAGTTATAATGGTTAAAGAACCTATAATATGTGCATCCCTTAGCATACCCCTCACCTATGTGTTTATCTTCTACAAGAAACGCCATCCGTTCCCTCTCACTCTACAGAACTAGTGGTATGATTGTATTACTTGAAACTGCAAAATATGACAGAGAATGGAACTGAATGAATTGCCAAAATACCTACCAGCCTATGGTATCAACACTAACTAAATGAATTCCGCTTAACTTTGTTTGGAACTGGACCTTAACAATACAGCCATTTTACATGTGCATATGTACTTTCCTAAAGCACAAATGAATGTTATAAAGTAGCTAACTTAGACTGCAAATATAGGTTGCACTAGTATTGTATATTTCCCAAAGTGATGATACTGAAACTGATGTGCTGCGCAAACAAACTGCTGGAATATTTCTCAAAGTGCCAAGCATCTACGCACATAAAAGTGGCCCCAAATCACAGAAGGTGCTGATCTATATAACACAAAATTCTAACGGTATGAATTAAGTGTTCGTTAACTTAGTAAGCTATTAGTTCATCAATTTCACTTCACCTAGTTCATCAGTAGATCAAAATTTCGAAAGTTCACTGGATATGCTACAAAAAAGGGGAAATAGACAGAGAAAAGGGGATCTCCTCACAGTGCTCGTCGTCCTCTAGGTGGCCGGGGACCCCACTGCATCCGTCGACCATGCGCGAGTGGAGCCCCTGGACGGCGGATCTGACGGTGAAGGTTGGCCGTGGAGGATGGTCGTCCTCGTGGAAGTGGTGGCGGATCCAGTCGCGGTGGAGGTTGGACTTGCTAAATGTGGTGGCTGACGACGACGAGCAGACGCCGGGATCCATGAGGAGCGCGGGGAGGAGGTGTCCGTCGTGGCTGGGCTGCACCTCTGTGTTGGACATCGGAGGAGGGCCACGAAGGTGGTGATGCAGGCGTCAACGAGCAGGAGGGGTCAGCCGCGTTCGGGAGGGCAACGTCGGAGAGGAATCACGGTAGTGACAGCAGAGATCATTGATACGTCCAGTTTGTATCATGATTTCCTAATGTTATTTATAATGTTTTTGATCATTATAACACATTGTAATGCAATTCCAATGCCTTTTTCTCTCTTAATTTGCAAGATCTACATGAAGAGAGAGATTGCCGGCAGCTGGAATTCTGTACCTGAAAAAGCTATATCAGAGATACCAATTCTCTACAACTCCAAATGAGCTGAAATTTCATGGAGAATTGTTTTGGAATATATAAAAAATACTAGAGAAAAGAAATACCAGAGGGGACCCAGCAGTTGCCCACAAGGCACATGGGCGCGGCCACCCCCCTGGGCGCGCCCATGTGGCTTGTGGGGCCCCTGGCTGGCCTCCGAGGCCCATCTTCTCCTATATGATGCCGTTTTCCCTAGAAAAAAAAAATCAAAAGAGGACTTTCGGAATGAAGCGCCGCTGTCTCGAGGCGGAACCTGGGCAGGAGCACTTTTCCTCTCCGGCGAAGCGGTTCCGCCAGGGATACTTCCCTCTGGGAGGGGGAAATCGAAGCCATCGACATCACCAACAACCCTCTCATCGTGGGAGGACCAATCTTCATCAACATCTTCACCAGCACCATCTCATCTCAAACCCTAGTTCATCTCTTGTATTCAATTTTGTCCCAAAACCTCAGATTGGTACCTGTGGGTTGCTAGTAGTGTTGATTACATCTTGTAGTTGATGCTAGTTGGTTTATTTTGTGGAAGATTATATGTTCAGATCCTTGATGCTATTCAATACCCCTCTGATCTTGAACATGAATATGATTTGTGAGTAGTTACTTTTGTTCTTGAGGACATGGGAGAAGTCTTGTCATAAGTAATCATGTGAATTTGGTATTCTTTCGATATTTTGATGATATGTATGTTGTTGCTTCCCTCAATGGTGTCATGTGAACGTCGACTACATGACACTTCACCATACTTGGGCCTAAGGGAAGGCATTGTGGAGTTGTAATTAGATGATGGGTTGCTAGAGTGACAGAAGCTTAAACCCTATTTTATGCGCTATTCAGTAAGTGGCTGATTTGGATCCATATGTTTCATGCTATGGTTAGATTTATCTTAACTCTTCTTTCGTAGTTGCGGATGCTTGCGAGAGGGGGTAATCATAAGTGGGAGTGACGGTGTCCTGGATTAGGGGGTGCCAACCTAGCCGGCCCGTCTCCTCGGTTGGGCCGATGTGCCCTCGTACGTGATCAAGATGGACTCCGGAGGCCGCACACGGGAGACGTGATCGAGGCTGTCTCTACCGAAGACTTGTAGTACACTCCAAGATTTTTCCAGCCGCCTTACTCCTAGATACCGACCTTGTAACCCTAGATGCCCTCTCTGGCGTGTATATAAGCCATAGGGTTTAGCCCGTAGGGGACATCAACGCAATATCGCTCACCTAGCCCTAGAAGTTAGACACATATTACGATCTCGAGGTAGATCAACTCTGTACTTGATACATCTCCATCAATATAAACAGAAGCATGCCGTATGGTTTTACCTCCATCGAGAGGGCCCAAACCTAGGTAAACATCGTCTTCCTCCTCTCTGTTACCATCGATCCGAGATCCACAGCTCGGGACCCCCTACCCCGAGGTCTGCCGATTTTTACACCGACACTGGTGCTTTCATTGAGAGTCCCGCTGCGTGATCACTAGAAGGATCGATGGCTCACCTGCAGATCAACTGCACCAACGGCCACGGGGACGTTTATGCCCCCGGCCAGCTTTTCATCTTCGGTAGCATGGTATTTTGCGCTGACTCGACGGGTCACCTGTGTAGGGGAACGCGACAGAAAAAAAAATACGGTACAGCGAGCACACCCAGGACCACTATGGAGACTGCATACAGGGTTTGATCTGATCATTACCGACTCGTAGCGCAGCGGAAGTAGAGTCGATGTAGATCGTCGGTGCAGATCCCCGCAGCTAGGATTTACAACCTCCCAACCACGAGGATGTACTCCCTCATCGGACAGCCCTTCGGGAGGCGGTCGGACAGTCCCTCGGACGATGTCACGGACAGCCCTTCGGGAGGACCCTCGAAGCTCGAACGGTAACTTGGACAGCCCTTCGGGAGGACCCTCGAACAGCCCCTCTTGCAAAAGATCGAACCTATGACCTCTCTACGGGGTTGCACACATACAGTGTCAGCTATCCGACAGGGCTTCGCCGTCCAGAACTAGTTCCTGCCGGAACCCAGACAGCCTTTCGGCTCTACGAAACTATTTCGTGGGACCAGATAATGCATGGCATGTGTATGAGAGCAAGGGATGAGTGTGGAGAGTGCCTCTCCACCTCTATTTATAGGAAAACCCAAGGGGTAGGGTGGCTCCCAAAATACCAAAAAACCCATCACATGGATTTTTCACAAGGGTAAAATGGGAAGGCTAGAGGAGCACCAAGGATGGGCTCCTCCTTGGCCGGCCAACCTCATGGGGGGCCCCCCCAAAGGGGGTTCCTTAGTCCCTAAGTCCTTCTAGAAGCTTTTTGGGAAAAGCCCTAAAAGGTGGCTTTCCATAAAGTAACCAAAAAAGTGATTTTCACTATTCACGGAGACAATTTTCCACGACCGTTAAACCCAATAATTCCAGTACCCACAAAAATGATTTTGGACGCGTTCTGAAACAATTCCGGATTAGTGATTTTCATCTGCGAAAAGCAACCAAACCGGTTCCGGCAGCTCCGGAACATTTCCGGTTTTTATCCCGGAAAAATCCCAGAAGTTTCCAGAACAATTCTGGCACCCTCCAAGAATTTCCAGGCATGTGCCGAAACCAATTTGACTTAATGGTATACCCTGAAACAACTTTTCAGTTTTACCAAAACTATTCCGGTGTTCTCTCCGGAACGTTTCCGTTGTCTCCGAAACTTTTCTGGTTACTTTCTTTCGGACTCCATGTCTAGTATTCAGCAGATAGATGACCCTTAAGCGTGTGACCCTATAGGTTCGGTGAAGTATAGACATGACCGGAACACCTTCCGATCAATGATCAATAGCGGAACCGTGGACACCCATATTGATCCCTATACCCACACGAATAAATATTCGAGTGAACCTCCAGTTGCCGTGTGCTATTCCTATTGCTTCACGATATATTACAAACACCCGAGGTGAGAATTATCGGCATCCCCGTGGATCAACAACTTGTCCACTATGCCAGTTACCTCGTTACCGGTTTTGTTCTCTTTTCTCGTTTCCGCATTCCGGCATCCTAGTGATCAAATCACAATGTGTCTGGCCAGACGATGATGGATACCGTAACACCGAGAGGGCCCGAGAATATCTCTCCATCGTCGGAGGAGCAAATCCCACTCTCGAGCTATCTCGTTTCTTGTCATACTTTTCCGTGAACCCTTAAGCCGCCGTAATAGCCACCTTATTATGGATGACGTTTAACAAACCCCAAAGTTCACGAAGCAAGTACGAAGGAACTTGATACTCTCATGGTCTAAGGAATTATGCAAACATTAACTATCTCTGTGTTATTAACCATTAACTTGTGGCGAATGTATCTCATAGCATAACATCAATTCGGGTCGATTCAACACAAGTGTTCTACTAACATTGTGCCCTCAAAATTGCCGGCATAGACGTGCCCATGATCAGGAAAACAGGATCATCATGCAATACTTGAGCCAGTCTTAGAGGCATGACCAGGAATACATTTTACCGTTTATTATACCACACGTGCACATGAGTTTCTCCCCGAGCCTCGTGGATATTGCAGACTCGAGAATCATTGAAGTTATAGCATGGAACATAAACATTCATTACAAACTCGGAGATACAAAATAACTGTTATTACTGCCTCTAGGGCATATCTCCTACAACCTGACCTCCGTCGAGAACTACGCCCCAGGTCGGATCGTGACTTTCGGTGGCGTTGAGTACACTTCGGACTCCCGTGGGGAACTCATCATATCGGGAGGGACTCCCGACCGGATCGAGAGCTCTGCGGGTTCTGGAGGCTCGACTCCGGAACCGAACTCTGTCACGGCGCCTCTTGAGACCCCTGACGCCACCACTCCGGCCAGTCTCCCCCCGATCGCCAGTTCGGAGATAGATCCGGCTCCCACTCCTGAAATTACGCCGGTGCCAGAACTGACTTCGACGCAGAACCCGGAATTATGTTCAGATTCCCTTCGCTCTGAAAACGCATCCGGTTACACGCCGGGTGTACTTCGAGTCAGCCCTCCCTATGGCGCATCCATGAATCCCGAAGAGTTATCTCACCTCGATGAGATGCTTGACCGCATCTGGAGCATGTCCATCTCGGACGGCAAGACTTCGGTTTACAATCAGATCGGACTTAAAGCCGATGATAGGGAAATTTACATCCCACCCACCACCCACCTAGTCGCCACGATCGATGATTTAACTGACGTGTTGGACTACGGCGAAGCCTCAGACATGGAGGAAGACGCTGACAGCCCCATCGAGAACACCTCACCCCCGGTAAACGCGGGCAGGTGGACCGCCACGTCCACCTACGACGTTTACATGGTGGAAACCCCCAAATCCCCTCCAGGACGTCGGCGCAGACGCCGAAGGGGCCCTAACGGGGAACCCAGTGGCAATGGTGCGACAGCTAATAATGGCGACGCGGAAGACGGCGATGCCGGTAACCGTGAAGTGGACGTTCAAGCCTCTCCCGTAAGGAACGGCACACCGGACCAACCTCTCAGGGACTCAGATCCCGATGATCTCTTCGAAGGGGCCGACGACAACTACATGCCAGAATCCGAGGAGGATGAAAGCCTCGGCACCGAGGACTATATCGTCCCCGAAGACCCTTTCGAACAAGAGCACTTCCGGCGGCGCCTTGTTGCGACCGCCCGGAGCATGAAACGCAAGCAGCAGCAGCTCCAGGCTAATACCGATGCACTATATGAAAAGTGGATCGAAGTGCTCTCAGCCAAGCAAGACTTGGAGAACCAGCACCATAGTGCGCCGAAATCATACCCACGTAGGCGCATCTTGCCGGAATTCGACGAGGAGCTCGCTAACGACCTCGACCGCCCCCCTAGAGGCCGAGACAGGACAAGACGAGAGGACCCCAGTGAACGGCCACCTCCACGCCGTTATGGCAAGGACCCCGTGGATTGCCGAGATCCTCACGACGCTAGACGTCGCATCGAGGAAAACAGGGCTCCCCCTCGATACATCTATGGATCAAGGGAACGCGCGCCCGCCGGGCTCGATGGCTACGATGCCTGGGTGGACAGGAATGACTGTGCCCGAGAACAAGCCTATTCACGGCTCTCCCCCGACCTCCGACGAGACGCTCCTCGGACCCGAGGACCGGCTCACCCAATCTGCTTCACAGACAGGGTGATGGAACATCAATTCCCGGAAGGATTTAAGCCCATCAATATAGAGTCATACGATGGCACCACAGACCCAGCAGTTTGGATCGAGGATTTCCTCCTACACATACACATGGCTAACGGAGATGATCTCCACGCCATTAAGTACCTGCCGCTTAAGCTAAAGGGGCCGGCAAGGCGTTGGCTTAACAGCCTCCCTCCTCACTCTATCGGCAGTTGGGAGGCCCTAGAAGATGCTTTTCGAGCAAACTTCTAGGGCACATATGTCCGACGTCCGGACGCTGATGACCTCAGCCGTGTTACCCAGCAGCCAGGCGAATCAGCCCGGAAATTCTGGAACAGGTTCCTCACCAAGAAGAACCATATCATAGACTGCTTCGAAGCCGAGGCCATCGCCACATTTATAAACAATATCCGAGATGAATGGTTGGCTCGCCAACTCGGCCAGGATAAGCCGAGGACTATGGCAGCCCTGACCTCACTGATGACTCGCTTTTGTGCGGGAGAAGACAGCTGGCTCGCCCGAAGCACTCATAATGGCGAGGTAGGGACCTCGGAAACCCGCGACGCCAATGGAAAACCCAAGCGCAATAAAAATAAGCTCAGGTATAAAAATGGCGGAAGTGACACTTAGGACGTCGCGGTCAACACAGGGTTCACCGGACCTAAATCCGGGCAGAAAAGAAAACCCTTTAAAGGGAACAAAGACGGACCTAGCCAGCTTGATAGGCTCCTGGACCGCCCATGTGGGATTCACGGTACTCAGGAAAAACAAGCAACCCACACTAATAGGAATTGCTGGGTCATTAAACAGTCCAGCAAGATAGCGGCAGAGGGTCAGAGTAAAACCCAACACCGCAGCGAAGACGAGGATGAACCTCGGCGGCCCAATAATGGAGGCCAAAAGAAATTTCCTGATGAGGTAACAGAGGTTAATATGATCTACGTCACCCACATGCCTAAAAGGGAGAGGAAGCGTGTGCTTCGGGATGTATACGCGCTGGAGCCCGTCGCCCCGAAGTATAACCATGGTCGGCTTATCCGATCATGTTTGACAAGCACGATCATCCGACCAGCATCAGGCATGGCGGATCAGCGGCACTCGTCCTGGACCCTATTGTTGATGGTTATCATCTAACGCGCATCCTGATGGACGGTGGAAGCAGCCTCAACCTCATCTACGAGGACACAGTTCGGAAGATGGGCATCGACTCATCTCGGATCAAGCCAAGCTCAATCACCTTTAAAGGTGTCATTCCGGGCGTCGAAGCCCGCTGTACCGGAACGGTTACCCTAGAGGTAGTCTTCGGTTCGCCGGAGAACTTCAGAAGCGAGGAGTTAATCTTCGATATCGTACCCTTCCGGAGTGGATACCATGCGCTCTTAGGGCGCACAGCCTTCGCGCGCTTCAACGCAGTCCCGCATTATGCCTACCTCAAGCTCAAAATGCCGGGACCTAACGGCGTTATCACAGTCAACGGTAACACAGAACGTTCACTCCAGACAGAAGAACAGACCACGGCTTTCGCAGCCGAGGTTCAAGCGTCCGAGGAGGCAGCGCGCAACGATAAACGCGCCGCCCGCTCTTTGAATCGTGCCTGGGTTGCACAAATCGACCTCGGCCAGGTACCCCCGCACCCGAAATAGGGATGCAAGCTCCTCGTGTGCCCTCTCTGGAGTGGGCACTACATCCCCAGAGTGCATAATTTCGCACTAAAGATTCCCTGGGACGTCGAGGAGCCTGAACACTTACCCACACATCGGCACGGATCAACCAAGCAAAGACGTGGCTTAGAGCCCCCGCACAGGCAAGTATCTGTAAAAGCAACAGCCAAACATGACTATGTCTATGTGGTTTTAACCACAGAGTGACTTCGGCAACACCTCCTTTAAAGGAACTCGGTCAATCAAACACTTAAAGTGTATAAAGGGCCGGAAGGGCATCAACCTTCACAAATTCCTCACCATCAACAGTGAAGATCTGGTCAACAGTTCGGAAACGCAGACGTGCGGCAGGTAGCGACCCGGATTCTTCAAAATCCGTTAGCAATTATCCGACCTGTTTCTTCCTCTTCCTTCTTTACCATTTACATTGTACTCTTTCAATTACTCTCGTCACAGCTGGGCATGTACACGATTGATATTATGACATAAAGAAACTATGCCCCTTCAAGGTCTCTATCGTATATCTTTATCAGCATAGCCCCTCTGGGATGAAGAAGTTCTCTAAAAAGATGCAATTGTATAACAAAGTCCGAGGTATTCGGTGTCTCGGATTTTGGCCTTATATGCATCAGTTTTGAACCTAGATTTTGGTCAATAGTTGGGTTGCCCGGCTCCTACGTGTACCCCTTACATTTTCGATGAATTCGGCTAAGGCTGTAACGGGAGAACCACTGCGATTGCGCTGCCAGGTCAGTTGGCTTGGTGCCTCAGTGGAGAAAGCCGAAAACTGACTCTTTAGGTAGGCGTAAACTGGTCTGCCATCCGAAGACCACGTCAAGCGATGTGACGATAGAGATCACCCGTGTTAAATGAAGGGCTTCCATTCCTAGCCAAAGTGTGCTATGGCCTAAACCTCGGCCGACTTGGCCGCACACTTCCGACACCGGGGGCTGGTCATCAGCCCCCATAGTCAAACTCCTATGACTAAGTGAAAGATATCAAGCCACTATAGTCCGATTGCCTAGTTCCTATGAGGCACCGACCGCCTCCGGGTACCGAGACATCGGCTAAGGGTCCTGTGTGCCTTAAGGAACACCCTTTGTTTGACCTACACTGGGGCTGAAGCCGACGACTAGCCACTCTCATTTTAAACAGTCATATCGGAGGAAAAATTAATTATAAAACAACACACATGGAATTTCAAGCAATTTTCATTCAACGAAAGATAAAGTTTTTACATCGTACACTCCGGCATTCCGAAGTATCATCTAGAAATACAGAGTGTCTTTGGGACACATGGCTTCTGTGGTCCGAGCTCCCGCCTCCACCTCGGCGAAGAACTGCTCGGCGGTGTGCGGCTTGTCGGCAGGAGGGCCCGCGGCACATGCCTCTGCATCAACCATGCGGAAGTGCGTCTTCACGCAAGCGTACGCCCTCCGCGCCCCTTCGAAGCACGCGGACCTTTTCCAGCGATCCACGCAGGGCACGGCGTCTCAGCGACGGGCCGTAAGGCCAAAGAGGCTCTTCGGCAGGTCACAGCACGATGCAGAGATCCTGGAGCGCCGGTCTCGTCATGCGAAACAGCTCCACCAGCTGCTTCACTCAATGATTCAGCAGCTGCGCGGACGGCGACCCTGGAAACTGCCCCCAGAAGGCCTTCTCCGCCTCGTGGCCCGCCAGCTGGCCGAAGTATACCACCGCATCCGCTGTGCTCTGCGGGAGATCCGCAAAGACCTCTGCGGAACGTCATAACTGGGTGAGCTCGACACACCCTTGATGTCTACTACACAACTTACTCTTGTAGACTCGTGTTGGGCCTCCAAGCGCAGAGTTTTGTAGGACAGTAGCAATTTTCCCTCAAGTGGATGACCTAAGGTTTATCAATCCATGGGAGGCGTAGGTTGAAGATGGTATCTGTCAAACAACCCTGCAACCAAATACAAGAAATCTCTTGTGTCCCCAACACACCCAATACAATGGCAAATTGTATAGGTGCACTAGTTCGGCGAAGAGATGGTGATAAAAGTGTAGTATGGATAGCAGATATATGTTTTTGTAATCTGAAAATATAAAAACAGCAAGGTAGCAAGAAGTAAACGGGCATAAAAACGGTATTGCAATGCTTAGAAACAAGCCCTAGGGTTCATACTTTCACTAGTGCAATCTCTCAACATTGTTGACATAGTTGAATCATATGTAAATCCCTCACGTGCGACAAAGAGTTCACTCCAAAGTCACAAATAGCGGAGAACAAACGAAGAAATTGTTGTAGGGTACGAAACCACCTCAAAGTTATCCTTCCCGATCAATCTTATGAGCCATCCCCATTAATTGTCACGAACAGCTCTAGAGTTCGTACTAGAATAACACCTTAAGATACACATCAACCAAAACCCTAATGTCACCTAGGCACTCCAATGTCACCACGAGTACCCGCGGGTTTGATTATATGATATGCATCACACAATCTCAGATTCATCTATTCAAACCAACACAAAGAACTTCAAAGAGTGCCCCAAAGTTTCTAGAACTCGTGAGGTAAGTTAGTATAAATCAATTCAAAACCTTAACATTCTCTACTGTAGAAGATCACAAAAATTATAATTAAACATTGCATACTAAATTCCTCTGCATATTTAATACTCCTATCCACAAATAGAAATATTAAACACGCAAACATATGCAAACAATGCAAACATAACAGCAATCTGCCTAAACAGGACAGTCTGTAAAGGATAATTAAGAATCCATACTTAGATAACTCAAACAATTCTGAAAATTTACCACAATGTAAATAATTTATCAAAGTTGCCTGTGCCAAAATTTCAAGATTTTATCACATTCTTACATTTCTGGGCAATTTAATCAATAGCAGCAAACTTTCTGTTTTGAAACAGCAACTCATGAACTTGCAAAATAAGCATGGTAAAGGCTATACTTGACATTTTTATTGAACTAAAATATACAAAACATGATTATTGATGACACCAAGAAAATATTAACAGAATCAAATGACGCTCCAAGCAAAACTCATATTATGTGACGAATAAAAATATAGCTCCAAGTGAGGTTACCGATAATGTTGAAGACGAAAGAGGGGATGCCTTCCGGGGCATCCCCAAGCTTAGTTGCTTGAGTCTTCCTTGAATATTACCTTGGGGTGCCTTGGTCATCCCCAAGGTTAGGGTCTTGCCGCTTCTTATTCTCCTCATATCGATATCTCACCCAAAACATGAAAACTTCACTCACACAAAACTTAACGGAACTTCATGAGAACGGTTAGTATGATAAAGAATAAACCATCACTTAGGTACTGTCCAAGACAAGATTAACAATTGTTCCCATATAATTCCTACTGTATTCTATCATTTCCACAATTTATATCTCATAATATAAGCTATGGAAACATTAAAACAAGCAAACTATGCATTGAAAACAGAATCTGTCAAAAACAGAACAGTCTGTAATGATCTAAGCAACTACCATACTTCTGGAACTCTAAAAATTCTGAAAATTTAGGAAAACGTCAAAAATTTGCATATAAATACTGTATAAAAATTTCAGATTTTTTTGACGCTCCAGTAAAATCTGGGAAATTAAGCACTGGAGGCAAAAGTTTCTGTTTTTGCACAGAATTGAATCAACAAGTATCCACACTATCCTAAAGGTTTTACTTGGCACTTTATTGAAAGAAAACATATAAAACATGATTACTACAGTAGCTTAATCATGTGAACACACAAAAACAGTAGGTATAAATATTGGGTTGTCTCCCAACAAGCGCTTTTCTTTAAAGCCTTTTAGCTAGGCATGATAATTTTGAATGATGCTCACATAGAAGTAAAGAATTGAAACGTAAAGGGAGCATCATGAGAAATATATCAAACACATTTAAGCCTAACCCACTTCCTATGCATAGGGATTTTGTGATTAAATAATTTATGGGAGCAAGAATCAACTAGCATAGGAAGGCAAAACAAGCATGACTTCAAAACTTTCAACACATAGAGAGGAAACTTGATATTATTAAAATATGTAGAAGCATATATTCCTCTCTCAAAATAATTTTCAGTAGCATCATGAAGAAATTCAACAATATATCCATCACACAAAGCATTCTTGTCATGATACATAAGCATAGAAATCTTACTACTCTCCACATAAGCAATTTTCTTCTCATTCATAATAGTGGGAGCAAACGCAACAAAATAATTATCATGAGATACTTGATTGGCATAATCAAATTAAACATTAAAATCATGATGACAAGTTTCATGGTTATCATTATTCTTTATAGCATACAAGTCATCACAATAATCATCATGAATAGGAGGCATGTTATCATCATAATAAATTTTCTCATCAAAACTTGGGGGACTAAAAATATCATCTTCATCACACATAGCATCCCCAAGCTTGTAGCTTTGCATATCATTAGCATCATGGGTATTCAAAGAATTCATATTAACAACATTTCAATCATGCTCATCATTCAAAGATTTTATGCCAAACATTTCATTGAATTCTTCTTCTATCAATTGAGCACAATTATCAGAATCCTTATTTTCAACAAAGACATGATAAAGACGAATAATATGAGGCAACCTCACTTCCATTTTTTTTGTAGTTTCCTTTAATAAACCAAACTAGTGATAAAACAAGAAACTAAAAGATTCGATTGCAAGATCTAAAGATATACCTTCAAGCACTCACCTCCCCGGCAACGGCGCCAGAAAAGAGCTTGATGTCTACTACACAACTTATTCTTGTAGACTCGTGTTGGGCCTCCAAGCGCAGAGTTTTGTAGGACAGTAGCAATTTTCCCTCAAGTGGATGACCTAAGGTTTATCAATCCGTGGGAGGCGTAGGTTGAAGATGGTATCTCTCAAACAACCCTGCAACCAAATACAAGAAATTTCTTGTGTCCCCAACACACCCAATACAATGGTAAATTGTATAGGTGCACTAGTTCGGCGAAGAGATGGTGATAAAAGTGTAGTATGGATAGCAGATATAGGTTTTTGTAATCTGAAAATATAAAAACAGCAAGGTAGCAAGAAGTAAACGGGCATAAAAACGGTATTGCAATGCTTAGAAAAAAGGCCTAGGGTTCATAATTTCACTAGTGCAATCTCTCAACATTGTTGACATAGTTGAATCATATGTAAATCCCTCACGTGCGACAAAGAGTTCACTCCAAAGTCACAAATAGCGGAGAACAAACGCAGAAATTGTTGTAGGGTACGAAACCACCTCAAAGTTATCCTTCCCGATCAATCTTATGAGCCCTAGAGTTCGTACTAGAATAACACCTTAAGATACACATCAACCAAAACCCTAATGTCACCTAGGCACTCCAATGTCACCACGAGTACCCGCGGGTTTGATTATATGATATGCATCACACAATCTCAGATTCATCTATTCAAACCAACACAAAGAACTTCAAAGAGTGCCCCAAAGTTTCTACCGAAAAGTCAAGACGAAAACGTGTGCCAACCCTTATGCATAAATCCCCAAGGTCACGGAACCCGCAAGTTGATCACCAAAACATACATCAATTGACTCAAGTGAATATCTCATTGTCACCACAGATATTCATATGCAAGACATACATCAAGTGTTCTCAAATCCTTAAAGACTCAATCTGATAAGAAAACTTCAAAAGGGAAAACTCAATTCATCACAAGAAGATAGAGAGGGGAAAACTCCATATGATTCATCTATATCAACAAAGCTCGCAATACATCAAGATCGTGCCATCTCAAGAACACGAGAAAGAGAGATCAAACACATAGCTACTGGTACAAACCCTCTGCCCCGAGGGTGAACTACTCCCTCCTCGTCATGGAGACCGCCGGGATGATGAAGATGGCCTCCGGTGATGCCTTCCCCCCCTCCTGGGATCTCTCTGGTACAGAGGCTTGCGGCGGCGTAAAAACTCATCTAGGTTAACTTTCGGGGGTTTCTGAATATATATGATTTTTCAGTGTTGGAATCACGCGAAACGGAGCCACGTGGGGCCCCACGAGGTACCAGGGCGCGCCTGGGGGGGGGGGGGGGCTGGCGCGCCCTGGTGCCTCGTGAGCACTGGGTGGCCCCCCTCCAGTGGGTCTTGGTGCCAATATTTTTTATTTGTCCAATAAAAAATCTCCAAAATGTTTTAGCTCATTTGGAAAACTTTCATTTCTGCACAAAAAACAACACCACGGTAGTTCTGCTGAAAACAGCGTCAGTCCGTGTTAGTTCTAATCAAATCATAGCAAAACCATATAGAATTGTTATAAATATGGCATGAATACTTCATAAATTATAGATACATTGGAGACGTATCAACCCTTTGCTGCCAAACGAACACTGCAGCAAAAATTTCTTACCCGAGGCGATTTGCTCCACTTGCTGGAACAACTCGCGGTCAGCTCGGGCCGAGGTCTTGAGCTCAGAGTGGGCACGTTGAAGCTTCTCGAGCTCCTCCTTCATTCGTTACCCCTCCTCCTGAAGCTTGTCGCGTGCTTCGAACACGCCCTTCAGGGTCTCCTCGACCTCCAGCACCCGTGCTTGGTGCTTCTCCCCGGCTGCCTTCTCGGCGGCCGGGCCTTCTCGGCCGCGGCGGCAGCAGCCTCCTGCTGCCGCACCTCCTTCTGAACCCTTTCGAGCTCGGCCTTGAGTGTCTCCAACTCTGCTAACGCTGCTGTTGTCACAACAGTTCGGCCTTAGTTATTTTCTTTAACAAAACACATTATACCCAAAGTACAGGGCAAGTTTGCACTTCCTTACCTTGAGACTGCTCGAGTTTCCGGTTCATCTCCGCCATCTCCTCGGAGACGGAGTCCGGAACTGAGGTCGAAACCTGGAACAAAAACAGATCCTTATTACAAAGAGAACAGTTAAGATTACTAAAAAGTCCCGAGATGGCTGCCTCAAGCGGCGCCCGGGGGGCTACTCAACGGGCTCCTACTTAATCAAACGACCCCGATGCCGGTCTCTTGAAACCAACTTCGGGCTCGGGGGCTACTCACTCACTAACCCGTTTAGCAGGCTGTACTCTTATGTCCTCGGACAAAGCCATAACTCAAAGAAGCTCAAATAAACAAAGTAGGCTGGTTGCGCAGATAAAAAGCGTACCTTGAAACCTGCTATGAGGTTCTTGAAAACCTCATGCAGGCCGACCCCTGCGGACCGGTAGCCTTGCAGCGCCGCGCCTATTAAGGCACGGTGCTCCTCCTTGATGGAGGAGCCCTTCAGGGCGTCCTCCATCTCCTCGGTCCACCCCGCGCCAACCCGTCCTTGGGCAGTTGGCTGGGGTGCAGGGATGACCTCGGATGCATCCACTCGGGCAGCCTCCACCTGGAGTGGCGGAGCCGAGGTAGACGCCGGCTGGGCCGATGACTGGCCCAGCCCTTCTTCGATGACCACGGGGTGCTCCTTCCCCGGGTCTTGTTGGACCGAGGTATCGACCTCGGCCATGATCGCCACCTCGTCGGTCCCCACCGTGTTGACATCGGGGACCAAGGTGGATGTTGCCTCTCCCAGCCCATCATGCGTCGGGGAAGGAGCGGCGGGCTCAAGGCCGCGGTCCTCCCCTTCCTTGCGGATCTTGTCCTTGGCCAGCTTCATGAGCTTCGTCCACATGGCGGCCAAGGTGGAGCGGAAGAAGGTGGTGATGGTGTCCATGTCCTCGGGCTTTTGTGCCCACATCGGGGTATCTCGAAGTTGAAGAGGGAGTATGCGGCGGTTGAGCATGACGTTTATGACGTTGGCAAGCTCAACCTTCCCCGTGGTGGACCACCACAACATCCTGTCGATCAAGGTCTCCACCTCTTATGGGTTCCCCCAGGCGACGCCCTTCTCTTTCCAGGATTTGAGCTTCTTGGGAGGCCCGGCTGAGAAGGCCGGGACCTCGGTCTGACCAGGGGCGAGAGGTTCAGTGATGTAAAACCACTCCCTCTACCACTCCTTCACCGTGTTGATGAAGGTGCCTTTGAACTAGGTAGCCCCCTGGTTCTTGCTAATCATGGCTCCCCCGCACTCCGCGAGATCCGAGCCGCTGGACTTCGGCTTAATCCCGAAGAGCTTCAGCCATAAGCCGAAGTGTGGCTCGCAGCGGAGGAAAGCCTCGCAGACTGTGATGAAGGCGGCGAGGTGGAGAACGGAGTTGGGGGCCATGTGGTGGAAGTCCAGCCCATAGTAGAACATTACCCCGCACACGAAAGGGTGTAGCGGGAACCCCAGGCCTCGGATAAGGTGGGGGACAAAGACTACCCGCTCCCCGACGTTGGGAGTAGGCACCAGCTGGCCAGCCGCCGGAGCGCGGGCGACGGTTGCAGGGCTCAGGTACCCAACGTCGCGCAGCTCCGAGATGGTCACGGCCGTCACTACAGAGCCGCCCCAGTGCCCCTTGAGGGTATCGGCCATGGCTGGTGGTGGAGGTTGGACTCACTAAAGGGAAAAGTGGGCAGGATGGATCTGAGCGCTGGAGCTAGACGAAGCAGTACAAGGGAAGAATGGGAGCGTGGTCGATTGCGCTGTCCATCTTTTTGCTCTTATAAGCCTGTGAAAGGCCAAGAGCCCCCCTTACTGCGCTGATAAACTCGCTATTCCCATCAAAATTGCCGTTCAGCATATGGGGGGAAACAAAATCTTGATGATATCCCTAAGAAAACGGGCACGATCTCTGCCTCGAGGGAACGTGCCAGTAAAAAGTTGCCTTGAACCGCGATTTATGGGGGGGGATGTAGTAACTGCTCGACCTGTCATGGGACGAACCTCTTCGATAAAGTTGTCAGGCCGGATTGGACCATTCATACCTGAACAACGAGCCTTCGAGGCTAAGATATCTACCCACTTCGGGCAGGGTACAAGCTCGGTTGGACTATGGATGTCAATACTCCATTAAGAGAATCCGAAATGTAAAGTGGAACTCGTCTGTCAAGCCAAGGACTCCGGATCCGAAGTGATGTTTGTTGAAAGTCGTCCTCGGCGTAGAAGACCAATTCGGGGGCTACTGACGTTGTCCTGGATTAGGGGGTGCCAACCTAGCCGACCCGTCTCCTCGGTTGGGCCGATGTGCCCTCGTACGTGATCAAGATGGACTCCGGAGGCCGCACACGAGAGACGTGATCGAGGCTGTCTCTACCAAAGACTTGTAGTACACTCCAAGATTTTTCCAGCCGCCTTACTCCTAGATACCGACCTTGTAACCCTAGATGCCCTCTCTGGCGTGTATATAAGCCATAGGGTTTAGCCCGTAGGGGACATCAACGCAATATCGCTCACCTAGCCCTAGAAGTTAGACACATATTACGATCTCGAGGTAGATCAACTCTGTACTTGATACATCTCCATCAATATAAACAGAAGCATGCCGTATGGTTTTACCTCCATCGAGAGGGCCCGAACGTGGGTAAACATCATCTCCCTCGTCTCTGTTACCACCGATCCGAGATCCACAACTCGGGACCCCCAACCCCGAGGTCTGCTGGTTTTTACACCAACAGGGAGGCTTGTTCGAGTAAGAACAGCACCCAAGCACCGGTCCACCCACATATCAAATTATCAAAGTAACGAACGCAAATTAAATAAACATGATGAAAGTGACTAGATGAATTCCCATGTGTCCTCGAGAACGCTTTGCTTACTATAAGAAACCGTTCAGGCCTGTCCTTTGCTATAAAAAGGATTGGGCTACCTTGCTGCACCTTTGTTACTATTGCCACTTGTTGCTCGTTACAAATTACCTTGCTATCAAACTATCTGTTACCGATAATTTCAGTGCTTGCAGAGAATACCTTGCTGAAAACCGCTTGTCATTTCCTTCTGCTCCTCGTTGGGTTCGACACTCATACATATCGAAAGGACTATGATTGATCCCCTATACTTGTGGGCCATCAAGACTCTTCTGGCGCTGTTGCCGGGGAGTGAAGCACCTTTGGTGAGTGGAATTTGGTAAGGAAACATTTATATTACGTGCTGAAATTTACCGTCACTTGTCACTATGGAAAGTAATCCTTTGAGGGGTTTGTTCGGGGTATCTTCACCTCGACTGGAAGCAATTAGAGTTGCCCCTCAACCTACTGCACCTACTGATATTATTTATTATGAGATTCCTTCAAGTATGATAGAGAAACTGCTAGCTAATACTTATGCAGGAGATGGAACAATACATCCCGATATGCACTTAATCTATGTGGATGAAATTTGTGGATTGTTTAAGCTTGCAGGTTTATCCGAGGATGGAGTTAAGAAGAAGGTTTTCCCTTTATCTTTGGAGGGAAAAGGATTGACATGGTTTAGGCTATGTGATGATATTGGAACGTGCGACTGGAACCGATTGAAATTAGAATTTCATCAGAAGTTTTATCCTATGCATCTGGTTCATCGTGATCGGAATTATATATATAATTTTTGGCCTCATGAAGGAGAAAGTATCGCTCAAGCTTGGGGGAGGCTTAAGTACATGATGTAGACATGCCCCAATCATGACCTCTCAAGAGAAATTATCATACAAAATTTTTATGCTCGGCTTTCTCATAATGATCAATCCATGCTTGATTCTTCTTCTACCGGTGCCTTTATGAAGAAAACTATTGAATTCAAATGGGGTCTTCTGGAAAGAATTAAACGCAACTCTGAAGATTGGGAACTCGACAAAGGTAAAGAGTCAGGTATAAAACTTGAGTTTGATTGTGTTAACTCTTTTATGGAAACATATACTTTTCATAAGTTTAGTGCTAAATATGGACTTGACTCTGAGATAGTAGCCTCCTTTTGTGAATCATTTGCTACTCATGTTGATCTCCCTAAGGAGAAGTGGTTTAAATATCATCCCCCTATTAAAGAAAAGATTGAGGAACCCGTTATAGTTAAAGATGAAACTATCATTTACAATGTTGATCCAGTTGTGCCTACTGCTTACATTGAGAAACCTCCTTTCCCTGTTAGAATTAAGGAACATGCTAAAGTTTCAACTGTGGTTAACAAACATAATATTAGAACACCTAGACCCTCTGAACAAATTAAAGTTGAACCTAATATTGCTATGGTTAAAGATCTCTTGGTCGATACCATTGAAGGGCATGTTATTTACTTCTGTAATGAAGCAACTAGGATTGCTAAACCTGACCCTAAAGATAAGAATAAGCCTGTTGTTGGCATGCCTGTTGTCTCTGTTAAAATACGATATCATCGTTATCATGGTTTATGTGATTTGGGTGCTAGTGTGAGTGCTATACCTTTTACCTTATATCATGAAATTATGAATGAAATTGCACCTGCTGAGATAGAAGACATTGATGTTACTATTAATCTTGCGAATAGAGATACTATTTCACCACTTGGGATTTTAGAGATGTTGAAGTCTTGTGTGGAAAGATAAAATACCCTACTGATTTTCTAGTTCTTGGTTCTCCACAAGATGATTTTTGTCCCATTATATTTGGTAGACCTTTCTTGAATACAGTTAATGCTAAGATTGATTGCAATAAGGAAACTGTCAGTGTTAACTTTGGTGATGTATCTCATGAGTTTAATTTCTCTAAATTCCATAGACAACCTTATGATAAAGAATTGTCTAATAAAGATAAAATTATTTGTCTTGCTTCTATTGCCGTGCCTCCTACTGGTCCGTTAGAACAATATTTGTTAGACCATGAAAATGATATGCATATGAATGAAAGAAATGAAATAGATAAGATATTCTTTGATCAAGCACCTATCCTTAAACATAATTTGCCGGTTGAAACTCTCAGAGGTCCTCCTCCACCAAAGGGTGATCCCGTGTTTGAACTTAACAAATTACCTGATACATTGAAATACACGTATCTAGATGAAAAGAAGATATATCCTGTCATTATCAATGCTAACCTTTCAGAGCATGAAGAAAAGAGATTACTTAAAACTCTGAGGAAGCACCGTGCTGCTATTGAATATACTCTTGATGATCTTAAGGGCATTAGTCCCACTCTATGTCAGCACAAGATTAATATGGAGCCTGATGCTAAACCAGTTGTTGATCACCAACGACGGTTGAATCCTAAAATGAAGGATGTGGTAAGAACTAAAATATTAAAGCTTCTGGAAGCAGGTATAATTTATCCCATAGCTGATAGTAGATGGGTAAGTCCTATTCATTGTGTTCCTAAGAAAGATGGTATAACCGTTGTTCCTAATGATAAAAATGAACTCATTCCACAAAGAATTGTAACTGGCTATAGGATGGTAATTGATTTCAGGAAATTAAACAAAGCTACTAGGAAAGATAATTACCCCTTGCCTTTTATTGATCAAATGTTAGAAAGATTGTCTAAGCACACACACTTTTGTTTCCTTGATGGATATTCTGGTTTCTCACAAATACCTATGTCAAAAGAAGATCAAGAGAAAACTACTTTTACTTGTCCTTTTGGAACTTATGCTTATAGACGTATGCCTTTAGGTTTATGCAATGCACCTGCTACCTTTCAAAGATGTATGACTACTATATTCTCTGATTTTTGTGAAAAGATTGTTGAGGTTTTCATGGATGATTTTTCCATTTACGGGACTTCTTTTGATGATTCCTTAAGCAACCTTGATCAAGTTTTGCAGAGATGTGAAGAAACTAATCTTGTCTTGAATTGGGAGAAGTGCCACTTTATGGTGAACGAAGGTATAGTACTTGGGCATAAAATTTCCGAATGAGGTATTGAAGTAGATAAATATAAAGTTGATGCAATTGAGAAAATGCCATGTCCTAAAGATATTAAAGGTATAAGAAGTTTCCTTGGTCATGCTGGTTTCTATACGAGATTTATTAAAGACTTCTCTAAATTTTCTAGGCCTCTTACTAATATTTTGCAAAAATATGTTCCATTTGTTTTTTATGATGATTGCGTAGAAGTCTTTGAAATACTTAAGAAAGCCTTAATCTCTGCACCCATTGTTCAACCACCTGATTGGAACCTACCATTTGAGATTATGTGTGATGCTAGTGATTATGCTGTTGGTGCTGTTCTAGAACAAAGAGTTGATAAGAAATTGAATGTTTTTCATTATGCTAGTAAAACTCTAGACAGTGCTCAAAGAAATGATGCTACTACTGAGAAAGAATTTTTAGCGGTTGTGTTTGCATGTGATAAATTCAGATCCTATATCGTTGATTCTAAAGTAACTGTTCACACCGATCATGCTGCTATTAAATACCTTATGGAAAAGAAAGATGCTAAGCCTAGGTTCATTAGGTGGGTTCTTTTTCTACAAGAATTTGACTTACATATTATTGATAGAAAGGGAGTTTAGAATCCCGTAGCTAATAATTTGTCTAGAATGGAAAATGTTCTTGATGACCCACTACCTATTGATGATAGTTTCCCAGATGAACAATTAGCTGTTATAAATGCTTCTCATAATACTCGTTGGTATGCAGATGTAACACCCCGATAATCATGCTACAGTGAACCCATGCTAATGATGCCATGTCATCAAGTTTGACTAAACCAAATTGCCATTTGAGAAAAATCAAAGTCAAATTCAAATTTAAAATACAAGTCAAATTATTATTTCTCCAAACAGAGAAACAAAAATGTTGAGATGTTGCAAATAATCCCGAAGTAATTTTCATGGTGAACCCGACCTCTTTTGAATTCCCAAAATACCCCTGGATATTAAAATAGTGGCCCCACAACACTTATTCAATCCTTTTAAATGCAAGCATAATTCAAATGGACTGAAATAATCCTCAAACTTTTTGTGGCAGTGTAGAATAATGCAAGGTAATTATGTGGCCAAGTTTCACATTTTACAACATTTAAATTGGCCATTTCATAATAAACAATTATTTAGCTAATTCCAAATAACATGAAGCTTTGTGTGTGGCCTCAAAATGATGCCTTGTATTTATATGCCAAGTCTCACGTCTAGCAAAAATCGTCTGCTAGCTAAACTAATTAGAAAACAGCAAATAAAATAATAGCAGAAATAGATAAAAGAAAGAAAAGAGGAAAACCCACTGTGACTCGTCCTATTGCTATAGTGCCGGCCCAGCCCACTCGCACAGTCGTCTTCTACCTGCTCCCAGTGCGTGTCGGCACTGAACTCACCGGCGCGCGACGCCCCAGCCACTGGCCTCCACGGCGACGGAGTAGATGACCGAGGGGATAAGGCCGAGCCCCCTCGAGCCCCTGGCCTCCCCCCTGCTCACTTCCCCTTCCTCCCTCGCTCCTCTGCTCGCATTCGAGCGTGCCCGTCGGCGCTATTCGCTGCCACCGCGACCACCGCCGTTCCCATGCTCTTCTGCCTTGTCCCCGAGCTCCGCAACGAAGCACTCGTCCCCTCCATCGAGTCACACGAGCTCAAACGCCCTGCAACGTCGTCGCCATCGCCGTCTTCGAGCTTCGGTCGCCGAGATCGCCACCGTCGATTCGTCGCCACCGAGCCCTCCTCGAGCACACCCGGCTTCTCTCCGAGTCCGCTGTGAGCCTCGCCATTCTTCCCCTCTCTTTTCGCTGTCGAACGCGCCGCCTAGCCATTTCCCGCTGGAGCCGTGAGCTCCTAGCCGCCGGCCTTGACACCGTCGTGGCCACAGCCGTTGCGGCTCGTAGGCGAGCACCCCAGCGTGCTCAGCGAGCTTCCAGGAGCTCAGAGCCACCACCGTCTTCCCCTCCCGTGGCCCCTAGCGTCGAGCCCGAGTTCGCCCAAACTCTGGCCACCGCGCGTTTGGACGTCGCCGTCGATTTAGGCCGTCCCCGACGAAGCCATCTGCACCGCTGGATGCGCGCGAGCGGCCGCCCTCGAGCGGGCCCTTCTACGCCTTGAATGGCCGCCGGAGCACCGTTTCCGGCTATCGCCGCCGCCCTTGTAGCTCATCGCCAGTGTGAACCACGCGCGTGCGGTTAAAACTGGCCGGCTGGCCACTGTATGTGGGCCCCGGCGCTAACTACGGTGGTTTGCACTAAACTAACCCCCCTAACCCCACTGACATCGGGCCCCACTGCTTCTAATCCTCTTAATTAGATTAATTAAATCTCTGTTAAAGCAACAGTCTATGACATGTGGGCCCTCTCTGTTAAATATAGGTTTTATAAAACATGTGTCAATGACAACTGGGCCCCATCTGTCAGTTTGACCAGGTCAATAGTCAACCCAGTTGACTGCTGACTGGGCAGTTGACAAGTCAATTGGGCCCCCTGGCCCCACCTGTCATCCACTGTGGCTAGCCCACAGTGGGTGTAAAAGGTATTTTACTACTCTGGATAATTCGAATTAATAATAAATCAGGAATTTCAGAAAATTGTTTAAAACTTCGGAAATTCGTAGAAATTCAACCGTAACTCCGATGAAAAAGTTTTCTATATGAAAGTTGATCAGAAAAATCCAACGAATCCAAATATGTTATCTGCATGCATTTTACAACCCTCTACGTAGGAGAACCTGTAACTTTAGGCCTGTTTTTGGCAGATGAATAGTGCCTGAATACCGGATAATAGTTCCAGCTTAATTCCTAGGTTAACTAAAATTGCTTAAATAGGCATTAGGTCACCCCTGCATTGCATATTGCCATGTCATGCTCTGTGAGTGCATTTGTTTGCTTTATATTTATTGTTTCTTCGCCGTCTTCTCTCCGATAGACCCCAAGATCGACGCTGCTCCCGAGTACGACTACGTCACCGACGACCCTTCTTCCTTTTCAGAAGAGCTTCCAGGCAAGCAAACCCCCTTGATCATTCCTATATCACCTATTCCTTCTTCCCCGTGCTTGCATTAGAATTTGCTACCGTATTTGATTGCTCCTATTCTGATGCATAGCCTGGTTTTGTAACTGCTGTTGATACTTTACCTATTGTCCTAAATGCTTAGTATAGGCTGGTTAGTGATCCATCAGTGGCCCCGCACCCTTGTCCGTGTTGCCATGCTTTGCTTCCGGATGTTTCGATCAACGTGATCGATGTGCAGAGACCGACACAGCACCGCACACCCCCCTTAGTTGTACGACTCTACAGAGCTACTATCGAGTGCCGAGGGTGATACCTCCTACCTCACTCCTGATGGTAACTCTGTAGCGTAGCTAGTCGGATGTGGGTTACCGAGGGTGATTCCTCTTTCACCACCTCCGATGACGCCTCTGTCGTGCAGCCCCTCAAGTGTGAACCCCTCGAGGGTGATTCCTCCAAGTTCACCTTGACGGTTACATCGAGTGGGAATCCATCGAGGGTGATTCCTCGGATTCCCCATGATGTTATGGACACACGAGTACTTTGACCTTCACCTCAGACCTTTGTTAAAGACGGGTCGGCTCCAAGAGCACCCGCGAGATAATGATTGAAGTCGGGTCGACCACAAGGGTACCCGCGAGAGAGTCCTGTGGCGGCTGGCTGTTAGCGGTACCACCCAGGATGTGGTGGTAGCTCGGGACTTGTCCCGACAGCCGACACGGAACTTACACTGTAGTCGGAGCGACAGGGCAGGCGGAGACTACCTAGGAGAGTGGTGGGCCTAATCCCTAGTTGTGGTCCAAGAGATACCTAGTCGGAATGGCCGAAGCACTGGTCGTCTCCGCGAGCTCCTAATAATTCACTAACGGATTTGGGTATTTGATCTGAGTTGGCCGCTGGCCTATACGCACTACCACCACACGGGATAATGGTTTAATGGGGCCCTCAGTGCCGTATGTATCAGCCGAAAGCTCTGTCAGACGTCCAGTTCAGCATTGTGGCACGGTCGGGTCGTGCCATCTAGGAGAGGGATGGCGCTGGTATTCACCCTGCTCGCAATGACCCGGAGTGCAAAGGGTGATGGGCCCAAGGCCCCTGAGCACTTAGGATGTAGACTGGCAGGGACGTCTCTGCGGAGCCTAGGTAGGACTACGTCGTGTCGATCAGCCGAGGCCGGGCAAGACCCAAAAAAGTGTGTCCGGCCAGAGTTAATCGAGCGTGTTGGGTAACAGTAGTGCACCCCTGCAGGGAAGTTATGTATTCAAATAGCCATGTCCACGGTAACAGGACGCTCAGTGTTGTATACCGATCTACTACAACTTGAACTGGATACTTGTGATACTAAACTGAAATGATATCTCCGGGATCGCTTTCTCGCAGGGAGTCGAGGAAGGATCTCTAGGCTTTGCTACTACATACTCATTGCTTTCTTATATGCTGCTAATCTGCACTCTTCTAATGCTGCAAGACGTTGCAAGATGCTAGTCTTCGATAGGCTAGGCCTTCCCCTCTGTTCTGGCAATTCTGCAGTTTAGTCCATAGATACAACCCCTTCATTTGATACCAATGCATACTTAGTATAGTTCTGATGTAAGTCTTGCGAGTACTTTGGATGAGTACTCACGGTTGCTTTGCTACCTCTTTTTCCCCATACCCGATTGGTGCGATCAGATGACGGAGCCCCGGAGCCAGATGATCCCGTCGACGACTACTACTACCCCGACGGAGCCTACTACTACGTGGAGACCGACGACCAGGAGTAGTTTAGGAGGCTCCCAGGCAGGAGGCCTGCGCCTTTTCGATCTAGTTGTCGTTGTTATGCTCAGCCTTCTTAAGGCAGCTTTGTCTAATTATGTCTGTACTCAGATACTGACGCTTTCGCTGACTCTTGTGTAACTCGAGCTTATGTATTCGAGCCCTCGAGGCCCCTGGCTTGTAATATAAAGCTTTGTATTATTTTATTTTGTGTCTAGAGTTGTGTAGTGATATCTTCCCATGAGTCCCTGGGCTTGATCATGCGCATTTGTGTGTATGATTAGTGCACGGTCGGGCCGGGGGCGTCACATCAGACTATGCTAATTACATTGTTGCTAAATATATACCACGTAGTTTCACATACCAACAAAAGAAAAAGTTCTTCTTTGATTTAAGACATTACTTTTGGGATGACCCACATCTTTGTAAAGAAGGAGTAGATGGTGTTATTAGACGTTGTGTACCTGAGCATGAACAGGAACAGATCCTACGGAAGTGTCATTCCGAGGCATACGGAGGACACTATGCTGGAGATAGAACCGCACATAAGGTATTACAATCTGGTTTTTATTGGCCTACTCTCTTCAAGGATGCACGTAAGTTCATCTTATCTTGTGATGAATGTCAAAGAATTGGTAATATTGGTAGACGTCAGGAAATGCCTATGAACTATTCACTTGTTATTGAACCATTTGATGTTTGGGGATTTGATTATATGGGACCTTTTCCTTCCTCTAATGGGTATACACATATTCTAGTTGTTGTTGATTATGTTACTAAGTAGGTAGAAGCAATTCCAACTAGTAGTGCTGATCATAACACATCTATTAAAATGCTTAAAGAAGTTATTTTCCTGAGGTTTGGAGTCTCTAGATATTTAATAACTGATGGTGGTTCACATTTTATTCATGGTGCTTTCCGTAAACTTCTTGCTAAATATGATGTTAACCATATAATTGCATCTCCTTATCATCCTCAGTCTAGTGGTCAAGTTGAATTGAGCAATAGAAAAATCAAATTAATTTTGCAAAAGACCGTTAATAGATCTAGAAATAATTGGTCTAAGAAACTTGATGATGCATTGTGGGCTTATAGAACTGCTTATAAGAATCCTATGGGTATGTCTCCATATAAAATGGTTTATGGAAAAGCATGTCATTTACCTCTTGAGTTAGAACATAAAGCATATTGGGCAATTAAAGAACTTAACTATGACTTCAAACTTGCTGGTGAAAAGAGGTTATTTGATATTAGCTCGTTAGATGAGTAGAGACCCAAGCTTATGAAAAAGCCAAGTTGTTTAAAGAAAAAGTTAAAAAATATGGCATGGTAAAAGAATTCAAAAACGGGAATTCAAAGTAGGAGAATATGTTCTATTGTACAACTCTCGTTTCAGATTCTTTGCAGGAAAACTTCTTTCTAAATGGGAAGGACCGTATATCATCGAAGAAGTTTATCGTTCCGGAGCTATCAAGATCAACAACTCCGAAGGCACCAATCTGAGAGTGGTCAATGGAGAAAGAATTAAGCATTATATCTTAGGTACACCTATTAATGTTGAAACTAACATTGTTCAAACTAAGACACCGGAGGAACACATAGAAGAGACCTTCCGGAACACTCCAGAACCCTGAAAAAGAGTAGGTATGTGATACGGTAAGTAAACCGACTCCAAAAATTCCATAAAAATATTTTCTGTCCGTTTTGGAATATTATCAAAAATACCAAAATAAGACGCAGCCGAGGGGACCCACGAGCTGCCCACAAGGCAGATGGGCGCGCCCACCCCCTGGGCGCGCCCATGTGGCTTGTGGGCCCCTCGTGTGCCTTCCCGACTCCGTTTTCTTCTGGAATACTTGTTTTGCAAGATAACAATTCTTTATATATAATCCCGGATGTTTTGACCACCGTATCACAGAAATCTCCTCTGTCTTTGTTTCGTGCTATTTTTTTGATAGATCTAGATCGCCATGGCTCCACCAAGCTCTTCCAAGGACAAGTTCTACGAGAAGGTCATCAACCCTTACCTACCAGGTGTGATGAAACACCCTCAAGCCATTGAGATGCATGAGGGGGTGCTTCACATCCGGGATGTTCAAGGACCTAAGAAGACCGGAAGCATGGAGGCCAGGCTTGAAGCAGTGGAGCAGGAAATCTTCAAGTGCCAAGGGATGGTGGAACGTGGACTTAACTCCAATCACTCCATGGTCATGGAATTCACCCATTAGCACAAGGTGGATGGCAAAGAGATTCGAGACGCCATCTTCAAGCTCAATTATCAAATTGACTATCTTCAGGCCCAAGTCTATGATCTCCCAAATCAAAATTTTGTGTATGAGACCAAATTTAAAGGTATGAGTTTAGCTGCAAGTTTCAGGACCCCGGAGACTTGTTCATCCTTTTATGATGGGGAACCTATGCCGTGGAAGACGGAGGACAAGCCCATTACCTCATCATCACCATCATCGCCGAAGAAAGAAACTTGAGTACACGGGTATGGGCACCACCCTAGGCTTGTGCCAAGCTTGGGGGAGGTGCCCCGGTATCGTATCACCATCACTTTTATTATCTTTACCTATTTTAGTTTGATCTTACTTATTTCGTGATTTAGAAGAATAAAAGTCTAGTACGATCTATCTTCGAGTGCTAGTTTCGTGATCTATCTATCTATGTAATTGAGTTGAGAGTTATATAATAAAGAGTAGTTTGAGTTTTGCTTCTTTACTTTTATGTTTCAAGCTTAGCAATGAAAATAATAAAAAGATCATATGCTAGTCGCATGGAAAGTAATGACTTTACATAAAGAAAAGTATAAGTGATAAATTTGTTGGAAGTTAACAAACATAGTATTGGTCAATGATGCAATTCATGAAAAATTAGTAAGGGAAGAGAAGATTCACATATAAATATACTATCTTGGACATCTTTTATGATTGTGAGGCCCCATTAAATAGTATATGTCAAATTGTTGACGTTGGACAAGGAAGACAACGTAATGAGTTATGCTTGCTTATATTCACATAGAAGTTATATTGTCATGGATCCTCCAACATGTGGGGCTTGCTCAACACCTTTGCTAGCCAAAAATCCGCACCAAGTAGAGATACTACTTGTGCATCCAAAACCCTTAAACCCAGTTTCATGCCATGAGAGTCCACTATATCTACCTATGGATTTAATAAGATCCTTCAAGTAAGTTGTCATCGGTGCATAAAGCAATACAAATTGCTCCTAAATATGTATGATCTTTTATTGTAAGGAAAAATAAGATTTGTACGATCTTGTGATGGTAAAGAAATAAAAGCGACGGACTCCATAATAAAGGTTGCTATCACAAGGGGCAATATAAAGTGACGTTCCTTTACATTAATAGCTTGCACATCCAAAAATAAAAAGCGCATGACAACCTTTGCTTCCCTCTGCGAAGGGCCTATCTTTTACTTTTATGTATTTCCTTGTCATGCAAGAGTCAATAGTGTTCTTCTCTATTCCTTTTTAATTTTTCTCTTTGCAAGCGTCATGTGTTGGGGAAGATCTAGGCATATATATCCAGTTGGATATGAGTGATCATGAGTTATTATTGTTGACATTACCCTTGAGGTAAATGAGTTGGGAGGCAAAATTATAAGCCCCTATCTTTCTATGTGTCTGACTGAAACTTTTGCTCCATATATATGTCGTGAGTGTCAGCAATTATAGAAGATTAAATGATGGTTGAGTATGTGGACTTGCTAAACAAAAGCTCCTACATGAGACCCTTCCTGAAAATATGATGAATTGTAATTGCCTTGTTGACTAAGAACATAGTTGGTTAGTTCTCAAGAAAGTTTATGCTTTATACTTCGTTATTGTGATGAATTGTTACTTGCTCATGAGAACTTTTTATGTTAATATATTGCTGCTATGATAATGATCATGATGCTACTATGCCCGTGTTTTATTTTTATCGACACCTCTCTCTCTAAACATGTGGTCATGATAATCGATATCGGCTTTCGCTTGATGAAAAGCGAGGTCTAAGCTTGGGGGAGTTGATACGTCCATTTTGCATCATGATTTCCTACTATTATTGATAATGTTTTTGACAATTATAACACTTTGTGATGTGATACGTCTCCAACGTATCTATAATTTTTGATTGTTCCATGCTGTTATATTATCAATCTTGGATGTTTTTATAATCATTTACAGCAATTATATATCATTTTTGGAGACTAACCTATTAACTTAGTGCCCAGTGCCAGTTGCTGTTTTCTGCCCTGTTTTTGTTTTACAAGAAATCAATACCAAACCAAGTCCAAATGCCACGAAACTTTTTGGAGATTTTTTATTGGACAAGATAAACACTAGAAGCTTTGGGAGAGCGCCAGAAGACCCAGGAGGTGGCCACGAGCCACCAGGGCGCGCCTGGGGGGGGGGGGCAGGCGCACCCTGGTGCCTTGTGGGCCCCCCTTTGCTTCGTTTAACCTAATTCCACCACTATAAATTCAGGAAAAATCAGAAACCCTCAGGGGAGTCCACGAAATACTTTTTCCGCCGCCGCAAGTTTCTGTTCCAGAGAGATCCCATCTGGGGTCCTTCTCCAGTAATCTGCCGGAGGGGGAATCGATCACGGAGGGGTTCTACATCAACCTTGCTGCCCTTCCGATGATGCGTGAGTAGTTTACCACAGACCTTCGGGTCCATAGGCAGTAGCTAGATGGCTTCTTCTCTCTTTTTGATCTTCAATACAATGTTCTCCTCGATGTTCTTGGAGTTCTATCTGATGTAATCACTTTTTGCGGTGTGTTTGTTGGGATCCGATGAATTGTGAGCTTATGATTAGATTATCCATGAATATTATTTGAGTCTTTGCTACACTCTTTTATGCATGATTATTATACCCTCGTATTTCTTCTCCGATCTATTGATTTGGTTTGGCCAACTAGATTGATTTATCTTGCCATGGGAAGAGGTGCTTTGTAATGGGTTCGATCTTGCGGTGTTCAATCCCAGTGACAGAAATGGACATGACACGTATGTATCGTTGCTATTAAGGGTAAAAAGATGGGGTTTATTCATACGTGAGTTTATCTTGTCTACATCATGTCATCGTTCTTAAGGCGTTACTCCGTTCTTTATGGACTTAATACACTAGATGCATGCTGGATAGCGGTCGATGTGTGGAGTAATAGTAGTAGATGCAGGCAGGAGTCGGTCTACTTGTATTGGACGCGATGCCTATATACCTTATCATTGCCTTGGATATCGTCATGATTATTTGCTTTTCTATCAATTGCCCAACAGTAATTTGTCTACCCACCGTATGCTATTTTCTCGAGAAGCCTCTAGTGAAACATATGGCCCCCGGGTCTATCTAAATCATATTACTAAAACCCTAAAAATATTGCTGCCATTTTCTTTTATTTATTTTATTTTGTATTTTTTTTCACTCTATCTATCTATCTATCTATCTATCACATACAATTTAATCTTGCAATTTACCGCCGAGAGATTGACAACCTCTCGTTTACGTTGGGTGCAAGGATTTGTTGTTTGTGTGCAGGTGCTGCTAACGAGGTGCTGCGTGATTCTCCTACTGGTTCGATAACCTTGGTTTCATAACTGAGGGAAATACTTATCTCTACTGTGCTGCATCATCCCTTCCTCTTCGGGGAAATACCAACGCAAGCTACAAGTAGCAGGAAGAATTTCTGGCGCCGTTACCGGGGAGACATCATCAACATCTATCAAGTACCTTAGCATAAACTCTCATCTCCTTGAATTTATTTTGTTTGCCATTTGCCTCTCGTTTTCATCTCCCCCACTTCTAAAACGTTTTTCAAAAATAAAAAATATATTTTCCATTTGCCTTTTTCTTGTTTGCTTGCTTGTTTGCTTGCTTGCTTTTATTGCCATGAAAACACAGAAGAACAGAAAGTGAAAGTAAAAATTTAAGATCACTATGGAACCTCATCCACTTGCCAATCTTTTCAAAAGATCCAATTATAATTAACCAATTGCTAGTAATTTGAGTGCTCTTGATTTTCTCTATGAAGTTTTGCTTGAAAATCATGAATTTGAAAACTGTGATGAAGTGTTAGAAGAAGAAATTTATAGTGATTCATGATAGCTCCTTGATTGAAAAGCATGATTGCAATGATGTTACTATAAATTCTATTAATGTGAATTGTGCTAATAATATGCAAAACTACAAGCTTGGGGATGATAATTTTATTATGTCCACTACTTATTGCAATGATCATGATTGGGGTGATAATGCTTTTTATGATCTTGAGAATTTATTTAAGCATCATGATGAATATGATATTGATAATAATGCTTGCAATAATATTGAAAGTGGGTTTGGAGAGGTCTTGACTTTCGTTGATGATAATCCCACTATTTTGAAAGATTATAAAATTTTTATGGATGTGGATCGTGAAGAGAGTATTGTTTATGATAGCTATATCATTGAATTTGAATATGATCCTACATGTAATTATTATGAGAGAGTAAAGTATGGTTGTAGAAATTTTCATGTTACTAAATTACCTCTCTTCATGTTGAGATTGTTATTGTTTCTTTCCTCTTCCTTGCATATGCTAGGTTTTGCTTGTCTAGATAATTTGTTTGCCTATAAAATGCCTATGCATAGGAAGTATGTTAGACTTAAATGTGTTTTTCACATGCTACATGATGCTCTCTTTGTGTTTTGATTATTATCTTTCATGTGAGCATCATTGAAATCTCGAGCCTATCTTAATGGCTATAAAGAAAGAGCTTGTTGGGAGACAACCCAATGAATAAAATAAATTAATGTGTGTTTTTATATTTATGATACTGTTACGAATGTGTTTTTGTGTTTTTAATTAGTGTTTGTGCCAAGTAATACCTTTAGGATGATTTGGAAGATAGTATAATTGATGCTGTTTGGAAAACAGAAAGTTTTGCGTCCAGTGCCCGAATTTTGTTTCTGTACTAGAGCGTCAGAAAAATCTGATTTTTTTACACAGTATTGGTATATGAATTTTCCACGTTGTCCTAATATTTCAGAATTTTTGGAGTTATAAAATATGGCTTTTAAATAGATTGCTACAGACTGTTTTGTTTTTGACAGATTCTGTTTTTGATGTGTTGCTTGCTTGTTTTGATGAAACTATGGATTGTATCGGGGGGTATAAGCCATGGTGAAGTTAGAGTACAGTAGGTATAATGAAAAAATAAAATATGAATGGGTTTGCAACAGTACTTAAAGTAGTGATTTATTTTGTTATACTAACGGATCTCACGAAGGTTTTGTTGAGTTTTGTGTGATTGAAGTTTTCAAGTTTTGGGTGAGATCACGATGGATGAAGGAATAATGAGTAGCAAAATTCTAAGCTTGGGGATGCCCGAGGAACCCCAAGGTAATATTGTAGGAAGACTCAAGCGTCTAAGCTTGGGGATGCCCCGGAAGGCATCCCCTCTTTCTTCTACCAACCATCGGTAATTTTACTTGGAGCTATATTTTTATTCGTCACATGATATGAGTTTTGCTTGGAGCGTCTTGTATTATATGAGTCTTTGCTTTGTTTGCTTTTTAATTTGTCACAATCATCTTTGCTGAACACACCTATCTTGAGAGAGCCACACGATCATCATAATTTGTTAAAAATACTCTATGTGCTTCACTTAAATTTTTTGAGCTAGGCAGTTGCTCTAGTGCTTCACTTAAATCTTTTTGAGCACTGTGGTGGCTATATTTTGAAGAAATAAACTCTCATGATTCACTTATATTATTTTGAGAGTTGATTAAAATTTTGAAGAAATGAATTCTCATGCTTCACTTATATTATTTTGAGAATTGATAAGATTAAAATTTTGGAGAAATGAATTCTCATGCTTCACTTATATTATTTTGAGATTGATAAGATTAAAATTTTGAAGAAATATTTGCACTCTCATGCTTCACTTAAATCTTTTTGAGAGTTGACAATAGTAACGGTAATTTGCACAAGATATGAATTTGGTCCCAAAGTGATGAATATTCAAGAGGGATATAAATAAAAACTTTCATATAGATCATTGGATATGATGAGTGTGATTCCTTCCATTTTGCGATATGGAAATGATAATATGTGAGTCATGTTAGTGAGTAATTGTGGTTTAGTAAGAATATTAGTGTTAAGGTTTGTGATTCCCTATGCATGCACGTTAAGTCAATAATTATGCAATGAAATTATATCCTACTTATGGTGCATTATTCGGTGTTAGTTATGATCAATGCATGTTTATGACCGTTTTCATTTTTTGGTTGGTTGCTTCTCAATCTTTTGCTAGCCTTCATTTGTACTAAGCGGAAATATTGCTTGTGCATCCAAACTCCTTAAACCCAAGTTGTGCCAAATGAGTCCACTATATCTACCTATATGCGGTATTTCAATGCCGTTCCAAGTAAATTTGCGTGTGCCAACTCTAAATTTTCAAAATAATTTTTCCGTTTTGTGTGCCCGTACCGCTCATGAAGCGGCAGGGGGTAGCCATTATTTTCCATGCTAGGTGTGTTATTCTCACGATGAGTGTTTATTCACTTGTCATTGCACGAGAGAATGGTTGGTAATAGGGATGCCCAGTCCCACAATGAAATCAAAAATTAATAAAAACAAAATTCCTTGGAAAGTGTTGGTACGGAGGGCACCCGTGGATACGGCTAGCCATGGATTGTGAAAGAAATGGTGGAAAGGAAATAAACTTTACTTTCTGTTTGGGAACCACCTATGATGTGTCTAGCATGGAAAATATTGGGAATTCTCGGTCGTTTTCGTTAAGAGGAAAAGCATGCCTCTCAAAATATTTTTATCTCTTTAATTTTCGCTTTGAGCTCTGGCACATTAGCACATCTCTGCTTCCCTCTGCGAAGGGCCTATCTATTTACTTTTATGCAATTTTTATTTTGACTTTGAGTCTCCATCTTCTCTTATAAATCACCAACTAGAGAGCAATATTGTCATACTTGTGCATTGTGTGTAGCTAATATTTGAGTGTGTTTCATGAATGGATCAATGATTGAGCATAATGGGCTAGGGATAACTTTCTTTAGCGTTGATATTTTGAAAGACATGGTTGCTTGTTAGCATGCTTGAGTATTTATATTTTCATGTCAAATTATAGACTATTTCTTTGAATCATTCAAGTCCAATGTCCATGCTACAAAAGAAAAGAATATGTGATGAATATGTTAGGCAGCATTCCACATCAAAAATTCTGTTTTTATCATTTACCTACTCGAGGACGAGCAGGAATTAAGCTTGGGGATGCTGATGCGTCTCCAACGTATCTATAATTTTTGATTGTTCCATGCTGTTATATTATCAATCTTGGATGTTTTTATAATCATTTACAGCAATTATATATCATTTTTGGACACTAACCTATTAACTTAGTGCCCAGTGCCAGTTGCTGTTTTCTGCCCTATTTTTGTTTTACAGAAAATCAATACCAAACGAAGTCCAAATGCCACGAAACTTTTTGGAGATTTTTTATTGGACAAGATAAACACTAGAATCTTCGGGAGAGGGCCAGAAGACCCAGGAGGTGGCTACGAGCCACCAGGGCGCGCCTGGGGGGGGCAGGCCCGCCCTGGTGCCTCGTGGGCCCCCTTTGCTCCGTTTGACCTAATTCCACCACTATAAATTCAGGAAAAATCAGAAACCCTCAGGGGAGTCCATAAAATACTTTTTCCGCCGCCGCAAGTTTCTGTTCCAGAGAGATTCCATCTGGGGTCCTTCTCTGGTAATCTGCCGGAGGGGGAATCGATCACGGAGGGGTTCTACATCAACCTTGCTGCCCTTCCGATGATGCGTGAGTAGTTTACCATAGACCTTTGGGTCCATAGGCAGTAGCTAGATGGCTTCTTCTCTCTTTTTGATCTTCAATACAATGTTCTCCTTGATGTTCTTGGAGCTCTATCCGATGTAATCACTTTTTGCGGTGTGTTTGTTGGGATCCTTTGAATTGTGAGTTTATGATTAGATTATCCATGAATATTATTTGTGTCTTTGCTACACTCTTTTATGCATGATTATTATAGCCACGTATTTCTTCTCCGATCTATTGATTTGGTTTGGCCAACTAGATTGATTTATCTTGCCATGGGAAGAGGTGCTTTGTAATGGGTTCGATCTTGCGGTGTTCAATCCCAATGACAGAAAGGGACATGGCACGTATGTATCGTTGCTATTAAGGGTAAAAAGATGGGGTTTATTCATACGTGAGTTTATCTTGTCTACATCATGTCATCGTTCTTAAGGCGTTACTCCATTCTTTATGGACTTAATACACTAGATGCATGCTGGATAGCGGTCGATGTGTGGAGTAATAGTAGTATATGCAGGCAGGAGTCGGTCTACTTGTATTGGACGTGACGCCTATATACATGATCATTGCCTTGGATATCGTCATGATTATTTGCTTTTCTATCAATTGCCCAACAGTAATTTGTCTACCCACCGTATGCTATTTTCTCGAGAGAAGCCTCTAGTGAAACCTATGGCCCCCGGGTCTATCTAAATCATATTACTAAAACCCTAAAAATATTGCTGCCATTTTCTTTTATTTATTTTATTTTGTATTTTTGTTTCAATCAATCTATCTACCACATACAATTTAATCTTGCAATTTACCGCCGAGAGATTGACACCCTCTCGTTTGCGTTGGGTGCAAGGATTTATTGTTTGTGTGCAGGTGCTGCTAACGAGGTGCTGCGTGATTCTGCTACTGGTTCGATAACCTTGGTTTCATAACTGAGGGAAATACTTATCTCTACTGTGCTGCATCATCCCTTCCTCTTCGGGGAAATACCAACGCAAGCTACAAGTAGCATGATGCAATTCTAAAACCTTTTCTCTCTTAATTTGCAAGATCTACATGAAGAGGGAGATTGCCGGCAGCTGGAATTTTGGACCTGAAAAAGCTATATCAGAGATACCTATTCTGCACAACTCCAAATGAGCTGAAATTTCATGGAGAATTAATTTGGAATATATTAAAAATACTGGAGAAAATAAATACCAGAGGGGATCCACCAGCTGCCCACAAGGCACATGGGCGCAACCACCCCCCTAGGCGTGCCCATGTGGCTTGTGGGGCCCCTGGCTGGCCTCCGAGGCCCATCTTCTCCTATATGATGCCATTTTCCCTAGAAAAAATCAAGAGAGGACTTTCGGGACGAAGCGCCGCCGTCTCGAGGCGGAACCTGGGCAGGAGCACGTTTGCTCACTGTCTGAACGATTCCGCCTGTTATACTTCCCTCTGGGAGGGGGAAATCTAAGCCATCGACATCACCAACAACCCTCTCATCGTGGGAGGACCAATCTTCATCAACACCATCTCATCTCAAACCCTAGTTCATCTCTTGTATTCAATCTTTGTCTCAAAACCTCAGATTGGTACCTGTGGTTGCTAGTAGTGTTGATTACATCTTGTTATTGATGCTAGTTGGTTTATTTGGTGGAAGGTTATATATTCAGATCCTTGATGCTATTCAATACCCCTCTGATCTTGAACATGAATATGATTTGTGAGTAGTTACTTTTGTTCTTGAGGACATGGGAGAAGTCTTGTCACAAGTAATCATGTGAATTTGGTATTCGTTCGATATTTTGATGATATGTATGTTGTTGCTTCCCTTAGTGGTGTCATGTGAACGTCGACTACATGACACTTCACCATACTTGGGCCTAAGGGAAGGCATTGTGGAGTAGTAATTAGATGATGGGTTGCTAGAGTGACAGAAGATTAAACCCTAGTTTATGCGCTATTCCGTAAGGGGCTGATTTGGATCCATATGTTTCATGCTATGGTTAGATTTATCTTAATTCTTCTTTCATTGTTGCAGATGCTTGCGAGAGAGGGTAATAATAAGTGGGAGGCTTGTTCAAGTAAGAACAGCACAAAAGCGCCGGTCCACCCACATATCAAATTACCAAAGTAACGAACGCGAATCAAACAAACATGATGAAAGTGACTAGATGAATTCCCATGTGTCCTCGAGGACGCTTTGCTTACTATAAGAAATCGTTATGGCCATTCCTTTGTTATAAAAAGGATTGGGCTACCTTGCTGCACCTTTGTTACTATTGCCACTTGTTTCTCGTTATGAATTAGCTTGCTATCAAACTATCTGTTACCGATAATTTCAGTGCTTGCAGAGAATACCTTGCTGAAAACCGCTTGTCATTTCCTTCTGCTCCTCGTTGGGTTCGACACTCTTACTTATCGAAAGGACTACGATTGATCCCCTATAATTGTGGGTCATCAATCATGCCATGGACGAGCCGAGAGCGATGAGAAGAAGAGGCGCACAGAGTTCTGCAGGTGGGTGATACGTCTCCAACGTATCTATAATTTTTTATTGTTCCATGCTATTATAGTATCAATCTTGGATGTTTTATATACATTTACAAGCAATTATATACCATTTTTTGGGACTAACCTATTAACTTAGTGCCAGTGCCAATTGCTGTTTTTTGCCTGTTTTTGGTTTTCCAGAATATCAGTACCAAACGAAGTCTAAATGCCATGAAACTTTTTGGAGATTTTTTCTGGACATAAGAGACACTAGAAGCTTCGGGAGAGGGCTAGAAGACAGAGGAGGTGGCCACGAGCCACCAGGGCGCGCCCTAGGGGGGGTGGCGCCCTGGTGCCTCGTGGGCCCACCTCTGCTCCGTTTGACCTAATTCCACCTCTATAAATTCTCTAAAAACTGGAAACCGACAGAGGAGTCCACAAAATACTTTTTCCGCCGCCGCAAGTCTCTGTTCTCGAGAGATCCCATCGGGAGGCCCTTTCCGGTACTCTGCCAGAGGGGGAATCCATCACGGAGGGGCTCTACATCAACCTTGCTGCCGTTCCGATGATGCGTGAGTAGTTTACCACAGACCTTAGGGTCCATAGTTAGTAGCTAGATGGCTTCTTCTCTCTATTTGATCTTCAATACAATGTTCTCCTTGATGTTCTTGGAGTTCTATCCGATGTAATCACTTTTTGCGGTGTGTTTGTTGGGATCCGATGAATTGTGAGTTTATGATCAGATTATCCATGAATATTATTTGAGTTTTCTCTGAACTCTTTTATGCATGATTGTTATAGCTTTGTATTTCTCTTCGATCTATTGATTTGGTTTGGCCAATTAGATTGATTTATCTTGCAATGGGAGAGGTGCTTTGTAATGGGTTCGATCTTGCGGTGCTCAATCCAAGTGACAGAAAGGGACATGACACGTATGTATCATTGCTATTAAGGGTAAAAATATGGGGTTTATTCATGTGTAAGTTTACTTTGTCTACATCATGTCATCCTGCTTAAGGCGTTACTCCGTTCTTTATGAAATTAATACTCTAGATGCATGCTGGATAGCGGTCGATGTGTGGAGTAATAGTAGTAGATGCAGAATCATTTCGGTCTACTTGTCTCGGACGTGATGCCTATATACATGATCATTGCCTTGGATATCACCACGATTATTTGCTTTTCTGTCAATTCCCCAACAATAATTTGTTTACCCACCGTATGCTATTTTCAAGAGAGAAGCCTCTAGTGAAAACTATGGCCCCCGGGTCTACCTTTATCATATACTAAAGCCCTAAAAATACCTTGCTGCAATTTTACTTTATTTATTTTATTTTGTATTTTTGTTCGATCTATCTATCTATCACCATACAATTTAATCTTGCAATTTACCGCCAAGGGATTGACAACCCCTTGTTCGCGTTGGGTGGGAGGATTTGTTGTTTTGTGTGCAGGTACTGGTAACGAGTTGTTGCGTAATTCTCCTACTGGATTGATAACCTTGGTTTCATAACTGAGGGAAATACTTATCTCTACTATACTGCATCATCCCCTCCTCTTCGGGGGAATCCCAACGCAGATCACAAGTAGCAAGAAGAATTTCTGGCGCCGTTGCCGGGGAGACATCATCAACATCTATCAAGTACATACGCATAAGACTTTCATCTCCTTGTATTTATTTTATTTGCTTTTGCCTCTCATTTTCATCTCCCCCACTTCTTTCATTGTTGCAGATGCTTGCGAGAGAGGGTAATAATAAGTGGGAGGCTTGTTCAAGTAAGAACAGCACAAAAGCGCCGGTCCACCCACATATCAAATTACCAAAGTAACGAACGCGAATCAAACAAACATGATGAAAGTGACTAGATGAATTCCCATGTGTCCTCGAGGACGCTTTGCTTACTATAAGAAATCGTTATGGCCATTCCTTTGTTATAAAAAGGATTGGGCTACCTTGCTGCACCTTTGTTACTATTGCCACTTGTTTCTCGTTATGAATTAGCTTGCTATCAAACTATCTGTTACCGATAATTTCAGTGCTTGCAGAGAATACCTTGCTGAAAACCGCTTGTCATTTCCTTCTGCTCCTCGTTGGGTTCGACACTCTTACTTATCGAAAGGACTACGATTGATCCCCTATAATTGTGGGTCATCAATCATGCCATGGACGAGCCGAGAGCGATGAGAAGAAGAGGCGCACAGAGTTCTGCAGGTGGGTGATACGTCTCCAACGTATCTATAATTTTTTATTGTTCCATGCTATTATAGTATCAATCTTGGATGTTTTATATACATTTACAAGCAATTATATACCATTTTTTGGGACTAACCTATTAACTTAGTGCCAGTGCCAATTGCTGTTTTTTGCCTGTTTTTGGTTTTCCAGAATATCAGTACCAAACGAAGTCCAAATGCCATGAAACTTTTTGGAGATTTTTTCTGGACATAAGAGACACTAGAAGCTTCGGGAGAGGGCTAGAAGACAGAGGAGGTGGCCACGAGCCACCAGGGCGCGCCCCAGGGGGGGTGGCGCCCTGGTGCCTCGTGGGCCCACCTCTGCTCCGTTTGACCTAATTCCACCTCTATAAATTCTCTAAAAACTGGAAACCGACAGAGGAGTCCACAAAATACTTTTTCCGCCGCCGCAAGTCTCTGTTCTCGAGAGATCCCATCGGGAGGCCCTTTCCGGTACTCTGCCAGAGGGGGAATCCATCACGGAGGGGCTCTACATCAACCTTGCTGCCGTTCCGATGATGCGTGAGTAGTTTACCACAGACCTTAGGGTCCATAGTTAGTAGCTAGATGGCTTCTTCTCTCTATTTGATCTTCAATACAATGTTCTCCTTGATGTTCTTGGAGTTCTATCCGATGTAATCACTTTTTGCGGTGTGTTTGTTGGGATCCGATGAATTGTGAGTTTATGATCAGATTATCCATGAATATTATTTGAGTTTTCTCTGAACTCTTTTATGCATGATTGTTATAGCTTTGTATTTCTCTTCGATCTATTGATTTGGTTTGGCCAATTAGATTGATTTATCTTGCAATGGGAGAGGTGCTTTGTAATGGGTTCGATCTTGCGGTGCTCAATCCAAGTGACAGAAAGGGACATGACACGTATGTATCATTGCTATTAAGGGTAAAAATATGGGGTTTATTCATGTGTAAGTTTACTTTGTCTACATCATGTCATCCTGCTTAAGGCGTTACTCCGTTCTTTATGAAATTAATACTCTAGATGCATGCTGGATAGCGGTCGATGTGTGGAGTAATAGTAGTAGATGCAGAATCATTTCGGTCTACTTGTCTCGGACGTGATGCCTATATACATGATCATTGCCTTGGATATCACCACGATTATTTGCTTTTCTGTCAATTGCCCAACAATAATTTGTTTACCCACCGTATGCTATTTTCAAGAGAGAAGCCTCTAGTGAAAACTATGGCCCCCGGGTCTACCTTTATCATATACTAAAGCCCTAAAAATACCTTGCTGCAATTTTACTTTATTTATTTTATTTTGTATTTTTGTTCGATCTATCTATCTATCACCATACAATTTAATCTTGCAATTTACCGCCAAGGGATTGACAACCCCTTGTTCGCGTTGGGTGGGAGGATTTGTTGTTTTGTGTGCAGGTACTGGTAACGAGTTGTTGCGTAATTCTCCTACTGGATTGATAACCTTGGTTTCATAACTGAGGGAAATACTTATCTCTACTATACTGCATCATCCCCTCCTCTTCGGGGGAATCCCAACGCAGATCACAAGTAGCAAGAAGAATTTCTGGCGCCGTTGCCGGGGAGACATCATCAACATCTATCAAGTACATACGCATAAGACTTTCATCTCCTTGTATTTATTTTATTTGCTTTTGCCTCTCATTTTCATCTCCCCCACTTCTTTCATTGTTGCAGATGCTTGCGAGAGAGGGTAATAATAAGTGGGAGGCTTGTTCAAGTAAGAACAGCACAAAAGCGCCGGTCCACCCACATATCAAATTACCAAAGTAACGAACGCGAATCAAACAAACATGATGAAAGTGACTAGATGAATTCCCATGTGTCCTCGAGGACGCTTTGCTTACTATAAGAAATCGTTATGGCCATTCCTTTGTTATAAAAAGGATTGGGCTACCTTGCTGCACCTTTGTTACTATTGCCACTTGTTTCTCGTTATGAATTAGCTTGCTATCAAACTATCTGTTACCGATAATTTCAGTGCTTGCAGAGAATACCTTGCTGAAAACCGCTTGTCATTTCCTTCTGCTCCTCGTTGGGTTCGACACTCTTACTTATCGAAAGGACTACGATTGATCCCCTATAATTGTGGGTCATCAATCATGCCATGGACGAGCCGAGAGCGATGAGAAGAAGAGGCGCACAGAGTTCTGCAGGTGGGTGATACGTCTCCAACGTATCTATAATTTTTTATTGTTCCATGCTATTATAGTATCAATCTTGGATGTTTTATATACATTTACAAGCAATTATATACCATTTTTTGGGACTAACCTATTAACTTAGTGCCAGTGCCAATTGCTGTTTTTTGCCTGTTTTTGGTTTTCCAGAATATCAGTACCAAACGAAGTCCAAATGCCATGAAACTTTTTGGAGATTTTTTCTGGACATAAGAGACACTAGAAGCTTCGGGAGAGGGCTAGAAGACAGAGGAGGTGGCCACGAGCCACCAGGGCGCGCCCCAGGGGGGGTGGCGCCCTGGTGCCTCGTGGGCCCACCTCTGCTCCGTTTGACCTAATTCCACCTCTATAAATTCTCTAAAAACTGGAAACTGACAGAGGAGTCCACAAAATACTTTTTCCGCCGCCGCAAGTCTCTGTTCTCGAGAGATCCCATCGGGAGGCCCTTTCCGGTACTCTGCCAGAGGGGGAATCCATCACGGAGGGGCTCTACATCAACCTTGCTGCCGTTCCGATGATGCGTGAGTAGTTTACCACAGACCTTAGGGTCCATAGTTAGTAGCTAGATGGCTTCTTCTCTCTATTTGATCTTCAATACAATGTTCTCCTTGATGTTCTTGGAGTTCTATCCGATGTAATCACTTTTTGCGGTGTGTTTGTTGGGATCCGATGAATTGTGAGTTTATGATCAGATTATCCATGAATATTATTTGAGTTTTCTCTGAACTCTTTTATGCATGATTGTTATAGCTTTGTATTTCTCTTCGATCTATTGATTTGGTTTGGCCAATTAGATTGATTTATCTTGCAATGGGAGAGGTGCTTTGTAATGGGTTCGATCTTGCGGTGCTCAATCCCAGTGACAGAAAGGGACATGACACGTATGTATCATTGCTATTAAGGGTAAAAATATGGGGTTTATTCATGTGTAAGTTTACTTTGTCTACATCATGTCATCCTGCTTAAGGCGTTACTCCGTTCTTTATGAAATTAATACTCTAGATGCATGCTGGATAGCGGTCGATGTGTGGAGTAATAGTAGTAGATGCAGAATCATTTCGGTCTACTTGTCTCGGACGTGATGCCTATATACATGATCATTGCCTTGGATATCACCACGATTATTTGCTTTTCTGTCAATTGCCCAACAATAATTTGTTTACCCACCGTATGCTATTTTCAAGAGAGAAGCCTCTAGTGAAAACTATGGCCCCCGGGTCTACCTTTATCATATACTAAAGCCCTAAAAATACCTTGCTGCAATTTTACTTTATTTATTTTATTTTGTATTTTTGTTCGATCTATCTATCTATCACCATACAATTTAATCTTGCAATTTACCGCCAAGGGATTGACAACCCCTTGTTCGCGTTGGGTGGGAGGATTTGTTGTTTTGTGTGCAGGTACTGGTAACGAGTTGTTGCGTAATTCTCCTACTGGATTGATAACCTTGGTTTCATAACTGAGGGAAATACTTATCTCTACTATACTGCATCATCCCCTCCTCTTCGGGGGAATCCCAACGCAGATCACAAGTAGCAAGAAGAATTTCTGGCGCCGTTGCCGGGGAGACATCATCAACATCTATCAAGTACATACGCATAAAACTTTCATCTCCTTGTATTTATTTTATTTGCTTTTGCCTCTCATTTTCATCTCCCCCACTTCTTTCATTGTTGCAGATGCTTGCGAGAGAGGGTAATAATAAGTGGGAGGCTTGTTCAAGTAAGAACAGCACAAAAGCGCCGGTCCACCCACATATCAAATTACCAAAGTAACGAACGCGAATCAAACAAACATGATGAAAGTGACTAGATGAATTCCCATGTGTCCTCGAGGACGCTTTGCTTACTATAAGAAATCGTTATGGCCATTCCTTTGTTATAAAAAGGATTGGGCTACCTTGCTGCACCTTTGTTACTATTGCCACTTGTTTCTCGTTATGAATTAGCTTGCTATCAAACTATCTGTTACCGATAATTTCAGTGCTTGCAGAGAATACCTTGCTGAAAACCGCTTGTCATTTCCTTCTGCTCCTCGTTGGGTTCGACACTCTTACTTATCGAAAGGACTACGATTGATCCCCTATAATTGTGGGTCATCAATCATGCCATGGACGAGCCGAGAGCGATGAGAAGAAGAGGCGCACAGAGTTCTGCAGGTGGGTGATACGTCTCCAACGTATCTATAATTTTTTATTGTTCCATGCTATTATAGTATCAATCTTGGATGTTTTATATACATTTACAAGCAATTATATACCATTTTTTGGGACTAACCTATTAACTTAGTGCCAGTGCCAATTGCTGTTTTTTGCCTGTTTTTGGTTTTCCAGAATATCAGTACCAAACGAAGTCCAAATGCCATGAAACTTTTTGGAGATTTTTTCTGGACATAAGAGACACTAGAAGCTTCGGGAGAGGGCTAGAAGACAGAGGAGGTGGCCACGAGCCACCAGGGCGCGCCCCAGGGGGGTGGCGCCCTGGTGCCTCGTGGGCCCACCTCTGCTCCGTTTGACCTAATTCCACCTCTATAAATTCTCTAAAAACTGGAAACCGACAGAGGAGTCCACAAAATACTTTTTCCGCCGCCGCAAGTCTCTGTTCTCGAGAGATCCCATCGGGAGGCCCTTTCCGGTACTCTGCCAGAGGGGGAATCCATCACGGAGGGGCTCTACATCAACCTTGCTGCCGTTCCGATGATGCGTGAGTAGTTTACCACAGACCTTAGGGTCCATAGTTAGTAGCTAGATGGCTTCTTCTCTCTATTTGATCTTCAATACAATGTTCTCCTTGATGTTCTTGGAGTTCTATCCGATGTAATCACTTTTTGCGGTGTGTTTGTTGGGATCCGATGAATTGTGAGTTTATGATCAGATTATCCATGAATATTATTTGAGTTTTCTCTGAACTCTTTTATGCATGATTGTTATAGCTTTGTATTTCTCTTCGATCTATTGATTTGGTTTGGCCAATTAGATTGATTTATCTTGCAATGGGAGAGGTGCTTTGTAATGGGTTCGATCTTGCGGTGCTCAATCCCAGTGACAGAAAGGGACATGACACGTATGTATCATTGCTATTAAGGGTAAAAATATGGGGTTTATTCATGTGTAAGTTTACTTTGTCTACATCATGTCATCCTGCTTAAGGCGTTACTCCGTTCTTTATGAAATTAATACTCTAGATGCATGCTGGATAGCGGTCGATGTGTGGAGTAATAGTAGTAGATGCAGAATCATTTCGGTCTACTTGTCTCGGACGTGATGCCTATATACATGATCATTGCCTTGGATATCACCACGATTATTTGCTTTTCTGTCAATTGCCCAACAATAATTTGTTTACCCACCGTATGCTATTTTCAAGAGAGAAGCCTCTAGTGAAAACTATGGCCCCCGGGTCTACCTTTATCATATACTAAAGCCCTAAAAATACCTTGCTACAATTTTACTTTATTTATTTTATTTTGTATTTTTGTTCGATCTATCTATCTATCACCATACAATTTAATCTTGCAATTTACCGCCAAGGGATTGACAACCCCTTGTTCGCGTTGGGTGGGAGGATTTGTTGTTTTGTGTGCAGGTACTGGTAACGAGTTGTTGCGTAATTCTCCTACTGGATTGATAACCTTGGTTTCATAACTGAGGGAAATACTTATCTCTACTATACTGCATCATCCCCTCCTCTTCGGGGGAATCCCAACGCAGATCACAAGTAGCAAGAAGAATTTCTGGCGCCGTTGCCGGGGAGACATCATCAACATCTATCAAGTACATACGCATAAAACTTTCATCTCCTTGTATTTATTTTATTTGCTTTTGCCTCTCATTTTCATCTCCCCCACTTCTTTCATTGTTGCAGATGCTTGCGAGAGAGGGTAATAATAAGTGGGAGGCTTGTTCAAGTAAGAACAGCACAAAAGCGCCGGTCCACCCACATATCAAATTACCAAAGTAACGAACGCGAATCAAACAAACATGATGAAAGTGACTAGATGAATTCCCATGTGTCCTCGAGGACGCTTTGCTTACTATAAGAAATCGTTATGGCCATTCCTTTGTTATAAAAAGGATTGGGCTACCTTGCTGCACCTTTGTTACTATTGCCACTTGTTTCTCGTTATGAATTAGCTTGCTATCAAACTATCTGTTACCGATAATTTCAGTGCTTGCAGAGAATACCTTGCTGAAAACCGCTTGTCATTTCCTTCTGCTCCTCATTGGGTTCGACACTCTTACTTATCGAAAGGACAACGATTGATCCCCTATAATTGTGGGTCATCAATCATGCCATGGACGAGCCGAGAGCGATGAGAAGAAGAGGCGCACAGAGTTCTGCAGGTGGGTGATACGTCTCCAACGTATCTATAATTTTTTATTGTTCCATGCTATTATAGTATCAATCTTGGATGTTTTATATACATTTACAAGCAATTATATACCATTTTTTGGGACTAACCTATTAACTTAGTGCCAGTGCCAATTGCTGTTTTTTGCCTGTTTTTGGTTTTCCAGAATATCAGTACCAAACGAAGTCCAAATGCCATGAAACTTTTTGGAGATTTTTTCTGGACATAAGAGACACTAGAAGCTTCGGGAGAGGGCTAGAAGACAGAGGAGGTGGCCACGAGCCACCAGGGCGCGCCCCAGGGGGGTGGCGCCCTGGTGCCTCGTGGGCCCACCTCTGCTCCGTTTGACCTAATTCCACCTCTATAAATTCTCTAAAAACTGGAAACCGACAGAGGAGTCCACAAAATACTTTTTTCGCCGCCGCAAGTCTCTGTTCTCGAGAGATCCCATCGGGAGGCCCTTTCCGGTACTCTGCCAGAGGGGGAATCCATCACGGAGGGGCTCTACATCAACCTTGCTGCCGTTCCGATGATGCGTGAGTAGTTTACCACAGACCTTAGGGTCCATAGTTAGTAGCTAGATGGCTTCTTCTCTCTATTTGATCTTTAATACAATGTTCTCCTTGATGTTCTTGGAGTTCTATCCGATGTAATCACTTTTTGCGGTGTGTTTGTTGGGATCCGATGAATTGTGAGTTTATGATCAGATTATCCATGAATATTATTTGAGTTTTCTCTGAACTCTTTTATGCATGATTGTTATAGCTTTGTATTTCTCTTCGATCTATTGATTTGGTTTGGCCAATTAGATTGATTTATCTTGCAATGGGAGAGGTGCTTTGTAATGGGTTCGATCTTGCGGTGCTCAATCCCAGTGACAGAAAGGGACATGACACGTATGTATCATTGCTATTAAGGGTAAAAATATGGGGTTTATTCATGTGTAAGTTTACTTTGTCTACATCATGTCATCCTGCTTAAGGCGTTACTCCGTTCTTTATGAAATTAATACTCTAGATGCATGCTGGATAGCGGTCGATGTGTGGAGTAATAGTAGTAGATGCAGAATCATTTCGGTCTACTTGTCTCGGACGTGATGCCTATATACATGATCATTGCCTTGGATATCACCACGATTATTTGCTTTTCTGTCAATTGCCCAACAATAATTTGTTTACCCACCGTATGCTATTTTCAAGAGAGAAGCCTCTAGTGAAAACTATGGCCCCCGGGTCTACCTTTATCATATACTAAAGCCCTAAAAATACCTTGCTACAATTTTACTTTATTTATTTTATTTTGTATTTTTGTTCGATCTATCTATCTATCACCATACAATTTAATCTTGCAATTTACCGCCAAGGGATTGACAACCCCTTGTTCGCGTTGGGTGGGAGGATTTGTTGTTTTGTGTGCAGGTACTGGTAACGAGTTGTTGCGTAATTCTCCTACTGGATTGATAACCTTGGTTTCATAACTGAGGGAAATACTTATCTCTACTATACTGCATCATCCCCTCCTCTTCGGGGAAATCCCAACGCAGCTCACAAGTAGCAAGAAGAATTTCTGGCGCCGTTGCCGGGGAGACATCATCAACATCTATCAAGTACCTACGCATAAAACTTTCATCTCCTTGTATTTATTTTATTTGCTTTTGCCTCTCATTTTCATCTCCCCCACTTCTAATTTTTTTTTACAAAAATTAAAAAATAATTTTCCGTTTGCTTTTTGTTTGTTTTCCTTTTCAGTATGACTAGCGTAACTGTCCCTCCTTTGTCACCAGATTTTGAAGTTCTATACTTCAAGCAGAAACAAGGAGAAAATTTGAAAGATGCTTGGTATCGATTAATGGAATCCTATCGTGTTTGCACTACAAAAGGGGATGTAAAAATTTTGCTTCGCAATTTTTATATAGGATTAACCATGCCCCATAGACAACTCTTGGATTTTGCCGCAAAGGGTAATTTTATTGAATGTGATGCCAATACTTCTTATGAAATAATAGAAGGAATATTGGGGGTTCCACCACCACAAAAGGGATTTTTTATTACTCAAGAGGGGATTCAAATATTAGACAAGCTGGGTGAGATGCATAAAAATTTGGTTGAGTTACAAAAATCTAATGAACCTCTCAAAAATATTAGTGGAAACCTCAATCGCACGAATACCTTGATCACCCTTTGCAACAAGCGGTTGGATATTTTAGATATTAAAATTGCTTCATTTTCTGAGAATAATGGAAAACGTAAAGAATCTCCTGGATTTGAGAAAACTCCTACAAAGATTATTAAAACCAAGGATGACAATACTTGAAATTATGCATTATGCCTAGCTAGGGGCATAAAACAATAACGCTTGTTGGGAGGCAACCCAATGAATAAAATAAATTTTTGCTTTTATTTCTGTTCTTGTGTGTTTACATAGTTTTAGCCTCTGTTATGATTGTGTTTTTATGTTTTAATTAGTGTTTGTGCCAAGTAATGCCTTTGGGATGATTTGGAAGATAGTATAATTGATGATGTTTGGAAAACAGAAAGTTTTGCGTCCAGTGCTGGAATTTTAGTTCTGTACTGGAGCCTCAGAAAAATCTGAAATTTTTACACAGTATTTGTATATGAATTTCCCACGTTATAATAATTTTTTAGAATTTTTGGAGTTAAATAAGTATAGCTTTTAAATATATCTTTACAGACTGTTCTGTTTTAGACAGATTCTGTTTTTGTTGCATAGTTTGCTTATTTTGATGAATCTATGGATCGTATCGGGGGGTATGAGTCATGGAGAAGTTGGAGTACAGTAGAATTATGCCAATATTAAATATGAATCAATTTACTACAGTACTTAAAGTTAAAGATTTGTTTGTTATACTAACGGATCTCACGAAGGTTTTGTTGAGTTTTGTGTGCTTGAAGTTTTCAAGTTTTGGGTGAGATCACGATGGATGAAGGAATAAGGAGTGGCAAGAGCCTAAGCTTGGGGATGCCCAAGGCACCCCAAGGTAATATTAAAGTAAGACTCAAGCAACTAAGCTTGGGGATGCCCCGGAAGACATCCCCTCTTTCTTCTACCAACTATCGGTAATTTTACTTGGAGCTATATTTTTATTCGTCACATGATGTGTGTTTTGCTTGGAGCATCATGTATTATATGAGTCTTTGCTTTGTTTGCTTTTTAGTTTGTCACAATCATCTTTGCTGGACACACCTATTTGAGAGAGCCACACGTTTATCATGATTTGTTAGAATGCTCTATGTGCTTCACTTAAAACTTTTGAGCAAGGCAGTTGCTCTAGTGCTTCACTTATATCGATTTGAGCACGGTGGTGATTATATTTTGAAGAAATACATGCACTCTCATGCTTCACTTATATTATTTTGAGAGTTGATAGGATTAAATTTTGAAGAAATATTTGCACTCTCATGCTTCACTTATATCTTTTTGAGAGTTGATAATAGTAATGGTAATTTGCACAAGATATGAATTTGGTCCCAAAGTGATGAATATTCAAGAGGGATGTAATAAAAACTTTCATATAGATCATTGGATATGATAAGTTTGATTCTTTGCAATAGTTTCTCGATATGGAGATGATAATATGTGAGTCATGTTAGTGAGTAATTGAGGTTTAGTAAGAATATTGGTGTTATGGTTTGTGATTCCCTATGCATGCACATAAAGTCAATAGTTATGCAACGAAATTATATCCTACTTATGGTGCATTATTCAGTGTTAGTTATGTTCAATGCATGTTTATGACCGTTTTCTCTTTTTGGTTGGTCGCTTCTCAATCTATTTGCTAGCCTTCATTTGTACTAACCGGGAATGCTAGTTGTGCATCCAACACCTTAAACCCAAAGTTGTGCCAAATGAGTCCACCATACCTACCTATATGCGGTATTTCCATGCCGTTCCAAGTAAATTTGCATGTGCCAACTCTAATTTTTCAAAAATAATTTTCCGTTTTGTGTGCCCGTACCGCTCACGAAGCGGCAGGGGGTGGCCAATATTTTCCATGCTAGGTGTGTTATTCTCACGATGAGTGTTTATTCACTTGTCATTGCATGAGAGAGTGGCAGGTAATAGGGATGCCCAGTCCCGAAATGAATTTTTTTAATATGATGATAATAATAAATTCCTAGGAAAGTGTTCGTATGGAGGGCACCCGTGAATACGGCTAGCAATGGATTGTGAAAGAATGGTGGAAAGGAAATAAACTTTATTTTCTGTTTGGGAACCGCCTATGATGTGTCTAGCATGGAAGATATTGAAAATTCTCGGTCGTTTTCGTTGACAGGAAAAGCATGCCTCTCAAAATATTTTTATCTTTCTAATTTAAGCCTTGAGCTCTGGCACCTCTGCAAATCTATGCTTCCCTCTGCGAAGGGCCTATCTATTTACTTTTATGCAATTTTTATTTTTATTTTTATTTTGAGTCTCCATCTTCTCTTACAAAGCACCAACTAGAGAGCACTATTGTCATACTTGTGCATTGGGTGAAGCTAATATTGAGTGTATTTCCTGAATGGATCAATGATTGAGCATAATGGGCTAGGGATAACTTTCTTTAGTGTTGATAATTTGAAAGACATGGTTGCTTGTTAGTATGCTTGAGTATTTATGTCTTCATGTCAAACTATAGACTATTGCTTTGAATCATTCAAGTCCAAATTTCCATGCTACAAAGAAAAGAGTATATGATGAATATAATAGGTAGCATTCCACATCAAAAATTCTGTTTTTATCATTTCCTCTCAAAATATTTTTATCTTTCTAATTTAAGCCTTGAGCTCTGGCACCTCTGCAAATCTATGCTTCCCTCTGCGAAGGGCCTATCTATTTACTTTTATCCAATTTTTATTTTTATTTTTATTTTGAGTCTCCATCTTCTCTTACAAAGCACCAACTAGAGAGCACTATTGTCATACTTGTGCATTGGGTGTAGCTAATATTGATTGTGTTTCCTGAATGGATCAATGATTGAGCATAATGGGCTAGGGATAACTTTCTTTAGCGTTGATATTTTGAAAGACATGGTTGCTTGTTAGTATGCTTGAGTATTTATGTCTTCATGTCAAACTATAGACTATTGCTTTGAATCATTCAAGTCCAAATTTCCATGCTACAAAGAAAAGAGTATATGATGAATATAATAGGTAGCATTCCACATCAAAAATTCTGTTTTTATCATTTACCTACTCGAGGATAAGCAGGAATTAAGCTTGGGGATGCTTGATACGTCTCCAATGTATCTATAATTTTTTATTGTTCCATGCTATTATAGTATCAATCTTGGATGTTTTATATACATTTACAAGCAATTATATATCATTTTTTGGGACTAACCTATTAACTTAGTGCCCAGTGCCAGTTGATGTTTTTTGCCTGTTTTTGGTTTTCCAGAATATCAGTACCAAACGAAGTCCAAATGCCACGAAACTTTTTGGAGATTTTTTTTCTGGACATAAGAGACACTAGAAGCTTCGGGAGAGGGCTAGAAGACAGAGGAGGTGGCCACGAGCCATCAGGGCGCACCCTAGGGGGGTGGCGCGCCCTGGTGCCTCATTGGCCCACCTCTGCTCCGTTTGACCTAATTCCACCTCTATAAATTCTCTAAAATCGGGAAACCAATAGAGGAGTCCACAAAATACTTTTTCCGCCGCCGCAAGTCTCTGTTCTCGAGAGATCCCATCTGGTGGCCTTTTCCAGTACTCTGCCGGAGGGGGAATCGATCACGGAGGGGCTCTACATCAACCTTGCTGCCCTTTCGATGATGCGTGAGTAGTTTACCACAGACCTTCGGGTCCATAGTTAATAGCTAGATGGATTCTTCTCTCTATTTGATCTTCAATACAATGTTCTCCTTGATGTTCTTGGAGTTCTATCCGATGTAATCACTTTTTGCGGTGTGTTTGTTGGGATCCGATGAATTGTGAGTTTATGATCAGATTATCCATGAATATTATTTCAGTTTTCTCTGAACTCTTTTATGCATGATTATTGTTGCAATGGGAGAGGTGCTATGTAATGGGTTCGATCTTGCGGTGCTCAATACCAGTGACAGAAAGGGACATGACACGTATGTATCGTTGATATTAAGGGTAAAAAGATGGGGTTTATTCATGCGTGAGTTTACTTTGTCTACATCATGTCATCTTGCTTAAGGCGTTTCTCTGTTCTTTATGAGCTTAATACTCTAGATGCATGCTGGATAGTTGTCGATGTGTGGAGTAATAGTAGTAGATGTAGAATCGTTTCGGTCTACTTGTCTCGGACATGATGCTTATATACATGATCATTGCCTTGGATATCGTCATGATTATATGCTTTTCTATCAATTACCCAACAGTAATTTGTTCACCCACCGTATGCTATTTTCAAGAGAGAAGTCTGTAGTGAAAACTATGGCCCCCGGGTCTAGCTTTATCATTTACTAAAACCCTAAAAATACCTTGCTGCAATTTTACTTTATTTATTTTATTTTGTATTTTTGTTCGATCTATCTATCTATCACTATACAATTTAATCTTGCAATTAACCGCCAAGGGATTGACAACCCCTTGTTCGCGTTGGGTGCGAGGATTTGTTGTTTTGTGTGCAAGTACTGCTAACGAGTTGTTGCGTGATTCTCCTACTGGATTGATAACCTTGGTTTCATAACTGAGGGAAAGACTTATCTCTACTGTACTGCATCATCCCCTCCTCTTCGGGGAAATCCCAACGCAGCTCACAAGTAGAAGTGGGTCGTCCTGTTGCGTCAAGATCGAAACGTCAGGTGCAGGGGCTCCTCGTCCCGGGCCCGACTGCCAATGGTGGCGGCGGCCCCTCTACCACCACCGGCGCTGCAGGGGCTTACTCCGGGGTCTCCATGGCATCGGTGGTGGTGCTTGTTGCTTCGATGGTGGGGACGGCGGAGGTGGACGGGAGTGGGAGAGTGGGGGCCGCGAGAGGAGCGGTGGAGGGGATGCCAAGATTGGATCGGGATTGAGAAACGAAGAAGACGGCGCGAGATGGGATAATGGGGATTAGGGTCAACCGGTGTGTAGTTAAATGGGCTTCGCTCCTAAAATAATTATCACCCGGCCAATAATTAACTTAAAATTTTCATTTTCTGCGCGTCGGAGGGCAAATCGATTCCACCCTTAAACTAGTGGGTTGGACACACGTATACATTAAAAATAGTGGGTTTTTTTTTAACACAAAAGAATAGTGGGTTTGATTGATAAAAAAATGTGTGGGCCATGTATGTGTATAATCTGAAAAAGGGTAAAAAGCATGTACCCTGTACGTGCATAATCCCAGCAAAAAATGTACGCGTATAATCAGATAAAAATTTAGAATACGTTGTATTTTTTTGTGCTCTCCATGTAGGTTTTAGACATAAATACAAATGTCTGCCGTGCAAGAATAGCGAAAAATACCAACAAATCACAATGATCGTCGAAATTTCTGAACTCGTGTACAGTAGGGAAGACCATGCTGCAGGTTGCAGATTCAAACTCTTCCTACCGAACTATTTCCCAACCAATCTCTTATTTAGAATGAAACAACTGCAACACTATACTTCCATATCCAGCTCACGAACACCACCAATAAGCTTTTTTCGGCCACTTCTTCTTTGTATTAGACTCAAAAAATAATTGCATCGCTCAATAACCTATGAAGAAACTATGGTAATTCCGACTACCAACACTGATGGGTGTGTGACACCCTGGTATTTGCTTTTTTTTCCTTTGCGGGATTGGACTCCCGTCTTTTTTCCCGATGTTATTGGATTTTCTCTCGCCCTTGGGAATATGAAGAAGGTCATATAGCCTTGCCTTTCCTATCTGACTAGGGATTCTCTCCAGTCCAACCTTGCCACCCAAGATATTTTCTCAGGATTTGGCCACCGAAACCCTACCTTCCGAGTTATCGGAAGGGAAACTCTAATTCCTTTCGTTACAAAGGAACCCTAATTTCCTTTGATCTGTTGCCTCCCAAACTTTTCCCAGTGATCATCCTATATCTATAAACCCTGGATATGCAAAAATATTGCCATGTCATTCGCAATATTTTTCATTTAAAATTAATTAATTTTTCTGCCAGCTAAAGGAATTAAATCCAGGAAAATATCTATCTATCTCCAAAGTTCATGAAAACTTGTGGAGATATTCTTTGTGATCATATTGAGCTCTCATAAAAATATTGGCCATAATTAACTAAAGGAAATTGCATTTTCCTATTTTAAGCCAATATTGCATTTTGGGCACTTTCCAAAGGAACTACCATTTTGGTAGCCAGGAAAAATCCCAAATAATTTGTGGAGCTTCTACTATCCATATATTCACCATTTCCATCAAGAACCCAAGTTCCATAGTTCAAATTTTGAGCACATCATCCAACTCTTGTTTCTGGACCTATTTTGAGGTTGTGAAGCAACTATATTTTATATTGCTTCAAAATTCTTGAAATTAATCCAGGACCTCACATTCCCTATATGATGTGAGCATGCAAAAATTCACATCATTTTATCTAGCCAATTTCTCCCAAAAATTTCATCTGTTTTCTATCCAGAGAAAAGCACTGTGAAGGAAGTACCACTTTGGTATGTCCAAATGGTATGAAATTTAACGAGTGCCTCCTTATACCCAAATGACCTTCCTCCACCAAATTTAAGCCAAATCCATTCAGCCATTTGAGCACAACATCATAATCTGGTTTCTGTACCAAAGTTTGCATTGTGAAGGAAGTATATGCAAACAAGGCCCAAATGACCTCAAATTTTGCCAGCATCTACTCCTTCGTACTACATCTTAGTATGACCAAGATCCAGCTTCTCTCCTTTATCCATTTCTCCACAAGAATCCATCCAAGTTTCATGTTAGAAACATTGTGAGCTCAAATCAGTCAACTCTTGCCCCCATCTCCATCCAAACCCTCATAGGACAGCTCATTGACCTCTGATACATCTAATTGACAAGGTCCCAGAGCCATTTATTGCCCTGGACTCGTGGTGCCGGTGGTGACCACGCAGTAAGCACGTCCAAACGGTGCTCTGTGCTTCGGTCGCCTCAGCCAGCTAGCTCCGGCTGGCCCTGGCTCGTCCGAGCATGCCCGACGACTCCGCAGCGGCCGCGTGCACCCTCTCCCGTAGTTTCCCCCTCCTCTCTCTTCCTCCTCATGCCACGGCGAGCTCTGCCGTGACACTGTCCCGCCCGTGACCCATGTCCTCTTCCTTCCCGAGTTCTCCCGAAGCTGCTGCTTGCTTCTCCACCCTCCCGGAGACCTTGCCGACATAGCCCTCTCCCTTCGCGTGGCCTCCGAGCACCAGTGTGGAGATGAGGACGCCACGGCGGCCATCCTCATCCGCCCGTCCTCGGCCGGCTATAAAAGCCGAGGCCGGCGCCTCCCCGAGCATCCTCGAGCACCCACACCTCCTCTCCTCTCTCCTAGCAGTCGCCTCGATCACCCAATCGAGCTCCTGGAGCTCTCCTACCATGCCCATGGCCAGAGCCCCGCCGTTGGCCGCCGCCACCCTCCGCTCGAAATCGAGCCGCCCCCACTCCCTCCACTCCACCTAGCCCCATCCCTCAACCCACCACCACCAGTACAGGCCCTCCCCGCCTTCATTTTTCCCCGAGGCAGGCCATAGCCACGACCCCGAGCTCACCACCGCCGCCGTCCGCCACCACCACTGCCAGCTGCTGCAGACCGTCCCCGCCTCCGCATCCGCCACCCACGGGCGCGGGAGGGAGCCGCAAGCCCGTCCCCACCACCGGCCGAGCCCGCCGTGCCCTGCCCCGCTGGATTCAGCCACGGCCAGCCGCCCCCTGGTGCTCTGTCGGGGAGGAGTAGAGGAGAAGGAAGAAGGAGGCTAGAGGAGAGAGAGAGAGATGGAGTGGGGCCCACCTGTAAGCGACCTACAGCCCGGGCTGCGGGTTTAAGTGGAAACGCATTCAGTAAAATACATTAACCCTTTTGGGAAAACGTATTATCCTACTACTTTGGCTGGGAATGCGCTTTTAGTATGCAGAAAGCGTATTCTGCTGAAGTGCGTTTTCTGTTTAACCCCGCCGGTCGAAACCTCTAATTTGTGGATGTTCACCCGTTAGGAGCAGAAAAGCACGGAATCTGTTTTTTTTTTTTTTGCCTAACGAACGAACGGCCCTAACTTCGCGACCGTGACTCCGATTCAGGTGATTCCAAAGCCCACGTTCTCTGTTCGTCGAGCCCATTCCGATGACTTCACTTTCACCATGTTCACACATTCTGAAAATGACCATTTTGCCCCTGCCCTATATTCAGCCCCTCCGATAGGGAATCTTCTCCGGCAAATCTTTCCGCGAGGTGATCGCACTTCTCACTGGTGAATCTATCGACCCCCAGGCAAGCCGACCATTTGATATGTGCCCTAAAGCATTGCTTCTGTGTTATTCTTGCATGTTTAATTAATTAATATGCTTATGCCCGTGTGCATAGTAGTTAACTGTATGCGATTCTGATGAACCCTTGCTTGCCCTCTCTTTGGTGACGGCACCACGCCTGTGTTCTGAGCTGCTTCCGGCCGTCCGGGGTGGATGCCGACTTTATATTTCTCTTCTCAACAACTTGCTCATGTTCTGAGCTGCTTCTCGGCCGTCTCGGGCAGCTGTTGAGTTTCTTTCTGTAGCGGTGACCCTATGCTCTGAGTTGTTCTTCGGCCGTCTTAGGGAACTGCTACATTTTGCTTATCAACACCGTCTCATGCTCTGGGCTGCTTTTCAGACGTCATGAGCCGGGGTTGAGTTATTCCAGTAACGTCCCAGATCTGAGTTGTAAAGACCGTTCTGGTGGCAACTGGTTTATTTGCCGGTTTCATGCAAGGGTTCGGATGGTCGTTACCCTACCGCTAAAACTTGTAAGGTGATAAATTTGTTATCTAGACCTTGTTTCACTAATGACTCATTGTAATGCATATGGAGATAGGTTGTTATGTTTTCATAGCTGTTACATCATGCATTGCTACTATTATTGCAATGATAAAGAATGTGACATAATAATAATGACAGCCTCCTCCGTCGGCTCGATCGAGTCATAGTGCCACCGAACCGAGCTCATCAGTGCAGCCACATTTGCCTTTATGGGGAGGCCCTAATTTGGTCTATTGTCCTGCCTATTATCGGTACCTCCAAAGAGGGGAGGTTATGCGTGCGTGCTACCCTGGCCCGGTAGGCGGCGATAACCTTGTGAGCTCAATTGTTTGTTTAGCCAGGGGTCCCCGTTTGGGACTGTTTAGTTTGGCCACGACGGTGGCAGGTGTCAGGAGTGACACAAGGGCCACCCAGGACATGACCCGGAAGGGGTATGGTTGTCGGTGGGACCGTAAGAGTGCCAGGCAATAGACCAGTTTTGTTGGAGCCGCGCCGGTCCACCCGAATGGGAACATGTACTAAAGTACGAGGCCGGGAGCTCCATAGTGTGGGTAAAGTGCGCAACCTCTACAGAGTGTAAATCTATTCGAATAGCCGCGTCTTCGGTCATGGGACACAGTTCGTACTAGGTCACACTATTTGGTCTATGTCGAGTCCGGAGGAATAAACCATATAAAGTTATTGCCAAGAACAAACCAGATAAGGTAAGCTTTGTCAGCACAGATGCCTAGATATCAGATGATGCAGGTTGAGGTGTGAGCCATGGGATGGCTATGAGATGAGTGGTCGGATGACCGCAAGAGTTAGATTGGATTTGGTTATGATTTCGACTGGATCATGAGGATATTCGGAGTATGGATTATTTACTTGATATGATTTACTTTACTTTAGTAGTTATCATGCTGGAAAATCCTGTTATGACATGATAATTAACATTGCTAGATAGGTATGCTATGCCATGATAACTAATGTTGCTCTAGTAACAAGTGCATGCTTGAATGCCATGGATTGCTCTGCTTGGTGTATATGTGGGTTGGTTTGCTTGCGAGTACATTCTGGAACTCTAAAATTTTGAAAATTTAGGACAACGTCAACAATTTGCATATCAATACTGTATAAAAATTTCAGAATTTTTTGACGCTCCAGTAAAATCTGGGAAATTAAGCACTGGAGGCAAAAGTTTCTGTTTTTGCACAGAATTGAATCAACAAGTATCCACACTATCCTAAAGGTTTTACTTGGCACTTTATTGAAAGAAAACATATAAAACATGATTACTATAGTAGCTTAATCATGTGAACATGCAAAAACAGTAGGTATAAATATTGGGTTGTCTCCCAACAAGCGCTTTTCTTTAAAGCCTTTTAGCTAGGCATGATAATTTTGAATGATGCTCACATAGAAGTGAAGAATTGAAACGTAAAGGGAGCATCATGAGAAATATATCAAACACATTTAAGCCTAACCCACTTGCTATGCATAGGGATTTTGTGAGTAAATAGTTTATGGGAGCAAGAATCAACTAGCATAGGAAGTCAAAACAAGCATGACTTGAAAACTTTCAACACATAGAGAGGAAACTTGATATTATTAAAATATGTAGAAGCATATATTCCTCTCTCAAAATAATTTTCAGTAGCATCATGAAGAAATTCAACAATATATCCATCACACAAAGCATTCTTGTCATGATACATAAGCATAGAAATCTTACTACTCTCCACATAAGCAATTTTCTTCTCATTCATAATAGTGGGAGCAAACGCAACAAAATAATTACCATGAGATACTTGATTGGCATAATCAAATTGAACATTAAAATCATGATGACAAGTTCCATGGTTATCATTATTCTTTATAGCATACAAGTCATCACAATAATCATCATGAATAGGAGGCATGTTATCATCATAATAGATTTTCTCATCAAAACTTGGGGGACTAAAAATATCATCTTCATCACACATAGCATCCCCAAGCTTGTAGCTTTGCATATCATTAGCATCATGGGTATTCAAAGAATTCATATTAACAACATTGCAATCATGCTCATCATTCAAAGATTTTATGCCAAACATTTCACTGAATTCTTCTTCTATCAATTGAGCACAATTATCGGAATCCTTATTTTCAAGAAAGACATGATAAAGACGAATAATATGAGGCAACCTCACTTCCATTTTTTTTCTAGTTTTCTTTAATAAACCAAACTAGTGATAAAACAAGAAACTAAAAGATTCAATTGCAAGATCTAAAGATATACCTTCAAGCACTCACCTCCCCAGCAACGGCGCCAGAAAAGAGCTTGATGTCTACTACACAACTTATTCTTGTAGACTCGTGTTGGGCCTCCAAGCGCAGAGTTTTGTAGGACAGTAGCAATTTTCCCTCAAGTGGATGACCTAAGGTTTATCAATCCGTGGGAGGCATAGGTTGAAGATGGTATCTCTCAAACAACTCTGCAACCAAATACAAGAAATCTCTTGTGTCCCCAACACACCCAATACAATGGTAAATTGTATAGGTGCACTAGTTCGGCGAAGAGATGGTGATAAAAGTGTAGTATGGATAGCAGATATAGGTTTTTGTAATCTGAAAATATAAAAACAGCAAGGTAGCAAGAAGTAAACGGGCATAAAAACGGTATTGCAATGCTAAGAAACAAGGCCTAGGGTTCATACTTTCACTAGTGCAATCTCTCAACATTGTTGACATAGTTGAATCATATGTAAATCCCTCTCGTGCGACAAAGAGTTCACTCCAAAGTCACAAGTAGCGGAGAACAAACGAAGAAATTGTTGTTGGGTACGAAACCACCTCAAAGTTATCCTTCCCGATCAATCTTATGAGCCATCCCCATTAATTGTCACGAACAGCCCTAGAGTTCTTACTAGAATAACACCTTAAGATACACATCAACCAAAACCCTAATGTCACCTAGGCACTCCAATGTCACCACGAGTACCCGCGGGTTTGATTATATGATATGCATCACACAATCTTAGATTCATCTATTCAAACCAACACAAAGAACTTCAAAGAGTGCCCCAAAGTTTCTACCGGAAAGTCAAGACGAAAACGTGTGCCAACCCTTATGCATAAATCCCCAAGGTCACGGAACCCGCAAGTTGATCACCAAAACATACATCAAGTGACTCAAGTGAATATCCCATTGTCACCACAGATATCCATATGCAAGACATACATCAAGTGTTCTCAAATCCTTAAAGACTCAATCCGATAAGAAAACTTCAAAGGGAAAACTCAATTCTTCACAAGAAGATAGAGAGGGGAAAACTCCATATGATTCATCTATATCAACAAAGCTCGCGATACATCAAGATCGCGCCATCTCAAGAACACGAGAGAGAGAGATCAAACACATAGCTACTGGTACAAACCCTCTGCCCCGAGGGTGAACTACTCCCTCCTCATCATGGAGACCGCCGAGATGATGAAGATGGCCTCCGGTGATGCCTTCCCCCCTCCGGCAGGGTGCCGGAAAAGGGCTGTAGATGAGATCGTGGAGGTACAGAGGCTTGCGGCGGCGTAAAAACTCATCTAGGTTAACTTTCGGGGGTTTCTGAATATATATGATTTTTCAGCATTGAAATCACGTGAAACGGAGGCACATGGGCCCCATGAGGTACCAGGGCGCGTCTGGGGGGTGGCGCGCCCTGGTGCCTCGTGGGTACTGGGTGGCCCCGCTCCAGTGGGTCTTGGTGCCAATATTTTTTATTTGTCCAATAAAAAATCTCCAAAAAGTTTCAGCTCATTTGGAAAACTTTCATTTCTGCACAAAAAACATCACCATGGTAGTTCTGCTGAAAACAACGTCAGTCCGGGTTAGTTCTAATCAAATCATACCAAAACCATATAGAATTGTTATAAATATGGCATGAATACTTCATAAATTATAGATACGTTGGAGACGTATCAGTTTTGCAGTCTCGGAAAGGGCTAGCGAGATACCATGTTATCATATTATATCTTGATTGTTTTGACAATTGTTGGCATTTGAGATATGTTATTATTGCTCGCTAGTTGATTATGCCATTGATATGAGTAAGTGTGATTTCTAAGTGTTATCATTTGCATGGTTGTTCATGATCTTTGCTAAGAGTTCGTAATTTTTTTTCTTTATCACTTTCAGTTTGTCAACTGAATTGCTTGAGAACAAGAAATGAGTTATGCTTGGGGGACTTGATACGTCTCCATCATATCTACTTTTCCAAACACTTTTGCTCTTGTTTTGGACTCTAATTTGCATGATTTGAATGAACCTAACCCGGACTAACGCTGTTTTCAGTAGAACTACCATGGTGTTGTTTTTTGTGCAGAAATAAAAGTTCTCGGAATCGGACGAAACTTTTTGGAGATTTTTTATGGAATATATAAAAAATACTGGAGCAAAGATCCACCGGAGGGGGGCACCAGTTGCCCACAAGGCAACAGGGTGCGACCACCCCCTAAGCGCGCCCTCTTACCTTGTGGGGCCCACGTGGCTCCGCTGACCCTAATCTCAAGTCTATAAATACCGTCTCCCTGAGAGAAAAATAAGATAAGAATTTTCATCGCGTTTTACGATACGGAGCCGCCGCCACCTCCTGATCTTCATTGGGAGGGCTGTTCTGGAGTCCGTTTGGGGCTCCGAAGAGGGGGATTTGTCGCCTTTTCATGATGCTCACCACCGGGAGTGAGTAATAGTCTTACGAAAAAGAGAAGGGGTTGGCATAGAGAGAACCAAATTTGTAAAGCAAACAAACCCACGCTTTGGGAAGGTGAGGCGAACTAACAATTCCTTCATAGGCTTGCTGGACGGTGATGGAGTTGGATGAGATCTATCATCTAATCGAGTCAATTTGTTAGGGCTTGATCCCTAGTATCCACTATGTTCTGAGATTGATGTTGCTATGACTTTGCTATGATTAATGCTTGTCACTAGGGCCCGAGTGCCATGATTTCAGATATGAACCCTCTATGTTTTCATGAATATATTTGAGTTCTTGATACTATCTACTAGTTATATGCATTTGTTAATTCGGGGATGACTGTAATTCGAGGAGTTCATGTATTCACCATGTGTTAATGCTTTGTTCCTGTCTCTATTAAAAGGAGGCTTTAATATCCCTTAGTTTCCTTATGGACCGCGCTGCCACGGGAGGGTAGGATAAAAGATGTCATGTAAATTCTTATTATAAGCACGTATGACTATATACGGAATGCATGCCTACATTACATTGATGAATTGGAACTATTGTGTATCGCTCTAGGTTGTGACCGTTACATGATGAATGTCATCCAACACAAATATCCATCACCGATCCAATGCCTACGCTTTTCGCATATTGATCTTTGCTAAGTTACTTTTTTTGCTGCTGTTGTTACAATCACTACAAAACTGCTACTGTTACTGTTCCTGTTACTATTGCTACTATTACCACTGCTATCAAACTATCATACTACTGTGCTACTAAACACTTTGCTGCAGATATTTAGTTCTCCAGGTGTGGTTGAATTGACAACTCAACAGCTAATACTTACAAATACTCTTTGGCTCCCCTTGTGTCGAATCAATAAATTTGGGTGAAATACTACCCTCGAAGACTGTCGCGATCCCCTATACTTGTGGATTATCATATGGTTGCATGTTTCATGTACGTTGGCAGAGACTATTCCTGAGGGGCCATCTGAACGGGGGTAAGGGCATCTTCAACATGCACCCCTAGAATAGACAAAGTATCCATCCACAAACATGGATACGGGAGGCATCCATCCAAACATGTACCTGAAATGTCTGGACACATTTCAAACCGAATTTGAACATACCAGATACTTTTTATGCAAACCGGGTGATTTTCATTTAGACGGACCAGATTGATGACATTTTCGAGATATTTCATTAAACAAAAAGCGGATATGACATTTTTTAACGTAGAAAAAGTTAACCTAGTGTAAATCTTCGTCGTGTCTGTGTATCAAGGCCTTGTTGTTCCCCACATCCAGCCGTGAGCTCCGGGAAGTGAAGATGCGGATCGTCGGCGAGGAGAAGAGTAGGACGCGGAACACAGACATTGCCCACGTGGGACACGAGATGTGCCCACGCTAGTGTCCCACCTCCTACTCTTCCTTGTTGGAGTCCACCATGTGGATGTCACCGGTCGAGGAGAGGTCCACGATTGATGTGGACGGGCGTGCACTACTAGGGAAAACCCTATAGGTAGATAGCTAACAGCAACGCGGGGTTAATGGGCAGCGCTACTGCTACTTAGCAGTAGCGCGGGCCAAATACCAGCGCTACAGGTGGGCTTTAGCAGTAGCGCTGGCCCGCCAAACGGGTGCTAGTACTAAGTGGGCCCCACCGTGCCTGCGCTGCTACTGTGGCCGGCCCGTGGGGGCATGGTGGGGCCCACTTAGCTGCAGCGGGGGCCCATGCCCCGTGCTGCTGCTAAACCCATCTTATCGTCCTCGCGCGGCCGCCCTCACTCTCCTTCTCCACTCTCTCCCCCGCGCCGTCCCTCCAACACGCTCGTCGGCCCGCCACCGCCATCGCCAGTCGTCGTCGCCGACGCTCCCGCTCCTCCTCCACCGAGGTAGCTCCTCCCTCCTCCCTCCACCCCCCTCCTCCCTCCTCCTTCCACCTTCCTCCCTCCTCCCTCCACCTCCCTCCCTCCCTCCTCCCTCCTCCCTCCACCTCCCTCCCTCCATCCTCCCTCCCTTCCTCCCCCCCACCTCCACCCTCCTCCCTCTGTTTTTGAATGTAGGTTTATTCTAGTAAACTAGTAATAGAAATTTTTAGTAAAAAAATTTAGTAATAGAAATTTTTAGGCATAGAATGTATTGGAATGCTATATGAGAAATTTTTAGGTATCAAATTTAGTAATAGAAATTTTTAGTAAAAAAATTAGGTATAGAAATTTTTAGTAAAACAATTTAGTAATAGAAATTTTTAGGTATATAACTCATGCTCTCATGCTCTCAGCTATATAATATACATAATTATGTTACGGTTTGGTCGAACCCCAGCTATTGAGGAGCAAGAGGGGGATGGGACGGATTACGGGCCAAAAATTTGGGCTTTGTTTTCCCATAACTTAATGGGCCAACAACGATTAATCGGTCTCACAGGCAAATTAATCGGCCCGACAAGTTAATGCGACGAATAGGTCCTATTCGATTCGGCCATCCTACGAGTAGCGATTAACTGGCCCGTTAACTGATTAATTGGACGAATTCTTGAACAGTGCTATAAAATACGAAAATAGAATGCCCGTGATTTGCCGGAACAGGAATTAAACGACATTGTGGAAAAACATAGGCCATTTTTAATGTCATTACTCCATATATGTAACGGGTTGACTTTCAGTCTGTTGGGGCTCCTTCTGTGACTTTCAGAGAGGAAGAATCCTGACTGTTGTCGTGGGGTCGCTTCCTCCTCTTCTCCTCGTGATAGACCTTGGTAATGCACGAGGGAAGGGGGGATGCGACCATCACCGACGGTGATATATTAGAGAGGAAGAATCCCAACTGTTGTCGTGGGGGTCGCTTCTCCTTCTTTCCCGTGTGCTAGACATTTTGGTGTAATGCACTCGGGAAAGAAGGGAGGAGCGACCATCACCGACGGTCACAATATCAAAGAGGGAGTGCCCACCATATACACCACGTGAGATGAGAGTTTTCAAGGAAGACACGACAGATCGAAAGTCAACCCGTGCTGAATAATGATATGTGTGTTGAGTTCCTGGTAATTGCCCTCGATTTTTAATCTTTGAATTATGAACACAGGAAATGTCTAACGATGATAGGATCCCTGAGTGTGATTACTGCACCGGCGACGGGGGTATGTGCGAGAGGCTTCACCTGGATAAAGATAGGTGCTTCACCCTCACACTGTAGGAGGCCTTCGATCATTTTACGGTATGTAACGACGGCAAGTATTTTATCGTAATTAAGCATGACTTGTTCTTTTTGGCTTAACGTGTAATTTATTTTTTTACAATTTGACTAGTGCATCCCCTGCTATGGAAAACCGTATGTCTTAGAGAAGCTCGGTTTCGAAGATAGGGAGAGTATGGAGACAAAGAAAGCTCACCTAAGAACAAAACATGGTTTCACTTTTGCGGTTAAGCTCTACAATGCAGTAAATCACTCACATGGTTTCAAATTGGAGAGGACTATGCAAGGCCTGTGGATTTCAGGAGGATATGAAAATAACCTTCGATCTTGGTCCTTTAGATGACCGTGAAGATAATATCGACATTTGGGTGGATGTTGACATGATTCCAGTTCTACCTCTATGTGAGTTTGTCAAAAAAAATGTTAAGTAATTTATATTGTTTATTTAAAAATAGTTGGAATTCATCCCTACTAAACTTGTTTATTTATAATTGACAGCTTATTTCTTATCTCCAAGAATTGCACGGAAGGCTGTTGACAAGACCTACTACAGTTATGGCTCCGAGCTAACTTGGGAGGAGAAAAATTCTCTTGTCTCATTTATTAATGATGTTGAGACTTTTAAGATCAAATATGAAATTGGCCAAAATTATAGTGGATACGTGCCACTATTCCACGAGTTGAATGTGGGTAACATCAGTGCAAATAGCTTGGTAAGATTTTGTTAACCATGGTTGCACACATTCTTCTTAAGTAAACTACATTGCTAACTATGTTATTATTATGTTCTTCAACACAAGCTCCCGAAGGATGTTGTGCCTTACCTGATGTATACCGAAGGTCATATGAGTATGGTTAGGTTACGGCCAGATCCGCCGGTGGCTTTCCACAGTCCATACTCGATTTCTCTAAAGGATGAAAGGCTCGATATTAAAGGATGGAGCAAAGTAATGAAGGAGCGCAAGCAACCAATTGGAGACAACATGAATGTGTGCAGGCCACAAATTGGAGACATGTGGATCTATATTCTCCATTTTGAAGATGGAGGGGTTTACCTGTTTTATGATATCTTACCTGAGAGAGAGGACTAGGTCCTAGGTAGTACTTGTCGTGCTAGAATGATGATGAATTATTTACCTAGGATGACTACCCTTAGCTAATGTTGGTTAACTTGTCATGTGCTATATTGATGGTCAGTTATTATAAGACTACGGAAGATGATCGAGTTGTTATATGACTACAATGATCATGATGACAAGGTTGTACTACTTCATATGTGCTAGAATGATGATGAGTTATTATATATATATATGACTACGGATGATGAGTTGTTATATGACTACGGATGATGATGATGATGATGAGTTATTATTATATGACTACGCATGATGAGTTGTTATATCATTGGGGTGGAAGAAACACGAATTAGATTAAACTGAATGGATACAAGTGAGAAAGTTGAATTAGTGGGACGATATGAAGTTGGGACGGCACACAAGTGTCGAATCACTAATTCAACTTGCTCACCTGGATCCATCCACTTTAATCTAATCCATGTTTCTTCCACAATCTCTTCATTGCTACTGTATAAAAATTGTATAAATACAGTATAAATATAAAGTAACAGGCGCTACTGCTATTTAGCAGTAGCGCGGCGCTCTTCCCACGCTACTACTAACACCAGTAGTAGTAGCATGGGGTCAGACCCGCACTACTGCTAACAATTAGCTGTAGCGTCCTAGCAGTAGCGCGGGCCCGCGCGCTACTGCTAGTCCTAAACCCCGCACTACTACTAGGGTTTTCCCTAGTAGTGGTGGTCTGGCCTCGTGGTCATCGCGGCAAGAAACGCACCGCGCGGGCGGCGCGAACGACGCGAAGCTGCCCATGTTTCCGTCCCCGATTGGTTGCACCGCCTATGCCGCGATTGCCGGCATGAATACGGCACGACAAATGGAGGTGTGGTCGCTCCGGAGAGGGCGCGGGTGCGAGAGATGTTTTTGGGTTGGACCGGGGTGTCGGACACGTACGTGGCGGCGGTCCAGAAACCTGCATGCCTCTCTCTGGTTTGCATCTAGTTTACAGAAAAACGGACACTCGAAAGCCTCAGCACCTGGTACGGCCGCTGGTACGAGCGTTGGTACCAAATGTTGTCTTTTCCTCTGTTTGGGCTGGCACACCTGCAATTCCTTCCTTCTTCCATACTTCTTGTTTCCACCAAATTGTTGATTTCCTTTCATGTTTAGGCTCTTTAATTTCCTGCGAAAACACAATATAGAAAGGATTTCGTGATCTCTCGTGTTCATTAGTCATTAGTAGTAATATATTTTCTTGGAAATTTCAAGATTATCCGGTTTAAACAACGGTATGTGAGCGCAAAAATATCGCTCATCACGTCTCAGACGTCATGACGAAGGCTCTATCACGAGCAAAGCATGAACAACACTGGATCACGGATAGCTTTGCGGACTAGGATATTAGGAGTACATATACATATGTATGTTTATTTATTCATTTCTCAATTATTGTAATTGTTCGTTCACTGAAACAGACTCGGACGCGGCAACACGTGCTTTCATGGTCTAGTGGGTCATATAGGATACACTAGACACTTTAGTGTACTAGTGGTCAACCAGTGCATTTGCACGGACACTTTAAAATAGTCATGGTTAGCCATATTAAGAAATGGTGAGCTAAAGATATATCAACTTCATCAAAGCGGGTGGTCTCCACACGAGAGACGATGGAGGACCGGGAGGCGAGGGAGCGCTTTGCAGCGGAGGCCTCTGAAGAGGGGTACATGGCGAAGCTCCGCCGCCTCTACCCAAATCAAGTGGAGGCGGAGCGCCGCCTGTAAGATCAGCAGGGGGCGGAGGTCGTCGTCCTGTCCAAAGACGATGTAGATAATGGTGGCAACAGAGGCAACAAAAGTGTAGGCAACAACGGAGGCGGCAACGACGGCGGTAGGAGGGAAGTGGCAAGCATCTTTGGCGGTGGCAGCATCTTCAACGACGCAGACGACGGCACAGTAGCAAACCCCATGATCGGTGGACTGTCCAGAGCCGAGTAGAAATCGGTCACCAAAGATACGGATAGCGACTAAAATTAGTAAGTTTAGACTATGTTTCTGTTAATTAATAAGTTTAGACTATATTTCGGTTGATGACATTGTAAAATATTATGAATCGGTGTCGAATTTCGATCACTATGTTTATTTGAATCGAATTTGTGTATGTTTGCCCTGAATTCGTTTTTTACTCCACTAAGTTTACGAGATCGGCTAGAAACGAGCAAAATTTAGGGTAAATTACTCCACTAATGTTTACTCGGCGGTTTACTCCTCTATTTTTAGGGGATTGGCTAGAGATGCCCTATTAAAGGTAGACACATCTTCTGAAATGAGTTAGAGTAAATGAACAAACGGCATGCATTGATTGATGCAAAGACCAGAAGTTTAATCTCCTTTTCAAAAAAGAAAAATGAAACGTGTTAGAAGACACCTGCAATATCCTTTCAATCTGGAGTATATTGCATGGAGTTTTCAGGTTCAAGCTCTGATCTTAACGTAACATTATATATAGTCGAAAATAGACAAGAAACATGCAGCTTTTTCACCCGTGAGCAAGCTACTTTTGGGATTCTCTCTGAGTTGTCTGAGATTCTCTCCACTTTTTTGGTAAAGAATATTGCAGGTGCTAGTGTCTTGGGAATATGAGAAGTCCCTGGACTATACTGTTGGCATGTGTGTGCCCTTTGCAGTCCCTGGACGCTCTCTCCATAAGACCGGACCAGCATTCCCTTCTACTACGGCGCAGCAACCTCCAGCACCAGGGTGAGCTTCTTCTGGCAAGTGACTCTCTTTGTTTGCAAGTTATTCATATCCTCTCTTCTTCCACATCTGCATGGAGCAGTAGTATTTGTTTTACAATTTCATTGTTGTTTTGCTTTCTTTCTATTTCTGCTGGTTTTCAGAAGCTGGTTGGTAGGATATAGTACAAAGCAGTCATGTTGTCCAACCATGATATGAGTTTCAGAAACTGAATATTCAATTATTGTTTGCCATCAGTGTTTCTTTTCTTTCAATAGATATCAGTGATTGATTCATATTAGATCTGCATTTTATCCCCCTAGTTACTCCCTCCGTAAAGAAATATAAGAGCGTTTAGATCACTAAAGTATTGATCTAAACGCTCTTATATTTATTTACAGAGGGACTACATAAAAATGGAGCCTAGCGATCAATAGATCCAGTCAGAAAATTACTGCCCCTATGACAAATTTGCATATTTTGCAAACTATCTCATCTAGGAGTACATGGTAACTAAAACCAATGGTTTGACAGAACCAGCTCTGATCTATCAGACTGTTCATCTTTGTTCCTCTTGTACAGCAGGGAGCAGAGGAGACAGGGTAGGAGCGCGCCACCACGTACAAGGGCAGAGGAAGACGACCGTGGAGGTAGCCTGCCTAGTTCTCTAAGTCTCCGTGTCTAGCACGTTTTGCACTATCCAATTCATGCTGCTTCCCAAATCAAGCATGGAGTGTATATATGCTGTCAAAATCGAGCTCTGATGCATAGCATGTACTCCCTCCATTCGCAAATATAAGATGTTCTACCTTTTTTCTGATTCCGATGTATATAGACGCATTTCAGTCCATTTGTAGTCTATATTGAAATATCCAAAACATCTTATATTTGAGAATAAAGGGAGTAGTATATTAGATGCCTGGAACATTAAGTTTGCATATATGCAGTATTTTTTCTACAAGAACCAAGTGCATGTATCATGAATCATCAACTTTCATAGCATGTCGCAAAACTTTCACTTGCAATCCAGCATATGCTTCGCATACATTGCATAATTGTCAGTAACATACCTCAAGCATACATGTTCCTTATGAACCAAAAATTTGATCATGGAAAATCTACTTCAACAGCAAATCATCCTTACCTTTCTTCTCAGAACATCTAGTCCAAGTACAAAACATTCAGTCCTAGCACACATGGTCACACTTGAAATTCAGTCGCAGAACTTACCACACAAGCTTGCATCTACGCATACTTCAAATTTGAGTAACATAAGGGTAGGCAGAAGGGGGAAGAATAGCAAAAATTGCAAATTTTCCATGGGACATTTAAGAAAATAAATGCAAAGAAAAGAAGGGCATATGATCAGTCTCAACAGAAGTGGGCTATATTTTCGACAGGACCTCCGTATTGTTACTACACCTACGGCCTTTCTCCTCTCTCCTCTCCTCGCGCCGTCCCCGCGGGCGGCCGGGGGGAGCCCAGATCTGCCGCCCTTCGCCCCTCGCCCCTCCTCCCTCCTCCGCCCCTCCTCGCCGCCGCCGGCGCAGGTCGCCGGGCAAAGCCCGCTCGGCCTAGGCGGCGGCGGGGCCTTCTTCTCCTCCTGCCCGAGGATGGCGGCGCGGGACGCTTTCTTCTAGTGGCGGCGAGGCGCGGCCATGGGGCGCGGCGGCGCGACGGCACGGGCTGGCGGCGGTGGCTGCTGGGCGTACGTGGCGTCGTCCTCTCCTGGGCCGGCGGCGGGATCTGGTGTAGGGCTCTCCGGTGGCGCGGCTGGGGCTTGCGGGCGGCCCTGCTGCTCGTGCGGCGCGGCTGCTGGCTGGTCAGGCGGAGGCGACCTGGAGCCTACTTCCAGTCCCCGGTGGAGATGGCGGCGATCCGTACACAAGACTTGATGGAGGTTCTTCGAACAGATCTGGGTGAAAACCTTGCGCTCGGCTAGATGCCAAGGCCGGCGATGGCGGCGCTCTTCTGTGTCGTTCTCTTCTTGAAGACATCGCCGTGGAGAAGTTCCAGACCTCTATCTGCTACCTCCGGGGGAAACCCTAGATCGGTAGATCGGATGATGGCGGCGCTCTTGCATCGTTTCCCCCTTGGGGGCGTCAGTCTTGGAGGTGTGCACGGGCTCAAGGGACCAGCGGATAGCATCTTTGGTGGAGCGGTGTTTCATCTTACGCATCGACGACTGTGGATCTCGGCGGCATGGCGCAGTGGAGCCTCGGCGTTCGATGTGTGTAGATGGACTCGCGCAGGAGGATCGTGCTGTCTGGCGTCGTGGTGGCGTCGATGGCAGACCTGGCAAGGTCGTGGCGTCAGTATCTGCTCTGAAGATGGATCGGTGGAAGACGGCGGCGGCGGCCTCTGAGAGTGCGCCGGACTGGTGTGTGCCCCAAACCAGGTATATGGCTTGGCTGGGGCCTCCGGTTTTACTTCCTCCGTTTCTAAATATTTGTCTTTCTAAAGATTAAACTATGGACTACATACGAAACAAAATGAATGAATATACACTCTAAATTGTGTCTATATACATCCGTATGTAGTTCATAGTGAAATCTCTAAAAAGACAAATATTTAGAAACGGAGGGAGTAGATGTTAGGCTTAGGTGCGAGGTCTGTTTGGTATTAGGCTCGGACTATCGGCACCCCTTCATCAAGTAGATAGAAGTAGCGACAGATGTTGCCAAGATGGTGGCTTCAGACTTACTGATGTACTACTTTGTAAGGTCTTTATGAATAATTAATAAAGTGGTTGTATGCATCGTCCAGATGCAGAGGCCGGGGGTCTTCCTCCTTTTCAAAAAAAAAATAACATGGGGCTTATGATCATCAAATCTCCCAGAAATATTTAGGGCGTCATACAGACCACGAACGGCAGGACCTTTGCTTTTTCACTTGGGACTTGGGAGAGGGCATCACAGTGATCTTCTATGATTTTAGGGTATCGTTAGTTATGCAAACACATGATATATGGTTCGTTTTACAGGACATATCCAAGATGAGTGATCCATGTGAATGCTGCCAGATCAAGCTTAAGTTTCTAAGGCAGATCAATGGCAACTTCATGCACAGCCTGGTTAGCTATTTCTGCCTTTCCTAATTTCCTAATTCAGTGGGCTGTCTCATGTTTTTAGAGTTTTTTTGTTGCCTCAAACATTTTTTGCACCATTCCTTCTTGTTACAGGTCATACCGGAGTGGTTTGTGAGCCAATTTGGAGGAAAGGTCTGGAGAACAGTCAAACTAGAGTCCCCTAATGGTAACGTCTATGATGTTGGAGTTACCGAGAATATGAACCGAACAATTTTGAAGTCTGGATGGGCATCATTTGTTGATGCCAATAAAATAGAAGAAAATTATTCATTGATGTTTTGTTACCTTGGAAACGCCCGCTTCAAGGTTACAATATTCGATTCCAGTGGTAAGCAGAAAGTGTCGTGCTGTGCAAGGATGGGAACTGCTTCTGATGTTAGAAAGCCAAGCACATATGATATTGATAATTCTATTTGTTCTTGTGGTGGTACTACTCAGTCTTCACCAAGCGAAAGTTCAGATTCAGATGGAAGCCAAAAGGAAAGCTCGTACGGTTATAAAAAATCAGCAAAGAAGGCTGCAATATCAGATTCTTCTGAGGAATTATTAGGTAAGTTGTTACTGGGATTATTCAGTTACCTCCACCACATGTCCTCTTACCGTTGAAACTTATTTACAGCTGAAGACAGTCTATCTGGAGACAATTCGGTGGAGTCAGATGATCTACAGATGCATTCGAATGACTATGTCTTATCAGGGAAATGTGACCTTACAGTAGCACAGGAGGCAAAAATACAAACACTTGTAGAGAAAATTCGACCTGAAATCCCGGTGCTTGTTGTACAGATGAAAAAGAGCAGCGCAAACATTGGTAATCAGGTACGGTGGTTTTATCATCCGCATTTCTTATGAACTGCTTACCGTCTGTAGCTACTCACAGTTTCTAGTTACGAACTGATGACACTATTGCGGAAAGACAGTTTCGTTCGAAATATTTCGGTATTTTTAAATTGCTTTTCTAAATACGTTTGAATCTCTGTTAATACATAGCCCATCGCATAGCCCAGTGGTAGGCAATTGTTCTACTACCTCTCAGGTTGAGGTTTTGATACTCATTTTTGTATTGTTTGGTCTTCTTATTCAGCTTTATGCCTGATGTAGAAAATTTTGGCAAAACAAATGCGTCACTGAGATCTGAACCTGAGTCTACAAAGTGGATACATGGAACGCACATTGGATGTATCAGAATAGAATTATTGCCACAACACTAATGTATCCAATTGCTTAAATTCAAATTTATCTAAGTTTTAATAAAAAATCATTGATGTGTCCAAATAAATTTCAAATTTTACGAAATTTCGCAAATTTCGATGGTTTTAAGGTTGAGCAAAATTTCTTAGTTTCAAAATTTTAGATCTAGGTTCTGGTTCTAACCCCAACAAGCCTAAGAGGGATACGTATGCAATAAAATATATATCTACATTACTAAATCAATATTATTGCTGCTTTATCAGTTGAAGCCATGTGTATGACAGTCATGAAGTATTGTGTACTTGGGCTGTCAGATAAAACAGCTCAACAGTATCACCATCTCATTCTATCCCCTTTTCAATTAGGTAATACGTAAGGACTACGCACTCAAGTACTTCCCATGTGAAGTTACAGATATCATACTTCAGCTGCCTAGCAAGAACAAGGAATGGAAGTGCAAATTTAATCCAGGTCGGCGCAACCTTTATTTGGGCCACTTTGTCCATGACAACTGTGTTCAAGAGGGAGGTATCTGCCTCTTTCAGCCAATAGCCAAGGTTAAGGAAGGAAGATTTATAGTAATTGTCCATCTGCTTCACAAAGAGAGCGTTCGTCGTTTCCCTGGTGGAACAGCATGGATGACACACACGGCTACCGACAGAAGAACAAGCACAAAGACGTCCTTAACAGCCTGTGTTAAGGAGGAACCAGCCACCGATGGTATGGTACACACTGCACATAAGACATCACAGATGCTAAAATCTATGGGTCACATTTCACATGAAAAAAAGATTTTGTTTCCATCAATTCAGCCTGATTCTATTGAAAACCTATTCAGGCGAACATATGTCATCATTGGGACCTGAAGAGGATGGAGACAATTATGAGGGAGCTTCGGAGACCCCCTTCATACTGGCAGACAGAGCCTCTATAACGCCAGCACAGGAGCAGAAAGTGCGGGAGAAAGTAGAAGTCATTGAGTCGACCGTACCCGTTTACGTTGTGATCCTGAAGAAGTGCAATGTTCATCGCCGCAAATCCGGCATCCTCCTAGTAAGTTCAGTAAATAAAATATGCCTATCCGTTCCTCGACTACAAATATGCCTATCTGCATCTGTGTGACTAACATCCTCCCTGCATATGCACATAAACAGACCATGGGCAAGCAGTACGCGTCAAGGTATCTCAAAAAACAGTACTTTACTGGGCATCGTGGAAAGAAGAATGTGATCAGTCTGGTGCTTCAACTGGAGGGGCATAGTAGAACGTGGGACACGGAGCTGCGACAAGGGACTGATCGTATGATGATCTCTAAAGGATGGAGGTCTTTCGCCCGTGCCAACCGCCTGCGGGAGGGTGACCTCTGCCTCTTCAAGCTGATGGGAAACGAGGAGCCTCTGAAGATGATGGTGTACATCATTCGCCGCGAGAAGTGCTTAGATTGAGGCATGGTTGGGCTCTTGCTGTTCTGATTATCTCTAAATGATTGGGAGAGGAATAAAGTTGTTTATTTATCTACTGTCAGAGGTTATCTCAATGGGTTATCAGTTCTGTGTGCTCTTTATTATCTAGACTCTAGAATGACTTCGGATGGTCAAGTTTGAACTACTAGTTATGTGGTTCTGATGAGTTCTGTCAGCACTTTGTTATGTAGGGTAACTTTGGGGTTAAGTTAATTTGAACAACTTATAATTATGTGTTGCTGTGGTTTGAGGGCATATGTTTTTGCATGGTTGATGCATTTTCGCTTGAGCTGCCAGAAGGTTAAGGCCTCTTTGGGTCATATGAAGAACAAAATGAGGTTTGACTCTTTACCGAAAAAGGCTTCCGCCCCGCTTTATATATAAAAGCAACGATCACCAACAGCCCGATACAAACGCACGCCATCACAACACACGCACACACCCAAGGCAGGATACACAAGCGCTGAGCGCAGCAACATCACCCCTATCTACGAAGAGATGAAGCCGCATACGACGATCCGTGGACTCCAAGGCGGCGCCTTCAGGAAGGATACGACACCGGAGCGCCGCCACTGCCCGATCCGAGGATCAGAGTTTCCCCTGGAGCAACACGATGGGCGATGAGAGCCGGGACGACGCCTTCAAGAAGGGAACGAGCTTCGCCGCCGCCGGTCTGTCCGAAGATAGAACAGGTTTTCACCCAGGCCAACACTCACCGCCACCAAACGCCACACCCGGGCTGCCACGCCGCCCACACGGCCATGGCCACCGGGCAGCACCGAGCCACGGGCTCTGCCCATGAGCACCGCGCTACCACCACCAGGGACGCCGCCCCGGCATCCAAGACCTAGACACCACCTGACCCGAGACCCGCCTGAAAGATCGTGGATGTCGCCTAGAGGGGGGGGGGGTGAATAGGCGCTTTAAAATAATTACGGTTTAGGCTTGAACAAAAGCGGAATAAAACTAGCGTTTAATTTGTCAAGCACAAAACCTAAAACAACTAGGCCCACCTATGTGCACCAACAACTTATGCTAAGCAAGATAAACAACTATGTGATAGCAAGATATATAACATGAAACACTATGGCTATCACAAAGTAAAGTGCTGCATAAGTAAAGGGCTCGGGTAAGAGATAACCGAGGCACGCGGAGACGATGATGTATCCCCAAGTTCACACCCTTGCGGATGCTAATCTCCGTTTGGAACGGTGTGGAGGCACAATGCTCCTCAAGAAGCCACTAGGGCCACCGTAATCTCCTCACGCCCTCGCACAATGCAAGATGCCGTGATTCCACTAAGGGACCCTTGAGGGCGGTCACCGAACCCGTACAAATGGCAACCCTTGGGGGCGGTCACCGAACCCGTACACTTTGGTAACCCTTGGGGGCGGTCACCGAACCCGTACACTTTGGCAACCCTTGGGGGCGGTCACCGGAACCCGTACAAATTGCTCGGGGCAATCTCCACAACCTAATTGGAGACCCCGACGCTTGCCCGGAGGTTTACACCACAATGATTGAGCTCCGAAGCACCACCAACCGTCTAGGGCGCCCAAGCACCCAAGAGGAACAAGATCAAGGGTACCAAGGACCCGAGAGTAATAAGCTTCTCAACTTTTCACTTCCACGTATCACCGTGGAGAACTCAAACCGATGCAACTAATGCAATGGCAAGAACACACGAAGTGGTCAAGTCCCTTCTCTCAAATCCCACCAAAGCAACAAAAGCTATGGAGGAATATGAGAAGAAGAACAAGGAGAACACCAAGAACTCCAAGATCTAGATCCAAGGGGTTCCCCTCACATAGAGGAGAAAGTGATTGGTGGAAACATAGATCTAGATCTCCTCTCTCTTTTCTCTCAAGAACTAGCAAGAATCATTGGAGGGATTGAGAGTTAGCAAGCTCGAAGAAGGTCAACAATGGGGGAAGAACACGAGCTCAAGGGATTAGGTCCATTGGGGAAGAAGACCCCCTTTTATAGGACCCCACGAATCTGCCCGTTATGTTGCAGAATAACACAGGAGCAGTACAACCGGTCCAAGGACCGGTACAACCGCTTTTTGCGGGTTTCCCCTAAAGCAGAGTACCAGGCGGTACAACCGGGGGTTGCACCGGTAGTACCAGTCGGCTGAAACCATCCGGGAACTACCGGGCTACCACCGCCCTACTACCGCTCCAAAACAGTAGGGAGTCACCCCTGACCGGTAGTTGGAGCGGTACTTGGACCAGTACAACCGCCGGGACCAAGTACTTGTGGTGGCTAAGTCTGGAGCGGTACAACCGCTCCCGTAACCGATAGTACCGGTACGCCTAAGCCATCCGAAAACTACCGGTTCACCACCGCCCAACTACCGCTCCACATCAGAAGGAAGTCACCCCTTAGTGGTGGTTGGAGCGATACTTGGCCGGTACAACCGCCGAGCAGCAGTCCTGGGGTTCGCCAAGCACCAGGCGGTACAACCGCCCGGAGGCAGCGGTACAACCGCTTGGCAGACACCTGGAGACTGCAACCCTAGGGTATCACCCCTAGGGCGGTGGTTGTCCCGGAAGTACTGGTCGGCCGGTACAACCGCATACACCAGCGGTACAACCGCCAGAGGAGGAAAAACCAGAACTGCCACAACTTTTGCAAATGAGCTCCGAATAGAACAAACTCAAGCTTGTTGGATAGAAGACGACAAACCAGAGCAGCAGTCCTGGGGTTATATGAAGAAGAGGCAGAAGAAGAATGCCAATGATATAGAGATGTGAAACCTCTATGAATGAAGAACCGGCAAAAACCCCAACATCAAAAACATCATAGAAGAAGCAAGTGAACTCTGTTTTCGATGAACTCGAGCTTGTCATGAAGATGACTATAAGGTCCAAATCTCACAAGGAGAGAAACCAAACAAGAACCAAGAAAGATGATGCCAAGGATGCAATGGCTTGAGCTCTCTACGAACGATACGATCAAGCTACTCACTTGAGAGCCCCCCTTGATAGTACGGCAATCGATCCTATAACCCGGTCTCCCAACTAACATCATGAGACCGGTAAAATAGAAAACCTATCAAGGGCAAACCTTTGCCTTGCGCATAATCCACTTGAGGTAGATGAAGAGGATCTTGTCCTCCTCAAGTTGGACCACCTTTTTTGATTGCATTGGCTCGGTGAAGACTAGTAGATTGCTCCCCCATACTCCACTATGGGTGAGCCACTCTTTAGTGCATCTTCACAAGTCCATTGTCACCACAATGGATGGCAAGCTCCAAGCATGTGATCTCTTCGTGATGATCCACTTGAAATTGCACACCGCAACCTAACCCCGCATAGAACTCTCACGTAGACCATGGGTTAGTACACAAAGCATAATGGACGATGCTTACCATACCATGGGATCACTTGATCCCTCCCGGTACATCTTCTACGCTTTGCGTGTTGATCAACTTGATTCACTCTTTGACTTAGTCTTGATCAACCTTGCATCATGTCTTCTACATGACCAAACTTTGGATAATTCCTTGAATAATACTTTGGTCATCTCATAAACTCCTTGAAACCAACACATGGACTTCAATAAATGCCTATGGACAAATCCTTCAAATATAACTCAAGGCAACCATTAGTCCATAGAGATTGTCATCAATTACCAAAACCAAACATGGGGGCACCGCATGTTCTTTCACCGCCGCTACACCAACCGAAGAGACGAGCGGAAAGGCCCCGCCTTTCGCACCCCTGGACGGCCCCCAGCGCCAAGACCCAATAGGCCGGCAAAAACTAGCCTCCATCGCCCCGGCCTGAGCACCAGGCACGAGACGAGCTCGGTCCTGCCGCCGGGCGCAAGTCGAGCTCGGTCCTGCTGCCGGGCACGAGACGAGCGATGGACCTCAGCTGGGAGAGGGCCAGCCCTTGGACTGAAGTATTGCCCGGACGACGAGGAGATGGAGCGAAGGTCAAAACAGTCCAACCGCAGACGAGCCGACGCCGGAGGAAAGCCGGCCGTCTCCGCGGGAAGAGCCGCCGAGCCACCGTGTAGCCGCCGCACCCCCGGGAGGCCACCGCCATGTGCCGGACCTCACCGCGCCGCCGCCCACGGCCGGAGCAACAGCCCCGCCAGGCCGCTGCCCCACCCGCGCCGCCCACCCCAATCCCAACGCCAGATCCAGGACGAGCGCGCCGCCACCCGCCCCATAGCCGCGCAGCAGCCACCCCCCCCCCCCCCCATGGAGGCAGGAGGGAGACCTCCAGGAGCGGCAGGAGGAGCCACCGGCGGCCACCAGGCCATCCGCCGCCACCGCCGCCCGAATCAGCCCCGGACCGAACCAAATCGGGCCGCCGCGGCCGCGACGGGGGACACCACCACGCAGCCCACCGCGCCGGGCCACGCGTCCGCGACTCTGCCGCCAGACGCCCGCCACCACGCCGACGCGCCCTGCGCTCGCACATCGCCGCCATCCGAAGCCCCGCGGCCCGCGCCGGCCGTCTTCGAAGGAGGAGTGAGAAACCCCGCCGCCGCCGACACCGACCGGGCTTTGTCAGGCGGCGCGCACCAGCGGCGGCGAGGGGAGGGAGAGGGGAGGGAAGGGGCCCCAGTTTCCACAAATCAACTCACCACCATCCCTTCCATCAGGTTCGACTCTTTCAAGAACTGAGGGCCTACAAACTACCGTGGAAGGAACAAATTTGACATACTAGTCGTGAACCCGTGTGTTCGCACGGGCTAGCATATTTATTGTCCGAGCAAACTTGAATTCCGACAAAAAGCAGGACATGGGTATGCCTATACTAATTTGTGACAATATAGATAATAATGGATTTAGAGCCATTCTAAAAGTGTGATGTCCAATTTAGAAAATCATTGTCTTCATGTATTCCACATTGGGGCTCATTGCTTAATACACGTATATATTTAGTTATAATTTTACATGTGGTTGAACTCTAAGATATACATAATGCTAATTTAGTTCGTGGAATTATTCTGATCATTGTATTTAATGCTCATAGCAGGAAATTTTTCTTTTTTCCTAAGTAGGTCAACTTTTTGCACCGCTCGAATGAATTAATGCTTTCAAAAACTAAATAATGCGAAGTTATCTAATTTACCTTGGACATGTCTTTTTCACACTTGGTGCAGTAGGAATGGTTCTCTTGTTTTATTATTTTTTGTTGCATCCTATGTAGTACCACTGATCTTATGTATTGACCTTCTGCAGCATAGAACTTTTCTTGTCGATTGCAGATTAAAGTAGCACATAAAAATATGACAAAAGAACACAACATTATTTTTAAATATCCGTTTTTAAGATTCATATGCAATTTCATTTATATCATTGAGTGTTATTGTGTTATAGTGCATTTCCTGAATGGTACCTTGCAACTGGGCTGCTGACACTATTTCCACTGCAATACCATCTAGTATCATCTTGCAAGCAATAACTGTTCTTGCATGTAAATAAGTATTCGTGACATGATAGACTAAGGTTTCTTCATATATATTTTAAAAAAGCTATTGCATCTCGTAGGGAGCTTAGATATTTCATGGATATCCAAATTGATATAAACTCGTGTCACACCTGTAGATGACAGCGAGTACCCTGCATGCACTTGATATTAGATTTGGCATACAAATTAAGGCACATAGTAATAGTTACCTACTATTAATATAAAAACAAACCTTTCAACTTCCTCACATTTGCTGAGGTTACTATGACAATACGTCTCAATGAAACTTTATCAATTTGGTTGACCTTATTACCCCATAGCCTAACATTAACTTTCCGATCCCTATATATTCCAAGCGGCATAACTATTTTCAGCCATGGTATTTGTAAATATTTAAGTCCTTCAAGTATACTTACTCAATTCGAAGCACACTATCATGAATCATCAAAATCCCATGGGTGGTTTCTGTTTCTTCATATGTCCTATGTAACTTGCTATGCCAACAACATTTGGTAATTAAAGTGGTGTTATTATGTAGAAAATGTTGAAGTTAATCATTTACATTTATATACCTGGTAACTAAATTTTCAGGTAGTCTCTTGTGTAAAGAACAATAGTACAAAACATGACACTATCTTTTGCAATTCTGATATTTTTTAGACATTTTATCTTTTGGATTTTTCTTTTATGCAAGAAATTAAGTATCGTGTTGCCTTTAACTAGACAGAAATTCAGTGCGGATGCTACCTTAAAACTATCATGTAGACTTGTTTCATTACCTTGCCTAGAAAAAATTATAATGCAGCAGAAGATGTCTCAATATTTATAATAACTCCTATAACTCATCGTATGATGATTATGTTGGCAAGCCGACTTCTTCATCAAGTAGTATAGCGTCAAAGGTAATAGGTTCATTGCATCCCATAGCCTAATTACTCTGACCTGCCCTTTCTAGGAATCCCTCACATGGCTAATGGCATTGAGCAGATCTCAAGACCTTGTATTCAACCGTAAAAACAAATAAAGTAGAACTTGACTATAAAAAATAAAGGGAATACGAAAAAACTAACATATAACAGTACACTTTTTTTTTAAGATTAGTACCTATTTAGTCTCTAGAGAAGCTGCTATGGAATCCTAGGCTTTAATAACTGGAAAAATGAGAGTACAAAATAGTGACTAACTCTTGGTTGTCATGTAGTATGTTAGCATCATATTTGATCTAACCAACGGAATAAATAATTGGTAAAGGAAAATTTGGGCGTCAAGACAGACTTGCTAACCTGCCAAATGACATCAACCAACCAGAGACAACCTTGGCATGCACCGGAAGAAGCTGGGCCAGCAATGATGTCGCAAAATGACAGGATGTTTAATATCTATATAAGTTCACCTGATGCGCATAGTTGTGGTTTGACCCGAACTCCATGAGGTGTCCAAATTTTTGTACCTGAGAAGATTGCCCAATATCTTAACATGTCTATAACTTTTATAATAGAAAAGTATTATAGAAAAATATATACCAATGAGACTTAGTATGCTTAATCATATTATTATTTTCAAAACAATAAATTGTTTTTATTGTTTTTGTAGACAAATATAGTCAATCGCCAAAACACCTGAGCAAATAATTTTTAAGCATGTTGAGCCGAAATACAATACTGTAAATTCCAGCCAATGTTTTCATTAATCATGCTATTTTTGATTGTTCAGATGTTCGTAATAGCTTGAGAATTCGCTTTCATGTGCGCTCCTATATGATCGATGGTGTGGAATAGAAGGATATATGAAAATAAAAGTGAAGGGAGTTCGAAGTAGAAAAACAGAAATTGCTGAAGATTTACCGTGGGCGGCTGATGTCAATGAGCCTCTGTAGCAAGTTGAGAAGGCGCAGCCTAGGAGGACTTCCATCAGCTCCACAATCTGCTCCACGCGGCCAGCTGCACACAGGAACTCACGTGACCTAGTAGTTGAGAAGACACAGCCTAATAGACACGATTGATGGCAACGTCGCCTGTGAATGGCGGCCATGCAAGCTGGCTTGAGCCTTGATTCCTTCCCAACCAGATCCAACAGCAAGCTAGCACGCACCTAGTCGGCGGCATGCACACGTAGCAGTTGGAGCTCGATTGACCTGAACATCGACGTACAAAACCTTCCGATCAAACATTTTAGCGTAACAATTTTTTCACAATTGCGCAAAAGTTCAACGGAGAACTACATGGGTGGATCTACACCTTAATAACTCGTCGGTCCCACGTAACAATTTGTTCATGATTGCGCAAAAGTTCAACGGAGAACTACATGGGTGGATCGGTCCCACCTGATTAACGGCTCCTAATTTCTGATTAACGTCGGAATTTCTAGGGAGTCTAGGATTAGTATAGATAGATGCGTGGAAAGTCACTACAGTACAAGCCACCATTCCAACCCGTTAGCACTGCAGACCGGACATTGTATCGGTCAAAGATACGGGGGATATATACCAGTAACGGTACGCGTCAAAGAAACTAGTGAGAAGTGGATATTGCGTCTGAAACTAGTCACTTGGGAGACAAGGATTTCCATGGAATTTGTACAGAAAACAAACGAAGCTATTTTGTTTTTCTAGAGAAAAAAAAATGCGAACATATAGAATACACTAGACACATCAGGTGTACTAGAAACGGAGCATCCATATGGGAAAAAATGGGGCCATAGAATACAATAGAAACTGAGCATCCATACCTAGACAACTGGAAAACCGGTTGTCTGGAGGGATAAGTCTTGTACTCTTTTGAGCAACCTCCTGCAATTATGCTCAACAAGTGTAGTTTTATTTATATGAGTTTCACAAGTATGAGTGAATTGCCCATATGGATGAGCATAGTTTGCAAAACAAAATTTCATAAAAAAAACAACGTTAAAAAAACATTTTCCCCGAATTTCGTCGCCGCCTCTTTCTCTCTCTGTTCCATAAAAATCTAGCCCGTCGTGAGGCCATCGGGGCATTGCTACGAGGCCGTCGGGACGGTGCTACATTCCAGTTTCCTTCGCCACCATTAGATCCCATTGGCAAGTACTTTCCCCCTACCTTGCAGCCGGCTGCCATGGAAGCGCCTCCCACAAGCGGTTGTTGTCCAATTGGCGCTATGCATCTCCCCATGCGAACATGAGGGGAGAGGCCGGTGGTCGCCGCTGCAAGACGGGACAGTGATGCTTGGACTGCTGTTGCGAGAGGCACCACACCCCTGTTGTGTTGGGGCGGCATGGTTATTGTGAGCCGCGCTGCAATGGCATTCGATGATGCCGCAAGGGCTGTGGTGCTGCAAACATGCATCAGTTGTTGCGAGCTCGTCTAGTGATGCTATCCTCGTTGTTGTTAGGCCGCCGGCGTTGCTTCAAATATGTTGCAATGAGCAGAAACGGTGGTGCAAGGTACAACTAGTGCTGCAAGCGAATGCTGTGAGGGTGCCGACGTGCTACGAGACGACCGCCAACCATTGCTTGCCGGAACTGCTAGGACGACGAGGTCTACTGCGAGATCCACCACATGTTGCTGCAAGGGGACGGTGGGGCTGCTGCAAACAGTTGGGGTTTGTTGCAAGCAGTGCAGGGCTAGTGATGTTGCGAGGCCACACAACATTGCTGGCGATGGAACGAGGCTGCTGTGAGCGGCACGGTCAACCATGTTAAGATGTTGTGATGTCCCACACGGCTGCTTCAAGCAGAGTTGCTGGCGATGCTGCCACGATTGACGCAACTACTGCGAGTAGCGTTGTTGGCGATTTTGAGACGACTGGTGCGGCTATTGCGACAAAAAAAACCATTGCTATGAGTGGCATTGTTGCATCGGTGCATAGGGGATCCAGGGCCTACGTAGAACGAGGTAAGGGAGGACAACTAGACGAGGTGCTGCAATTGGGATCCAACGGCCATAGGAACTAGATCCGATGACCTGGCCGATCCTAGGCAAGGATCATCCGACTGAAGCCTAGCAGGCGCCTGATTCTGGAAAGTTTCATCACTATTTCATTCAAGTTCAGTAAATAAAAAAAATACATA